>FR989897.1:1872526-3122526 GCA_905404115.1 Pheosia gnoma | reverse complement strand
ACGTCTGTCCCAGTCTTTGCACTTAAATGCATGGACATTATTATACTTTGAACATAAATCGGAATTCCAAAATATAAAAACTCGTTAAATTACTGTTAGGGGTAGCTCCTGTCGTAAAGTGGTGATGATTTTATTATTAGTGTGGACGAAGCTAGAAACGTATATATAATCCTCCATATATAACTATGTTACCCTATACTTAGTCGGTTTTTATTGAGAAAATTTATTTACATTGTTCTTTTAGGTAACATTCGTAAGCCATTTACATATTATACTAATTATCATAGAAGGTAATTTCAGCTCGCAATCTCTGAAGACTACGGCTATCTACGTACTTAGTATTCAGCATGTTGCTGTATCTCGGCTAATATCTGGAAGCAATCAAATGAAATCCGTGCGAGCGTTACGCATAAGTGCTGTACACAATGACCCAAATCCACTCAAGTTGCGGAATTGTTTCATTAAAACCGACCCAAAAGTTTAACACCGACCGTGCTCTACCCATCCGCGATCGATTGCTGGTTCATCGTACTCTATCCACAAATATAAAACGTGTCCCAGATATTAAACAAAATCAGGGGCTAGCCCCCTAATCAAAAGCGAAATATCCCCATCACAACCACCCTCGGTTAATGACGCGAACTGTCCGCTGCGCATCAACCCTTCTCGTTTAAAACTTCCAGTCCTTGGCGCCACTAACTAATAGTAATCTTAAACAAAGTTCCGCCGGTTCAAGGTCGCAATTTAAAGTTTTTCCAAAACTTCTTTTCCCGTTCACTTTTTTATAAGTATATATAAATCTTTTTGCCGGCAAAGTTCCACCAAGTTTTTGGCCCAGATTGTCATCGATTTTTGTTTGAAGAGTTTGTTTTTTCATTGTTCTTCTTTACTTGTTTGACGGTTAATTCATAAAAAACTTTCCCGCCTGCACAATCGATAACGGCCGTGCGGTCAGTTTGTAAACAAAACCGCGGTGTCTCGAGTGAACAAGCTCACCTCAAAAACTGATGTACCTGTATATTTAATTTACAGGAAACATCATATCACTAAGAGCTTAAAGAAAATGCAGCGCAATAACTTACAATTTATTACATATCCGATCTAAAACAATAAAGCGCTACATCGCTGAACCCGCACTGTTCCCTCGCATGAACGGCTGCGCTATTTTCAGTTGCTCCATAAATATTGCGTTTTCGCGCCGGCTGTAAATATTTTCCCCATCATAAAGGCTATGCATGGAAGTCGCCCGGAGGGCTCTCATCACCTCGGTCCTGAATATTTTCATATGTATTGTGAGCGACCCTCTGTCTCAACTTATGTAAATGCTGCCCTAACACTTTCTCTCCGTTTTTCTCGCGTTTGACTCACAATATGACGCAATTTGACGGTGGATCCTGACGTTATCCGTGAGGGCTCACCTCGTGACTTGGAACGCCTTCACAAATGGATATTGTGATTTAAGGTTTATTTCAGGGATCTCTTACGAGACCCTTGAATATAGCAATATTTTAAAAGCTGTTTTGAAGTGTTTATAGATGCAAGGAAGGCCATCAAACGTGTTGCTTGAATAGTAACAACTGCGAGAATTTTAGATTTTAAATGCAATTGACTTAAAAGAAAAGAAAAGAATCTCAGGTCGTAAGAAAGTTTTTGTTTTTTTGTTTTTGCATTGATTGTTACGTAGACAAAGCAGGGCATAATGAACAGCCGTCCCCACTGTCCGTCCCGGTTGATTTATCTCATGACTTCGGATATGCAAATAACATTAAGATTCAAAGACGTACGGCCGCCCCCCACAAGGAATCGCGCCGACCGCAGGATGATGCCAATCCAGGGTGAATCTTAATATTTTATGTTGTGTTATTTCCCTTTTCTTTTTCCTTCCTGATATTATTTATTTCCGCGCCGACAATGAGATTCCCACTTTGGCGCGTAATAAAAAAGAATTATTGTTCATCTTTTTATAGCTTGTCGTTTTGTTGAGCTTTATATTATCGTGATTGAAGGACTGACGGTTTAACAGAGTCGACTATTGCCTTTATAAAACTGGTAGGGTGAGTAACATTTTACATACCTATGATATTGCTAGTGTAATTATCCTACTCATATTTCTATTAGTGGAACACTTCTGCTAGTTCACATAAAATATAAAATCAATTTTATAGTTTTTTATGGTAGGTATGTTAAAAAATACAGTTCATTTCCTATTAAATACGAACAAATGCTTCCTATCATATGTTTAGGTGTAGAATATCAATTGTGCTTGGTGCAGAGGACACAGACAAGTTTCAATATTGTTCAAGATTTTTGTTGATTACATTTTTATATCTTTGATTTTAGTTGTACCCGAACATAAGTTGCAATTTAAATTATTTTTATATATATTGATTTCTTACACGAATACTACACATTGAAATAAAACTAATTTTACGGATTTTATCGCGTTTATTTTTTGTCCTCCCGTGACCATGGTTGCTGTCAAGCAGCCGAAACGTTGGGAACGTAAAAAAACATAAAATAAACGCGATAAAATCCGTAAAATTAGTTTTATTTCAATTCTTTTTTAAATTATCGCTTCACCGCCACTCCGCCCGTCTGCACCGACCCTTTCATTGGAGGCTTAGATCGGAAATCTCCCACCAGAAACATCATCGTAAACACAAAAATAATAATCTATCAGGGGTTTTACAGCACGCATCCTTCACGCGTGTGATTAACAGGTCCCCAGCGGTGGGGCGCAGGAGTGGGAAAAAATCATCGCGCCGCGGCCAGGGGGTGATCGGCACGATGATTGATCGCAACGCTAATTGGATGATCGATGATCGGGAGGGACCTCAGGATCGGAAAGGATATCTTTAAGATATTATAGTGTTTTTGACTGGCCATCATAATATAAGACATTAAACGCTTGATGTATTTTTAACTACTCTTCAGGTTCCGCACCTGAAAAGAAAATATATATAAGACATACAGTTAATAATCCACAATAATACTCAAATCAAAATTATTTCATAGAAATAAGTATATACAGGTGACTTATAAAGGGTGTACTAAGCATTAAACCTACGCTTGTTTAGGGCATTTTTAATCATTATATGAAGTCGAAAATGAGGATATTACGATAAAAAAAATATCATAAAAAATCACAGTCGAAACAAGATTCTGAATTCAAATAGTGTTTACAAATGCGCTACAAAAGCCCAAGTTCCAGGCTTATTGTACCTGTTTTAAACATTCTGTATAAGGTTGCCAAATCCCCATGTCTTAAAGTTAACCTTATACATTAACATCCACATAATCAAAATATAAACTCGCAAATCATTGAGGAGCTATAACCAAACGTTAAATTAAACATCAAGAATGTCTCCCGCCTTCCATCACAGTAATACAATATTTCGGATAGTAATTAAATTCCATATTAGCGGTACAAAGCAGAAGATACGAGGCGGAACCTAATTTTCATAGCTGATTACTCTAACCCCACATGGGATCGCACGATTACTCCATGTTGCCGTATTCTGAGACCGGATAGCGAGACTGAATGCTAACACCAAGATATAACAACCGTTTCGCTTCAAAAATCATTATCAAAAAGACATCTAACAATATTTGTAACTGCAAAAAACATAATCTGATATAAAAATAATAAATATCATATTGATTTCTTATATTTACGCGAATACTACACATTGAAATAAAACTAATTTTACGGATTTTAACGTCGGAAACATAAAAATCAAAATAAACGCGATAAAATCCTTAAAATTAGTTTTATTTCAATGTATAATATTCGCGTAAATATACGAAATCTATTGTGTTTTATTTACCTATGTTGTGCGTAGCCCAAGGATAGTTAAAGTAATTATATATATATACTTACTAGTTCTCTTAAATCAAAGCGTGTTTACATGTTTTTTGAGCCACAAGTAAAGACGAGTCGTCGATGTGCGGCCATGACGTTCGTCTTTGACAGCTCACTCACTAAGTAGATGCTTTATCGGTCATTTACCTATTCTAAAAACGTGACTACACTCAGTCAACGTATATGAGTGCCATTTACCTGGACTAAATATGTCTAATTGTTACGCACCTTGATCGAAATTCTATAGGTTGTCTAATACTAAATTGTATCCAAATATCCAATATTCAGAATAGGCCTGCATCTCCTACGTATCCAAGCCCGTATCGATACTACCCCTATCATCTGTCGGATGCACGCCACGTCACCGCTGACGTCATATTGACGTCATCACGAAAAACAAACACCGAATATCTTTCTCCACTTGAGTCATTATTGGTTCAGATTCTTTTTACTATTAATTTCAATACGTAGACTATAAAGTATACGGTAAGCTTACGTATAGACTCACACGTGACGTACAGACGCGGACACAGTATTTCGTTTAGAGGGGGTAAAGGCAATTTTGTGGCATTGTATCTATCTTTCAAAAAAAGGGCGACACCTCCAATACTATAATCAGGTAAGAACAATGACATACCGTTAGCTTTTAGAACCTAATAAACACATCATTCAAAAATAATCAATTGCGTGATAGAAACTCTGTATAAGCTACATATTATTTAAAGCTAAGTACACATAGTTGTAGACAGTGAAGAAGCAATGCACATTATTCATAAAAATAAAATACACTTCACAAAACGATCGTCAATCAAAATTGAAACTGATTAATAAGCCCTCGGTGTACACGATGTATAACCGCGCGTTTCGTCGAACGCACCGCTATACTTAGGCTAAAGAGTCGGTGCATATAAAAGCTGTCTCGAAAGTTTTCTGTCGCTCGGTGCGATCGATACCGCACCGAGGTAGTACGCCCGGGAATTACTCCGGGTAATGAACGTAACAACAGCTAGTTTCGCTTCTTAATTTGGGTTATTATGTCATTTGGAGCGCACGCCATGAACGTTGTTAGTCTTTTGACTTAGAAACAAAAAAAATTATAATTGTTGTGAATTGTACAGACGGAAAATTGCTAGTTTATTCATCTGTTGGAATATTTTTAAACTATCTAAAGGTGTATGCATTTTTAACATTAATTTTGCATGCTAATTTATAATGACTTTGTAAGGGAAACGATTTCTTATAATGAAAATCAGGGTTTCTCAGGTTTTGCGTTATTTAAATTTTTTAGTAAATATTTTTGTAATAATTGTTTATGAATAAATTATCAACCATCGAACCACCCGAACTGAGCAACATCAGTCACAAATACGCCTCAACATCTCATTACTAAGGTCTATATGTCGGGTATCTTAATAAATAAAATATACCACCCTTATTTGCTCCCTTAGAGTTTACCTTGTACTGGTTAATTTCATTAATTTCCCACCCGAACACGCACTAGGAGTCAGAAACCTGTCCCGATAGGGCTGGTCTCCGATAGGGATTTGGTCCCAATTATGTATTAGTAAAACTTGGCTATATCGACGTGCATGCGAGCTCTCGCTGGGGATCACACAATTTATATGTGTGTGTGTGTGTGTGACTTAAGCTATTTTAAGGATATATCGAAAAATAACCATTCTATTGAGTAGTTGTTCTCTATCATGCTATGCCCTTATTCGTCTTGAACGGCGCTTTACTGTTGATCATCATGTCTCCATTTTAACTTTTCAACGATGGATGTATACCCTTGTAACCACGCACTTATCAATAATTTAGGTATTTAATATGTATAAATTGCGTTTAATACAGCGCGGTGTCAAGCGGTTTGTGTTTATTAAAGTTTTTCTTGATAAACGTTTAATTTTACGTATACGTTGTCTACTAGTAAACATATCCACCCGTTATACTTATATGTAGCTATCGGCACGTACCTTTTAGTTAGGTACCTACTATTGAAACTACCCGACCACAATCTACAATTAGGACCGGAGCCCACACGTCACGTAGCGCGGGATTAGCGCGACGCACGCACGCCACAGCCGCGGTTCGCTGGTAGTGAATTATCGCCGGCCGTGTGTCCACACCTTTACTCCGCTCTGTTGCTGACATGTCGGATTTATGGACCGGTGTGAATCTCGCCCTATATGAACTGGGATGCGTTGAGAATTTTCGTTTTCACTGCGCGAAGACTTGCTTACTTGCTAATTGTAATTTTGACTTTTCCATAGAGCGCGAGCTGTGTATGCTATCTATTAAATACAATTATTATAACTATGAATATTTGAATATTTTCAATGCAAACTAGCTCATCGTCTTCCATTTAATTAACAATTTCCCAACTTAAATTCATTTCGCTCCGCGAGTGAGGCGAGACATTTTGCATTTTCAATAAACTCCAAGCTCTAACGTAGCTTTGATTATGCTTGTTCACCTCAATAACCGGCTAGGTTCTTTTCACTGGAACTAAACTGTTTTCAGCGCGCTTCTGTTTTCGCACCGCAATTAAACTGCTGTTAAACTTCTTGCAGCGATGTTTGCGGAGCACCTGAACGGGCCGCGAAAGTTGTGCGGCCACCCTGCTCCTTGTTTGCCCGCTAATTATCCCAGCTTCGCAGCGCAGTCAGCACCCAAAATGCTGACCCGCTCCAAATGGTCAAACGAGGCTAAAAGCCTTTCACGGCTCCATTCAAATAAGGTTTCGGCCCGCTTCGGCCCACCCTGTAACCATAGTGACCGCCCACTCGACGCTATTATTTCATTGTATCAACATTCATATCGACGTCACGTGTAACGACGGCTCGATTAAACGAGGGGCGCCCGAAGCCAGATTTGTCAAGTCTCCTTTCAAATCAGACGCCAGGGTCCGGCGCTCGCACTTCACGCGACGTTTAAAATCAAAAGCGCAAAAGGGTTACGTAATCCGGACCTTTTTCGTAGCGACTTGTGTTTGTGTGCATGTCTCGGCTTTTGTCACGTATTCTTAATTAATGCCCGCCGGCTGGCGGCTACCCCACTCGTCACATTTTCATATCGATTGCGAGAGGGTCTCGGTTGAACGCCGGGCTCAGTATTGCACCGATAAATCTCGATCGGTTTGAGGTTTTAATTTTTCCACTCGACAAATACGACATCGAAAATGAATCTGCTAACGGCCCCTCTGTTTGCGAATCGGAAGCGAAGCCTAATAAACCGGCGCTTAACCTCTCGCGACAAAGCCGATACAAAGTGAGTGACATCCCGTCTCTAAAGAGATCTCGCGAAAAAATCCGGCGGCGACGTGTCAAAGACACCGCGACGCGACGAGCGAGGGGCTCTTTGTTGCCTATCGAAATATTTTTTAAAGCTTAACTCCTTAGTGAATTGAGAGATTAAGTCCTTTTTGAAGAGGCAACCGGTCCCCGGGGTCGGGCGTGATCATTCCTTCAGATCTCATTTCCGCGGATGCTCTATTTGATTGTTATTTTTGTTACTTTTTCCCATTTTGTCGGGCGACGGCGGGATTTCGAGTGACAGTCGACGATTTGCACTCGAGCGCGATAAGTGTTTTTCAACGTTTTTTATACAAACAGCTCTGTAGCGTTGCTTGTTTTTCTTGACATTTTCTCGTTTTTGCGTCTAATAGGACAGTTGCCAATTATTGTTTACGATGTAACAGTCGTTCAAACTTTATATCTATTATTTTTTAAATGATAAACAGTTTTTTTTTGATGATGCAATTTTAGTATTATTAAATATACTTGAGATACCGACTAAAGACGAATTAAAATATCCCTGGAACATCAGAAACACTCATCGGAATATACCTACCTACGAATTAATTACCTACCATGAACATATTTAAATCACACATCGACGGACATACGGCACAAAGCCACAAGAAAATATGCAAATGACTGTAAGGCAGTAGGTAAGCGGTGGTAAGCCTCGTAATTATTCACATCGGATTTGCAAATCGCGCCCGGAGCGCTCCGTTTCCGCGCCCGCGCATTAACTGACCCTTAGAGCGCATTTAAATCAGAACACATGTGCGAAGACCGGACCGGCTTAGCGGACGCTGATTTTCAGATGAGAGCTTCCCCTTTTTGCGGGTCCCTGCGTCGATTCCTTGGCGGGCGATGATCGATACCCCGCCCCCGCCGGCGGCCGCGACCCTCCCTCCCTCGCTCTTAATTAGGACTCGGAATCTGCGGCGGACACACACACACACGCGACGTCTCCCATACGGGTATAATGTTAATCAACTTTCATTATGCACTAAGGAATTATATGGGTACGCCTAAGGAGTGATTATCCGAGTCGAGGCCGCGTCCCCGACCAAGAAATCATACTTTATTATGATCATTCCGTACTCGGCGAAGCTTTACGGTGGCACCTCGCGGGGCCGACGCTCGCATTAGAATATACTGCGCATATATCATGAAAGAGATGTGTTACACCATTGTCTGTATCATAAGTATAACTATATATACTAATTAATGTTAAAAATGCAGTACTTGATTTAGGACCTTATCATAATGACGTAGGTACTATGAAACTCATTGCTTTGGTGATTCAATACTTGTGATAAATTAAAAGACAAATAATCGAATTCTAGCAGTACTACTCACACACACACACACACACACACACACAGTTTTAATCAACTATTCGTTGATGATATGTTGTTTATAGGGCGTGAGATTAGTCGGTGTGTAGTGGACCCACCAGAGGCGCACACTACCCGCTCACGTTTTGATTAATTTTACTGCTTACATTGCTTATTAGAAGTGCTATTTATGTTCTGAAACCTCCTTCTATTACGCAGAATGATACAGATAGGGTATACTCAGCGTTTAACTTGCGCTTCTTAAGCACATTTCTAATCATCATCTGAAGTCAATAATCTATACATCTATATAAATAAATAAAATTGGAGTGTCTGTTTGTAATATTAAAATAACCGCTTTTTACTAAGTGCATTTGGATTTATACACGGTACATATACCAAAAGAACATTTTTTACAATATTTGTCTCTTTGTCTGTCTGTTTATTTCGGTTAATCTCTGAAATGGCTGGACAGATTTTGACGGGACTTTCACGGGCAGATAGCGATGTAACAAGGAGTAACTCAGGCTTCTTTTATTTTAGAAAACCTTTTTGTTAAATACCACGCGGACGAAGTCGCGGGTAGCAGCTAGTTTTATATATAGTTCAAAAAAAAAAATACAAAAAGTCACAATTCTCACTTTGTTGGGATCATTTTTTTTTTATTTTAATCGACATATCGAAAGTCTGAATACACATAATGATGTCAAATGTTCTTAAGAAACGCAGGTTGAACGCTTAGTATACCCGTTCTGAATCATTACTTATTTATTTAGGACGTCAGGACGTAAATAGTAGTTAATAGCAGTAGTAGGTACTAATGCAATTCACAGCCCAAAACGGTGACTGATTTCATAATAACATAACTAATTATTAGCTACAAGGACCCATATTACAAGTATCATAACGACTATTTCAAAATATTATGCAGGCTATTTAGAAATAATTCTGCACTAAACCTTACAAAAGACGAATGTATATGTATGTCTGCTACATCAACATAATTGTTTTGCATTCCAATCTACATACCTCAAAGGATCGGGCAAATGGTCCTATAATCGCAGAGTACACTTAAGCAGGCTTGCCCCAAGGAGACTGGCACTATTCGGTGCCTTCTAAGCCCGGTTATGAGGATAAACCCCCAATAAATCTTTCACTTAGGAAGCCGTTTAATTAACGTGCGTAATAAAATTTAATTGATCAAAGCGAATAGTTTGCGGACTAAAATTTATGAGCCCTTTTGATACCTTTGCAAAACGAAATTAACAAACATGATCCAATATCTAACTATCTAACATTTACTAGTATTGTTTCAACTACATCATCAAAATTGAATAATTTCTTATTCAAAACAACATTATTTTGGTTAAGTAATTAAATTCGGCAAACCCCAGTATCGAATCAATCATTCAAAACGTGGAAACTCGCGTTACCTTCTTGATAAATGAATTTTCTTACTCGCTCTCTTCACGGGTCATTTATTTATTTCGTTAAGACTATATGACAATCGTCAAATATTCTAAGACCCCTTACTGTACTGCAAGCATGAGAAGTAAATGAGGTATTGTAGGTCACGTTAAACTGGTTGATATGTGCACACGTGTATTCACAGGCCCTTGTGTTAATTTAATAGATGAGGTGTTCCCATTAATTACAAAGAATGTCGGTGGCAGCGAGCCGCCGCCGCGGGTAACGCGCGGACAAATTAACAAGATTATTACTCGTTCCGACACGTCATTCTTTCACACCGTCGAATATACTGTGATGCAGGATGTTAAAAAAATATAACTTGGGATACCAGTTAGCGATGCGCAGACCTTTTTACGATCTACTGTGAACCACAACAATTAATTGCGAATTAAAGTGAATTCATATAAAATGAAATCCACGCATCGGTAAGCGCATCTGCGTAGTCTCTCCGTAGCCTCCCTGTAGCCTCTCTGTAGCCTCTCCGTAGTCCCGCCGTAAACTCTCCGTGCGTAACTTTAAGCTGTCCGCATAAATCGGACGACTGCGCAGTGCCGTAGATTTACTATTGACTACCACACAATGAAGGTTTACAGCATGCCTGAATGTTTAGGATGTTCCTTTGTTTTCTCGCTAGGTACGATCTTCCACAACTCTTACAAAAGTTTGTCATCATAGAACAACTCGTCATCGCACGCAACAGCAACAGCCTGTCTCTAACAAGGCAGGCCACACGTGATTGATCGTTAATGAAGTGGCCGGGATAGTTATTAATGACGCCCGGCTCCGCCCGCGGCCACTTCTTTATTTACCCACTAACACCTATTAGCCGACCGCGTCCGATACACCACCGGCTACGATATATCATCTGGACAGGAACATATCAATCAATTTGGGAAATTATATCGTTCAGGGAACGTACACCCTTTTGTTTTGCCATTTATCTTGAATCACGCAATGAAAATTAGCTGTGATTTGTGTTTTTTTTCGTTATATGAACGATTTACTCGCAGGATCGTTTGGTACAATAATTAGCGCTAATCAACAACTTCAAAATGTTTTAATTTGCTAGTACATTCGATATTATACGGGGAAAGTCATCTTATTTCCAAGTCCCCCAAAAGGATGAGAAAGGTTTTGTTTTATTTCAATTAAATCGCAATCGCAAAGAGTTGGAACCGCAACAGTCACTCTATCTTCGACGATTTAAACAGATGTCGTGTTAAGGAGGTCCTTTAGAATATTCGTTCGGAATTTAAATTGCAAATTCGTACGCCGGCAGGTGCAGCCTCTCGATTGATCCTGCCCCTCTCTTTCTAGTTCATATTGCAACTATCCTCGTCCTGTTCGCACGCGTCTCCCGAGATCAACGAATAATGAACGTCAACAAATAAAACTCGAGCGTCACTAATTACTCGGCCCGCTCAAACGAAGAGAGGTAATTTTTGCACTCTATTCTGAAGAGGAAATCTCGAAGCTAATGGCGTTAATTTAAAAAGAGGCCAATGACTGTGATTTTTCTTTCGGCGCTCAAACTTCTTGACTTGATTTATTGACGCCGCAGTAACGGCTTTCATTTCGGTCCATCCTCTGCCAGTCTTTGACGTTTAAATAAGGCCGAATATAAAATGTCAGTCACACACTAGAGGTCTCGGTTCGAAACTAAATAGAGGGGTGAGGCGATTCATTATGAATGAGCGGAGTGGTCGCAGGTACCGCGGCCTAAATTAAAGTTTTGCTCATCGGCGTTGTGTACAATGTAGCGACTGCTTCGGCAGGCCGATCACGGAGCTGAGACGGCTTAATGAATGAAGAAATTCCGAGGAGCCCCTCACACGTGACGTGCCCCTCGGCTCTAACCACCCTCGCATAGATTTTAACTTTGAAGAAAATAGACACTGGTTTTAGGAACATCTGCCTTGTTTTCTCGAGTAGGTATTTAGACTCTCACAATTAATTATATTATTCTGAGAAATATTAAATGATTCTTTACTTTGGTAATCTTTGTTGTTGGTATCCCCATCTCTGGCTGCCGTAACGGAGTAATTAGCTTTCCAATTTTAAATAGCGGCTCCACGCTCCGCGCCTTCCATCAATCCGCGCCCCTGCCCGCCATCGAATCGATAATAATTAATTATTTTTGACATAATCACAGCCAAAATCCATTCTCTTTTTGCTAATTCACGTCCCCATAATAAAACGGGGCGACGCTATTAAGGCGCGGCCGGGTGAAATTGATAAAAAATAAATAAGACTGGGCGCAACTTTTCGCAAGTCAAACATTATCGGGCGTTAGCTTACGATGCTATAGTATCGCGTGATTAATAATCTTCACTAACTACGATTAGCCTCCGTTGATCTCATGCAGTTTAATAGGTCAAGGAGGTTGGAGGTTTTTAATGTTCTTCTCTTCTTCTTCTTTTTTTTAAGTTGGCAATCGGCTTCAAAATAGTGGCATTTTTGCCAGTGTCGAGTCATTCTTGAGATTTTTTATTGAATTATAAGCACCCCTGATGATAACAATGGTTAATATCCCACTTTTTCAAAGACACGCATTTTTGGATAATAAAACAAAATTTACAACATCACGGTTCAACTTCTCCTTTTTTAAGGTTACAAGTGAGGGATTTGTTTGTGACGATCACGCAATAAATGTACTACATGTTATGCAAACTAGGCTAAGCATGTGCTGTGTCCAGACCGACCACACGGCCTTGCGAGACTGGCACGGACAGATCTGACGGAAGCTGACAGCGAGGCAAACGACAGATGAGTTGCCTCTTAGGAAGCAGCGCGAGAGTTTGCCTCGGGCGAACGCTGTCATGAGCCAATCACGCAAGACAATGTAAATTATGCAGGCTGGCATAAAGGGTGCACCAAACCTGATCTCAGTAAACAGATTCAGTAACATTGAACTAATGATACTTACATAAGAACAAGGATACGCAGTCAACTACACTACCTTACTCTAACCACCTTTATAATAGGTATTATTCGTATTCAGAAATCGATTGTACACAATATTCCAAATGATATCAAGCGGTCGCATCCGAGACCCAAATTCATGTGGAGTGACAAGGGATTGTGGCGAGGCGCAGTCTGCGGGACTCCGAGTCAATATTGGACGAGGCGCATAATGGCAACCAGCGTTCGGATGTGGGCGACGTCGCTAATAGACATCTGAAGACCTTAGAATTGATACCGTGAGCCTTTGGTGAGGTTCATTAGACTATACAAATAAAAGTATTGTTTGATGGGTAATAGTTTTTTTCAAATGGTTACCTATTTGTATTTTAAATGCTTAAAACGAGTACAGAGCTAATTTGAAAACATTGTCAATATTCACAATTATGATCCTACACAAAGTTTTGATTATTAAATGATGATTTCTTATATTTACGCGAATACTACACATTGAAATAAAACTATTTTTAAGGATTCTATCGCGTTAATTTTTTATTTTTACGATCTCGACGTTTCGGCTGGTGGTGGTTAACGTCCTAGTGTCATAGTTTGACGGGGGTACCCTCTTATTTAGTTGTTACTTGCGCCAACCACTGTAAAGCAGCCGAAACGTCGGGAACGTAAAAATAAAAAATAAACGCGATAGAATCCTTAAAAATAGTTTTATTTCAATTAAATGATGAATTAAAAAAGCTCATGTTTCTTATGGAATCTGCATACAAAATTACCATAGTTTTAAATATTGTCTATTTTAAATTTCAGCCTGTTACTAATAAATATAAAACATATAGTGTACCAGAAACCTGTTAAAATTATTAGCTTCAAGTTTGAATTATTTATAGCACAATTTATCGGTATCCAAAACAATTAAATACAAACAACCCAACAAATATAAGCAAGTAAAAAAGTATGATTAAATTTGCTCAGCACAAGTGGGTAGGTAGGTACTCGCGGTATTGAGAGCGAACCGCGATATCCGAACCGGCAACTTGCTGCCACTTAAAAAATACATAGTGAAAACATTACCTTCGCCTGAGGCAGGGTACCTCCTGATTAAAGCCATCGAGGCATGCATAACCAACCCGCTGTTTGAACGCTTACAATATGACTACATTATCGGACGAACGTTTTGTAGAGCTACTAAAATCTTGCATACACTGGCTCTTAAGCGAAATTCGTGATCTATACATTAATTGATACTTTGGCATATTAAAAAAAATATTTGGCACAGTATGAGATCGCGAGGTTCACCAAACGTGCACGGTTTGCGTTGGTTCGCGATAATATACCTACTCATAAACGAAATCTTAACTCTAACACCATGAATATTTGAGTTATACCATCAATTCTAGGCATTTACTATACCTTTCCGATGTCGATAAAACGAATCTTCTATTTTACCAGATAGTATAAAGCATTACAAATTCTTTTTCCAAGTAACCCCGAATAGTGTACAAGGGGTACCAATGCCACCTGCGTTTGTTTATCGCAAAGATCAGGTATCTACTGGTGGTGCACTATTTGTTTAGGTACAGTCCTCCCCCTGACCTACCTTTGCATTAATTATAAATAATAATTACCTACATATATTTACATGCCATTAGAGTATTATTTTAAAATTTTATATGTGTATATTTCAGAATCATTTGGCGAGTGTTTCATATTGAATACTGACGATGAAAATTTGGAGAAAGATATTTTAAAACGTGAGCATATGTCCTATCACAATATACTCGTACCATGTTATTATAAGATCATGACAAATACGCAAAAGTATATTTAGTTTTGTCAAGTTTAGTTCTTACATACAAAATAAGGCGAATAGGCAATAGCATAAATTATAATTAATTTATACCAACAACCCCGGATAGAACTCTCGCCCGATATTAAATAATATTTTGAAGTGATTAGTATCATGATAGGGCGTACACATGCTAATACAAGAAGTTTTTAATTAAAACCGTCCGCCGTTAAGAGGCTGCGTAATGGCTGATCCTCAGGAGGGATCCGATATTGGGTGTGTGTACTGGCAAAGCCAAAACACAAACATATTTAGGTCCGGTGCGCGGCGTAGTGTGCGCCGGCTAATCACTGCCCGGGAGACGGATATAAAACCCTTTGCATACTCTCGCCAACTAAAGCTGCACCCAACTAGACTATGCAAGACTATCCGGCGAATCAGCCGGTTATTTTTTCTTTTAACTTTCTTATTCGGATTTTTATCTGGAAAGTTTTATCTTATACCAGTGACAATCTGAACAACTACTTTCGCATGAAAACTAGTAAAGACTGGAAAGGTAATGGCCATTTTATTTGTTTCAGATGCACGTGACTGCAACGCTGACGACGCAAACAAGGTAAATGAGAGTATTATCGCTTTTAAAACTAAAAGAAACATGGTGGGCGGTGGCCGCTAGCGCAATCCAAACTTTGGCGACGAGTTTATGGCCGGTGTGACCGCCAAAAGTCGCCGAGGAAAAGTGCAAGCTTGTTTACTCATATATCAAGGGTTTCTTTCCGATAAGGCCGGCTCCCTCGCTGCCAATAAAGTGATTAAGTCACAAATCGTGGCGGGAGCTCGGGCGGCCCTCGGATGTACAGACGCGCACAGAGCTTGCGTTTCTTGCGTGTTTTTTTTTTTGCATGTTTTCGTTTTGAGTGTACGTTTGTTCGATGATTTCAGTAATGTGATTATTTTCGTTATTTTTTTTTCTTTATGTGGTGATCTCAATATGAACAATAACTGCAAAATTATAAATGTTTGATTTCGTATCTCTGTACCTGCCGTATAAATACGTTCATTCTAGTTGCGCACAGTGTCACCTTAATTACAAGATACGACAACAAAATCAATTACACTTAAACCGTTATTTCCTTACAAATTTCTCAACGGATGGCTTTAACGTTATTCCCCACTATTGCTGGTGGGTCGTCCCCATCGAAAGCTCTATTACAAATAAATTGCCCTTCGAAATCGCTCCGCGTGTTATAAATTTCATACGTGCTGAGAAATGACATACGGTATTATTTATTACGGTGAGTTTTTTTTCGGGGTATATACAAAGAAGACATTGTGATGTAATTGAGCTACGTTTTATCGGCGCACGCTACAATACAACGGTAATTTTCCACGATAAAAGAGAAAATGTATTTTCGTTACAAAACATTTTTCGGAGACATACATGTTTTATTTAAAGAAACTGACTTGAACGTGGATGTTGTAATAAAAAAGAATTCACTGAAGAAAATTATTTATGAGTGGAATGCCAGGAAATAAAAGGCATCGAGTTATTTGTGTTAGTTTTTTTTAAATAATCCGTAAGCGTGGTAAAATGAGAGATTTTTTTTATTTAATATTTTATTTAGTAGGCCACTTTGTTTTGAAATGTTTTTTATCTATTATTAAGGCTAAAATACCGTGAATCAAATGCCGTCCTACAAATATATGCTAATATAAGTAAGAAAATGGATGTAGGTATCCCGTAACATTATAAAAAAAAGGATAGTAGTTCGGGCATCTGAATTCTATATATGTTAGAGTTTTTTTTTAATAATACTTATACCCAAAACTGACGAAAGAATTGATTGGTGGCACTTAACGATTCCACCCTTTATGAACAAATCAGATTCTCTGTCATTATTACAATTCTGTCAGAAAGACCAGAGGTAGGTAGGTACTCCCCGTTTGTTTACACGTTCTCAACATGGCATTAGTCGGTGGCGCCATTAACTCTACAAATGACACCGAAATGAAATCTATTCATTTCCATTGAGCGGAGTCAATCGACGGTGGATATTGTCTGATTTCACGCGATACGGACATTACGGCTCCTAACCAGTGCGGCGACGGTTGGGCTCACGTTTCGGGGCATTTAGAATCGTTGTATGAATGTGTGTATGCATGACCTCATACACGTTAAGAGCATTATTATAAACCGTATTATTTTAATTCTAAATTTCAACCTTAGGCTACCCAGCGACAAACCCGTTAGGATTGATCCAGTATATTTAACTTTTTTATACGAAAAAGAACACAGAGAAACATACAAGTATAACACGTGCGAGTTTTCTGAGAATCATATATATTTGACTAAAATCAAAAGTCAAGACCAATCTAAATTTTTTTGGATTCAAAATATGAACTATGAACTTTGACATTGAACCTTGTAGCTCGTGACTTACGAGCACGCACGAATGGAGCCACTTGTCGTCTATATTAAGCCGATATTACTTTGTAATACGACTAATAACAATCATTTATTAGCTTACTCAAAGTATGATTTAGGAATATCTGAAAAACTTTTTAATTTTCTTTTTAATAATATCACACTGGCCCAGTACGGACTGGCGGACATAGTACGTATTTTAAAAAAATGATTAAAGCATACAGGTCTGCTCAAGATGTTTTGTTCATCGTTAAGCAAGGAATAATCACGGTTGAAATTGAGATTTCAGAAAAAACAACGGTGATACCTAGCGTTTGAACCTAGGACTGTTGTTTTAAATGGAGCGTTGTCGATTAATCAAATATTATAATAGGGACGACATTATACTTTACTACTTACTGATAATGTATAATGTTAGAAGTTACTTATTGTTTAAGCCTGTACTCAAGCAGTAAGTTGTCTTATAAATAAATAATTATTGCTTTATGGAAAAGCTAAAGGCTGGGTATATTTTGTATCTACTAATTTCCACCCACGTTGGCATCCACATTAGTAGCACGGTAAAACAATTTGTAACCCTTTTGATATCAACGGTAGCTCAAATTGTTTTCAACTTTCATTTGACGCGCGTGCCTAGATAATGATAACAGAATGAAATGAATTCTGTAGGTAGAATTTCGTGTGTTTTACTAATATCATAAATAAGTGGGAATTTCACCGCAAATAAGATAAATATTTACCTAATAAGTATTTTATTTTTCATATTATATTGGATCAAAGCTTGCGTAGGCAGGTACCAATATTGTCTTTGATATAACGTTTATTTCTTACTTATAATTGAGAAAACCTGTCTACTTGTGCATAAGTAAAATACGGAATATTAGCTATATCTAACCCTTCCCACGCTGAACGGCATCAGTTTAATCAATGTCGTTATGGTGTAGATGTCGCGATAGGCGCGGGCGGCGGCGCGCGAGAGTGCCGCGGTCCTATCGGCCCCGAGTCCGCAGGGTTAATTTGTTACTCGGATGTTTATCGAAAACAACCGAACAGCATTTGTATGACACGACCACTCGATTCTGACGCGACCGTTTAATTTTAACGGCAATTTATTGGAACGTGTTTGAAATATGGATACGATTCGGTCGTTTTGACAGTTGTGACATTAATTCAGGTATGTATAGGTGCTGCAATAATGGTATATTTAGAGTATCGTGAGATATGTATCTATAGAGCAAAATGTAGTTTATAATTGCCGGTAATATAAAGAGACATTCAAGGTAAGTGTATATTCTTTATCTGTAATATCTCAGTCATCTTGACTCATAAATATCACCGATGACGTTAATGGGACGTCTTTCTGATTATATTACGTGACCTTGGCTACTCGCAAGATTGATAATGCTTGCTGAGACGCTCGTTAGCCGCCATTGTGGACGCCCATCGATTATCAATTTGAGGATTACAATGCCCGGGAGACAAATTGTGGGCAACCCACCAGATGAAATGGACGATGACTGGCCGGCAGGCTTATTTTCTCTTGAACATAAAGCTAATAGTCAAATTACTTTAAAATATTTTTTAGTAATAAATAATGTCAACACAAGACTAACCATAACCGTGTCCTCAATAAATAAAAAGCTCTAACAAGAAAATAAGATAAATTGATATAAAACGACTTTCAAATTGCCAATGAAATGACACGGCTACGTGTATAATTTACTCCTTACTAATAGAATAAACTACTCGAAATGAACCCCGTGGCGTGGTATTATCAAAAAATTGGCTTTATTATCAAACTATTCGCCTGCGGTAACTATCTTGATCAAATAAAAAATTAACATGCCGCGGGGGTGACTGCACGTTACGCGGACAAATTGGTGCGATCGCTCAACCATTTTCAAGCGCGGTAAAATCACATGTTTCACATCACTAGTCATATGGTGCCAGGAACATTTTTCGATATTCAAAACATATTGTTTTCCTTTTTCGAACGATTAATGTTCGATTTTCAAAATTATTTTGTTTCTTGGGGAGTGATACAGATTAGATACGGATTTATAATAATAATGTTATTTAAAAAAAAATCTATAATCATAGTCTCATAGATTTATTCTCTAATCATAGAATATATACATGATCCAAATTAATTAATGTATATATTTGCCCCTTGTTCCGTTCCCATCGATTTCTTCGAGTCTTGGAATATTATTAAAAAAATAACGACTCAGATTCAGTCATTTTAATAAAATAAATAATACAAGGGTATGAAAATAAAAGTGAAGCGGTGGCATAATGCTTATTTTTTTTCTTTTGGTGTTGCGGAATCGAATGCAATTTGGGCCTTACGTCTTCGCACTTTTAAGAAAAGTTTAAGGATTTGCAATTCTTTTACCAAATGTTCTCATTTTGTAGCCGCAATCGGCGCATCGGCTGCTCCAACGTGTCGCCGGCGTGTTGCGAATGTAAATGTCTCTTTTGAATTCCCTCAAATTATAAAATCAATTAGGCGGGCATGTCTCGACATCGATCGTGTGGTTTTTTCAATCACCCCACCAGACTCTGCTAAGAGGTGGTTTTATATTTTGGATATATTTTATTAAATAATGTATTAAAAAAATCTATGTATATTATAAATCTAGGTACTAATAAGTATTTTAGAAATATCAGCAAGATATGTAGTTGTTTGCTTCAGCATCGAAAAACAAGCCATAGACAACCTACATTTTAAAAAAAAATTCTTAGTTGATATACCCAGGTACAGGCAGGTACTACCTATCTATGTATCACTGTACCTAGTATTATTAAAAAAAACGGATAATCAATAATGGATTCAATTAAGTAACTTTGTTTCAACAAAATTATTCATCGTCGAGATTTTATAAAACGGCGTCACGCTCGAGCAGTCAAAAACAATACTTATTCAAATGAAACAAAAAGCAATTAACGGCGGAGATATCCCTCCGTCCTCCGAGGATACACCAGAGGAGAGATTATTGAAAAAATAATTAATAAATATTTATGGCGGGCCACCTGAGGAGCGTCGCCGGGAGAGATTCCATTTTTATCCAGTACTCGAGTACGCATCTGCAGCCTTACAGGGAAAAGCGGTTTATTACAGATGCAAAATTTTCCATTCATATTCAAAATTTTATATCCCGATGTGGCCGGGAGAAAGCTAATTTATGCCGGGGCGGGGTGCGGCCAAGGAGACGTCCCGGCACCTCGCGTCTTGCGGGGATTAGGGAAGGGTTGAGTGCTGCGAAATTGACAGGTGCCCGTCAAAAATTACAATTAATTATTAAGACAATTGCGATCGCGGCTGCGGCTGCGGTCCAATTGACATTCGGTTTGTTGCCATGTCATTTTGACAATGTTGATGTGTTTTGTCATCCTGTTTCATCGACTAAAACAGCTATTCGATAGCTTTTTCAATTTTGAATATGTGTAGTTTTAGGATAACACCACTTATACGATCAAAAGTGATTTTTCTAAGATTGTTATCTAGAGCAAGCTTCTAAGTGATCTTAAAGGAGCTTAAATCAACAAGATTTATATATAAAAAAATAATTAGCTCTTTAATTTAAGAAAATAATATCTTACCGGAAAATTCATTGCTTGCCCATCACTACTGTCCCTCGTCCATATAATAGACAATAAACATAGGAGCGCGCATCGATCACTCGTTTTACAACCGGCAGCGGTTAATGGCAGTAATCTACCACTAAGAACGGTTTACTGCGTTGTTATAACCCCTTAAATCCACCCACACTAAGCTATGCACTAAGAGAAGCTAATAAATGTGATGTTAAAAAAACATCATAGACGTCGTCATAAATTAAAAAAAAATCGATGCGTGCAAGTTAGTCAAACAATAAATTTTTCAAACTGGAACTTTGTCGTATGTAATTTTTCATATTTTTCCCCATCACTATTCAACATTCGATCCGTGAGTGCATCTGTGTGTAGTGCATCGAGTTTGACAAATTGCCTTCATTTGTCAAGAGGTCAATACTGGCTCAATGAATGTCCAATACGCCATTAACTAGTTGTTAGTGATGTGTAACTAACTATCGATAGTTTATTTTGTTCCAAATATTTTGGTATACAATCTCAAGAGAGCTAATGAAACGTTTCATTCTTTTTCTATTTAGGAAAGACAAATTTGCAAATATCTATTTGGGTATCTTCATGTTCATTCCATATCAATCATTTTCATCCCTATTTTGTCCGTATATACTCGTAACCATTGCCGAATTTGTTGTATTAATTGATCACATCGAGGCCGAGATACAACGATCGATCAGACATCGATACTGCCTCTAGTCTGACCGTACCGTGTTATTTATGGCGTTCGTTTTTCACGCGCGACCGCTCGCCTCCGGCGCCGACACTTTGTCTCTATTACATGAACGAATGATGCGTTTTGTGAGCACATTGAGTTATTTGCTTAACATGCTTGACCTGGAGTTATGTCGACGGATTATGTATTGCGTTTTGCTATTTGATTGCGATTCATTTGTTTCTGAACTTATTGACTCCACTGATACCGAAACTTTATTCCTTTGTTTTGTTCATAGTAGTCATATCTACGAATCCTATATGACTGCCCGTAAAATCGCGTGCCTAACAGATGAGATTTAGGGTCGAAATGTGAATGGCAATTAGTACATAGTATTAACGATCGTACAGAATTTCACTTGTGCAATTTCACCCTGGAATTTTCATAGCGTCTGCGTCATAAATATTTTGTCCGATAAACCGTTCGTTCGACAGCCGCGAGGCGTAAGAAAATGTTAATTAACGAATCCATTGTTTCCCCGCCCGGCGGATCCAAGATGGTGCCGCTTCCGTTTCCGGCGGGCCTCCTTCTTTATGTGCGTTTCCCGCTTATTTTTACGTCAGACGGGTGGCATTGTGGCGCGGGTTCGGTGCGCGCCGGGGTATAATGATTTTAATTTCCTCTAATCAAGAGCCTTCGGCGGAGCTTAAGAATTCTAATCATGCACACCGCCAGCGAGCCGCCGCAGCCGCAGCGGGTGACAGAAACATCACCACTTATTCTGATTGCGTCGAGTGTGGCGCTGAATAATTAATATGCCTTTATTTTGCGTCACGCTCCAGCGACAAAACAAAACAACCGCCGCGCATTAATTTATGAAACATGTTCGAAATTCAAATTGTTTTGACAGTCGAAACGTCACGCTCTTTGACACTAATTTTTGCGTTCCATTTTTGAATATACAATTGCCAGCTTCAAAAATATAGCCGAAAGTAATGTTTAATTATATTGGGGTTGCTTCAACCACCCCATCCTTTCGTTCAATTCGCACTAACGACCACATTTCGGTCGTCTAAATCACAACGACGCCACTTGCAATTAATTTTTTGTCTATTAAAATGTGTCTGCAGTGTTTGCTTTAAACGTGACTGTAGGTAGAAATGTAATGCTGAAGACATTTTTTTCAGTGTCTATTTGTCAGATTAGCCTACATTTGCGATCGATACATGGATATAGATGTTGTATTCTGTACTAGTTGAGACCGTATGGCGTGCAGACAATAATTATTATTTGGTATCCCGGTGAACCCATTCATTTCTCGTAATAAAAATGATCTTGTAAAAACCTATCACTGTGCCCAGTTCTATAATAAAATGTCAAGTAGACTTCCCGTGATGAGGGAGTAGACAGCAAAAATCAAACGAATATAAAAGATACAAATACAATACTGATGTTACATATATTTATTTTCCAGTTAGCATAGACTAAACATACCCCCGTTATCTAGAACTGAACACAATCAAGTTTCGTTCTCACCATCTTGAATAGCGCGCCGCCCATCCGATGTTTGCCGGGTGCGGTCCACAAGGAGCACCGCACAATTAAGGGAACCCTTTCAACGCGCGTACTTAGCATTCTAATCACTCGCCGAGCAGACGCCTCGCGCCACAATACAACGCTTAACGCCACGAAATTAAGTGCGAAAATAACTGTGCCCCCACCCACGACCGACTGAATTATGTCGCGAACAAGATTCTAATTTTAATTTTACGCGAACAACGACTAATTTCGACGCAAAGATGCATGCACGAACCCCACTCGCTCGCGGCCCTTGTACAGCAATAAAATGCGAAAAACGATTACAGATCAATGAAGCGTGCCTTCCCTCTCGGGGCGCAAATAAAGCCAAGTACACACTTCAAATATGCTTTTCTTAATCGTTCTCATAAAACAAAGATCAGCCGCGCGCGATCTCCCCCGTGCGCCGGAAAAAATAAGTAAAAAAAATGCTCCCGTTGCTCATATCGCGTGTATCAGTGTGGATTTTTACCGCAAATTGTTTCCTGCAGACGGAACCCTCGCGAATCGATACTGTTTGTATTGGTTGGCACTGCAGCTTCGGAAGTTATTATTGGTATCGCATTAGAGAAGCAAATATGAATTATTGCTCGTTTCGCGCACTCGCCCGCGGTTCGTTTGCGTTAATGTTCAGCAAATGTTTGACTTTTTATGTCTTTTAGTATAAATACGTGTTTTAAAATTCTATAGGTGCGTGTAGAAAGAAAAATAACGGTTTGTTGATACTATTTATTGGTATAGGTTAGGTCGTATATACTTATTATAAATGTTTTCAATGCGAATCGATATAATAATAATATCGTAAGACGGACACACCACTTGTATTATGGGCGCCGTACAATGGGCGAACCCAGTATATCATACTTATATAGATATTGAATATCCATAACTCGAGTACAAACATTCATGCTCAGCGAACGAAGTTTTGTCCGTACCAGAATTCGAACTGGGAATCCTCAGCACAGAAGGCAGGATCACTATGAACTGAGCTAATCAATCCTGATTTAGGTACTACAGTATTTTTTGAGGATAACTCACTACTATAACTAAGTATATTGTTACTACTTGGAAAATTAATCCCATAGTGCTACAATGATTAAGACACTCCAAAATTCAATAATAATAATAAATCCACAACAAAGATGGTAAGTACCTATCGCAATTTCTATTTCGAACATCAAAATGTTGGCAGCAGCGCTTAAGGAAAAACCATTGCCCACGGTATCAGGGTTTCTCAAAGTTGAATTGGCTTAAAACCTCCCGGCGGATGTGTCATTATAATTTGCAAGGGAGAGATGACGGATTCGTGCCTCGGAGCGCGCTCGCGATAATACCGTAAGCTATTTTAATCTTAACTTAGTTAAAAATCTTGCGTCCGACATTAACATTAATCACTTTTGACAGACGCCCGTAATGGATAGTGTAATTAAGGTGTTTAAAGTTTGTTATTGGGTTTGGTGGTATGAATAGTAGGTTCGATCGAGACCACAAAAATATTATTTACAAGTTGTTGGAAGATTATGTTAATTCCATGGAGTTTGTAGCCAATAAATTTTCCTGAAAGTAGTGTATCATCTTATTAAGGGGAGATCCGTACAAAGCAGTGGGACATAAAGAAAGGGCTAATAAATAAAAGAAAAATTGGATTAATTGAAAAGATATGCAAGATGAAAATAAGTATAGGCAGCTAACAGATACGCCTGAAATGTTTTTCTTTACACAATGCAGGCTGTAATTAGAGGCATTAAATATTAATATAACAAACTGAATCCAATGCAAAGATCTTATAAAATTAAATTCATTACATTTCAAGAAACAAAGGAAATGCCTTTATCAAGCATGAAATTTTAAAGCTTAATTGAACGTCGACATTGAGAGATTTCAATTCAATTACTAAACCATATTTAACGAAATCCAATCCCCCTTTCCCTCGAGAAATAATATTATTTATTCACAAAAAATAATACAAAACGCGGTTACGGCGAACGGTCTGTTGGTTCAGCGGAGATCATTCGATGTAAAAGTTGGAAGCAGAGGACGGAGGCAGGAAGAAAACTTGGATAAGCGAAACCCTCTAAAAATGATTGATGCCGCGGAGCGGGGGCGATCGCTCACGGCATCACCGCTCGCTTCTAAAACGAATAAACGTCGAACCATTCCAAATTCGAAAATGAAGATCATTAGCGCTATATTGGCGCGGCGAGCTCTCACCGATTCATTAGTCTACGGAATACGCATTTTTGCCTCGCTCATTTTTATTGACGTCAATCAAAGCGAACAACGATTAGATTTCATATTTTATAACTTGCAGTGGAACTGTTTATATTGACTACAAAAGCGTTCGAGTTGGCATTGCGATCGCGTATAGCCAATTTCCTTACGTATTGGAAACGTCGTGCAATTGTTTGAGGACATGTTATTAGAACGTTTAGCTTGCTAACAAGCGGGGACGTGGTTTGTTTCTGTGTGGTCTTTGTTGGAATATAACAATTAGGGAGAGAAAGCGGCCATGGCGGTCGATGTGTTATCGGAAGATTCGCGCCGGGCGCCGGCGCCGGCACACAATGCCCCGCGCGACAAAGCAGGTCCAATATCTTTATGCTCCTTAGCGCTGAAGGCTGATGCACTCTATGCTGTATTTCCTTTCTTGGGTGTATATTAAACGACGTGCTTGGACATAGACTAATTCAGGTGAACGATGACCTAAGTAACCTAACTAAGCAAGTAATTCAGGTAAGATACGAGTATATCAAAACTCATACTAAATTCCCTGAAATTAGTCCAAACATAGGTAAAGATGACTTTCTATACATTTATTGTCACTGATCTTAAGTATTAGTTGAACGTCTCTTGACTTCCCTACTCTATGCTCATCTCGTCGAGACACCTCGAAGCGTCCCGTCGCAAGCGTCCCTTTGTGCTGTATTTCCTTCTTCCACCTCCCTCACCATCTCCGGCTGGATGCTGAATGCACATCTGACGCTCCCTACACGTCACCGAGATAACAGCGGTGCATTGTGGATACGCTGACGAGGTAACGCCTCGTTATACCTTCCATGGATGCCTTTGTTTGGATACATATTAATTACGTCATTAATGATTGAGCATTGTACCTTAATGCAAGGTGGTTTTCACACAGAAAAAAATTAAGGTACTAACAACTAAGATTGACCGATATCTGGACACAAGAAATAAATATAACTATTAAGTAGGTAGGTATTAGCAGTGATAGCCAAGTTGGTAGAACGCTTGCCTTGGTAACGAGTGTAGCAGGTTTAAACAATGGTTATCACTTACTAAACGGTGAAGGGAAACATTGCGAGGAAATCTGCATGTCTGAGAAAACCCCTCGAAAGACGTGTGAAGTCCGCCAACCTGCACTGGGCCAGCGTGGCTGACTATAGGGCCTAATCCCCCTCGCATTGAGGGGAGGTCCGTGCCCAACAGTGGGACATTAAAAAAGCGCTAATATTATTATTATAGCTTCAGTTAACATATTCTCTAAAAGTAAAACAAAAACTTTTAAATAAATACAGTTCCTCAACCACCTAGTTCCTCAATATTTGTGATGCTACCAGGCATGACGCAAAATTCGTATTTGCGTCGACACCTGCGTTTGCGAAGCGTTTAATCGCATAAAGAGCTAATTGTCTGTGCGGATTCCGCAGGTAAACACTACACGCCACGCGTTTACACAACTAACGGATCGGAGCTACGAAAATTTTTGAGGTATAATGAGGTATAATTTAATGATAACAAGGTTCAAATCGATTTATTTTTACATTAGCTATTTGACTATGCCTATTTAGTTTATTAAAAACTACATTTTTTTTACCTTTACTGCTGTAATTTTTTTATCTAAATAATAGGCACACCACGTTGGAATATTACGGATTATTACGGATACGAGTGGCGGAGGACCGTGATGTGTGTGCAGTGTACGTCTTTCGGCTGATGGATGGATGGGCGTAGGAATACTATCCGACTATTAATTTAATTTATTTAATATCTAGTCTCACAATATTTCCGATTAGATAAATAACTACGATAAATCCTAAGATATTGCGGTAAAATCTTAGATATACCAAGTTAAAAAACTAACGTATTTACCAGCTGAAGTTGGTAAACTTATATCCAAACATTTACACAAATACATAATTTCAAACTCACAGCTCTATTTGCCAACTAAAATCAATTTCACACATTATTCCTACATTCGTAGCGCCTCGTAGCACTTTCCATTCGTAGCTCCGCGCTACGCATATCGCAACACGTGTGCGATTACGTGAAACGTCGATCGTGTAAGCGGGGATTACTCGACGAGTAGTGATTTAATAGCGACTGATTCACTCGACGCTCGCTATCGACGACAATTACACGTAATAAGGCCGCGGGGTTGTGACGTATGATTAGGTGGTTGTACAGTAATTACCGAATTGGAATAATTGTGGCTGGGTTGACATATCGCATTAGTGTTGTTTGGTTATTTGAATTTGGTTGTAATTTAAATTGATTTGAATGGTTTTTATATGTTAGTTGATTGAAATGGAATATAAAAACATTTATGCGATATTATATTATGATTATCGTAGCTGTCAAGATGAGTTTTAATTTATTTCGATCTTTTAATAGCCAGTAAAACAAATATACTCCGACTTTGCTATGGCCTTGTACGTGCGTAAGCGTCATATTTTTAATAAATAATGTATACATAATGTAAAAAAGACGCTCGTTCAAGTTTCCACAGGAGCTGTCATCGAGAAAATAAAGAAATGGAAATAGTATAGCTATACCAATTTAAATTCATTCGCCATTTATACAATAATAATGTTATAAAATAAAGTAAACACATAGTCATAAAACTGTATTAAAATGACAGTGTTATAAAATTACCATAGACCGAATGTAACGGTGGTTAAGTCACAGTTTACAGCCATTCCGGGTATTTTTATGCGTGAAGGGGGAGATGCTGAACAGATCGCGAGCACAGAGGTCCCTGCATGCCGCTGTATGAAAATCTGAATTATGTTTTATAGTGGACGTGCGGAGAATAAGGGCGTTCTTTTTTTAAGGAACGTGCCGTTTCGTTGCGACGAATTCTATAGAAAAACAAACTTGGTTCGAAATATGGAAATTCGTGTCAATATTTTGTTTTTTCTGTGTATTGCGGCGACTACATTTTTGTGAATAACCGTGTAGTGATCTCGTAAACACGTACTTGCATCGGTTCCTGCTTTAAATCAGACTAAACTTTTTTAAATACTGTTTGATAGGTCAATAAATAATTATGTTTATTACTTGAGTCATGTAGATGTAGTTGTTAGAGTATTTTGGGTGTCTGGATATTTACCTTCATGTTTTTAAATGTTTCATTAAATCCCAAGATTTTTTCGCCTACACCGCTGGTTCTACCTCCAGAATATTTTCAGCATTCGTCGTGTGCAACCGTCGCGGGTTGTCGCGTCGCGTCGCCGGCGTTCGGCAATTCTTTATTATTCATGGGGCGATCTCGCTCGCTGAGTGTTTTATATGAGCGACGATCGAGTATCAATTTGTACCGAGCGGGCCCGTATTAGCATTTCCCGTGCGAGGCCTACATTGTTTCACGGGGCGAGGGAGTGGGACAACGGTGACGATCTTCTTTTGTTTGTCCTCACATCCGTAACATGTAAATGCACTAGTACCTATACATACCTACCTCTATACGTACTTATAATAATAAGAATATTTAAATTAGATGACGATGGTCGAATTGAAAACTATAGGGACTAGCGAGTCTATCCGAAACTGAATCTTTAGATTATTGAAAATATCATTTCCCTAGCCAGGAATTGAACCGCTAGATAAAAAACAACAAACTGTATAATTTTATTGTGTCATCCGATAAGTACTGGAGCTAATATCGATCACGTTCTGGGAAGTAATGGCATACGGCTAACTAAAGACAGTTCTTATTTTTAGTAATGGTGGAATTGTTGGTTATATTATACAGATTGCCCACACAAATTCTGTTAAATTATTTTTAAATAGGGGTATTAAGACACTGCAATATTTTACAGATAGTCTCATGGGCATAAGGCTGTGCACGCGCAACTCGACACATTAGTCGATAAAGTAACTGTGCAGCATTACGTAGCGGCGCATCACTACAGTATTACCCTACCATTGCGCAGATATACGAGGACGTGCAAATTATTTATAAATATTGTAAAACGATAACATAAAAAAATTCCATCAGCTCGTTAACATCATTTTAAAAATAAAATCGCCTCGCTTCTGGTCAAGGCTATCGGCCGGTTTATTTTGAGGATAGTGCCTACTATTGCACACCTAATTGTTACCGATGGTGTCAGGTCGAATTATAAGCCAGGCTGAGCTGCCATTTAACTACCACAATACTGGGAAATCCTATCCCAAGTTAGTTAATCATAAAGCCACTCGTTAATTTAAGAAAACAAAACAAAATCCCGTCTAAAGCAGCCTCAAACGCCGCAAAGAGCCCTCAGCCCATTTGATTCCTCCGCGCTAAGCTAGGCAGCGCCACTAACGTCTCTCTCACCGACACAATACATTAAGTACTGCACGCTTATGAGTGTTCATTAAAGATACGATAAAGACGGCGGAGGCGACGCCGGCTAAATTGGCTGTTTCTGACTACACAACACTGCCGAATGCCGACATCTTAAATGTGTATAGAAATTTCGTTAATTGTTAAATGCATTGAAGTTGTATGATTGTGATTGTCTGGTGCAGATTTGCAGAATAGTTCTAAAATGGTTTCTTAAAAAACAATGCGTTACCAACTTACGTATATTGCCAGTGTCAAGTGTCTGTAAGGTATTGTTTGTGTGTCAAAAACGTTCTATTTTCAAATGTCTTTAAATATGTTTTTAAAAGATTTAAAGACATTTGAAAATAGAATGCTCTCGAAAATAGGCCCTCTGCTTGCCTATTTATATTTAATACTGGCTGAAAATTCATTACAATTATGTTTTTTTAAAGTAACCTATTCTACTACTTTTACAATTATTAATATAAATGCCATTTTTTTTTGCACAAAATGGAATTAAACACAGCCACAGATAAAATTATAATACATATGTCATCACGCCGCGAAGTCGGAACTCAGTCACCGATTTTCGCTTACCAAATGAACGTTCGCTCAAAGTGCAGATGTACATAGTTCCACTAACAAGGGGTTGTTAATTTAAATTTAGTATCTTAGCGCCGCGTAATGAACGGTGAGGTGATTGTTATAATGGGATTGTAGATTTCTACTCGCTAACATACAACTTAATGTTTATATGTAGGAATGTATAGTAAAACGCGCCCATTATAGGAATTATTAATATAGGTAATGGAGAATTATTTGAATGTGAATAGTATGATTAATCTATGAAAGTACACAGTTTAAATTGTATAATATAGGTTAAAAAGTATATCGTAAGTAATAACTTTTAAAACAAAAAACTCTATGGTCTAATGGTTATGGTCTAATGCTGTTTCAATTTGATGCTTTACTTAGAATCATTGTCTGCGACCGCGAACTCCAACGAGTCAGGCGACTCGTATTATTATGTGGCGAGCGAGCTGAGACCAGTTTTGAAAACCATTTCGAAACACAATTTAGACTTTTAGAGCTCCGAAACCAAAGAAATGTACTTAAGTTCCGATATATTCACCCACAGTGCGTATTCGGTAGCCCCGCGTCTCCTATGCAAATTTACGAGCCGGTGGTAGATTTTTAATTACTATACTGCGTCTGAGCATCTGTCTGGGATTGTGGCCGCGAGCTAGGTACTGTGTGTAACTCCGACTTTATAAAGATTGCCGTACACTTACCTACCTACAAAAATAATACTATAGTTAGCATGTAATGAATGTTACATAATTACGACAGCTTGGCTTAGTTAGAGCGCAGGACACTTGGCATACTGCATCGAATGGTCACGGGTTCGATTCCGCTTGTGTAAATTTTGGAAATATTTTTTAGTTACTAATTTACCCTGCTTTGGGGGTTACTGGAACCGCCCCTAGTCCGTTATATGGTACCTATAAATCGAGCGTTTTTTGATTAATTAATATTTATTGAAAGGTATTAGGGTTCGAGAAAGGAGCTTCCCCAAGCTATGTCATTGGAGTAGGTCCACGTCCTCACGATTTATGACTTCAACTTACAGCCAGTGTCTTCCTTACAGTGTACGTCATTCCTTACCGTACCCATACAGGTGACAACGCCGCGCCGCGTCGGGGAGCGGTTAAGTGTGGCATTTTACGGCTTTTATGCATATTTGATGGCGCCGCCATAATCTGTGCGGAGGGGAAGACTCACCGAGCACCTTCACTTCACCTGCAGTATCCAATCTATATACTTAAGAGGCTGTGTTGCGGTTTTAACCCTTAATAGCCTAGAGTTTCAATTTTGATACCAACCTTTAAACCGAATGTTCACATTACTATTAGTTTTTTTATAGGTTGGCTGTACGTATTTTACTGTTGTATAAAATACTTTCCAACGAAATTAAAAAAAAATCAAATGTCATTATTATTAAACACAGTAACATTAAACACAGTAATATTAAAAATAAATCACTTTCGTAAATCAGGCTACTAAGGGTTAAGAAAATTGTGAGACGGAATTTAGGCGAACTTACACAAGTTCAGTGTTTTATTCGCATTACCCATCGCATGTTGTTGGCCAATCTGCTTTTAGTTTCTTAAAACAGGTCTACTTATCGTTTTTTTTAAGATGATTGACTAATGAAATGATCCATCCACGATGTTGTAATAAATGCTTACGTAATTTTCTTTTTTTATAGGAATAGTACTAACGGGATTCCACTTCCAATTCCATTTAAAAACTATGGCTCCATCGTTTACCGATGATTCTGCCAACAAAACGGGATTATTATAACTGTAAGTGCTATGATATTGTGAGTCACATTTGAGAATAGGATTCAAGCAAGAATATGGGGAATGTGGGTACATCAAATAATTTTAAAACGATAGCGTTAGGTAATATTTCTGCGGGGAGTGTATTCAAAATTTAAATCATAAACCAATCAAACTTACATCACCGCTATACGTACAACTAGCATAAATAATTTAATCGAAATGAACATAACCAGCAATTAATTTAGGTAACGAACGAAACGTTTAAATAATCCATCGTTTAAAGGCAAAGCCGACGAATTTGAAAATAATGACGGGCATTAGGAGCGTGCTAAGAGGGCCGTATCAATTACTGGCCGTAAGCAAACAGGGCATTGCGGGCTCAATATTAAAATCAAATTTACGATCCGCCCCCGTCCGGAGCTCGGCCGTCGATGGGACACGGAGCCATGTGGATTGTGGACCTAGGAGGAGGTACGGTTAGCAGCGAAAAGAAACTATGAATCAAATAATCTTAAAATTTCAGTCTCCATTTTCGATTAAATGTTCAAGCTTCAATTCTTTGAAGCTTTGTATCCTGTAAGATGAAGTAGATCCGTCACACCGCATTTCATTAGTGACCCTTAGAACAGTGGTTGGTACGTATATAATAGGAAATATAAATTTCTTTTATGAACTTTTTTTTAAGTATTATTTTTACTAAAGTGCTAAAACGCTTCGGTACTAATACCTATACTAACATGTGGCATTTTTTTTATATTTTTTTTTAATATGTCTTATATTCTCTGACTCTCTCTTTGTTTAATTCTCGACGTAATTTATTGCTGTCGGTACAATTCTAAGTGTTTTGTGTGTGACGCAACACCAATTAAAATCGCATTTCGACACGCGTCCACGACACGTAATGTCCACATTTCCATACAAGCGCCGATCTGATACTAAAACACGGATTATGTCCCCAATCTACCCTTCTATAGGCCCCATCAAATATGTAGTTACAAGAAGTAAACCTATGATTAGCAAGAATTCATGATTTGAAACATAACATTTATTTGTTTTGACAAAAATATATAATAATAATAATGAAATGACTCCGGTACAAACATTCATGACATCACACATAGCTTGACTCTACCAGGTTACGAACCCGGGACCCTCGGCGCAGAAAGCAAGGTCACTACCAACTGCGCTAATCAGGTCGACATGGTAATATGTGAATAAGTGTCGCTACTTAATCATTTAGACATAATAATTGTAACTCGTGTAGTTAGTACAAGGACTTTAATAATGTAACTATCTATAACAAAATAACTTTCGAATTTTTCGTATACAGGTATAGTATACGAAAAATTCGAAAGTTATTTTGTTACTATCAACTCTAGGTATATGTCTATAGAGTACTTATTTAACATTTTTCATTTTTGTTACAGCACGAGGAAGATAGGCCGATTACGCACAAACTGTTTAGACCCTCAACTTCTAAAACGTAAGTATTATCATTTGACTTGTTTTATTTCGACCATCCACACTCATAAGGAACATTCAAGAGCTTTCAAAAAATAATTTAAAACCATCATAAAAAATATGAAATTCAGATTCAACGCAATCAATATTAGGGAATATTGTATAAATCATACACGTTCGAGTAGGAAACATCTTATAATCGAAAACAGATCAACAACGTCAGCCACAAAGAGCATCATTCATAGCATAGACAATATTAACCATGAAGGCCATAGACTACAAACATTGTGACGCCTAAGGCGCGTCACAAAACCATAAACTCTATCAATTGGCGCCCGCCATATTTATTTACTTGTACATATTTATAACTGAACATAAATATGTGCGCGGCGCGTGCTACTCCGCGGTAATTATCGCGTGACTTATTTGGCGAAGGAAGATAACACGTAAACACCGACCAGGACGAATAGAACTCTATCCCAACTCTTGATCACTCCTCTTAAGTTCTGATTACTTTGGGTATACGGGAGGGAGGTGGGTCAAATAATAATGGTGGTGACGTGCACCGCTCCGAGGGTTGTGGCAGCTTTATCTACGCGCTTGACTCTTGATCGTGACTCTCCGACGGAGATTTCGGTAATTACTTTGATTATGATTGTAGCGTGTTGTTTTCAGCGTGGAACGTATGCAATCGTGGGTTTAACAGATTTGATAAAAAAAAACCATTATATATGGAATAAAAAGTATTTTTTTATTTTTTATTTTGAACGCTGCTGCCGAATTATCATCGATTGCTAAAGTTGATCTCAATTTTCTACTGCTAAGCATAGGCAAATTATTTCCCACCAGTGTTTAGCACTAACAAGCTTGTAATATATAGCTAAGTATGTGTCAAAAGCTAAGTTTCCTTCATAAGATAGATACCTTAATACAGATTCAGATACCTACATAACCTTGTTGCGAAGTTTGATCCAATAAAACAAAGTTTCGAACAAACGAATGCATTAAAGTCACCCGCAAACTGATCCAATGGTAATATCGCACTTCCAGACGTCTGAAGTTAGTATGCATTGACTTTGAAAAGTCGTCCAAAACTAAGTTGGGTTATGTTTATGAAACTATTCGGATGCTAGTGTGTGCCGATACACATGCAAGAACTCGCGTTCAACTCGGGCCATAGTTCGCAAAGTGGAGCAGCTGTAAAACAAAGTAGCGAAGGGTCTAGGAACTTAGTGTGTACGTCGGCACCGAACACATGCCCCGCGCGCGCGGCGGCTCGGCGCGGCCCGTCGCGCCACTCTTCACAACTTTGACAGTTTAATTCGCGAAGTAACGCCGGCCTGGCCGACGACCGCCGATTTATAAATAAGTTAAACTAGGTTTTAACTAAAGCATTGTGGCGCGATGATAACGAACCTGGTGCCTACGCTTCGCCCCCCCCCCTCCCGCGGCGGCGCGCTCCCGCGTGCAGATAAACTTTTAAAATGACTTTGGAAGCTTTTGAGCTTTTAATCGGTAAAGTTGTACAGACAGACAGTTCGGGTACAATCCTTGAACCGCTTGCGCCGGCGACGGCGGCCGCAAAACTTTGTTTTACAGGACTACTTTTCTTCTTGTTTCAAGGTTGGACTCTTAAAACAAACTCCGGTTCGACGGAGTTCGCGAACTCGGGCGCGAACAATTTACAAATTTCTCTCTTTCATAACAACTAACTGGCGCGCGGCGCGCCGGCGAAAGTTGTCCTGCGTAGATCTTAATCGCATTGTCTGTTGCGCTCGCGGCGCGAACAGCTGATTGTGACGACACAGTTTATCGAACTTTTGCTTTAATTCACCACGCATAACAACAAAGTGCGGGTTGTAAAAGCTACATTCGAGAGATTGTATCAGCACACGTATAGCATTGCCAGAAGTGGGAGATGAAATGAAAATAACACGCTGGGATTTTCGAATATGTTTGATCAACGATCTGACAGTCGTGTCGATGCAAAAAGACCCGCGGATAGACAGGGGCGCCCTCCGACGCTTTTATTCAATTCATTTAAGTGGCATCGATAGCATCGGCTGCGGTCGAAAAAACTCGTCTGCCAAAATTGACGGCGTCCCCCCGGCGACCGGCGACCGGCGACTTCTTTTTTCAGTTCACGCCTCACCTGCCTCGGGCCAGAAGTGGCCTGGCGTGAAATACACTGATTGGCGTTTAATGTACCACCGTCTGCCTTTTATTTGACCGGTGCAGAGACTCTTAAAAGCTTTTTTATTACAGAGGGCGTGGGTTTCTTTATGTATCTACCCACGTATATTATATGGTATGATACGGTTCGGAGTGCGTAAGGTATTTTTTCGTTCGGATAGGTAATATTGCTGAATTGTGTACGGCAATGGCAACACTATAGCAACATTATCATTATATACGATGAGATGGTAACATAAGCTAAATGCAGTATCGGGTATTGCGCGTAAATTTTACGTAACTAGAAATAAATAGGTTGCGGGTGTGTGGGGCGGGGCGGAGTGGGCGGGGGCGTGCGCGCGCATCTCGACCCCCGCACCCCACCCCGCGTACCCGGCCTGCCCGTAGCCTCCGCGTAGTCCGCGAATAGCGCCCCGCGAGCAACCCGCACCGCGGTGCTACGCTCCTGCGTAACGTTACGCCCGCACCGGCCTACGGACAAACTTTTCCGCTACGATGTACTATGGACTACGCAATGCTACGTATCGAATCTAAGTAGCCATAAGTGCATAATTTTGTGTAGTGATTTTTTTAATTCTTAGTGAAATCGTGTATAAAAAAAACTTAAGTGCGCGATGAGGATTCTCTCCTCTGTTTTATAGCGATGTCGGCCCTCGTCCGACCTATTTGGTAAGTCCAAGCTTAATCATAAAAGTTCCGTCAACTATTTTACTTTGAAACGAATAGTTGAACGTACATTCGGTTTAGTATGCGGCGGTAGTTTTTTTTAACAAATATATTGCGGTATTGTTCTTTCAGCAAATTCAACGTCGGTGAAAATAAAACTCAAGATGTGTACAAGATAATTAAACAAAACGTTTTACGCACAAATCCCACGCTATTAAAACCATTTCACGAAATGCTTTCATATAATGTGTTTTGAAAATGTTCACTGAGTAATATTTAGTTTGTGTATCTGCCGGGGATGTAAGGTTTGATTGTGAGGTTGATTATCCCTCGCTAGTTGGCGTACCTGCGGTAATCGAATCACCTCAATCGACTCGGAATCCGATGAGCGAGTCGGCAAATAACCGCAACATTAGTTTGGAGACGGAATACGTAATCACGCGAATCACGCTAAGCGTGTTAACAACCCTTCACTAGACAAATATACGCAGGTGCATATATAAATAGGAGAATTAATTTGTTTCCCTTTCGAATGATGGTGTTGGCGTTTGATGGAAATTTTGAACGCATAAAATTTCTTAGTGTGTTGATATTTAAAAACAACTCAGCTGGTTAAAATGTTTAAAAAACATATTGTTTTAGAAGTTATGTAGTAACGATATATTATATTTATCACGAATTCAACTAATATTTTTTAAAAGTCGAATAATAAATCTCTACTTTACCATAAGGTAGTGAGAGCTAAATATATAATGGTTATAATACTCTAAGTTTTGATTTAGATTAATAACTAAAACTACAAACAAACACTTCACGCAATTAATCTAACTTAGCAAAGATCAATATGGAAATAGAGTATAGTACTTACTACGCGACTCTATTGATGCGTTCTAAGCTTAATGATATCACATAAAGTTAAGAAGCCTTAAAATCAGGATGTGATCTAGTATCTAGCTAATTAGCCTAATATTATGATCTCTAGCATAAACCTGAAACGTTAAGAATTAATTTCTACCTTGAAATTAAACAAAGCAATTTCGTGATAGAAGAAGGAGGAGGTGGTACTTGCATTATATAGTTCTTACAATGGATCCCAATTCCAATCACATGTAGAATTGCGCCGCGAATTTTTGTTCCAAACCTTAGCTTTTAGAGTCGCGGCTTTTGCTACGCTAATTCATTTGAAAATGCGTAATCTCTAAACCTCCATAGCAAATCAAAAACTCAGCCATTAACTTCTAATAATACGTAACAAAAACGCGTACGGCACCGTGTAATTAACGTAAACGTTTAATTCAGGGTTGGCACCGGCTCGGAGCGTCCCGCACGCCGTGACGCCTCCGAGGGCGCCCATCTGATAACGGGGCGAAATTGTTTCCACTCAACCCTGCCGTATCTGATGGGCTGGTGCCACCGCCAGGCTGCGTTCACAATTATACTTTATATTTTTATTTTAAAAAATGAAAATCGTGGGGACTTTTTTGTATGTTTAAATAGTAATGTTAGTGAATTTAGATAGATGATTTACGTTTAGACGTGCATCTGAGAAAAAAAAATTAAGCAGAAAAGTAAGCTTACCTATTTTGAATTTGACTCATCTAAAGAGATATAGGACTAAGAATTGGTGGAAAGTTAAAAAGGTGAATTAGTAAAGGGATGATCGATTAATATCTTCAATATTAAGTTGAATTAAGAAACAAACATCACGTTAGTTTTTTTCTTCGGAGTGACTCAGATCAATTACCTATATTATTATGAAAAATAACAAGTATCTAATAATCCTCGTTATTCTTACTAGTTTAGAAAACTTGTTTACTGTTCGAGTCTTTAGTCTAGTTCTTAAATGATTTCATACCTAAGCACAAAAACTTATAAACGTTAAAACTAAAAAAAAATAACTGTGCACGAAGCCAGGTAGACCCGGTTATTTCCTTTTTCAAGATTAATGGTACCATTCATTTAATTCAATTTTAATAGCAAAAAAAAGAGAATATTCAGTCTGTTTTTTTTTGTATACCCAATGTATACACTGTCAAATTCACCAATATCAATAAATACTAAATAAGTACCTAGTCAACTATTTTATTAACGTTCATGTTTTGAAAAATAGTTGAATCCATAAAATTAGACAGTTACCTACTCGTGTAAATTCAAACGTATTAATGCGATCGTCGCTTGTATAAAACCTTAAAAATCATTTATTTCTTATTAAGATTTTTCAAACTTCTTATGATATAGATACACTGTGGTCAATTGAGAACGGTCATCTAAAAAAAAATAAGAAAAGTAATTAAACATAGCGTTCTATTTTCAAAGAAATGGCGTGTTTGCACGATGCGAGTACTAAACACACGACGTATCCGCGTGCGGGAGGGTCCGATACACCACGCGATAACCCTCAACACGAGTGAGCCCTTAACTTAGGGCTGGCAATATGATATTTTGTAAAAAAAAATGGATATTATTTCTTTTACAATATTTTTCGTGTGAATTTGTTTTATTAAAATTTAATGATAAAATTAAGGACTTTGTGTGTATTCTAATTTCATAGTCTGTAGTTTGGTCCCCTGGCTGTAGAAATAAATTTGTGTGTGCTATTTTCGAGTGCTAAAAACATAATTAGGTGGTAACACACACGATACTCAACTAGATTTTGCCTTATACATATTTATGGAAAGATAATGAATGAAAACATACTATGTAAAATAATTCTGAGAGTGATTAAGTATTTTGGCTTGCAGATAATTTATTGAAGAAATTTGAAAAAAAAAATTCTTATGTCTGAATCTGACTCTCAATTGGATGCCAAAACGGCTTCTGAGTTGACTTAAAATATGCATGCTAAGTTTTATAAATAATCCGGTAGACAATGGCTGATAACTTGGAACTACATTCACTACTACATCTTATTAAAGTGTCAAATACTCATCATAATCTATTTAGCTAGGCCGGTAATACAGAATCTGATTCTGATGCAGGGCAAGTACTTAGTATTATTTACCTGATTAATAGTTCGGTTAGGTTTTAATAGATTGCAGTTTGGAAGCACCGTTACCTAACCTAGACACCATAGAGTTATTTTTTTAATTTATATTTTAATACTAGCTATCCCAGCGAACTTCGTACCGCCTCAGAATCAAATATATGAGAAAATGAATTTATTTGTACTCTATGAAAAATTAAAACAAATTATCCCACGGGAACCGACATTTTACCGGGATGAAAAGTAGTCTATGTGCTATTCCAGACTATAATCTATCTCTGTGCCAAATTTCACCCAGATCCGTTCAGCCGTTCTGGCGTAATTGAGTAACAAACATCCATCCATCCAAACTTTTTCATTTATAATATTAGTGGGGTAGTTTATGTGTTGCACCGCGAGCAGCCCTACATGTTTCGCTGGGGTTAGGGAGCGCCTGAGGCCGCCATGCCAGTCACAATGCACCGCGCAGTGCTATTACCCCACTTATTTAAACTTACTTAAACTATCGCGTTATCGATTTTTGAAATCATACGTTGCGCTCTACATTTTAAACTGCTACCCAATTATTATAATTTTTTTTTAATTTACTGTGATATACTATTATTTGAATAGCAAGAGTTCTACCAAGTGTCTTGATTAGTTGGCAGTGCAATGGTATTTTTATAGTACATCGATATGAAAACAATACAAACTATCCTCCTCTTATTGGACTTATTCCATGAAATGCATCCAAGTATTGCTTTATTTCATTAAAATATTAACGTTTTTTAATATCGTTTTATAAATAACTTTCTGTCCCGGCGAACTTCGTACCGTCTCAGAATCAAATGTAATGAGAAATGAATTCTGCTATTGGGGGCGGAGACAAATTAAAAAATAAATAATCATAACAATCGGTCTTCCCGTTCCTGAGTTATAAATGGTGTAACTAACACGACTTTGTTTTATATATATAGGTTAACCTACGGGGGTATGATATATTACCATCCAGCAAGTTCTATTAGGTTTGATATTACATTTGAAGAGCTTGATTTTCTTACAAGCCTTTTTTCCTTTAGGGTTTTCATTAGGGTTTTCATTCGGGATTTCATTTGGGTTTTGCAGTCGATAATCCTGATAGGTACACGAATCGAATTGCCATCTAGCACTCGAGGCCTAACTACTAGTATAGGATTGTACCAGTTTTTAGAATTTGCCTAGATTCTGAGTGCATTTAAGGACTATAATAGAATCATAGCCCGAACTGCTTAGTGCGTTACCACATAATATATTGGGACGACCTCAACTGTTTTTTTTTGTATATTTCCCAGGATAACGCGCGTTATCAACTACACCAATTTTCGCTATAAAAACATGAAAGTATTCACATGCCTATTTATCTACTAATGCGCGATTTATTCGCTTCGGCGCGTGATCCCCTAACATGGAAATAGTAATCGTGCATTGAGCTCTTGTCATGTAAACGGTGTCTTACTTTCGTAACTCTCAAACAACAAATTTGTTATGCGATAACAATTATTAGGCTTTTTTCAAACATCCCATGCAAATTTGTATCTTTACATACATTTTAACATTAAATTTCCTTGTTTTCGACAACCCTATTCCATGAGTCGCAGGCTCGCAGGGCCGGCCCGCGGCGCGGCGGCCGCTCAGAATGCAATGCGCGTTCCCCCATTTATTTTATCCCAAACTGTTGCGTTATTGATTTTTACAATCACATGTTGCGTTTTGTAAAACAAATCGATAAGCTCCCTCTGGTGTTAGCATCATTTAATTGATGCTACATTCGAATCGATTGTTTGATGTTGTATGAATCGATTGTTGTAAGTTCATATTATCTGAGCAGTTTTATCAAGTTTACTATGACTCGGCTTTTTAAATTCTAATTTAAAAAATCGATCCTATTGGAACTGCATGTTCATATTATCTCAGCAGTTTAATCAAGTTTACTATGACTCGGGTTTTTTAAATGCTAATTTTAAAATACGGATAATATTGGAACTGTCTGTGTATTTAGTTCAGATTGTATACTATACTTAGTCTTACCATCCAAGTCGCTGTGTGTAGGTAATTTAATTTGATAGATTAGAACCCTTTTACGAATTTTATCGCGTTTATTTGATATTTTTTACGTTCCCGACGTTTCGGCTGCTTCACAACAACCATGGTCACGGGAGAACTGAGGTTCTAGACGTTCTAGTGTGATAGTTAGAAACAAGGGTACCGTCATATTAAGTTGTTGTTTGCGGTCTGATCTACGCAGAAAGTGCTCACAGTGTCGTGAGGTCTTGCAGTGGTGCGCTTGGTAGCACCCAGCCATCTTCCTTATTTAAATTAGGATGTTTTTTAATCAATTACCTCACGTTTATAGACGTTGATTAATCTTAATCAAAATCAGTAGGAGAACGACGAAATAAATAACAAATTCGTAGTATAGCAACTCTGTTAGTAAAACTAAGGCTAGCTTGTGCCTAGACCTACTGCCATTATTTGGATTAGGCATAGTTTGGTCTTATATGTTCTACCGTTCCATATCTAGTAGCTATATGCAAACACTTTGCAATAATTTCTTGCAGATACCCGACATCTACGAGCTTGTTATAAATTCCAATAAGTTCATATTTCTATTAACAAAAAAAAATAAACATGATGTAAATCTCTTCTTCACATTAATATAATGCTTTGTGTATTTATATTACAAGCTTTCCTCGTGAACACCGTACCGCCTCCAAATCAAATAAATGTTAGTGAACCTATGGGGAAAGAAATGTTAGTGAATTGTTCTCATGTTATAATAGTTATTCTGCTTATTCGGGAAGAAGCCAATTAAAAACAAACGAAGATCATAAAAATCGGCCCACCCGTTCTTGAGTTATAAACGGTAAATATTTAGATGTCATATTAGAACACTTTCCTCACGTAATACCATTGTTAACTGTATAATCTTCTATAAATTTAGAGCGTTCTATTCAGCTTAGTTTATTAGTGCCATATCTAATTATAACCTTTATTTACTGTTTAATTTAAATAACAAGTCAGTGAATGATAATTTGCAATAATATGACTGGCAGCTAGCAACGAGATTAATTTTGTAAAGTTTCGGCACATCTTCAACTAAATCCCGTCCAGTTATCAGTAGGCTACAGTCGTTATTCGCCATAAACTCCAACCAAGTTCCCGTTAAATCCATTTAAACAGGAAACTCAATTCGGGGCCCGAGCCAAATTGTAAGAGTATTTATCTTTCCCGGGGAGTCGATTTAAAAGCAAAATCACGCGAGCACACGACGCCATTATCGCCAGCTCCCGATCCGCAGGCCGCGGGAACTCTATGAATCTAATCCAGAGGATTTACCCGCTGATTTACAGCCGAGCCAGGCCGAGGAGGGCGCGACTGCACGAAAGAAAAGTGATAATGTCTTAATCCTACCACACTTGAGTCTCATACCCCCCCCCCCCCCCCTTCACAATTTTATGGTCGCCCGCGCAGAAGGCACGTTTTGATTTATGATTTCAATAATTAAGAATTCTAAGGTGCAATTTGAATTTAGAAGCCGCCACGTTTGAGGGGCCCGCGGGAGGCCGACGCGTGTTTGTTATTGCCCTGGGCGGGAAAGGGTCTCAAGATGTACCTTTCATTTCCTAAGGAATTATAATAGAGTTGCAAGGAATTATGTGAAATTATGAAAATGTAGAGGTGGTACTTATTCTGATAATGGAAACAGCTTACGACTTAGTTACTCTAAATTATCTGTACCAAAATAACTACATAGAAACTTTTATTTTATAGTATTTTATTATTTTTATAATATATATTAAATAAATTACAAAAACTAATAAAAATAAATGAATTAATGTAATATTGTAGCAGAAGATTTAAGTTACTACGGAAATGTTTGCATTATTTTAGATTATGTATTGACTTCTTTTGTGAATACTAAAACTTACCTTTTTTTAATATATTATTATCATACGAACTAGGTATCTCTCCAACAAAATTGTAACCATTCTCAATTATTAAAGTAACAATAAACACGATACAGGCAAAAAGAATAAAACAATGCACTTAATTAAATGAAATGAAGACGATGCAAATTTCGGAAACGATCGTTTAGAAATTTGCACTATTCTAGGTGTTACTAGGATCACTTTGGCTCCCTTGTAGGATACCTATAATAAAAGCGTTAAAAAGACATGTTAACTAAACTGTCTGTCTATATCATAGACTCTAAATTGTTAAACATATATACATTATCCTTTGTAAGCACGTAAACAAAAACTATGCAGTAATCACGTAAACTCACCTAACTCATAATATCTTCCGCGTCTTCCTTAATCCCTGAGTTCGCCTCCTTATACGGCGCCCAAATCTCCACGCATTACAATTAACGCCGCCCCGAGATAACCCGCCACTCGCCACCCGCTGATAAAGGTCCGTACGAGCACTAGTTTAAACCGGTTAAGCATCCACCGCCCTCAGGGTTGATCTAATTACCCTACACCAACACACGAACGGTGCCCCGAACGCAAAACCACGCGTTTCCCATCGAACTCTACGTCCGAAAACGGTCTACGTTTGGGTAATCTCGGTTCTCGTCGGCACCGACTCGGGGGGCAGGTCACGTACGTAAATGTTTGCCGGGCGTCGTACTATCGGTATTTTGGCCTTCCGGTGGGCTCCCCCGTAGGTACCGCCGTCAAGGACCATCGATTACTATCTGGAGTAGAGTCGGGCGCATATTGCACAACTTTGAGAGAGAATATCGCCGATCAATAAATCAGACCGGATTGCTTTATGGGAGTTATGGCTGTAACTTTGTTGTAGGGCTCGGAAAACACGATAAGGTTGGGTATAATATTGTCTTTTGAACATTAATTATGTTATTAGATACCTGCGTCTGGAGCATTAGAGCATTAGCATTATTGCATTAGATCGATCTAAAAAATAATGAATGTGTTTGTGTGTGCGTGTTTAGTTTGCTAAGCCTACTGATCAGATATATAATTTTAACGCTCCTCCAAATTCATGTACTAACATGATAATAACTATATTATGTATTTACAAACGCGTTACACCTAGAAAAAAAAATATTTTGTAATGCTTTTGTAAATTTATGTTACTATTTATGAATTTGAAGGCGTGGGTTGACATGGTTTTGCAAAGGCTTCTGCTACCCGAAAAGGATAATCATGAATGTCAAATACAACCAATTTTTCTGTTGCTCGGCTTACACGAGGACATCAGGCAATCAGACACAATATATTGCGCGTAATTAAATTTAAATGCAAGATTGATTCCTTTATAATATTTCGTCTCTTTTGTTTTGTTATACTAGGTACCTACTATAAAGTACCATATCATAATCCTGATGGCTCGAGTCTCAGAAATTACTCATCATGAACAAATGAAAGTAGCATACCCCAATATTCAATTTTAAAAAAAAAAATTAAAAATTTAATATGACTTATGTCATATTCAAAATGGAGGAAAGGATTCATCAACAAACGTCTATAAGCCTGGCGTATTAGTTATTGCTCTATTGTTACTCCTTCATTTATAATTGTAGACAGAATCTTTGCAATCGTATGAAATTGTGTAAGATCTCTGTAAAAATAAAAACAAGACAATTACTTAAGCTAGAAACAACTCTGATGGAAATCGCACGTCGTAATGCCATTCGCATAATTAGCGTTCCAATTTGACGGTGTGTTCGCGTAGATTAAGCGCTTATGGAAACATATCAATGTACATATTTCACTACCCCCTCAATACAGCGGATTTTTGCACACTGATTTCTGTCATGGAATTTCTACTAACCCCCCCCCCCCCCCCCCCCCCCCCCCCTATAATCTAAACTAGTACCTATATTATACGGCGTGGATGAAAACAAAAAAAAAATGAAATACTTTTTAGTAGGTAAAACCTCTTTACAAAATACAAGGTACGAAGCCATTAACCGTTTAAAAAAAAGTTAATATAAAAATAGTCATTTTGACACACCAACTTCAAAAACTTTTCTGGAAAAGTTTGCAAAGTGAACTAAATAAAGTTCAAAAAAATGGAAAACTACTAAAATATAACGAATCAAATCGATCACAAATGCGTGGTGCAATTTTTTTAGGCTCTCGCGGTAATAAGTGTCAGTGATGATAAACTTAGATCAATCGAAAGATCCTGCGTTGGGTCTAGGCACATCGACGTAGCTGCGACAAATGTTTAAGTTGATTTGAACTTTATGTTGAATCCTGATCAATCCCAAAATACTTTGAACACATAACATCGACTTACCTTCTATTTGCCTTCACTGATATCAAAATCTTTTGGTCTGAAAGCTCTTGAGTGAAATGGTTTTTACGTGGGAACGATTTTTGTGCATTTAAACATAAAAACAAAGTGCTTTATAAGTGATAACGTCGATTGGAAACGCCGAGAATCATTTCCGCGTAAAAATATTCTGATTGTGGATGGAAAATCGAATCGCAAGTACAATTATTATAATATTTTGTAGCTGTTTGATGTTATCACTATTGTATTCCGGTGTCCGGACACGCGCTTCATTGTGTCATTTGTTTCAGGACGACGCCGCTAAACGCGCAGTCCACGCTGTCGCAGATCAACAAGAGAAGACTAGAATTCGGCGTGGATGTAGAGACGTTTAGATCGAACGAGAGGCGCGTAGAGCGAATCAGCAGCGAGGGTTCCATGGAGGAGGAGGAGATCGTCGGCAAACGCCGACGGAGATTACTAGACGATGAGCGACGAGACGAGATTGACTCGCGCCGGAGACCACTCCCGTTCCACAGACCACAGACCACACGACACGAGGAGGACGGCGAAACACTCATCCGAGAAACACAGGCTGCGTTGAAGTCCCTCTCTGGGAACTGGCCTCAGGATCAAACTACAGCATACAGCGGTGACGAAAATGATGACGCCAACGGCTTCGAAAACCTATTCGAGGACAAACGCTCCGACAAAATGTTGCCCTCGTCACCTTCACAGTCTTCCGAGAGCGCTGACGCATCGCAGCGAAGTTTTTCTATACGTCATCACGAGGAAAACCATTCGAATGGCGCATGCGAACTCAACGACAGGAGGAACCGAATTGAAAGAGAAAGAAGCACCGATTACGACAGGCACAGCAGACACTCCAACCAGTACGATGCCCCAAACTTCGACGAGCTCGTCGATTCGTCTTCCAACGATCTAGAAATAGACATGTCTGAGAGGTGCGATGACAGATACGATGACGAAAGGGACACGAAGCAGAAACGTAAAGAAATGATGTCGGTAAATAAGCAGTCGCTCTACAGCGCTTATAAGGCGGCGACGGCTGCGTTGCCGTACTCCACGCAGTCGGCTTTTAAGCCGCCCGCGGAGGTGAAGCACAGGATGCATAATTCGTCGCTTCCGAGCGAGCCTTTCGGAGGGTACTCGAACGACCACGAGAAGAGTTCGATACAGAAAAGTTCGAAGCAGTACACGGTGTTGCAACCAGCGGGCGCAGGGTCGCGGGCCGCTACCGCGCTGCAGGAGGCTCGCGCGGTGCCCTCGGCGCAGCCGGCGCGCGACTCGCGACCGCTCAACCCGCTCTCCCCTCCGGTCGCCAGAGGTACCGGTCACACTCACCTCAAACAACGATAGTCGAACTTTCTTAACGACCTGGCCATAACACAGAACTCCGCGGTATGAACTAACTCGAAGTTTGTTTCAAGGTCGGCTCGCAATATCTCATGACTGCCGGGTCGATGACGAACTCAACTAAAACATTACATCCTTGTATAACACTTGGCTGGTTTTAATAAAACCTTAGATATAGTAGACGATTAATTTAATACTTTATGTTATACTTTGAAACGTTCTTAGTCTGTTAATAGATACGAATTCGATATTGCAACAAAGGCTGGCAACAAATCATGTCTTATTTGTGCGACTTCTCCATAATTTAGCTCGATACGTTCACAATAAGGTGACCTCCCACCTATGTTGATATATAAAATACCTAAACGCTTTCCACGTATTGCTGGGTGATAGCTGGCTTTACGTCGCAATAAAAACGGGTCAGGGCAGGCGGTGGGCGGGGCGTGGGCGCGCCGCCCCGCAACTGCTGAAAGAAAAATTGCTAGTCCGCGCGCAGCCGCTTGGCGTTCTTTATTTTTTCTTTGGAGTTGTGCGTGGGGTAGGGGTGGGGTGGTGCGGCGGGGCGGGGCCGCGCAGGTACGCCCCGCGGCACGCCCGCGCGTATCGATCGGCGCCCACGCCCCCGCCCGCTCATCAGCAATACACTAATTTGTGCACCGCTCGATTTGTTCGCAGAGGGCAACAAGTGTCCCACGCCCGGGTGCAATGGGCAGGGCCACGTCACCGGGCTGTACACTCACCACAGGAGGTGAGTCGATGATTCTCATGACTTTCAGTACGCAACGGCGAGATTACATGGGTACTAAGAGCTCTTTGAACAAACAGCAAAAACTTGACGATAGAACATTACTCTTAGCTGCAGGTAGCAAGTACCTACCTAATAAACACAAAATCTCTCTTTATGTAATCGCTTAAATCAACGAGTCATGTCAAAATATAACAATAATATTTATCATCATAATGCATATAAGAATACTTATGATCGTTTGTTCCCTCAGTCTGTCAGGATGTCCAAGAAAGGATAAAGTTACACCGGAGAGTAAGTAGCTTAAAGTATTTGTCAACAATTGTGCTTACTATTTTAATTGGCGTCATTATATTTTAATTTATGTTAAACTTTTTTAGGTTACATTTGTAGAGTTTAATGTATAGGTAGAGAGCATTCTACTTACTATGATTTGATGTATTTTGTCGTATCTATTAGTATAGTATAGTACCTATCTATCAATCGCTTATAATCATGTTCATGGTTTTCTGGGGTTAATTAAGTTTAAACGATTAAAGCCAAAACATTAAAATTGTTTCAATTTGCTCTTATTTCAATGAATGTCTTTTGCGGCAACATTGCGGAACGGATTTTTGCAAAGAAGTAGCCGCAGTTCTTTTAATTATTTCATAAACAGAATATTGTTAGTCTATAAAAAAACAACCACTTTTTTTATTACCACATAATATGCGGCCTGATTAACCAGTTGGTAGTTTCTTTCTGTAACGGGTTAAAATCCTAGTAGGAGTAAACTTGTGATGGAGATAAACATCATACATGTTTGTCATACAAACATGTATGACAAATGGATGTTTAATATCTGTATCAGTCCATTGTAGGGACATAATACAAGGGTTGCTTAGTTTGCGACAGTATAGTTAGTTTATTGTCTGGCGTTATTATTATTATAATCGGCGCTGAGGTGGGCATAGTTTCGTGAGCATTGTTCTTTGATGGTAACTATTTAGCCGATTTCTAACCCAGTCGTCAATATCGCAGTATTGGCGTTGCACGAGACAATCTTGAAGTGCCCCACGCCGGGGTGCAACGGGCGCGGCCACGTCAGCTCCAACCGCAGCACGCACCGCTCCCTCTCGGGCTGCCCCACTGCCGCGGCGCGGAAGGCAGCCGCCAGATCTCAGCGACCTAGGCCTGCAGGTAGGCATCTGACTCTACTGAATGACACTGTTAAGAGACAAACTTCAAGTGCCCCACAACGGGTGGATCAATGGACTCAAACACGTAAGCTCCAACCGCAGCAAGCACTGCTCCCTCTCAGACTGCCCCACTGCCGGCCTGCAGGTAGGCACCTGACTTTACTGAATGACACGGCCAAATGAATGTAGAATGAAATAAGACTTTTCATATGTCATTAGCCGGATCCAGGCCGACCTAGCACGTAGCCCAGCACGACGATAGCTCGCACAACCTCGTCCAATCGCCATCATCTCTAACTTGCCGCCCTCTCACCTCACACGCAGGTGTGCATAAGCCGGCCTTACCATAATGTTTAGGGCATTATTAGGGCATTACGTTCATGGCGTTAAGGTCTCATATTGTCCAACAGTTCCACACGGTACAATTCAACCGTCCACCCCAATCGCCATTGCAAGCGAGAGCAACGTGAGCGTATCGTCGAGCGTGTCCCGTGACCGTGAAGCGGCGGAGTCGCCGCGAACTCCCCCCGGCGCCGTGAAGCGCGAGGCCGAGCTGTTGGTGCCGAAGCGCGAGGCGGCCGAGCCCGAGCGCGACTCCCCCGCGATGGAGACGCGCCACGCCGGCTACGGCGCGCCGCCAGACCAGCGGTCGCCATACGAGCGACCGCCTGATGATCATGTGCGATCTTATAGGTAAGAAACGATTACCTACCTACAGTATATGCAATTACGTCCTGCAGTTAGGCTACATGAGGTTACCTCCCTTAGGTCATAATGGGACTAGTAATAGGCCCATTTGAGGATGCCCTTAAGGCCTCTGTTGCAGGCTGCCTGTGCTCATTTCAGAAGTGCTTATCGACTTAGTGCTTATCTACTATAAGACTTTTTAGATCTCGGTATCTATGTGAGATAAGAGTTTGATTTACCAAACCTATAAAGCTAGAATTCATAATTTCAAAGTATAATATTTTTTGCTTGAAGTAGATCATGATAAATTATGGTACAAACACAATACCTACAGCGCTTCAGTACATTCGCGAAAGCACTGTCTTTATTACACGCATTATTTATTGCAAATAAAATAAACTTTTTGGAATGTCGTCATACGATATTTGAAATACGAATAACCTTCGTAGCCAAATGAATGATGCGCGGTACGGCTACGAGTCGCGGTGCTACGAAGGCGCGCCCGCCTTCGAGCGCTACGACCCAGCGCAGTGCCCGCAGCGACCTTACGGCTGGGAGGAGGAGCGCTACCACGACCCCCACCTGCCCACGCCCATGAAGACCGACCAGTCCGAACAGGAGACCACCTCCGGGCCCATCTACCCTAGGTAGGTTTCACGGTCGTGACTCATGTTCAAGCTTATGTGGTAAACGGGACTCTAGGGATCCTTATAGCTCTATGTGTCAAAACATCTAAATCTTCAAAGCATAGGGTCAACGACGCACCGAGTCGAGTCGAATCGAGTCACAAAACTATAAAACTCTGGGTAGAGCGATTCGAGATGTAGTTTCATACCAGTTTTAGGTAGAAATTTTAAAGTGTTTGCGACTCGACTCTACGTGACTCATGGGCGAGCCAGGCTTAAAACGTGATAATCCGATACCACCAGACCGATGTACCACTACGAAGCGAGTAGTGGCGTGGGTGGTGTCGGCGGCGTCGGTGCGATGGGCCCCGGAGTGCCGCCTGGCTTCTCCGCGATCAACCTGTCGGTGAAGATCGCCGCGGCGCAGGCGCAGCGCCCGCGAAGCCCCACGCCCCGAGATCCGAGAGATCCGCGCCCCGCCATTGACCTTTCCACTTCTAGTGGCAGTCCACAGGTGAGAGATGATAGAATTGGAAATTGTAACGCTTAGTAGCCCTCATTGAACATTTCATAAGACCATTCTCAAAACAATTTGGGACTTTATTGAATGAAAGCCACTGATAAGTGATCGATAACTGTTTGGTTTCTGTTCTGAGAATGGCATAATTTTCACAACAGGGTCCGTATGCGTCGCCGGTGTATACAAGCGCCGGCGGCGGCGGCGGGGGCGGAGCGCGAGGCAGCCCGCAGCCGGGAGCTTCGCCCCAGCTGACAGCCAGCCCTCAAGTGCCCAGTCCACAAGGCCAAACTCTCGACCTTAGCGTGTCCCGTTTACCACATAGGTGAGGATAGTTCTAGGTCTATTGCTTTGCTAATTGTTTTTTGTTGTTTTATTATATTGTTTTGTTTTGTTTTAGTCGCGGCTTCCCTGGTGGTGTTACGTATAGTCGAGAATCGACACCAGATAGCGGCGGCAGCCATCCGTACCTTGAGGCCTACCATCGCGACACAGCTGGTTAGTCATCTCGTCTTCTTTCAGCTTATCTCAACCCACTGCTGGCGACCTGATTGGCTCATTTGGTAGTGATCCTGCTTCGGTGCCTCGGGTCCCGGGTTCGAATCCTGGTAGGGGACAGACTTTGTGTGATGAGCACGAATGTTTGTACCCGAACTATGGATGTTTAATATCTATATAAGTATTTTATACTGGCTTCGCCGCAGTCAGTTGTACGGTATCTAAAATACATGCGTTGCTTGTTATGGGACCGTATAGTTGATGTGTTCGTCTGGCGATATTATTGGAACGAAGTTCCTTATCGCGCGTTGCGAAAGGGGGCTAGACGGAAAAAAATATCACGAAAAGTTGTAACGACACTTTTTGCTATCTTTGTCGTTTGCATTTACATAATGGTCAGTATTTTCTAGACATTGCACAAGTGCATCCGTGGCGCAATTGGCTAGCGCGTTCGGCTGTTAACCGAAAGGTTGGTGGTTCGAGCCCACCCAAGGGCGATATATTTTTGTTTCACAAAATTATTCATTTTTGTACATAATAAATAATAAAGGAACTTCGTTCCATCCGGGTGTCCCTTGACACCTCTCAAGTTTTATTATTACTACTGGATTTCCTCTCCTACTGGCCTCATCTTTTTACCGCGACTTGTTCCAATGTTCTTCTCTAGACCAGTATGTATTGGCTACCTTTCCAATGCCTTGGCCTATCATCCACCTGGTTTCCTCCTCTCTCCTTATGTCTCCTTCTAGGACTACTCATGGTAACACTTTGGTCCGCAACACTATTTATGAAATATTGTCTTTTTGCTTGCAATTACAACCCACAATTCACATAGGATAATTATATCTAATATGTATCTAATATGGTTTAGATACTAAGGCGAGCTCTTAAGAGCGTTTCTACACAAAAGCAAAGCCGCAAGCAAAATCCAGTACGAACGTAAAATTATTTTCATACCTAATTTTCTTGGCTCATTTTGCTTGAACTTAATGACCTACACGAGTTATCATATGCCCCATATTTCCCCTACGCTCGTGAGTAAGGGCGCGTACACAACGGTGTCGTAAAACACGTCGTACAAATTAAAACGCGACCGCGGTAATGAGCCGGGACCGCATCGTGCGCGGAGCCGCTAATCCAACACTCCGGTACGCTATGCCTCGCCCTTGCTGTGTGTGCGGTTACATGGGTGTACCCGGTGGTTTTTGCGCATCAGTGTGTACGAGGCTTTAATTAAAATGTATAATACAGAATACACGGTCGAGGTTACTCTACTTATTGAGAAATGCTACTATTTTGAATTGTACTTATTACACAATCATTTTGAATTATCCATTTGAACAATGCATTTCAAAAATGTTACAAGATTATGTTCTACCGTCCGATCGGTATTTTAGTCTAATGAAATAAAAGGGGAAGAAATTTTACGGGTAATCATTTTGAATGATTTTAATAGTAGGCTAGCACGCGAGCCAACTTGAGCCAAGGTAGGACTGATGTATGCCACCCATGGATTATGTCGCGCTGAATCTTCATTTATAGCTAGGTGATAATAAGACAGCCATAGCTCACATATTATCTAATCACAGCCGGCAGTGCTCTCTTCTGATGGTTCGTAAATGTACCCACCCCTGACTCCTCCCCCCTTGTACCCAGGTTACGGCGGTGTCAGTCCACACCCAGTAGCCGGCTACGGTCTAGGCCAGCCGGACTACGCGGCCGCGGCCGCAGCGGCCGGCTACGGCGGCTACCAGTACCAGTGCGGCGCGTACCCCCCGCCACCCGCGTACCCGCCGCACGCACCCCCCTACTCGCCCCCCTGCTACATGCCGCCGCCGCACGCGCCGCACGACAAACCAAAGGACTCAAGGTAAATACCAGCATTTGACGTAAATTAGAATAATTTATTTATTATATTTAGAACCGATTACGTTGATACCTATGGCAAAGACCTATACCTTCATAATAACATTAACCCGTGGTTAAGAATCTAAGCTACATCTATGTAATTATTACCATGTTAAAGTATAATAAAAAAGAAAGAAAGTTAATAAATACAACCAATATAGCAGGGAGTAAGTATTTGATTTTGGATTTCACATTTCGTTTCAAACTAATATTTTCGTGAACCTAAACTGAAGACGTGTTATCGCTATAACCACAGATATATTAGAGGAGATATGTTATGAAAGCGGTGGGCTTGCGCTCACCTTATGCCAAAATTACGCTAACATAGAGTTTTCGCCGTCAGTCGACTGCAACTGCACGTCGGTATCGGAGCTCTAACTTTTTTTTTAAATGCCGTGTTATTCCGTGGTTGTGTGCTAAAATACTAGCAGCAAAGTGAACTACGCGAAAGATGGAATCTCATTTCACTAGCCAGTATTAAGTATTTTATTTATTCGTCTTTAAAATCATTAAAAACAACAAATCAAAAAATATTTAATGCCTTTATTATGTTATTTTAGTTTTCATGTAGCACAACGACTTTTTTATTTTTGTACAAAATACATGGCTCTTTAAGTACCACCTATGTTCGCTACTGAGTGAATGGATAGATCGTCTAACGATACTTTGAATAAACTGGTGCGTCGCGTGGTACGGCCGCTGTATACGGCGACGACGCAGCACGCACCGAAGAGACTTCGTATTGGTTGGTTTTAGCGAGTGGTGGGAAACAAAACGGAGACAGCGAGTTCCCATACATTTTGAATCGCACGGCATATCTCTCGTGATCTGTGGCTATAACACAGATATTTTATAACAAAAATATGACCATCTAGATAAACTGCATCGCGGTAGGTCCAGCTAGAGGAAGACGGCGCGACGCGTACCTACAACTCCGTTAGGTACGATTATTTGATCGTACTTGTTGATACTCAAACGATCCACTAGATGTCGTGAGATACGAAAAAATGCTCTTCATATCCCTCTGCCGAGCACAGACCCTATAATGCGAATGATATGCCATAGACCACCACTCGGCCTTGTGAGGGTTGGCGGACCAACAACTTACCTACTAATGTTTTATTGTAATCATGGTTAAAAATTTGATGTTTAAGCCATAGTTCGAACTTGCGACCTTTATGTCCAATGCGAACGATCTTCCAACTTGGCTATCATTGAGCATCTTATGCTATCATAAGGTACGCTATAATATACGTGAGGTAGGTACACTTAAGTGTTTGCGAATCATTCCAATATTCACAATTACATATCAAAATCATCACAACTTTGTGATGTAATTTTTTTTGTTGTTTCTATAGCAACATATTTATAGTACACTGATTGAACCTATCTACGTAGATTATACAAATCATACGAGTACCATACGAGCATTTTAATGCAATAAAATTCTCCAAGATAATTATTGTGCTGATAATTGATTTGCGCATTTACGTCACTGGCATAAATTGGTATTTACATAGAAACTGCGACAGTCAACAAACGTACAAGACTGAGGACACACGTTAACTATCAACTTCAGCGATATAAGGTAGATAAACCGTTTTTTATTATTTTCTATTTTTTTTTAAGGCTTTGAAATTCATCGTATTTTGTCATCGTAAAGAAATGCAATAGCAATTTAAATAAATGACACCTACGCTCGACATTGCTACGCTAATTTAACTCGGTAATTTTGTAAAGAGGTATTGTTTATAACTTTGCTAATTTAAAATGTCGCGACTTCTACTGTGGATATGTAAAGATTTAGACCATCTTAAACTGGTTTACTTATGGACGTTCGGCCCTTTAGCAGCTGCAACACAAGTGTCGCGCTCATAACGTGTTTCCTTTTGTTGATCAATACAAATGAGTGACGTAACGACATTCTATACACCGCTGCCTTGGCGGGTCGTGTTCATACGTTCGAATACTTAGGTGAATAGACATTAATGTCTATTTTCAAAATAATATTTAAAGATTTAAAAAATAGTGTTGAATATTTTAAAAGGACAAACGATAAGGCCGTAAAAAACACATTTAGAAAAAATATAAGTAGAGACGTGAATAGGCAATGAATGTCAATTTGTGGCCAGTATAAAAAAATCAAACATTTATTTTATACCTACATAGACGTAATTAGTGTGACCTACTTGTTAACCCTAATAAAAAAACTCATTTCTTAGGTGTTAAGTATGTACTCGTAAGTATTGCTATGATCACAGTCCACAGATACATTCCAAACAAAACGCGACGGCCATTTGCATTAAATGTCAAATTTAGTTCCAGAGACGCTCTAGGAGGCGCTTCAAATAGGAATAAAAAATAGTTATCACTTTATACTGTAAATCAAGTCTAGTTACTATAATAATGTGATGTCTATAAAAATATTTTGTAATAAACAAATCATAGACAAAAATATTTTCAAGTAGATACATTACGTATTTTTCCAAAAGTTTTTTTAAATGAAAGTAAACAAATAAATAGTTACAACAGTTTCAACTACATACATTTTTATATTATAACCACGTAATGTAGTTATTTGTCAATCAAATAATAATAGGAAGGTTACAACGCGAAATTATTTTAGGTTAGAATAATTCTATGTCAAGTATTCGAACGCAACACAAGTCACACTCGGTGGATCAGTCTAAATATACCGGCGGCCGCGCGGGCGCGCACCGTGCCGACCCTGTGCGCGAGCAAGCCAGATAACCACACGCGAACGATAAGATACAACACACACGCTCAAACTATATTCGTGCCACTCACTTTCCTACACCAAACAACGCGCCGAGGACACAGATATGCGGCGAAACAGGTGAGACAGAAAAAACTTTGCCAACTTTTTCAACGCGTTTCGGTACATAAAACTTTTCAATTGTTTTTTTTTTCTATAAGTACACCCGATGCGTAAACAGTGAGCTAATAATACCAACTTTGTAAACATATTCGAAAACTTCGCAGCGCATTGATTACATTTTACATTAAGTATTTTTTTTCACTGTTACGTTCCGTTCTGTGTTTATACTTACTGATGTGTTGATCTATTTTCAATTAGAACAGATAACATACCTATTTGGAATATATAGTTGCTTAGTTTTTTTTTTGTATATTTAGGTAATCGTTTTTTTTTTGTTGCCAAATATACTATTACGAATGTGTTTATTCACGATAGCTACCATCGGGACGACTTTTATGGGCAACTGAGTAACCGGATACGAGAGTCGAGGGAGCTCATCCAGTGCCCAATGGAGGATTGCGACGGCACCGGGCACATATCGGGACACTTCGCGACGCACCGCAGGCAAGCGGCATAGCATACATCGCGCAAAACGCGCAAATTAGCGCAAACGAGCGGGAAACGTCGCGCAACGTCGCGAGCGCAATACTCAACACTGACTGTGCAATTTATAGTCGTCAAAAATACTTATTTAAGTAAATAGAATATCACATGCATGAATATTTTAATACATCAGTAGGTACCTAACAGTTCATTACAAAAGATATTCGAGGATAACACGTAGGTAGATAGTTTACCTATAAAGCGTAACTCCTGATAATCATAATAGGAAAAGTTATTAATTACCTATATTGAGAGGGAAAATAAACATGATATGATTTTTTTCATACTAGCTGTCGCCGGCGAACTTCGTACCGCCTCAGAATCAAATGTATGGGAAAATTAAATATCTTTATTATTATTATTTTAGTGATTATTCTGCTATTCGGGGCGCAGACAAATTCTAAAAATCAAATATCATAACACTCGACCCACCTGTTCTTGAATTATATATCACGACTTGGTTTTGTATATAGAGATTAATTAGTACCTATATCAGCGGAAAGAAAACAACTTTTCTTCCAAAGAATATCTAACAAACTCTGTGTTTTGTATTTGAGTACGAAAGTATCTGCTTTAACTCATTTTTAAGTTTGAAATAATATCTAATTGATGTAGATTTTACAATCGCATAAACCAATGAAATATTCGATGTTTACGTTTGCACAGTTACGCGGAGCGCGCACGGTTGCGCCCGTGAGCGACAATCTACGCATTTCCGCGCCAATTGGCGGCGTCCCACTGGATTTGATGCAAACTAACCGCATGCCTCTATTAATATATATACTTACCTACCTCGCACAATGCTTTTATTAAGCCTCGTGATCCTAACACGTTACGTGCTATTTTATGTGTGTGTAAAATAATCCTATTAATAAATACCTTAAATTAAGCGTTATAAAAATCTAACTTAGTACACGCCTTTTGGTACTAGGTACCTAAGTACATGCGTTTACTAGGCACGTCTATGTCATGAATGTAACGTGTTACGTTTAACTAGATTCAAATATATATTATCGCCCACCTGATAAAAAAATATACCTACACAAGTAGGTAGTCCGAGAAGTAGTTTACCCATTATAAATCTTTTACCATAGCAATAAGGTGTGTTTTGTTAAACTACGCGTGACCTAATAGTACTCAGGACGCTTGCATCTTTATTTACATTATGCTTGCTCATAATGTGATGTATGAGATACCTACCAGCGTTTTTTAAATTTACTGTTCTATAGGCTATAGCTATAGGTACACATTTGATTTTCAAAATATTATTCGAGAGAGAACGACGCGACGTAGATATGTAAATAGAAACGGGACGGAGTCAAACGCACGTCAACAATTATGTACACAAATTTACATTTATCCGAGTATTTTCCACCAGAAATAACTTAAATAGTTGGTCAGATTGCCAGCGAGACAAACAGAAATTCATCAAAAGTAAAACCAGGAGTTGGTTAATTTTAGCGCGGGAAACCTGCGCCCCAAGTCTGCTAACATAATCAATTCATAATCAACCAGCAACCGCATAGTAACTGTCACTTTTGACTACATTTTGACAGATATCCCATACAATATCAGCTATGCGGTTGCTGTTTGATTATGAATCGATTGTGTTAGCAAACTTGGGGCCCTGAAAAGGTTTCTGGTTTAAGTATTTACTTACTTAATCAAGTATAACACTGATAATATATATTTTCAAATGAGTAAGTATGCAAAAAGTTAAATAATCTACTATCAAACAAGAAGGTTCAGTATTTGATACCAACTGTAAAAACTGTTACTACGTCAAATATGGTACTTACCCATCCTTTATTCGAGGATATTGAGACACGTAAATACATCCTAAATCTCGCTTTAACTAAGTCTTAACGCTCTAATAAGGAGAAATATCCCGTCAGTCAATTTCATATTTACAGCAAAATAATTGTGATTACCTCCGAGTGTTCGGCTAAATTTAAACCCATCTTTCGTTAGAACCGTGAAAGTAACAGATGCAGCGAGCGAACTTTTTTTTAATAGCTCTTTTAATAACGACATGTGATGTGATGAATTCAAAAGCGTCTTGCGCATAGCCTAGGTATAAGTAGTTCATTAGCAGTATTTGTGTTTGAGTGCGTGCTTGTTGAGCAGTACTTTTAAATTACTAGTGTGTATCTTACCGCAATCAAACTGCACTTAAAAATATATACAAATTATATATTACTTAACAGTATACTTCTTTGATTCTTCACACTCATCCTTAGAATTGTCGTTTGTAAGGTTCAGGTTTGTACTTTGTATTTTCTATACACATTGGCGTTAAAAATAAACAAATTAAAATTTTCACATTTACATTCAATGGGCATCAATCACCTTTGACTCAATTAGAAATCAATAGCAATTACTTAAAAGTATATTTTATTGAATTTAACGCGGCCACCGCTTCGTGTTTACATTAACATAAAAAATAATTAATACCTTTACCCCCGTATTTATAGACGTTCTATAACTTTATCAAACGTCTTTATTGTATAAAAAAATAATCTTTCTTTAAAATGTAACTCACCAATAGTAATCTATAAAGATTCATGCAAACTATTTTTAACATAGACAAAAGTAATCGCAAATGGGAGTGAGTGCTCTTCCCCACTGAGATTCTGGCGGGAGAAGAATTCTGCTTACGTCTCATTCATTCGCTACATACATACCATAGTGTAGAGAGAGAACATCGTGGGAGAGCACTAACAATTTTTTTTGAATAGCATATGTATGAATATCCCTGTGCTGGGCAAAGACCTGCGGTTTACGTCTCCAAGTGCCCGTGTCTTGAATTAGTTGTAGCCACGTTTTATCCAAAAAGGTTTCCAAATCGTCGCATCATTATCGCCATAAAACTCATGTGATGTCATATTTAGATTACTTACATATTACGACGATCGTAAAAGATGGTATTTACATAGGTATGTAGGTACGTTTCATAGAAATTGAAAGAAATTGATCTATATAAATTTCTTTACCATCGTAAACATAACAAAATGACTCAATTCTAAGGTCCAATTCAAGGCACGACCGCGATACAACCAACATTGTTCATAGCAGCCTGGTTTTCTGAATATGGTCACATTGACAGCATCGACGCATGACCATAATTTGGTATCGATCGATGAATATACAACAGTATACATAACATGTCTTATTTGTCCCGAGTACGCTCTCGTTCGTGTAATATGTACCAAATGAAAGATTCCTAATTGGATCAGAGCCAACTAAACAACTCACGGAAACTATCAACAAACTACGCGCATATATGTCGTCTTCGCGATCGATAACTATTCTGACTATACGTTACATACGGATATCTTGATCTTCCTTCGGTTCGAAACTCTACTTCATAGGCTTTTTGTCTCATTTAATAGTGTGTCGCATAACGTACAATATAAATACCGTTTCTAGCTATATCTACATGCTTTGTTTCGCTTGTGATGCATCGAGTTATTCGATATTACCTATTGATTCTACTTTGTATTTTACTTGTTGTGTTTTATAAAACACCTGTTGCTCTACTATAGTTTTTACGCTCGCTTGAGTGGCTGCGTTTACGCAAATATTTGTAATGCTAATATGAGTATGTTAGCTTAACAGGTGACCAATAAGGTCATACAAATATTTTTACAAATTATTATCTAATATACAACTAGCAAGACTAAAACTCATGGTAGAGCTACTGAACTCATAAATTAGGATATAGTACATTATAATCAGGTTTTTATTTATTTATGTAAACCATTACAGCACTTTTGAATCGTAAAAAAAATACTCCAATAATATACTGCTGCTAGAAGAATGAAACCCAAAATCAATTATGAAACAAATCTGCTATTTACCATCCAATAACTGATGTAGCATCGTAAGCTACTGTTGAGTGCACCGGCACGGCATTGTAAGCAGTCTGTTTATGTGCAGCCTGTCGGGTTGTCCGCGCGTGGACCGCTCGCAGCTGCAGCCCCACTCCCAGGAGCTCAAGTGTCCGACGCCCGGGTGCGACGGCTCCGGACACGTCACCGGAAACTACTCCTCGCACCGATCCCTGTCCGGCTGCCCGAGGGCCAACAAGCCGAAGAGCAAGCCCAGGGACGGACAAGACTCGGAACCGCTTAGGTGAGCTCGGAATTTGACTCGGACATTGAATTTAATGTGACGGGACAGAGGATTTTTTGGAGTCTTACATTCTAGGGTATCGTGTTTGGGAACTATTGGTTTACTGCTCTTAAGCCGCGTAAAGACATAAGCGCACGCACTTTGACCGGCTCATCCTGAGTCGCTGATGAGCACCCGAGCGCACCCGAGCGTCCGGCCTTTAATTAACTGCGAGCGGCACACGTCCGTTCACACATACGAGCGATACGTAATAAGCGCTTGAGCTTTGACAAGATACAGCCATAGCGAGGCTCAATTAGAGCGTTGCGGAATGAGCTGCTCAACACGTACAGACATGCGAGCTGAGCGGCTCAAAGTGCTCGCCTGTCTATACGCGGCTTTAGGAGGTTTTTAATTTGGAACCGCTGTAACAAAACCGTTGGGGTCGTATCATTAGTACTTTGTCTTCTACCCAACCTTCCCTAAAACGATTGAGCTGAAGTGACATTTATCGGATCACAATAATTTCAATTGCTTTACCCACTTTATATATACAGAAGCTATTGACTATACTTAACTGTATACTTAAAGTCCTACAAATAACAACTGCTGGTTATTTACTCTAGGTAGATATAGACTTATGGGCTAATTCTAACTAACTATCTAAGTATCTACGTACGACATTGAAATTATATTTGTACTTGCGACAAATACGAAATTTTCGTGTCTGCTTCACTCGACCTTCCTATCCATAGTCATGCTAATTTACCTACTTACCTCTATTTAAAATGCACCTTCCTCTATAATCCAACGAGTTTCTTGGTTATTTCCACGCTGCTTATAGATGCCCTATACCGGGCTGTGATGGATCTGGACACGCTACAGGGAAATTCTTATCGCATCGAAGGTAAGATGTAATTCTCTGTGGCAAGTAGATGTTGTTTACCTTTAGAGTACTAATATTATAGTGTATGTACCTAGCAAAAAATATTATAGATCCACTAAGCTCATGCCAAGAATATTCCCGAAAACTATGTCAACGGGTTTTTAGAAGTCGTAAGAACAATAAAGCACGTCATACCTACACTGCTCTGGTTTTAATCGTACGTTCTCGGCGCGAGTGCAGTGCTGGTGTTAGTCAAGTATACACGGGGACACTGACCCAGGACACTACTGTCGACAGACAATTAACAAAGAAACAAGATCTGCAAATCGGTGTCGCGGCAGTGTACGCACTCGGTCTAATAGAGTGTCAAGTGTTCTCGTGTATCTGTACCCTTACACTTGTTTATATGATCTCGTATTTATCCTCCAGTGCCTCGGGCTGCCCGATTGCGAATCGCAACAAAATGCGGGTGCTGGAGAGTGGCGGTACAGTGGAACAGCACAAAGCGGCCGTCGCGGCGGCTGCTTCAGCGATTAAGTTTGATGGTGTGAACTGCCCCACGCCCGGGTGCGACGGGTCTGGCCACATAAACGGGTCCTTCTTGACGCATCGCTCGCTATCCGGGTGCCCTATCGCGGGGGCCGCGACGCCGACGCCGCAGCCGAAGAAGCCGAAATACCCGGACGATATCACACCGTTGTATTCTAAGCCTTATCCAGGTACGTATTCCTTACTTAGGAAGAAATTAAAGAGAGTAAACCCTCGCCTGGAGTAGTGGATTATTGCTAACAGCACTCTATGCTGGGGAGAGGAAGCTGAGACCAAATAACATTTTTCACAATATCAAGTCCTAATCTCATAAATAGTTTAATTTTGACAGTTCCGTTCAATAAATTATTCGAAACAGTCGTGGGGGCTTCGCTGTTTAACGAACTTAGATTTAGAACTACCGCGTAACGTGATAAGTGGTGCGCCAGACAAATATGTATTTCCTGCTGTACGGTCCAATATGTTAACTCTTTAATCGCCTTTTATGACATCCACAGAAACACGAGTGATGCTATTTTATCCTGGCAACACATTGGAATAATCCCCATTCTTCTTAATTGTACCTTCTTCTAAGGTACTTATCTATTGAAGATTTGCGTTTTGTACCTTGCATCATAATAAAGCTGTCTGAAATCTTTAATAACTGACTATGTGCTGTTTTCTCCAGGTATGGAAATGAACATGCAGACGGGGAACACTGAGGAGCTGATGACCCTTGAACAGGAGATCACGGAGCTGCAGCGTGAGAACGCGCGCGTCGAGTCACAGATGATACGCCTCAAATCCGACATAAACGCAATGGAAACACACCTATCGCATGGCGAGAGGGTAAGCTTGAAACTTACGCTTATATAAGTACGCGAACATGCCAGAAAAAAGTACAAAATGCAGTGGAAACTTAGAAACCATTTACTTGCATGATTGGAATCGTAACGGGTCTATGCTACTCTATGAGAGAAGACAGCTCCTCCAAAATGTGCAAGAATGAATCCCTCTCATCGTTGTATCGAAAAATAAGTTAACGCGTTTACAAGGCAGTAAATAGGTTTTTCTTTTAATTTAATTCAAGATGGAAAACATATTTTATCCGTATTCCGCGGAACATTTGTCTCTGACAAATATACTTATTGTAATCAGATATTTTTGTCCGACAACTCAGATGGTAGAGTCATGGCTCCAAACATCCAACTTTGAGTGCCACTAACACATCACACATTTGTGAGTACCACAAATATTATATACGCAGGTACAATTCGGTACCACAGTTCAATCGAATCAACGACACTTGAATGTAAGTCAAGAAAACTTTTGATTCAGATCTGATTCACTTATGTTCATCATTCCAGGAGACCCAGTTGATGTCTCAGCGGAATAACAACCTCAATGAGTACTACGAGAGTCTGCGGAACAACGTTATAACGTTGCTGGAGCACGTGAGGATTCCAGGCGGGGGCACGGCGCCGGTGACCCCGGCGGGGGCCCCGGCGGGCGCGCCGCCGCCGGCGCCCGGCGAGAAGCCCGCGCACGACAACTTCGACTCGTACCTGACCAAGCTGCAGACCCTCTGCTCCCCCGACGGGTACTGCCCCGACGAGAACCGCCCCATCTACGAGACCGTGAAAAACGCGCTCCAGGACTTCACAGTGCTCCCTACACCCATTTAAGGTTCACAGAGCGCCGCCGAAACAGAACGACAGTGAACCAATCGACCGACACTCTCGGCGGAGCTTACGTGTGATACATATGTGAGGATGTTAGTGCGTTTATAATGTTCGTGTCAGTGCAATGGCGAGATGCTAGCAACCAAAGAATATATAGTGCTCGGACGAAATGTGTTTGGTGTTGTGTTTGAAACTGGCGCCTAACTAGCGGAAACGAGCACCACATTTTGTGACATTTTGTGTTCTAAGTATCTACTGTTAAGTAACGATGTCTGTTTTGTAAACCGTTGTATACGATGTGTGACTTCTTTAATGACATCACGTTAACACTCGATTCGTTCGACTTTTAATCGCTAAGCTGGACTTTTATAGACGTATAAATAAATTTTAAACACTGTTACTCGTATGCTTAAAATTATTGTAAGTAATTGTTAGGTGAGAAATTTATACCTACTAATTGTGTGTACCTTAACGATTTTAGCCACACAAACGCATGAAACTATTATGTAAATATTGTACCTAAATTTCTATAAATACAAATTAAAATCATTTAAATCACCGACCGCATGGCAGCGGCCGTGGCCGCTGTTTAGGTAACTATTTAATTTCTCACTCAAACTCGGATTTAACACGCGCAAAAAAAAAATAGAAATACTTATCTATAAGTAAACGTTAATCGGTCTTAAATGGTTGATAATTGTGGGAATGTGCCAAATGCTTCAGAGTCACAGCAGCTCCCAAACGCTGACTTATTAAGACTTACCGCCGAATACGTACTCAAACGCAACTCAAACTTGGGCCTACTGAATTTTAACGCGTCATACAATAAAAATATATATAAAACAGCTACCCGAACCGTTATGTAGGACTGAACTATTTGACTAGCGTTTGAGTAGGTATTCGGCCGTCAATGACATAGAAATAATGAAAGATGTAAACAAAAAAAAAATACTCCTTATTAGAGGACTTCTAGTCAGTTTTGTAAATAAAATGTGAATAATGATAGTTGTCACGTCATAGGGACGTTTTTATTTGTATTAGGTAATACCGCGAGATCTCGTTAGATCGTGTAAGTTAATAATCAGTCACTAATTGATAATCAATTTAGGGATAAATGACTACCCACTTTCTTTGTTAGCCAATGTTCACCTCGCTGTGATTATGTTACATGTTAATTAATTATTTATTGTTACTACATACGAAATATGTGATAGCTTAATTGATTCAAGTTGATGTTACTTTGCTATATTTTTTATTTGATACGCTTGACCTAAGAACATGTGCAATTCTAATATCCACGTTGTAAACTGAAATGTCAACAGGAATATGAACTATTTTATAGCGAAACATTTTCCTCGAACGATATCATATTGGTACACAAGAGATAATATTCGCATTTAATACTTAAACCTATGACTACGTTATTACTCTATTGTCATATATACTTACGTTTCTGTAAACTATTGAGTATGTGTTGTTAAAGAGAATAAAAATAATAAATACCAAGATTATCGCAGTGCATTTCATTTTCCTCGTTATGTAGCGAACATTAATACGGGACCCATTTCCTTAATATTTTCAATGACACTTATGTGTAATGAAATAAGGTCGTATATCTGTGTGTAGTCATATGTGAGAAGAGAATTCAGTCAAAATAGTACATATTAAGGTATACGTTTGCTGCACGATATTCAACTCTAAATGGGTATGGGTAACTTTGTATCTATTGTAAAATTGGTAATGTAAAACTCTAAAATTACACACATTAATGAATTACAATCCAAAATGGACGTAAATGAATAGTAGGTAACGACACTAACGACCGACTTAATTGTTAACAAGACGTAGGTCTTGTATAATATAAAATAATAAATATACACAACCATAATTTGTTTGTTTACTTATAAGGTAAGTAACAATGAGTCAGGAATAGATTTCTATATATTTTAGAGTTCGGTACCTTGACACAGACTTTTTAGAATAATCAGACTCAAACCTCTGATCAAGAATAATCAGACTCAAACCTCTGATCAAGTATGTATGTTGTTTAAATGGTAGACCAGAGTTTTTGGGCTTAACTTTTAGCGTAAGCCTTGTGTTGTCTGAATACTCTCAGTCAGTCAGTCTGATTCTTCGTTCTTTATGAAATTAAATGCGATGTAATTATTGTAGAGTCCATTTCATAATTCCCGCGCGATGCGATCTGAAACAAGCTTTTTTTTTCTAGTAGTACCTACGCGATGAAAACTTTTGATACTAATTCTTTATCGAGGGCCTTCCTGGGTTTTGAACAATAATTTTTGAATCTAAATTTAAAAAAAACGAACTTTATCAATGAAAAAAATAGGTGTGTGGAGAAGAATGCCGAATCCAAACTTACCTCGTGTAGGAAATCCTTTTCAAACGGTAAGCAAAATGAATGGTAAATCAACGGGTAACCATAAGAATAATATGACAGCACATAAGTCGTTCAGAAACCAAGCCATAGGAAATCAAAACCCGTTCAATAGGATTACAGGCTTCAGGGCCCTGTCTAATGCCTTCCAGCTCTTAAGTCTAGCTGTAGAGCCATTGTTATGAAACCTGTTTTGTAACGCAAACCTTTTTTCACATAAGTTTTTTTATTGAATTCAAATTATATGTTTGATATTCGAAAATATGTTCTGATGTTTGTCTTTTGGTTTTTCTTTGTAATATGTATATATTTTCAATAAATATCGTGATTATTAATTAAAACACATTTTAATATATTTATTAGTATTGATGAGAATAGGTTTTTCCAATAGGTTATGGTGTAATATAATAAAAACCTCACATATGTGATTTCTTGACAAAATATACTAATGTGAAAAAGTGATACATATTTCTAGTTATTTATTTTGATCAACAAATATAATTTGTTGAGCATGGAAAACGTTAGTTCCTCCAATATGAACGTAAGTAGTTCACATAATATTATGATTGAGAAACTACGTGGAGTTTCCAACTATCAAAATTGGAAATTTCAAATTAAACTTTTATTGATTGATCATGGTTTGTGGGATGCAATTATTGATTCGACACAAGCAACGAAAGACTCTATAAGAGATCAGAGAGCTTATGCAAAAATATGCTTTATTGGAAAAACCTATTCTCATCAATACTAATAAATATATTAAAATGTGTTTTAATTAATAATCACGATATTTATTGAAAATATATACATATTACAAAGAAAAACCAAAAGACAATCATCAGAACATATTTTCGAATATCAAACATATAATTTGAATTCAATAAAAAAACTTATGTGAAAAAAGGTTTGCGTTACAAAACAGGTTTCATAACACTGATACAAACGATCGGAAATCTTATTCGGGTTTCGTAAGTAGGTTTGGACTTAATCTAATAAATTGGCATAGTCACAAACAAATTAATGTAGCTTGTTCCAGTACAGAGGCTGAATATTATGCTCTTGGAACATCAGTGAAGGAGGCGAAATTTTTACATAATTTTATTAATGAATTAAAATCTTTTGATCTGCCACATGAGCCTATTGTTATTAATAATGACAATAAAAGCACTATTAAAATGGTAGAAAACCAATGTTATCGTAGAACCAAGCACATTGATGTTCAACACCATTTTATAAAGGAATGTGTTGACCGTAAGCTAGTTAAGATTATTTATAAGCCTTCAGCTGAATTGGAAGCTGACCTTTTTACTAAATCTTTACCAAAGGTCAAGCATAATTTGTTTGTTAAGAGTTTAGGTTTAGTTTGAAGTTATTATTTTATTACTTTATTAATTAAGTTGTTTTGTTGTACTCTTGCAATTACCTTCAATTATAGTAATTACTAGAGTAAGGGGCAGTGTTATGAAACCTGTTTTGTAACGCAAACCTTTTTTCACATAAGTTTTTTTATTGAATTCAAATTATATGTTTGATATTCGAAAATATGTTCTGATGTTTGTCTTTTGGTTTTTCTTTGTAATATGTATATATTTTCAATAAATATCGTGATTATTAATTAAAACACATTTTAATATATTTATTAGTATTGATGAGAATAGGTTTTTCCAATAGCCATTGCACTTGCGAGCTTGATCTTTTATATGGTCTGTGCACTTGCTCCGCTCTGCCTGTCAGTCACCGCACAATCACAAAATAAACAACTTGTCTCTTATTGGTCTGTGATAAATTCATAGAAAAATTTGAACACCACATGTGTGCGGTTTATGGATGACATTATTTTTGTACCAAATGCTGATAATTAAATAGTGACGTTATTTACAAATTAATAAACGCCATGAAGAATCCAACGGCGGTAATAATTTTAATTACAAGCGTAATTTATTTTATTTATAACACGGATAACCACAACTTGTGCTCAAACAAAACCTTATTTGTGGGTATTGTACTTACACATTAATATTACTTTTGCAGAAACTACCAAAACGTTACTTTGATAAAAAAGATGAGGCCCAAAATAATAAGGATTCAGGACAGAATCAAAATGTGGAAGTATACAAGATTAATATAAATCCTAAATTGCTGAATGCAAAGAAATTCAAGGTATGGAAGATTACTTTAATCATTAGTAAACTATCTACGTACCACATGCGCACATTTTATCATCAAATACCAACAGAAAGGATTTTTACTTATTATCCTGTAAATGTAATGTTTTTAAACTTCTCTACAAGTTGTTATAATATATACAATTAAGTACTAAATTTTTTTTTCTTGCCTGTTATTGTGATAAAAGTGTGCAGTTAGAAATATTTGGATAATCAAACAATCGACCCTATAGCTTATGATTGAATTTACTGGTCAAGAAGCCCAGTCAAATAATATAAGCAATAGTTTTATCCACCATTCTTGATATGTTTCTCTGACTAGCAATGGCAGTCAATGCCTCAACCTTCCATTTATCCCTCAGAAAGCCCAACATGGCAGCTCTCATATCAAATTATACATCTGTTACATATGAATTCCTTCATCTACCTTTGGGTGATGTTAAAATTTTTATATGTACTTTATTTATTTTTTTCAGAGCTATGATAGACAACAAATTAATACAAAAAATAAGAATAAGAAATTTGATGGAAAAGCTCCGATAAATAGTGAAAATCTAGCAAAGTATTCCCGGGGTGAAGGATTAGGTAAAGGAGTAAGGCATCCACTTTATGCAGCGAAGCTTCAGAAGAGAGAGAATAAATTTAATTATGCTCAAAGCCAAGCTGCTAGGGCAGAGATATTGCTCACAGAGGACCAAGGGTATGATTATTTAATTATTTCATATACATTTATAATAATACCAGCCTTTTTTTATATCCCACTGTGAGCACGGGCCTCCCCTCAATGCAAGGGGGATAAGGCCATAGTCTACCATGCTGGCCCAGTGTGGGATGGCAGACTTTACACATCTTTCGATGGGTTCTCTCGCAAGCAAGTGATAATCATGGTTAAAAATGGGATTCGCACATTAAATCCAAAAATCCCAGAGGTGCGAGCCGGGGTTTGAGCAATCCTCATTGTTGAACTTGGCTGTCACTGCTATATTTATACATATACATTACTAAAGCATAATTTAACTAACATAAATTCTAGTTTTGTGGATTGGCTATATCTTATATAATGAGATCATCATAGAAGATCTCATAGAATTATGGGAAAATCAAGCCAGAGGTCATCATGAAGGTTACAGTTGAAATTTTTAAATGTAAACATTATTATGAGTTTTTCTTTTATTTTACAGATGTCTTGAGGTAGATGAAGATAGCAAAACCACAGCAGTGTCCCAGAAAATCATCAAAGAAAATGTTGACATCTCTGCTGCCACAAAGATATTCGAGCTAAACTTAGGTTTTGGACCATACCAAGCTAAATATTCAAAAAATGGCCGACATCTGCTGTTGGGTAGTAAGAAAGGTCACTTGGCTGCATTTGATTGGGTCACAAAAAAATTGCACTTTGAAATTAATGTTATGGAGTCTATCCATGATGTCAGGTAATATGGCAATTTTTATGCATCAAGTCTGGCCTGCAACCAGTGGCGTATTTACCCTTGGTCCATCTGGGCCATGGTCTGGCGCGGCCGATTGCCAGAGGCGGCCCAAGCCACTCCTAGCGCTGAGCTTTGGCACCTCTCATATTCATTACCTAACTTGCGTTAATTTATGGGGCGGCAAACCTCATAGGCCCAGAGTTCTTATTCCCAGGGCGCCACATCTTATAATACGCCACTGCCTGCAACTTAATAGATACTTATGCTTGGCTTGTTTATAGACCTGCTAAATAATATTTTATTACAGTTGGCTTCATGTAGAAACCATGGTGGCAGCAGCTCAGAAGGAATGGCTGTACATTTACGACAATACAGGGACCGAACTGCACTGTGTCAAGAAAATAGACAAGATTCTTCGGATGGAGTTTCTTCCTTATCACTTTTTGTTGGCTGCTGTTGTAAGTACCTGAAATTTAGACCTTTACCCAAATCAGAATTCTAAATACTGGTCTAAACAGCTTATTGTACTTCTACATAAGTGTTGAAAAGCTTGTTGGTTATAGATGACTTCAAAGACACCTTGATCGCACCATTACTCTCTTGATACTACATACCCTAGTAAATATTACGAAGTCGATAACTGACGCCTAAAAATGACCTCTGAATCAAGCAGGATCAGGTCTAAAAGCGCGACCAAATACTCTTGGCTAATATAGCTGAGCTGAAACTGTAAAATCTGTTGCTTATTCTTTAATGCTAATGAGATAACTGCACTTATTAAATTTGTTTAAATCAATGTATAAAGTTTTACTTTTATGCTTTTAGAGTGAATATGGTTTCATGACATGGCTTGACATATCTATTGGAGAAATAGTCGGCCACTACAATAATCGTCTGGGAAGGACTGCTGTGATGACCCAGAATCCTTATAATGCTACACTCTGCTTGGGCAACTCGAAAGGAGTTGTGTCCCTTTGGTCGCCAACAGTCAAGGAGCCGTTGGCAAAGATATTGTGTCATAAAACGCCATTAACAGCTATAGCAGTTGATAATAGTGGGATGTGAGTATAGCTTGATTAATAAATATAAAATAGTCATCACTCAAGGCATTGTATCAGTGAAGCTGTAATAGCGAAACGTAAGATCAATTTGAAGGACATCTTTTTGAATGCATGATGCACGAACGCTCGAGGCACGTCTCAAACAGAGGCGATGATTGATTTGTGTGTTGCTATATGGAGTTTCATACAAATATTTATTACAAATTACATATAACTTCTATCCATGATCATACATCCTGTACCCAACTGAAGAGCATATATAAATACAAAGTAATGCATATTTTCTTATCTTAGGTATATGGCCACATCTGGTGTAGACCGGAGCATGAAGATATGGGACATTAGAAACCTTGATGGCCCTATACAACATTACAAGCTAAGAAGTGCACCAGTGGACTTGGAGTTCTCACAGAAAGGCATGCTGGCTGTCGGACTAAACGAAGCTGTGGAAATATACAAGTAAGTTACCTATCAGTTTATTCTGAACTGCCACTAGAGGTAGCTATCGGACGAGCCGCCTCTACCCGCGGCAGCGCAACTTGAGATACCGCCACAGGTCGAGGCATCCCTCGACTTGCACCTAAGGTGGCGAAGGTCGCGCGGTGAGCCAATCTGTGTCGGTAAATCTACATGCTCAAAGGACTGGTTCAGGTTGCGGAATGCTCCCGTTTACATGTACTTTATTTAAGTGGAGATCCATGAATTTGCCAAAGCCAGCGGCAGTGCGATGCAACTCACTTCGCGGGTGCGTTAGAAGTCCTGGCTGTAGGCTGAATATAAATTTATTAATAAGCATTATCAGTAATAATAATCGCTTTGTTTGCTCATGAATAGTCAACCTTATAAATTTCTTTTTTTCAGTAATTGCTGTTCACAAACCACCGAGAAACCCTACATGAGACACAGAATGGCAAAATCCATAAGCAATTTCAAGTTTTGTCCATACGAAGATGTGCTTGGTATTGGAACCAGTGATGGATTCACTAGCATTATTGTACCAGGTAAAATTTCAATTACAAAGTGCTTATAAAATTTTGCTAGATACTATGGTAATAAGAATTCTTCTTTTGCTTCTGCTAATCGAAGTATGGCCAGCCCGTATATTATTTATTTTTTATAGGCAGCGGTGAACCTAACTTCGACGCATTGGAAAGCAATCCATTCCAGAACAAAAAACAGAGAAAAGAGGCGGAAGTCAAAGCCTTGTTGGACAAAATACCTGCTGAACTTATCACACTCAATCCATTCGAGATTACTGAAGTGGATGTCCCTTCGATGAAAGAGCAGTTAGAAGCGAAGAAGAAACTTTTGGTGAGTAATATGAACTATGTTGTTTAAATAAAAAAAATATCACTTAATTGATACTTATGTTACTTTTTCCACAGTACCTAAGACCAAAGCAGATGGACCTCACGCCTAGGCACAAGAAGAAGGGTAAAACCAATATAGCACGTAAGAAGATCATAAAAGAAGTAGCTAAAAAGGTAAGCTGTTAAAAAACGGATCAAATTATAATATGAACATCTCAAAAGTATGGTCCTAATTCTTGCCTTTTTACAGGAATATATTGATCAAGTAAAAGAAGCAAAGAAATTATTGGACTTACCCGAAGAACAGGTTAAAGCAAAACAGTCTTTTGGTGTACTCAACAGATTTGTGTCAAACCCGAAGTCTAAAAAGAAATAAATGTAATTTCCATACTAATAGTTTCATTTTATTTAACTTTCCTTACATACATAATTTTTAATACAAATGACATTATTTACAGGATTTATTTACATTTTTTAGCACAATAGTTCAACATGATCAAAAATAGTAATACAAAATGTCTTTTTAAATATATCTAAAAATGATTTTTCAACATACGATTATCAAGCTAACATGGTATATCAAATAGATCGCAGAGCCCCTCCGATCCTCGCAACGAAAATGAAAAGTCGTACTTGGTAATTGGTGGACTCAGTCTCAGAAGATAATCTAAAAAAAAAGAATATCCTTAATACCACTCACCATTTGCTTTGGAAATATGCAACACATGCCCAACAGTGAGACAAACTATAAGGCTAATTATTGCAAGGGTACAATGTCATGATCACTATCATTACTGATAATAACATACTTATGCTACTTGGCCCAGGGATTAATGGAATAGTGATAATACTTACTATTGCAATTTATACTGTTTTCTGGGTTACTTGTAAAACTCTGCACTTCACTGTCTTCCATACTTTCATCTTCTATTTCCTACAAAATAAAACATTACTCTCAGTACAACAACATAGATAACATTGAATTTCTTATGCCAGCACATAGTTAAGTACTGTAGGGCTATTATAATTGGTACCTTTTCATTTTCTCTGTCACACAACAGTATAACACCAATAGGTTCTGATGATTTTAAGTGTAGAAAATAATGCTGATCTTTGTCCTGCAACAAATACAAAGTATTATACTTACAGAATGACAATATTATGCGGACACTTGTGGGATATAAATAAATACATACCTTGCTAGGTAGTGTTCCAACGGACAAATTGGCACCCAGCGGTGCCTCCAATACTAAAACTTGATTGTTATCAAAATCTGTCTGTATGTCTTCCTTTGTTACAAAGCACATGTCACTGTTGTCTGTGTCGTCCAATACATTCTTTATACTTTGCTCAACCCAGTGTAGTTGGCTACGAGAAAATATTTCAGTATCATTATTATCATTGAAAATATACACTTGCCTTGCTATAAGTATTGTAAATTAGAGTTATAATATTTTATAAGTAGGTATACTTATTGAGTAATTGGTCATGTTCTTCTAGACGGCTAATCTGTCTTCTTAGCAGAGTGACTTTATTACCAATGTCAGTAGTATTGCAATCTGGACCTGCACCTCTGTAATAAAAGCATAATATAATATTTGGGTACCTATGTTAATTATTTAGATAATATGTACAACCAAAATCTATACAAAATATAAACTAAAATATCCAATCAGCTTTGTAATCAAACACAAAGCCACAACAGTGTGGGCAACTCACTTCCACTGGATGCTGTTTTTACTTCGTTTTTCAATCAAGCCAATACCCTCCAACACATTTGTGATGTCATAAATCCTTCTTTTTTGCCGCACTGCCAACAAATTGGTAGCCTGAAAACATAATTGTTGCAATAACGCCAGTCTGAAAACTATTCAAATTGTTTATTTTCGTGCCCAAATAGACTTGACAGATCAATGGGAGGCAAATCAACCTCTACTTACGATTTTCAAATCCAAAACACCATCCGTAGCTTTCTGTAATAACGAGACAAATTTAGTAGTCAACAAACCCAAAGATTTTTCATAGCGTTTGTATTTCAAGTCCGTCATTGTAATGGTTTATATTTCGCAGAGAATACTAGGTGTACAACACAAATTTGCGTCGCGGCGGGATCAGGGCAGTGATGGATAGGTTGGCAGCATTGAACCGCCATTTTATAAACCATAGACAGCATCATAAAGTTTCTATGCCACAAGTACATGTTATTCAATATTAAGATTTTTCAAAATTTTCATAGTTAATCATGTATATATCCTAGATGAATGGCAAATGATAGATGATAATGTGATATGCCACTTACCCACTTTAATGAAACCTTATACACGAATTGCGATAGGTAGCGTCCGTAGCCCTTATGCTTGGTTTACACGAGAACAGCATGCAAGTAACAAGCAGGGTCAGGAACCGGAAAATCTATGAACGGGATTCGATTAGGTTTTTGAACGACTTAACTGCTGTCAGATTTAACATGATTACCCATTCACTTGGCTTACCTCTGGAAAAGACTTTCGTGTCGAGTCGTGAAATCGAGCAGTGATGTAATATTTCATAAATATAATATTAATAAATAACAGAAATGACCCTAACTATTACAACTTTTGTTGCTCTATTTTAGACCTTGGATGCAGATTCAAAATAATCAGTCGAACATATTTAAATTTATTAGAAAAACAGTTTGGGAGACACCATAGTAATCTCTTGAAATCAAAATGGTTAAATAATACAAACTTCGTAGTCTTCCATGTCGTATATAATGCAAGCACATAAATATTTTCCACCCGTCAGCCAATTGCCGGACGTAGACCTCCGCCCTTGTGGCCGTCCTTCACTACGTCTTCCAGCTTGTGGAGGCCGTTCTAGAACCATTGTGCTCTAACAGGCATATAGTTCTCAGAGCTATGTGACCTGCCCAATGCACTTTAACTCTGAAATGCTTTGAGTTGTTGGTTACTCTAGTTTGTCCACAGATCTCTTCATTTCTAATTATATTGCATAGTGAAACCCAAGCTTAGCATGCTCTATTGCGCGTTGTGCGACCTTGAGCTGTCGTATTATACAAATATTTTACTTATTGCTTAATATTTTATTCAGAAGATCACATTTTTCTCTTTCCATTTGCAAAACATCACAATGCTCTTTTTCTATGAGCCGAATCTTTTTGCATTCAAGTGTCTCTATAAATTCCAATTCTCTTTTCCTCAACTCCAGTTCCTTTTCTCGTAATTTTAAATTTCTTTCTGAAATGTCATCTCTCCACTGCTTTTGTACCTCTTGTCTCCTTAAATATTCGAGCCATTGTTTTTCTAAGTGTAATTTGCCCTGAGTTCTATCAGATTCTATTCTATTTGCAAGTCTTATCTTTCTGAGTTCGATCATTGCTTTACTTTCTTGGCTAGGTCTCATATAACCTGAGAAGTTTTGTTTATTTTTATATGGTAGATCTGATGTATATGAATCGCAGTCCACATGATAATGTGCATAAATGCTGTCAATCTCTTTAAAATATTTGAATTTTTCATGTTCTCCACTGTCAACACATTGCTTATACTTTTTGGTAAGGGCATTTATTTTCCACCGAACTTGATCGGGTGTCATCTGAAATAAATACATAGTATAAATTATTGGTTGGAAAGCCTATTAAAATATGTTATATTACATAACATGTGCATTATCGTATTATATGTTTTATAACTTTATCAAACGTCATATAGTACTGCTCTCAAGAGTTTAGCTTTGTGCACTACTATATGATGTTTGATAACATTATAAAATGTCTATAAATACGGGGGTTAGGGTACATTGTTTTATTTACAATGTATTTATCTCACCTCAATATTATAATCTCTTAAAGATTCCGATATTGCAATCCAAATTCTAGTTTTCTTTTTTGGGGTTTCCAGCATTTGTAGTTTATTTTCATATAGCTTGAGCAATACTGTTGTGGCATTTGTGGTCCAAACTGCACCTTCAAATGAAATAACTTGCTTAGAAAAACAAAAAATACTCGTCAATGAAATCTATTAATAAAGCACGCCTTAAATCCTTCTAGGGGCAGGCAGAAGTGCTGCAGTTGTCTCACATGTCTCCGATGGAATCCATAGAATACTACTGTAACCCGGTGCCTGTGATACTTATTCGGAAATTATCTCAACTTACTGTGTTTTTCATTGTTTTCATTGGCTTTAACTTCATTATTTTGAGGTATATCGTTGCTGTTTACCTTAATGTTATCCTCAGTGTCTGGGAAGAGAGCTGAAAGAATTGAAAAAGCTTAATGAATACATCATTTTAATTAGGAAGGTTTCTACCCATAAATGACATTGTATAATTCATGATGTTTGATGCTATATTACAATACTTACGTTGCTTCAATATAATGTAAGTGTCGGTGACTTCACCAACCTCCATGGTTATTGATTGTAATACGAAAAATATAATATAACAATTTATAAACCTCGGAAAAATAATTATTTACTAATTCAGTGAATTTTGTACAAATAATATACGAAATCATAGACTATGCATATAAACTCTACGAAACCATATACTAATATCTTCTTTCTTGCTCTTAGATCCTCTTCAACACGAGTACAAGGTACTCTGTGGTACGAATGTATTTCATTTTTACCCGGGGGTAAAAATTACCCGGCATCACAGACTAATAAGAGAACTAGCCCGGCAATCGGCATACGTAAACGCACCCCGATTGAATACATACTATTATGTAAATGTCAATCAGTGTCTCCAACCATGCCGTAATTACGGTAGATCTACCGTAATTTTTGTAGATCTACCACCTACCGTAGACATGTTATTACGGTGACACATTCTACCGTAATTTCGTCCGTGTCCATATTTCTATAATGAACACTTGATTTAGCAAAATATTACTGCAATATTGCATTGGGATATGCGTAACGTAAAAAAAAAAAAAAGGTCATTCTGCTGCTTCTGTTTGGAATGCGCAACGTAAAAAAAAAAAAGGTCATTCTGTTGCTTCAGTTTGGAAGAGCAGGGATGCGCAACGTAAAAAAAAAAAAAAAAAGTCATTCTGCTACTTCTGTTTGGAAGAATGACCTTTTTTTTTTTTTTTTTACGTTACGCATCCCCACTGCATGGGTATTTTAGCTGCAGACACTGGTCTGCCGTAATTTTCCACCATCTACCGTATTTTGAGACCAGTCAACACCGTAATTTTGACAAAGAGAGTTGGAGACACTGATGTCAATGTTAAGTTGGTACTTGTGTGGAGACTGCTTGTGTTATTCTTTCTTTCTTTACGAAATAAAATGCGATGAAATAAAATTGATATGAATATGGCCTCACCCACAACTTAGCGGGTATTTTGCCAATGTCAAATAGTTTAATAGCAATAACACATTCAATAAAAACACATTATAAATAAAATAATGGATGTGACATGATATGAAAATGGTGTGTCCTTGTGTTATTGTTTGGTGTGTGTGTGTTGTAAAATTATTGAATTAGATGAAATTTTTACTTTAAAATTGAAACAATATTTGCAACATTTGGAGTATGTGAAATAGATAGCGGGTATAACTGTGTAAAATGGTCGACAAACAAAAACTTTTGGTTTGGTTAACTGAAAGAGTTGTAAGCAGCAGCGACGAAAGTGACTCGAGTTGTTGGAGCGATATCAGTGTTAAACAAAACGATTTAGAATATGAAGATGAAAGTTGCGAAGACGATGATGATACCCTGTTTTTTCCTCTCATGCAGTATTTAATACGATTAAGACGGAAACGCGTTGATGATTACTTGCATATCATAGATTCCTGGACAGATTCAGAGTTCAAAAATCGTTTACGTCTATCTAGAAAAACTGCATTTGGACTTATTGGTAAGTAAATATTTTAATTAATTTCATCTGAATCTACTTACCGAAATTGATTAATTATAAGTAATTATTTTATTTCAGATGAGCTGGAGAAATCTGGATTTATTGCATCACACAAATTTGGACTTAAACCACTGGAACCAAAACTGTGCTTTTACATATTTTTATCATTCATTGCAAATACAGAACCTTTGACTCCAATAGCAACTCGATTTGATATTTCTATTTCATCTACATTCAGAGTTATAAGAAGAGTAGAGTCTTGGATTCTAACTAGACTGAATGATGCTATAAGATGGCCACAAAACTTTGATGACATAAAATGCATATGTGATGCATTCCATACTAAAACAGGAATAGCAAATATGTTGGGTGTAATTGACTGCACTCATATAAAAATTGAGAAACCTAAGAATGCAAGAGAGTACTGCAATAATAAAGGATACTATTCAATTATCCTACAGGCCACAATAGATTCAAATCTTAGATTTACAAATATCTTTTGTGGTGAACCAGGTTCTTCAAATTGCACAAGAGTGTTAAAAAAGTCTCCCTTGTACAATACTGCATCACAAAATAGAAATTCACTGTTTCCTCACAACACATTCCTTGTGGGGCATTCAGGATATCCATCCTTGCCTTGGCTATTGCCACCATTCCGGGAAAACAAAAAATTAACACCTCAGCAACGAGAGTTTAACTCTGTACATATTTCTTCTAGAAAATTATGTGATAAAGCATTCAGTCTTTTAAAGGGTAGATTCCGAAGAATAAAACTTTTTTCTGTGTATAGGAATATAGCATTTATAACTGATACCATTGTAGCTGCCTGTATCTTACACAACTATTGTCTTATTGAAAATGACCATTTAGATGAACAGGAACATCATGATCATCTGACTGAATGAGATACATCTCAGGCTCAATATGGCAAGATTTGAGTATAATAAAACCCATTCATGATGGAGAGAGATTGATGCAATGATGAAATGTATTATAATATTATCCTTTTTGTAAGTAGAAGTGTCAATCACATTCATTATGTACATGTACAGGCTTTAAAAAATTATTGCCTTACTTCATGATCTGTTAATAATTTCCTTAAGATTACACACTTCTCTCTTTCAATTTTTAACATCTCTTCTTGTTTTTTCTCTTTTAAATGCATTTTCTTTAATGCTAATGAATGTTTGATTTCAAGTTCTTTTTTCCTTATTTCTAATTCTTCCTCTCTCAATCTTAAGCTTCTTTCATACCTTTCATCTCTTATTTGTTTTTGTTCTTCTTGTCTTCTTAAATACTCAATCCATTGTTTGTCTAATTCTACCTTTGCTCTTCTTTCTGCTCTTAACTTTCTGAAAGGCATTGATTTGGACATGTTTCTTTTATTTTTTACTTTATCCAAGTCATCTTGGCTTTGCATCACACCTGAGGCTAGTCTGTATGTATCGTTATTGTCATAGCGTCCCAGAATTTGGTGCATTTCATTAAAATATTTAAATGTCACTGCTCCTTGGCCATTATCAATGCAGTCTTTATACTTTTTTGTTAGTGCATTTATTTTCCACCTAACTTGATCTGGAGTTACCTGGAACAATTTAAAAATATAAGGATGAATAAATATCTATACATTGGTGGAATTTGTAACATTTTGAAGTTTTGTTGGTATTTTCATAGATCACAAACAATTTACTACACTGATTATTACAAAATTGTTAGTGTCAACTTTATTATCATTTAAATCATTATTTTATTATTGTCAAGCAACTGATTATGATGACAGTTGGCATGGTAATAGCATTAAACCTGGGTCACCATACAATCTCAAAAAAAAAACCTCAAAATCAATGTTAATGGTTTTGTTTTTGCTTTTAATCCCAGAAAATGTAACAGTTCCCAAAGAACCAAGTTATTATGCAATATTTGAGTAAGTTAGAACCTCAACACTCAATGATTTCAGCTCTTCTGCCATTGATGCCCACATTTTAGATTTCTTTTTTGGATTGTCCAACATGTGCATTTTTGTTTCATACAAGCTTAAAAGCATTACTGTTGCATTTTTAGTCCAAATTGTGTCTGAAAAAAATTTTATAACTTATTACATCCTGACATGTTAGATATTTCCATCAAAATATTTTAATTCCATATTTTACCTACTTTGTTTATTACTTTCGTTGATATCTGTTTCCTCTTGAGTTATTGCCTGGCCATGAGTGTAATTATTTGTCATTGGCATATTTGGCTTATATGCTGTTGCTGAAATTACATAAAATATATTTATATAAAAAAAAGATTTTCAAATTGTTTACATTTTTAAGGCACTTACGCTCATGTTAACTTACATTGATTATCTAATATAGCCAAGACAGCAACATTACTATCCATGTTATCGTCCATTGTATGTTGACAGCTCAGATGTTCCCGAAAAACAATAATCTACTTGCCAAGTTGCCATACAGTGGAATTATAGAGTCATCTTGGCTTTACCTCTTTTTTAGTTCCATGACTTGAGGTAAAACTAAAGCTCAAAGATAGCAAGCTAGCTATATACGACTTCTTAGGCTTCACAATATTTTAGATTGCTTTTAGAAGGCATGCGACACATAGGTTTGACGAGCGTTAAAATATTTTCGATTAAACTCAAATTCTATCAATCACTCAATTTTCCGGCTTCAATGGTAAATGTAAATGCCTCAAACTGAATAAATACATGCACCAATGGGTGGACGTACCATTTCCATTTCAATCACTGACAGTGACATATTGTGATTACAGTAGTAAGTAGTAGGACTGGCGAAGGAATTGATCCATACTGCCAATTCTGATGCTGTCAATCACAATAGTATTTTCTTGATCACATTCACTTGCAAGTGTAAAATTTAAATATAAAGGCAGGTGAAAAAGCTAATCCCTTTTTTCACCAAAGCAGAGAGATATTTATATTACTCTTTGGCAGAGAGAAAGTAAGGAACCACTGACAAGTAAGTGTTGCCAACTCTACCAAACTGAAAAGCAGCAAAACGGTAGAAAATAGTAAAATGATTATTTCAGATCATTAGCTCGTAATTTACCTAAGCTTTCATTATGGGAAGTTTTTACCTTTACTTCAAAGATGTTCATATCCAATACATAAATGACACAATTTTCCTGTTGTACTTGAAATTATTTCCTTTCTAAACCAAAGCTAAAGTTAAGCATAAATTGTACAATTAGAACTTGGGTTAGCTATAATTATTTAATTTACGATCAAGCTAACTTGTTTACCACTATCATTTTCAATGAACAGGGATTTTCCTTTTCCGCAACCCACTTCATGATTGCAGGAACTAACATCTAACGTAATATTTGAAATAAATATATATGTTCGTCTTCTTTCTTTACGAAATGAGATGCGATGAAATATATATGTTGTCATTGGCCATTGCCAACGACACCAAACATTGACAATGACATTTATAATGCAATAAATGTTGTCTTTAAATACAAAATCATTTCGTAATGAATGAAGAAATATATAACTATTTTTATGGCATCAATAGTAGGAAAACAAGAAATCTACTATAAAAACAGTAGGCTTAGCAACATGGCATGTCAGCGCGAGGTTATTTTTTGTTTGTCGTTTGCATCACACGCTTGTGTAATTATTTTGCCAGCTTTCTTTCTCTATTTGCAAAGAGTCATGAATCGAATCGAATCATTTGTTGGGTTCGGTTCGGCCCTAAGAGCAAGAAAGTAGTATGTTCGGCCAATGACGGTTTCGTTCGGCATTGACTGACGTGCGTGACGTGACATCTGCTGAACACTGGTGATATTGCACGGCAATTACATTTTTGTTTAAATAAATGTTAATTAAAATAACTAAATTGTGCAAACATTGAATAGCACAAAGATGGCTAATTATGGAGCGTTTCTTAAAAGTCAGTTCCCGTTAATAGATGACGAACTCACGAAATATGTTGAAGGTTTGTTCTTTCTTTAGGTTAGAAGTTTTTTTTCGTATCAAAGTAATCCGCTATCATATGAAATATATGATGGAGGCCTTAGTAATGTGCAAATCAATAACACCGTACTTTTATATTGTTATGAAACATAATCATGGAAATTGACAGTGCCATGTTTTCCTATCAATCTGTTATTGCTCTTTCAGATATCTTGGACGGTAGCGCCGGGGAGTTCGAAGACACTGAGGAAGTTTTTGAAGCTGTTGGCGAAGTATTGCAAGGGATATCCGAAAAATCTGAAAAAGATATAAGGTACCCATAAGAAAAGACAAGGCTTGACAGATATTTATTATGTTTTTATAGCAGTTTCATACACAACACAAATTTACAGATACTCTGAAGATCAGCAAAATTATTTTAATCTACACACAACAGAAATCTGTTTCTTTGATACTGATAATTGAATGTTTAGTGGAGCCATTGGACCAAAAACAAATGGAATTATTAAGTTTACCTAAAAACATGTTATTAGTCATTTTTCGTAAAACAACAGGTCAAACAAAGTATCACTATGTTTTGTTGAATTTTAGAATAACATAGGCAATAATTAGGAAAAAAATACTATCAACTCTGTAAACTTTGATGTTGGCAGAATTATTGACTAATTTACTGATAGGTTAGAATAGCCATTATAATAAAAAGTGATGTGAAGTGAACACACTTCTATAAATAACAAACATATTTTGTGATTTATATAGATCATAAAAATGGGCTCATCATATATAAATGAAAGTTGTCTTAGTTGCACCATTTATAACTCAAGATTGGGTGGGCTGATTGTTATGATCTCATATTTTTTAAATTTGTCATTATGTCATAAAAATATGGGAAAAAAACACAAAAAAAGGAATAATAAGGATTATGAATTTTCTTATAAATATGATTCTAAGGTGCTACAATGTTTGCTAAGACAGCTGGTATACGTATATATTCACTTGAGAGTAAAGATTGAAGAGTGTGTATGCTACTTGGTGGTGGCTGATGTCTTGTGATGCAGCAGCAGTATTGGAAATATAAGATCATTGACTTTTATAAGATAGCTGATATTGAAATAAAACTATTTTTAAGGATTCTATCGCGTTTATTTTTTATTTTTACGTTCCCGTTTTACGTTTACGTTTTACGTTTAAATAAACGCGATAGAATCCTTAAAAATAGTTTTATTTCAATGTGTAGTATTCGCGTAAATATAAGAAATCAATATAGCTGATATTATTATTTTTTATTATATTCAGGGACATATGTGAACAACTGCTGCACATGCTACAGCCTGACAAGACATACAATAGCAATGGGCCGAGAAAAGTACTAGATGCACCAATACATTTAGCATCAATGGCCACCACGCACACTGAGACTGAAGAACTTAGAAGTATATGGATACAGTCTAGAGATGATAACTTGGTAAGTGTGTTGATCAGCATTCAACATTAAATATTTTTTGGTGCCTAGCTAACTCAATAGTCATTGTCTTATACAAATCCCATAGAATGTTCCAGATATCTTTAAATTTTTCTTTCCCTACAAAATAGGACAACTTTGTAATAGTAAACATCGCCAGATGTAAACACGCAACTATACTGTCCCACACTAAGTATCACTTGCATAATGGGTACCATTCAATGGACTGAAGGTGAACTCAGTATATAATATGTATATTTATGTTAAACATCCATGTCTCGGGAAAACAAATCATGCTCATCACACAAAGATTGTTCTTTACCAGGATTCAAACCCTACCTTTGCTCAGAAAGGGTCACTACAAACTGCACTAATCAAGTCGTCGAAATATTAAATAAAAAATATTTCTCATTTTCAAGAGTAGATTATAAGAACTAGGATATTAGGAATATAAAAAAAAATGCAAAATCAGTTCAGCTGTCTCTCAAATGCATTTATTACTGAGCAGACATTCTATAAGATAAGGCTTAATTAAATATGCAGTTTAACACAGTTTTAGTCCGTGAACAAGTCATTGATGGCGCCCTACTTAGATGATAAAGCCAATTTTGTTATACAGACTTTACGCATCAATCTATGTTCATTGTTTCCATTAATTTCATAAATTTTGTCTACATTTTTAGAAAGTAGACGCAAGAAAATTGGAAAAAGCAGAACAGAAACTCCAACAGAAACAGCAAAAGCAGAAGGACGCGAAGGTACCGACAGCAGCGCCGGTGCTGCAGACAGCCACGGCATCACAGGTGACGTCCAAGAAGGACAGCAAACTAGAAGCAAAGGGAACAAACAGGACACAGGACATTAGGATAGAGAACTTTGATATTGCATATGGTGACAGGTGCGATTTTGAAATATGAATTATTTTGCCTGCTCAAGTTTCTAGTTAGAATATTTTTTTATGTAACCTGCATGTTCATTTATCCTGGAGTCCATATTACTTTGCATTTTGGATATACATGACATAAAATTTATCCAACAAGGGTTGATAATGGTTCCATAATATATGTTTTATACCTTATTAGAGTATCATCTTTTTCTTGACATATCATTTAAATTGGTATAGCAGTTTTTGTTTGATCATCAGGCAAACACATATCCACATTTAATATATTTATAAGTAACTATAGAAGTAAGAAACGATGGTTTTATAGTTTAAATACAATTCTTACAGAGTATTATTGCAAGGCGCGGACTTATTACTGGCATTCGGTCGGCGGTATGGTCTCGTCGGTCGAAACGGTCTCGGCAAGACCACACTCCTCAGAATGATCTCTGCAAAACAGCTGAAGATACCGTCACACATCTCCATACTGCACGTGGAACAGGAGGTGGTCGGTGACGATACCATAGCACTTCAGAGCGTGTTGGAATGCGATATTGTCAGAGAAACTTTGCTGAGGCGAGAAAAGGAGATTACATTAGCTATTAATAATGGGTAAGTTGCTTTTTTTAAACAGTTAACGAGACTAAACACATCTACAATGGAGTTTTTCTCTGTCTGTGTTTAATAAACTTGACATAGCGATAGCATATAATATATGTCAACATTTAGGATACTTTTGACCTGTAAAATGGAAGGGATGGCAAATAAATGTATACAATACTTTTTATATTGTGAAATTTATGGATATGGTTCCTCTGTCTTAGGTATAGAAAAAAAACAAACATAACTACACTTGACGGGCACAGGTAGTTTGAATGTATAAATATATGTCGTCAGTTAAAACTGATTTAATATTCTATCATGGTGATGTACTATAATTATATTTATGCCATGGCATGGTTGTTTTATAATCTTATAGTTGTTAGCCTCGACTTATCAACCACAAATGCTACAATGTAATAAAATTCATAAGTTGCAAGCGAACAACTTTTGTGACCTTGCATCTAGATATCTTTAATAGTATGTTTAGGTTAGTAGTGGTTAATATACCATAATGTTTATTTATTAACTTTGGTTACAAAGTTTACACATTATTTTAGGACCAATATTGAATGAGTATAAATTAATTACTCGATAATAGTTAATTTTGTATCTAGGTTTTATAAAAAAGTTTGGATTATTTTTAATATTCTTAGTTTATGATGTTTTGTTACTATGATAATCTGGGTGTCATGTTAAAGTTTTATTTTAAATACTTGGATAACTTTCTATTAATTTTGGGGATTGTTTTAAATACTATTGTTATAAATAATATTGCCAATGTTTTTAAATTCACCTTGTTTGATACTACTTAGATGAACCGTGCAATGGGAGCGTTATTTTAAAACACCCTAATCTGTAGAGACGTTTTTGCTATCCAGTCAAGCGTACAAACAAACCAAATGACTTGTCATCTATACATCTATTAAAATAAATAAAATTGGAGTGTCTGTTTCTAATATTAAAATAACCGCTTTTGACTAAGTGCATTTGGATGTATACACTGTACATATACCAAAACAACATTTTATAAAATTTTTGTCTGCCTGTCTGTCTGTTTGTTTCGGCTAATCTCTGAAATGGCTGGACCGATTAGACGGGACTTTCACTGTCAGATAGCTGATGTAACAAGGAGTAACTTAGGCTACTTTTATTTTAGAAATAACTTTTTTGTTAAATACCACGCAGACGAATATCGTAATATAATCGCATCGCAATCGTATAATATAATCGCGGGTAACAGGTAAAATTTGAAAGCGCAATAAGATAGAAAATTCTCTATGTTTATATTTGCCACGTGTTTAACGCACAGGTCGACAGACACGAGTTTGTCATCGGAGCTGAGCGAGGTGTACGCGCAGCTGGAGAACATCGAGGCGGACAAGGCGCCGGCGCGCGCCTCCATCATCCTCAGCGGCCTCGGCTTCTCGCCGGCCATGCAGGCGCGCGCCACGCGGACCTTCTCCGGCGGCTGGAGGATGCGCCTCGCGCTCGCCAGGGCTCTGTTCTCCAAGTGAGTATCACTCTTTAACCAGCCCCGCGACGCGAATAAGACGTGTTGTACGTTTTACCAGTAGGGCGGGTAAGCTGGAACTTCTATTCTAATATAATATCACCACATCAACACAGCACCTGTAAAGTCTCAATCTAACCAACACAACTGGGATTTGATCCCGGGTCCCTCGGTACAGAATGCACGTATCTACCAACTGTGCCAATTGGGTCATCAAATGTAATGTAACAGAACATCAAAGAGATATCAAGGTATCGCTCATTCTTATTTATATAGCCTGTAGTGTGATGGGGACGGAAGAGGCGTGCGTTACCTGCTTGAGCCATTTCAGCTATATTGTCACTGACCTTAAATTAATTAGTCATTATTGAAATACTAGTCAGTCTGAGTTATATGCCCTGTTAATAGGAGTAATTTTAACGTATTCAAATAAACATCGCATTGCCATTGAAGTAATGCCTAGAACTCTTAAATTAACCGGTTAATTCAGCGTTTATAACCGGTTACCGGTAGCTATCATTGTTACAAACTGGCATTAAATAACATTATTTATAACGCCCCCGTGCGCATGCTGCCGTTAATTAACGCGTTAAGAGTCACATAATACTAATATTTTATGAGGATTTAAGCGTTAAATAACGGCATTAGGCGCAGGTGTAGCAGGAGAATAAATGATGTCAAATGTTGCAGACCCGACCTCCTGCTTCTCGACGAGCCGACGAACATGTTGGATATAAAGGCGATCATCTGGTTAGAGAACTATCTACAGAACTGGCCCACGACTCTGTTGGTCGTGTCCCACGACAGAAACTTCCTGGACACAGTGCCCACGGATATCATGCATTTACACACGCAACGGCTAGACACATACAGGTAAGAGAGCTTTACATAGAGATTTATGGTCATTTATAACAACTTAACGTAACTGGTAATTAATACTAATCATACTTCTTTTAAGCTGTGACAGCCAAGATGATAGTACACTTGCCTCGATAAGGGAGCGATCAAGTATTATGTAACGCAATTTTTGGAGATTTCTTTACCCCCCCCCCCCCCCCCCCCCCACAGTAAAACCTAAAATCTCTATGCAACCGTTCTGAAGGGTTAAAACAATGTTACGTAACGCATAGTTCAACCCCCCCCCCTCCCGCCCCTGTAACGCATCGTAACGTTTCAGAAGACCCCCCCTCCCCACCAAATTCGTTACGTAATACTTGAACACTGGATAACGAGGATCGCAGGTTAAAACCCCAGCTCCTACCTCTGGGATTTCTGGATTTCATGTGCGAATCTCATTTTCAACCATGAATATCACTTGCTAAACGGTGAGAACCCCCCGAAAGACGTGCGAAGTCCGACAACCCGCACTGGGCCAGCGTGGTGGACTAAGGTCTAATCCCCCTCGCATTGAGGCGAGGCCCGTGCTCAACAGAGAGACATTAAAAGGGCTGGTATTATTATTATACTTCTTATGACAATAACAAATATACACCTAAGTTAGGCAGTCCTCTTCCCCATTTAAGGAGAGGCCCGGGCCCAGTTATGGTATCCTGACAGGGAATGTCATTCTATTTTTAATTTCATGTTCTGTGTGAATAACGGTTGTGATATTACGTCAGGGGCAACTACGAGCAGTTCCACAAGACAAAGACTGAGAAGTTGAAGAACCAGCAGCGCGAGTACGAGGCGCAGCAGCAGCACCGCGCGCACACGCAGGAGTTCATCGACCGGTTCCGGTACAACGCCAACCGCGCCTCCTCCGTGCAGAGCAAGATCAAGATGCTGGAGAAACTGTGAGTATGCTATATGCTCCATCGTAGATCTCATCGTCACTTACCATCAGGTGAGATCGAGATCAAATACGTGCCTATAATGTAATAGAAAAAAAAAAAAAGTACACTGCCGTATGGCGCCATTCACACCGTCAATCTACATCACGATACTAGTATCGTAATCGTGATTCCGTGATGCTAGATACCACGAGGTATGCCACGATACGAATCTTGGTTTGCGTGATACTATAGGTAACATTGATAGTGTGCAAGGCTCGTTATGAAACAGTAGTGTGAAGAACGCCTTGTGCATCAATTGTTTGACTAGTCCGCAAGCGTTGTAGAATGTAGTAATATACCATGGTTTTCCTTTTAGTGGTGATTAGCGAAAACCAAATGCTTCGCCTACGTCAAGGTTACTATGTGGCTTAGCTGGATTATGCAAGATATCTGTAATACAACAGGCGTAAGATATGTATAAAATCGATTAGTAAATCCAAAAGAGAACAATAGTCGAGAATGCAAACGCGAACTGCTGTTTAGAAGGCCGCCGGTGGGCGTGGCCTTATTCAGATAAGGCCACGCCCACCTTGTTGACGTCAGGACTTAGCTCGGTATCATAGTGCACAATTGTCAATGCCGTCAACTTGGTAACTTTCTTATAGGCGAGACACATAGCTTGTAGAACCGATGGTCTTTGAGGCAGATATGTTATTGAGTGTTGACCTGAAGCGAAAGTCATGTGTGCCCCCTCCAAGGTACACCAATAACAATATCTTAACCCTCATCTGGTTGATCTAAGGACTGGCAGTGGATGTTTGATGTCATTTATAACAATAATATTTTTTTTAAATTTCAGTCCAGAATTAAAGGCCATTGAAAAGGAGGTAGACGTGGTCCTTCGGTTTCCTGAGACTGAGCCCCTCTCGCCGCCAATATTACAGTTGAACGAAGTCGGCTTCTATTACTCAAAAGACAGAGTTATATTCTTAAACGTCAATCTCGGGGCCACGCTGGAATCTAGGATATGTATTGTAAGTATATCTAATCAATAGTTTACTCACAATGTTTTTATGTCACCTTAGCGTAAGCGTGTTCCATCTCACTCACACCCTAGGAGTTTAGAATAACAATCACAGGTTACATAGTCTATGCTGAATCGAATAGGTGTTTCAAGGTTAATTGCACGTCTTTAACACAGACTAAGAAAGAAATATACACAAAAAGTTGTATAAAAGTCTATGCTGATTCGAATAGGTCCCGCGATATTCATTGTACGTCTTTATCACAGACTATAAAAAAATATTCAGAAAAAAAGTTGTATAAAATATTGAAGCCAAAAATACCGTGCCGTTTTCGTAGTATACGAAAATGACCAGCTAATTAGTTTTCATGGACTTAATATTTTATTCATGGAACAATTCGCAGTACAATGAATCATAATATATCTGTGGGAACGTTTCAACAATGGACAATTGACAATAGGGTTTTTGCTGCGTAAATCTAGACAGTTTAGTATTAATTTCCTTTAATAATTCAGTAGTAATTATAGAGGACGAGGTCTTTGCTATTGTTCGCACGATGAAATAACGTGTTAACCAACTCTACGTATATCGTAGTATCTACTTTAAGTTCAATTGTCTTCGATCTTTTTTTCTTATCATGGAAACATATGACATTTAAGACACGATCGTCACAGTTGACTACCCTGTGTACCGAGTTACTGGGATCGAATCCCGGTAGGTCACTTTGTGTAATGAGATAGATATATAACTCTTTATTGCACATCAATTGGAATATATATTTCATACAATATTCTATATAGTTATAGTGTACAATATGTTCAGAATATTGCCAAACCTCTGCAATCTCTGACAGATTCTCATTAGATTAGACTGTTGTTAAATTTCATCGTGGGTAGCACCATCCTTAAAAAATACATAAAAATAAATGTACCCAATTGTTTATTTCTTAGGTGGGTGACAACGGAGCCGGTAAAACGACGTTATTAAAAATAATAATGGGCATACTATCCCCCACGAGCGGAATACGCAGCGTGCACAGAGGTCTCAAGTTCGGCTACTTCTCACAACACCACGTCGACCAGTTGGAGATGAATCTAAACTCAGTAGAATTACTACAGAGGAGTTATCCAGGTATTGAGATTCTACTAGTTCTTCAATACAAAAGTACGCTTAAGACTCATGCCTCAGACCAAATAGCCAGGGCCCCTAGTCTGCTAACACAATCGATTCACAATCGAACAGCAACCGCATAGTAACTGTCACTTTTGACAGACTGTCTGTCTGACTGACTCTGACTGTCAAAAGTGACAGTTACTATGTGGTTCCTATACGATTATTAATTGATTGTGTTAGCAGACTTGGGGCCCTGGATATGGCATTGAAAGGCGTATCCTTCTGCCAAAAACAGTGTCCATAACACCATAGTACATATAAAACTAGTCCATGCTCGATCGCTGTCATTCTGGAAAACTTTGAATTTTTAACCCCCTTTCAAGAATTTGCAGCAGGTGGCTGGCTGTAGGTGGCTCCATTTATAAAATACTTCAAAACGAATGCATTCACTCTGTGTCATTTTTATATTTTGCTTTGAAGCACTGAACTTGTTTTAGTGCGGTGATATCCGCCTACTTACTTTCATTGTTTTACATATGGCTTAAGAGTGTACTGACAGTACAGATACTTGAGTACAACGGTTGAAAACAAGATTTTAATTTCAGGTAAAACAGTAGAAGAATACAGAAGACAACTAGGTAGTTTCGGCGTGAGCGGTGACCTCGCGCTTCAGACGATCGGCAGCCTGTCCGGAGGGCAGAAGTCGCGGGTCGCGTTCGCGAGCATGTGCATGGGCAACCCGAACTTCCTGGTGCTCGACGAGCCGACCAACCACTTGGACATCGAGACCATTGAAGCGTTAGGAAAAGGAATCAATAAGTATACGGTGAGGCCTACAGTATGTTGATAGTATTAGCCGGCTGGACTTGAAGTGTGAACACTGACCCGTACAACTGCTGGACTGGAGATAACCAGCGTCGTTTTGTGCCTATTTGATTTTTGGCATTTTAGCGCTAATAGGAGTGATAACAGGTAATGAGTGTCCACGAAACTAATTATGGAGATAGGGGATATGATGATAAACATTTAATAAAATGTATGACTAAAATCATAACAATAATAAATATTTTATACGATTTTATATAAAAAAAATATTTTGTGTTTTCACTGAAATAAAGGAACTCTATAAATAAAGCTACGGCCATTTGCATTAAATGACAAATTAGTTCCGGAGACGCTCGATGAGGCCCCTCAAATTGGCGCAAAGAATAGTTGTAATTTTGTCCTGTAAATCATGTCTAGTAGTAGTACAGGTCAGTGGGTGCGAAACACTCCTGAGCCCCAAGTCGATTCATAATCGTACAGAAACGGCATGGTAACTGTCACTTTTGACAGATATCCCATACAATATCTGTCAAACAAAAGTGACCGTTACTATGCCGTTACTGTACGATTATGAATCGATTGTGTTAGCAGACTTGTGGCCCTTTCTATACTATATTTGTAATGTACTATTTCTACAATATGAGTATCGTTTCAGGGTGGTGTTATCCTAGTATCTCACGACGAGAGGCTAATACGCATGGTGTGCAAGGAGCTGTGGGTGTGCGGCGGCGGCACCGTGGCGAGCGTGGAGGGCGGCTTCGACGAGTACCGCAAGATCGTCGAGCGCGAGCTGGAGGCGCAGAACAAGTAGAACCACTCACTACCAAGCACACCCCTATCGTCTATAGGTACATTGTAACCGTGTAAAAAGTAACCCTAAATTATATCGTTGTAATATATCCGTAGCGTTTTATTATTTATTTATTTATATTCACGCAACTAATACACGGTTCACGACGAAATGAAACACTTTGTCGATGCAATTTTTTATTTTATTTATACCTTCAACCTCTCTCGCTTTGTCTCCTTTTTTTAATACCTTCAGCGTACAAGAAGTATTCGAAATATTCGAAAATATCAATCAATGGCAATTAAAAAAAATATTAATTAAATTAAAAATGCATATTTACAAATCAATGATCAGATACATAATATACAATTAAAATAATGACTAAAATAGGAAGAATTAAATTATTCATTTGATCGAATTGAACTCGAATCGAGGCAATACGTGTCTGTTGATAAAAAGGTGCTCTGGTTTTAAATGCAAGTTTGTTTCGCAAGAAACAAGTGTATAGGTGATTGTGACATCGGAGGGAAGAATAGTGAAAGTTTAATAAATTAATTTTGTAGCAGTAGCGGAATACATACGTATATATCGGTATACAACAATTATACCGGTTTATTATGGCAATTTACGATTGTGAATATATAGGTAAAAATAAATCAAGTTACACTACCAGATCACAAATACTATAACTAAACTATGTCCAGTTGGCAATGACAAATGGCGTTGAATCACTCGGCTCTTACTGTGAGCAAGAGGGGTCGATGAATTAAAACAACATCTTCACTGATGCTTCTTACGCCTGGGTTTAGTTTTGTCGGCGTTCCTGAGTACTTCCGCGTACGAAAGCTCTAGTTTTCTGAGTTTGTGTATCTCCTGTGACGCGGTGCTCTGCTTGATGTCCCATGAGTCTGTCTCAGGGTTCCATCCTTGATAGATTTTGCCGGTGCGGCCGCTCGCGCTCGGGGTCGGCGAATTCATATTCCTGTTGTAGAACTGTAATGTGGAGCCGTTCCATTCGCTCTCGGCCGTTCTGACGAGGGGGCTCACTTCGATCGGCCTGTAGTCCCTCCTCTTCTTGTTCGAGGATTTCTGGTACGTGACTTTGGGTGGCGACGGGAAGACGGGAGAAGACGTGTCCTGCCGATCTTGGCTGTGTTTACGATTGCGATGTCTAGACTTCTTTCTAGTGGCCGCTATGTATTCCAGGGGCTGACGCACCAACGGGGTCAATACGCGCTCTTTTTCCTTCTCCTTTTCATTGTCCTTTTCCTTCTCATTGACTGGCTCTTTAGGTTTCTCGTTGGTGCTCTCCTCCACTGGTTTGTTCTCTTTGTTTTCGACCTTTACCTTCTTGTTTACTTCGGCTGCAGACTTTTCTTTGTCTTTCACCGTTCGGGTTTCTGGTACTGTAATATCGGACACTGGAATAGATTGTTCAGACATGACGGATGACAGCACGCTCTGTGTGTCGTCTGTGAAGTTGCCAGGGGGCTCCTCGTTCGCCGGAGTGACGGGTGGCACTTTACCGGCTGTAGTGTCGTCAAGAAGTGGCAGTTGTTCCCCATCGTCTTTATTTTCTGCTGCCTTCTTGAGGATAGTGAAGATTTCTTTGAACAACTCGCGGTATTCGGGTCTGTTGCGGAATCTGCTGGCAATGGGGGTGACATCGTCGTAGATGCTGAAGCGGTAGTCCTCTCCGTCGGCGATGGTGCACAGGAAGGAGCCGGGTCGCTCGCGTTCTGTCTGCGTCGCTTTATTGCTAGTCTCGTCCGAGAATCCGGAGCTAGATGTCTCCGCTTCTGAGAAGTCTGGAGTTTGTATAATCTTCTTTCTTGAAGATGTCTCTACCTTCTTCGTTTGGGTGAGTCCCTTTTGAGCTTCCTCGCCGTGTCCGCTCTCCTCGTCAGTGTCTTTGACGCTAAACTGACTGTAATCTCCAGATGTTTGAAGCTCGTCCTGGAGGGACAGCGGTCCGGAGGGGTTCAGTGCGATAGGCAGAGCAGTTGGTTTGTTCTTCCTTATGTTCTTCACCTGTGACAGCTGAACTTCTAGAAGAGCTTCATACTTCTGTACCAGCTCCCTGTAGGGGTTATCGTGGCCGTCTTCCTTATTTGCCCAAATACCCTGAAGTAGCTTTTCCTTGGCATTCTGAAAAGATTGTGATGGTTCCATAAATAAATAAATTATCAATGTATTAACGTTAGAGTGAACTGTTATTGCAGTGAATGTATGAAACACATTAATATTGAATGAAGATTATTTCTAATATATATGAAGGTCATCAACATTGTTACTGAAAAAGAAAATCAAGTTAGGTTTTAAAAGAAAACAGAATGGATTGCAAAAATGTAAATGATCTTTGGATAAATAAAAAAAAACTTAATTATTACACACATTAAATACATGATTAGTCAAAAATACACCCATTACCTACTCCAAAATAAAAACATAATAAAAATAAATATAAACTTGATATTTAGTAGATATCACTCTGCATGTTAGAACATGGATACATAAGCTGAATCATTGCAATTATCTAGCTTAATAATATAAGCACGATTTCAAGAATTAGTACTTATAAATTAATATGTTCCCATATCAGTTTTAACAACGGCTTTAACGACACATGCATTGTTAATTGAGTGATCATCACCAACTATCACACGAATGACTCCAACCATCACCGCTGGCTCCGTTAGCGTGCACAAAACGCGATTAGTATAAAACGTGTCGGTAATGGACGTACCTTCGACTACATACGATATATCCAAAGAAAACTACTGCAAATGCGCTTCATAATGCATATGCAAAGCGTGATCAACAACATCAGGGGCAGTTGGAAAAGCTTTGTCGCCTAGAAACGAGCGAAACGTTCACGTGAGATTTTATGGACGATCTCCAATGCCATGATTTATCCAAAACAAGTCGAGACGTGACTTATATGTTGTAGTGAACACATTCAACTGACAGGAATGAATGTCAAGTGATCCTTGATTCCATATACACACTGATTAGTCTTAGGTCTTAACAATGTTAATGTTAGTCGATTCGCTTACAACGCTGATCTGGGTGTTAATGTTGTTACACAAGGTATAGAAGGAAAATTAAATGTACAATGTTAATCACAGAAAGAATTTCTACACGGAAAGAATACAAGCTACAGAACATAGAACTAAATCATGCTGAACTATTGAATCTAGTGCAATACTTACATCGAATTTGACAAGTTTATTTGTGACGAGGTCTTCTCGCGGGCTGTCTTGACCGGAAGGTAGTATTAGAGAACTGATAGCACTCCTGTCATCGTCATCACCATCGAGCATTGATGACATGTCATCTCGCTCGACGCCTCTTAGACATCTTATACAGAGTTGTCCTTGTCTGCAAATTTCAGAAACACGTTAAATATAACAACCTGAAGCTTTCCTGCAAATCTTGCAACGAGAGTTGTTTCGAAAATGTTCATATAAATCTTATTATCAGCAACACCTATTTATATTTTCATGAAACAAATAATTTACCTGACTTCTTCAAGGATAGAGAATTCCTCATGCATCGACTTCGGCTCGTCCTCCCTTAGCGTCCAATTTCTTAACTGGTCGTGCAGTCTATTGTTCTCTTGGACCATCGACGCAAGTTGTTCTTCCAATTCGGTCACTCTTCTTTGTTCTTGTGCGAACGATACTTTGCTCTCTCTTAATTCATCGCTTAGCCTGAGTAAATCCTCATCCTCTTTGGTCAGTTCTGGGAGAGGTGCTACCGTCTTTACCGGCGTACTAGTTACGTCAGGCTTCTTAACCGTGAGCGTCGGTTCAGCCGCTTTCTCTTTTTCTTTGGGTTTTTCATTTTCGGGTTTCCTTTCCGCCCTTCGCTTGGAGATCTCCAACTGGGCGTTCAGGTCATCGACAGTCTTTTGTAGTTCCTCGCACTTGCTCTCAAGTGCTTCCATGTTGGCGAGCAACCTGGAAAAATATTTTTTTAATCCAATGAGTCTTTTTTGTTAAAATGCGGATGTGTATCGAATACGAATTAATACACCAACTCCCTAGTAACCTAGTTAGTGTATCAACGAATACGACATCCATTTATATCTGAGTAAACTAAGGTCGACTAAGGCAGAGGTAAAGGGTTCGTAGGTATCGATAGCGCTAATGGAACTAAACAGTCAAATTAATCACATTGCAAGAGCTCTTTAATAAACAACCCACATAATATATTTTTTATTAATGTCAATAATTATCTTGCATTCTCGAAGGTGACATAAGTTTAATACAAAACGATGGTTTGAAAAATTGTTCCCCATTATACTGAACTAGTTAAAGCAATGTCTCCGTCAGACCACCATTGCGTTACTGTTACAATTTCTATAACGAACTTACGTCTTAATGTGTTTCTTGTCGGCTGCATGGTCGATGGCTAATCTGTGGTTGGCTCGCTCTAAGTCTTGGATGCTCACTTCGAGCTGCTCATAAATCCTCAGTCGGGAGTCGTTGACTTCGCGCAGCGCGACCGTTTGTTTCGTTAAGTACTGAAACAAAATTTTGATTAGTATCATCTTTAATTTCGTCCATAGTTACGTGTAGTTTATTTTAGGCCGTATTTTTGTTATGCGAACGTCTTAAATGCAAAGTGCATACAGGTTGGGTAGTGGGAACGCAATCGTATTGAAAGTTGCAGGTTGCATGCGGGCAGGTTTGGATAGTTATATCTGCAGGCAAGAAATTGCATAATGGAAACGCGTTTTTATAATCCAATCTGATTTGCGATATATCACGATCATTATTGTTAACCATCGATCTTTTAAAGTTTCTAGGTATTTTGCCATGTGTTCCCATACCTCTATTTCCTGTGTTTGATCCTCGATGACATTCTGGTGTTGCCGTAGTGCTGTCTCAAGTTCCTTGTTCCTCTCCAATAGTGTTTTCCCGAGTTCTGCTGCCAGCTGCAAATCTGGAAAGAAAATATAGATTCATAACATATCCTGCTTCAATCTATCTATCCACAAGTTATTGGCAAACTTTGTATGAGCCATTCGTAAAATAAGTTACGGATATGTGATTTCGGACACATTGTGAAATGGGCCCGTAGGGTCTCTTCCTAACGTCTATAAAATGTATATCTAAAGCACTCGCATGATAAGTCTGCTCTTAAGGGTATGGTTCAGTAAACACCGTATACTCTGCAATGACCCTTATATCTGTGGAATAGGTAAGATTTTCGACACAAGCTAACTAGATGGATTATAATCAAATAGATATCGTATCACTCTCATACATTAACGATAATGGTCGCTAACATTCAAATGTACTATATCAAAATTTTGAATATATCTATCTAGATTCATAAGACAATAAAGGTCAAGAAAGTGAAAGACAATTAAGATGCCAAGATAAAGCGATAGAGTAATTATCCTATCAGAATAACATCGCCGAGTCGGACAGCTGAGCGCGTTGCGCATGCGCATTGCGTGGCAGCTGACAACCGAACCTCGAAAGAAACGGGTAATTGACCACCTGCAGACTCAATACGAATTTGCACACACACATGCCATGGTGAGGCTTGGCCACATATGTATCATTGCGTGTGTCTTATTATATAGCTATGTAGCTATCACTAGCTGTGCCCGTTACGTACCGTACTGTGGTCTTAGTTTTATGACTTAGAGCACCTTTTCAATTCCCGGGATCATTAAGTGTTTACTTATAGTAAATTATCTTAACTCCAACCCCGTATCGTGTTGTGGACACCACTCGTTTTTTTCAGAGTAATTTGCAGATGTCATCAAGATTGCGTGTTTAACATGTGTCGTTGAAAGGCTCATGATATAACGGTTCTTCATAAATATACTGTATGGACAGTCCTTTGCCCCTTTTTTGCTAATTTACAGATACTCATAACTAATAATATACAAAAGAAACACATCCTTTGTTGATGTGAAAGGTGTTGCCGGGTAACCTTGTCTGCGGAGCAAACTAAAATATAAGTTGCGTACAATATTGAGGTCAATGAGTGGGTACGCGAATTGAGGCGTAGATGAAAGTCGACGGACACTGAAGAAATTGTTATTTAGGAATTATTTGAACCAATAAGAAGGTTAAAAGGTGCATCAATTTTTTCGAGAAGACTATCTTGTTCGCGATTACGACTGTAGTTAAAGTAAGCCGCGTAAAGTTTCCGCGTCTGTTGGTTAGATTCGTTGCAGTTGAAGCAATTAAAACTATTGCAATACACGTGTTTTTTAAATAAGATATAAGTAGCAGTTTTGCATTGTGTTATTTACTAGGAAATAATTTTCGCTCCAAATATTATGAGTTATTTTTCGTTTAATACTCGTTTCGTGTTTCATGGCTGGTGTAATTGACTACAAATATGCATTGCCATTATAAATTAGAAGCACTCGGTTGTGGCGTATTCTGTAACCCAAGTATAAGTTTTATCGTCGTGTTTGTACATGGCTAATTTTTGGCAAATAAATAATCTTGGCGGACATTTTGGAATGTTTGTGAGCACATCACAACAAATAAGATACTTTATATTCTGTAAAATGGAATCCAATGTCGCATCGCGGGAGCCTACCCCTTGTCCTTGTTGAATATGATATTCAACAACTTTAATATTATCTTATTCAAAGTGTACAAGAAGAAAGGGTGTTGACCCATGGAATATAAAACTTTCAATTCCTCATAACTACATACCTACAAAATGAACGAGTTACGAAGATTAAAAAGTATTTGTTTCGTCAACGAAATCGCAGTATATTTGGGCTACTGCGTTTTAAAATCGTAGCCGCACAATGCGCAGTTAATTTTTTTCACGCCTATGCAAAAATCTTTCAGTTATTTAATCGTAACTGGTGAAAAATAATTGCGTTTACGTATGATTATGCTACAAACTTGTTTTAACTTCACACTTGAAGATTACACGGAGTTTTATACCTACTCGTTAGGTTAATAAAAAAAGAAGTGTATAAGTAATTAGTCATGCGCTGTTGCAATAGAAAACAATACCCAGCCATGAACCTAGACATGTTATCATGTACATAATGTGGCTGCTATTGTGTAATAATATAAGGTTTAACAATAATAGTGTAAAATATTTTATGGGGACCATTTCTAGGCTATAAGAGCGATATTCCCGAAAAAAAAAAATCTACCAAGTATATTTTTGGATCATTGCCATATTATAGTTTTGTTAATACGAAAAAAAAATACTTTTATAAACAATATTAAACTTACAATAGTGAATAACTTCAGTAGGTAGCTTTGGCTTTAAGTTTTATTAACAGGTTTTTAAAAAAAAATCCATTTTCCAAATTTTTTGTCAGTTTTCGTTCTTTTATTATACTGTAAAACATTTTTCTGAAGAAAACTGCTTTACAATGAGATGATTTTTAAATAACATAGGTCTATCTCTCCATCCAATGGTTGTCTGGAAGCGATCACAGCTAGCGATAAGACCACCCAAAATCTACATACGCTGCTGTTCGTTCCTTGTTTTTATTTTTTTTTAATATGACTGCAATAGCCGTGCACAATACCTACAATAAAAAAAGCTATTTTACGTATTGCTAGGTAACTAAGTAACTTTCTTTGTGCGACCATAATTTTGCAAAGAATAATCTATCATAAACATAATACGAAACTTTCTCGCACGATGATATTCAGATCACCACGCCGATTTGATGATGATTTGATCTTGCGAAGAGAAAATACACAATAGGCTTTAACGTACAGTAATATAAAACCATTACAACTGCGGATTGAAAAGAAATATCTTCTAGAGATTCACTTAATTGAGCTCAGCATACCTACAACGCAAGACTAGACAGGAAAGGTAATAAGGTTAATTTTAACGAATTATAATTTTGTTGTTATAGAGATTATTATTTGATATGTGAGTAGATAACATATTAATAAATGTGCACAAGAGTAAAATGTAAAATTGAATGGTAAGTGTAGGTAAGCCTGATGTTGGTACAAAGTCAATGCAATAACATTGTGGAAAGTTGTTCATATTTTTATGCCATATTTCAGCTTGCAGCTTTCAGATGTATAAGGTTTAACAAAAATAGTGTAAAAAATTGTAAGGGGTTAACAAGGTCGTGATAACGATCACGTTTATGTATAAGATCTATGTGTATACAGTGTTTGATTTTTCTGTTCTGTTTTCCATTTCATCGCGGACTTAGTATTTGCTTTACAGTAGTCACGGGAGGACTGACCATGGTTGCTGTATAGCATCCGAACCGTCGGCAACGTAAACACAAAATAAACGCGATAAAATCTGTAAAATTAGTTTTATTTCAATGAAGTGTTATTTTTTAAAATTTCAAATAGTAACGATGGACCCCTTAAAATATTTTACATTATTATTGTTAAACTTTATAATAGACTGTACTTATAATGAAGTTATGAGGTACCAATTCAAAATTTTATGAGGTTTGACTGAATACAACAAAATGCTCTCCGACATACAGTTAATAGTTTTTCATCGCAGACACAAATATTTATTACTAATAAACTTATCCGACAATGTGGGTTTGACAACAACAATCCATAGTCAACGCTACTAAATGTAAGCCTCGTATACCTTGCCTTGCCTACAAATTCAACCGGAGCTTAATGTAGACCTACAAACTACAATGAATGACCTATGATATGTCTTTAGTAACATTGTTGTAAAATTCTTCTTTTTGTTAAGAATTATTTTATAGTTAATTATCTTGCTTCATACTTTATAACTGTTTTTATTTCAGGTTTTATTATTCACCTTCGCATAAATATGAAATTGTAATTACCTTACTTATGCTTCTAGTAAATGTGGCTAATAGAACTATTGGTAAATAATGAAACGGTTAGCACGTTCGTTATTGTAAACTAACGATTAAGATGATTCAATTGTTTTAAATAGTCATTAACTAATTTATTATCAAACTAATTAGGTTATGATACATATATATATATATATATGATAGTTATGTTACTTTAATAAATCCATAAATGATTCACAAAATGGCACCCACAAAGGCTCCTGGGCTGGGGTGATACTTTTACGAAAATGTTGACGAAACGAAACAATGAGTTAGGCTCGTTTCGTAATCGTCGCCAATATTATATCAGGCTTTTGGCCCGATATTTCAGCAGTAATTAATACACCGATTCGATTCTTAACGTCTTTTTTTATCACAATCACAAACTACCTAGACTGTGGTTATGCCAATCCCATAACCACAGAATAAAAATAACATATGTCAGATATGACACGGCTATGTGGAAGTTATAACTGTGCATACAGATCTTATCAAAGTTATTATTTTTAGTGCCCTAAGTAGTTATCAAAAACATTGAGTGAGTTGTAAAATATAAACGACAAGTATAAACTTACTACTTAATCAATTAACCCACTTACAAAAGTGTAACGCTGTTTTAATCGTATGTAATGATCGTTTATTTTCCATATCTTACGTGGACTACAATACGTGTGTGACTACCATTACACCAGTTTTGTGCATAAAGTTCCGTGTTTATTTCACAACATCATATAGCTCTTCTACCAGGACTGCAACAAGTCCCAAATCTACAACACCGTGTTGGCTGGGTTTTAAAATGGAAACAGGCTACGTAATGACATGAATATTTATAGGTGAATTAGCTGCTAGTTGCTTATATTGATTTAAAAAAGGCAATGGTTTAGTCTTGTGATGAGAAGAGACGACAGGGTATTAAGGACTAAAGGGTGATGAGTATATAAGTCTGGGTGACTGAGAGGCAGTCGAAGAAAAATATATGGAGGAGGTCGGAGTGGACGTGAAAGGTTGGAAAAGATATACTCTACAAATCCTCGATAACAGGTACTATAGATAATGCGTCAACTTTTCCTACAACTTTATCTGCTGGTAAAAACCAAATTCGGGTCCTCCAGAACCTCCAGACCTGAAATCCCTAGCCTATGCATTACCGCATATGTGGAATGTTTTGTATCTTTATTTAGCATACGTAATAAGAGGTGAGTACTTTTCATAATGGCAATTATTTTTCTATTGACTCCACTGCCGCGCTTATGAACATGCCATCAGGGGTAACAGTTCTATGGGATATTTCATCCGTGAAATAATTTTCGAGTCACTGATTTGTTGTTTTTTTTTTCACTGATTACCTCAATGCTATCGCTTTGGCATTTGGTCGTAGCAAAACGGGCAAAGTAAAACCGTTTGAATTATATTTAAAGTCAGTAGGTACTTTTGCACGGTACAGTAATACAATTTAATGATAACGGCCTTTCATGTTCTGTACTTAATTAGGTACCTGAAGAAATAACGGTAGTTTATAGGTATTACATAAGCATGTACGATAACTTTTTAATTAATGTCTTCGTTCTTGCCGTTCGTAGTTAAGTAAGATACCCTTGCCTACCCAGATTTATCGCGGCATGTTTTTTGTACATTATCATAAATATTGATCCTTTAAATGATATCAGATATGATCGATAGAATCGGTGAGTACCTTTGCAATTAAATCTACGTGTACGGAAATTTCCAGATTATTATTATTTATTTATAGCTTGGTTAAGATTTTTAGTTGCGAATTTCTAAAGTTGGAATAAACAAATAAACCCAGACTACGTATAGTTATTATAATGTTATTTGTCCCACAGTCTCTTTTGTATTGAAACGCAATATTCAAACAGAGGCCGTCAGATTGTTGTTAGTGACCTATACAGAATTACTTGTTACTCAGATGATGTAGCTGTTAAATCTTAGATTAGATCTCGTGTGTGAAATTACGGACATGCTACAGTTAAACTTGTAACTACATGCAAGACATTCGGCCCCGTTAGGAATTATAAAGTTACACAACAATTGCAAAACCATGTTGTTAGAGATAGATCAACTTCTCTCAAGAATAAAGCAATAATAATAGCACATTTTCCTCGTCCAATTGCCGCGGGCGAACCCAGAATCTTGTCTCAAATCGCAGATAATCTAAATCTAAAGTTAAAATGACAATGATTGGGCGGGGAAAGCGGTACCGCGAATACAAGCGTAACAGACGTTATTCAAACAATTCTATGCTTCGGTCGGACTCCATTTAGTTTTGTTCTGTGCGTTACGAATTGTTCGAGCGTAGCCTTAAGTGCGACCGCAATAGCACAGGCATCCAATTCAATTAATCAAAACCTGTAAAGATTAACTGAACTTCTTTGTATTCATAAAAGTGTGGTAAAACGATATACTCGTAATTATTGTCGCTGAAAGTTTAATTGACCACTGTCGCCGAAGGATTCTCGTTAATGCCAATGACGTAACGCCTCTCATACAGCCTTGCGAAACTCACCTTCTGTTCCTTGCAGGCACTCCAGCTCGACAGTATAGTCCCATAGGTCCAAGGAATTAAGTCCGTTAAGCTCCCACGAATTGAACGAATCGCACTGTTCCGTTTCCTCGCTCATCTTTTTGTTCACAGGCGTTCAAAGGTCACTCGCGATGTTACTACGTGTATTTTTAAGCCATTATAATTGTTAATACATGGCTCGTAGGTGGTTGTTATGAGACGCGGCCGGTGCGCCGGCGCAGCACGTACCGACTGAGCGGTGGACGTTGAGCCCGCCGAGCCGAGGCGCAATTATCGAGCGCCATCGTCCGCACCAATCTAATTTCAATCTCATTTCTTTCGATTATTCGCTTACCAGAAGAAATTAACAATGCTGTCGAACCCCAGGCCGTATTCATAATTGAACAAAAAGTCTAAACTAATCTATAGAGAAAGTAGGTACGCTGGCCGGCAATGTGCCACTGGCAATCAATCAAACAGGATAGCAATATGGAAATGTACCTACTTGCAAGAGAGATGAGCAGAAAGTGTTTGTTCATTGTGAGTAGGTACACAATGGTTGATTATGGTTGCATGATTTACATAGTGTGACGTCATTGCGAGTTATCTGTCATAGGTGCATTTAACACGAACATCGGGGCTGATATAATTTTGCCTGAGATAACATGATACGAATAGGTACCGTTGTGAATATTCGATGTGATTGGATACGTCAGTGTGGATGCACCACTCGAGATGAGTTCATTAACCTCTATACTACCTAAATTGCATGTAGACCATTTGGATTGGTATAGACGATCAAAAACGAATGCTTTACGATACGTGAACGATATAAAGAGTCGTATTGTCTCTGATGCAGTACGTATAAAATAATTATGAGGATATCCAAACTTCCAAATGTGGTTCAGACATGATTAGCTATAAAATTCTGTCTACCTTGCATCAATCAAAATTGACGATCTATTATCGATTGTAGTTTAAGAATGGATTTAAAACGCCAAATGGATAGGTTATATCTATGGAAGCGATTTTACTGCCGCGGCGCCGTCAGATCTAGCGCAAAATCTTAGGTCTGTGCTCCCTGCGACCACTAGACCGGAACCACGCCTGCCATGTCGAATTAATAGAACATATCGTTACCCAATCTTACATTATCCGAGTATACCTAAGTTATTACCTTGTTACCAAGTAATCAGAGTATCTAGCTTGCTCACCGTGACCGCTAATAAAGACCCGTTATTTTTTTATCTGAGAAGTCACGCGGTCCGCAAAAAACATTGAATTCAAATAAATTGTAAGACGTTAAATAATTGTTTATTTTAGAGTTTGATGTACTCGTTTTTTTATCTTGGTTGCGCTCAAGCAGCGTGGTAAAATTAACGTCCAGCAGCAAAAGCTTGTGGATTGAGTGTCACATTGTATCATCTTTCTCCGCAAGGCGAAATCTTGTCAAACGTATTGTCAAACACGTTATGGACTTTGAAAGTGGGTAACCAACCTTTAGGAATACCCATCTTCCTTTTAGTATTTCCCTAAGATATTAAACAAATGGGGGAAGAGGAACTCACCACCCTCGGCCTCCCTCGGCTCGTCAACTTTTCCAATTATAAACCAAACAAGTTGATCGATAATTAAAGAACACCGAACTCTTCTAAGATGTTAGTCGAGAAACTATCTATCACGAGTGTCAGGACCCCAAATAAAATGCAATTGCCCGCGAAACGTCAATCAATCAAACCTAAGATTTTAGTTTTGAAAAACATACTACGTTTGCCAAAACATACTCGAGACAATATATATTTCATAATTTCATTCTCTATAATGTATCCGGGATTTGGTAAATGAATAATCTTTACGACTGTATTAATATTAATGATATCGGGAGTGTTATTGTTATCAGCACTTGGCACTCGGCAGCAGGTGTAATTGGTTCACGGCGTTATCACTGAGTGGCCGCTAGCCAGGGTCATTGTTTTCACTAGGTCGGCGGATAGATAGTAGAGTTATACATTAGTTATACGTGTAGACGTTGGTGATGGAGACAATATTTCCAGAGACAGCTACTTGGAAAGGTTTAGCAATAAAATTACCTAAGAAAAACATAAAAAGTCTGAGGAGTTTAAGGCCATACAAAAACTGAGTTAAGGTATACGGGAGGAGGAGTATATAGATGAAGAACCTCTTCAAGAATAAAATTTCATACGAATATCAAACTACTTTAGTAATTTAAAGAATTGGTCTGCATTCATGTCAAAATTGTCAGACAATGGTAATTTAACTTACAACCATTGTATACCCAAATAACTATCCATCAATCTAAACGTTTTCAGACGAAACTGCGCCGGCGTCTATTTATAAACATCCTCTTTATTGTGCTGTCGGTCATACAGCTAAATGATCACGAATTACACTATAAGTGATGACTCTATACATATTGTGTATTATCGCGGGATTGTTCTCAACACGAACGGGTGCTGAGAACAATGTTGGGTGCGTTGACACATCGAACAATTTATGTCAATTATTGACTAGAAGGGAGCACTTTATTTGTTGTTATAGGAATTCGTTATTAATAATTCAATGGTCTATTCATGTACGTCCCAGCCCTTAGAGATTAAATTCCCTTTCAATAGCACCCATAGGCTTGTGCATTGGACACGGGAAAACGTTAATAGCGTTTTGCGATCCATCGACGTTCTATTTTCAATATTTCGCGGCCAATGAAATAATAGTACCTAATGGTCCAAGTTTACTGGCAGCGACATAATATCTTTATAAATATTAACGACATCAGAGATACTAATTTCAATAGCTTAACGAAGAACAGGGTAGGTAAAGCTACCCGAGCGTAAAAACAATCAAACCGTAATTATTGTTTTGATTAGCAACAAGAACGTACTCTGCAAGATTATCTAATATAAAATTACAATTTAAACCATTTGAAAGTAGTTGGATGGATCCAAGTGTCAATAATCCGAGAAATTATCCTCCAAACGTGCCGCAGTCGGGTAAATAGAAAGCAAGAACCTTAAAAGTGTTTAGCATTTCCTGGCAAGTCTTTGTTGCGTATTCGTGCGTTCAAAATTGATTAGGCCCCCACGGTTTCTAGAAATATAGTCATTCTGCGGTCATTAGTGCATGCACGCCGTTCTTTTTTTCTCCCAAATAGTTATTTTTAACCATAATATCTGGTTGTCTATACGAGTTGTTACACTGGATTTAATGGTCACACATGCATGAAGGTTAATGGAAATGCCTTTTTTGGTTGTAGGTAAGTCGAGAGTGAATAGGTACCTTCTAGGCAAGTACTATGCTCCATCGTAGATCTCATCGTCACTTACCATCAGGCGAGATCGAGATCAAATACTTGCCTATAAGGGAATAAAAAAAAAAAAAATAGGTAGCGGCAAATTTGACTGCGTGACATTAAGCATACGCTCTAAAATGATTGTTCTGCGTGTTCTGAGGAAAATGTTAGGCATTTTCAAAAACGTATTATCCTTAATATACCTACTTAGAAGTCTTAATTTGTGTATCTCCGTTTTATTTACTAACTTAATTTATCTGTTACATGTCATACGATATGTTCGATGATCACTATTAACTTGCATATTGCAACATTAATAATTTTACCAAGTAGCACATTTAATAAATAACTAGCAACCTACTTAGTCTTACGACATGTTAGTTGTTATTCAACAATAATGTTTTGTTATTTCACTCTTGATTATAAGTACCAAAATGACGGGTTTATTTTACAACCTATTTTTTCAGCAGGTAACTTATTGAAGTTAGACTTTTTGCTTAGCGTCGCAGTTAGTAACATGAATAATTGATTTGCTATGCTAATTCACGGATACACGTGAAAAATTTTAAATTTTTGTGTTACCTAGTATATAAGGTGTTAGATAATTGTCAGATTTACCTGCTACTAGGTACTTCGTTCTGAATAGGGATGCTATTATTTTTTTAAGATTATCGTTAACACGCGTGTTTCTTAGTGTCGTGATTGTATTCGGTTATTTCATATAAAAGGCTTGGGTACTTTTATACCTAACTCCATATTTAATATAAGTGTATGTTGAAGTAATATAAGCAAATTATATGCCTTTTAACTGACTTCAAAAAAAGGAGATGGTGCTCTATTCGATTGTATGTTTTTACGTTCATCCTCTTGGTTTTAGAGACCGAACTGGTACCCATGGTTCTAGAAACAAAAATGTGAGAAAAAAAGCCATAATTTTGACAAATTTTCAAGTAGAATGTCATGCAAGCAACGTATTCTGAATTTGCAATTGGCATTACAATTAATTATTTGGTTCACAACAATATAAAATTACTCATTTATCTCTTTGACATAACTGACGATTGCAACACATCTTCGGCATGACCTCGACATCGTCTAAACACATCAACCCTGACTGTGCACATTGTGCCTAACTACAGAGTAATTGAGACTCATCAGTGGTCAGCAGTCAGTTACTGTTACATAAAGCGGTTACCAAACATTTTGCCCAACACATGTTGGTAATGTATCACTGCACCGGGTAATCGACCGATCGTTGTGAAATTGGTACAATTGCTGTCTCGTGTTGTGACAAAAAAACTTTTGCGTTCAAATAATGTTTTATAGAGACGAATATGTTTAATGTGCTTAAACATTAAATTATAGAAGGTCATCTGTATAAATTATACCGTTGACCTTCTTCAAGACCTTACCATACAGACACGTGACAACTGATAAGTATATAAAACAATATTGAAGTGTAAAGACGTTCATGGAATATTGAGTTTTTCTTTATATTCCGACACAAATGATCTAGGAGTGGATTTTGTTTATAAATAATTCATTATCTGATTGTAAATGTTATAATTATGCTTCACCCATAATGTTATATGCAGCGTAAGAGTGTATAGCCACCGGCAACGTTGTCTAATTATAGAATAATATACCCTTTAGCTACACATTAAACTTGGAGAACAATTTCATAAACATTACAGGGGCTATTTATAATTGCGCGGTAAAATTATAAAGGGCTGTTCAACTTACAACTACCCTCTCACCAGAATCTAAAATACACGTCAACTAGGTAAGTAAGTATATACCTAAGTTCATGCAGAATGCAGATTGATTTCACTTGTACCGCAATTTGTGGGCATCAGAGTACAAGTTCTTTAGACTACTACGAATTATAAGAGACACCTAATAGTATTAACAGATGATCGAATTTGGTACGGGTGGTCCACATATTTGGTCCCTTGCGTCCATACCGTATTTTCCAGACTACACTCTAGCTAGATGAATAGATTTGTTACAGACCGCATGTCGGTAGTCCGGCCCGTAACAAGTTCGACCGTCAATTAAATACCATAAGAAACAGGAAGGGAAATATAAGTCAGCGCATCGCTCCTTGTAGTTGCGTCTGCGCCAGCCGCAATCTCTTGAAAGTCGAATCAATTTGTTTTAGAAAGTATACTGCTCTATGGCCTCACCTTAGTGAATGTATTGCGAACATATTTTTTGTAGTCCGGAATTTAAGACTGGTAATCTGTAATATATTTTTGCAATCGATTAATAGAGTACCGTTCCGAGTATTACGTTTGTATTTTGCATTGTAGACGGCTGAACTTCATGTGTTAGGAACACGGATGCAATCTTGGCAAGCAATCTGCGCATATTTGTCAAGGATTTATTTATCTTGTTATGCATAATATGTATGTTATTACATGGGTACCTACTAGGTCTGTAAAGCAGCTTTACTTTATATAGGTACTTGTACCGCAGGGTAAACCTCTCTAGTACTACCTATTGTACAAATCCCTTTAACCGTGACTTGCCTGTCAAATTTACAAACTACACTTTTATGGGTTTTACAACCTATCCAGTAAATTGTAACTAGGAGATAGATGGTTGGAGTTTTAAGGATTACGTGCACATACGATGACGAAATGAGAAGGTGACCCGACAGAGAAAGGTGGCAACCAAAATCAATGTTTGATTATGTGACGTTGGACTAATATTAGGCTTTGATAAGGCTTGTGAACGTACACGTTGTGATACGCTACGCTCTTTAATAGTTAAAAATGTACATTAAATAAATACAAAAACAGTGTAGTAGGCATTATTATTTAATTGTCATATTAGAAGCAAGCAAGCGTATCAATGGAACGAAATGTCCGTGTTTGACCAATCACTATTATACATATATATCAACGAGATTATATATACATAAGTAGTAGTTAGTTCTATTTAAGTCTTGTTATTATATTATACTACCCTTTCATATAATAAAACTTATTATAAATAATACATATCTATATACAAAATGCCAAATCGCAGGCTACGCATGCCATTAATTTGAATTATATACGACCTATGCAAGTAGGATTCACGACTACAAGTTAGTTGTTAGGATTTTATAAAGCTGTAAAATTGAAAAGATGCTTCATTTATGTAAAACCGAAATACCTAGCTGCCTATTCGTTTTTTCGTCAGTAAGTAGGTATTTTATAACTAAATGACGCATTTTATCTGCGACACCAATTAATGCAGCTGTTGGGTACATATTCTTTTTAAACCAGATGTTTTATTTAGAGATACCGTATGTACTAACAATTTAAACATGCTTAAATCTTAAGGTTTGTTTACAAAGAGCCATGTGGATCGCGGAATAAACTCTAAGGTCAATATGTACCTTCTTATGAGAATACTTGTTACATTATGGCTAGTATTTATTAGTAACTTATTTATAGAAACCTGATAGGCTGATAGGTACTATCATTAACTCGATGTTTTTTTTGTAATAATAGAATCGTCACCTCAAACAATATTCGGAGCAGAATTATCAAACAGAATTAAAATAAGTACCAACAATAGTATTATTCGCTTATTTTATTATATATACCACGCACAATGGTACCTATAGTTAGTAGATCACTATAGTAGCTTACCTACCTAAATAATATTGCTTTAACTCTCTATAGCTGATTATAAGGAACTCTTATCTATCTAAGGTTATTGGGTTACCTCAATTAATTCTTTAGTGTCATTACAATGCAACTCAACAGATGATCGACCGTAACTAGTTCAGCTGTCTGGCATCCACGGCCCTAACATCCTTTTTATAACACAAATAGGTCGAATTTAACGAGTATAAATTGGAGTTAATATTAATTAAACTCTTGGTAGTTGGACACCAACGGCTGCACAACACAGCCAACGGGTCTAGTTGCTAATGTACCGTTATTTTATGTGCCTTTAAGCTTTATGGGTCTATGGTGTAAGTGAGCTCCGGTCGTTCTATTGTTCGTTCCTGTACAATGTGTGCAGTAGTCATGGTATAATAATGTGCAAGTATTCTCTTCCGACGGTGGCGCAAGACTAAGTCGCGATCAGTGTTGTCATTAACTGACATTAGCAATAGAATTTACACCGCTCGTTGGTCGAAGTTGGCCGATGACGTAGTCTATGGCCAATCACGGGAAGAGAATACCTGGCGTAGCACAGTTATTATTATACCATGGCAGTTAGGTATATTTAGGAATCCTCAGGTACTACTCACCACAAACGGAATGAATAAAATATGAAACGTTACGCATTGTGTGTAAAGGGCTTATTTTTAAAGTCGATCAGAATATGTTTGTAAACAACACGCAAAGGTAAACCTGTACACCAACTAGTTTTAAAACACGAAGTTCACACGACTCATAGTTTTATTTTGCTTATCATCTAAACTTAATGCATGAATGTATGACGCAAGTAGGTAGGTACCTATAGTAGTATTATTTTCTAGTATTTTTCCATTAAATATTTATTCGGATAGATGCTTATTATGTACCTAATGGGTAAGCATTATAAATAGAAGATGGATGACGTTTTTTTTCGTTGATGTAATAGACTACCTTGGTACCTACTTGTACAAATTTATAATTGATTAATGATTTATGATCGATTATTTGTGAGGAATTAACATAATCATACTTAAATTATATAGACTTAGACACTTATTAATTTACTTACTATTCTTTGTTGTTAATTATTATATCAACACAATGCTTACATAATGAATATGTACAAATATCTACCTAATTATACGATTTAGAAATATCTATAGCGTATGTGGTACTCCTTGGAAATATATATAATCGGTAATTAATGCGCTACATTTAATTCTAAGAAAGTCGTTCAACATTTTATTATCATGTTCGAACAATGGCCGAGACTCGTCAAACATGCAAACATTCCTTGCTTGACGTTGTGTTAATAAAATAGCCCTACCAGGAAGTCCTGGGTTGGTATCCCGGGTCACGGACCAACATTAAGCCTGATGATAGCTTTGCTAATACTGTTAGCGAAATGAGCGTATAAAAGATTACCCCTGCCTGCCTACCCCTTTGTGATGTACTGGCGAGAAGATATTTTTTGTTGTAAATAGGAAGTTAGAAAATTAGTTTTGCGTATTACCACCAAGGCTAGTGTTGCGAGATATTTTTTTCAACATACATAATTAAGATTATTGCAATGCCAAGCATATCATTTAGATTGTCGCAAAAACAACAGTTTTGCGATTCCTACCTTTTCCAGTGTTGCTATGGTTTTATTTTTATAACCGGTCGAGTCATCAGAACAACTAAGTGAGTAGACTTACACGGTTCAAGGGTAGGTACATGCACGACGCACGTACGGAGCGTAAAAACTCAGTAATACATATTATTAGTAGACAAGGTTGCACATCCACTTTCGTAAGAAGCTGGAAGCTATGGTATACCATAGAGAAAATAACGCTACGCTAAGATCGAAAATTATGAATTGACGTTTTGATTTTTTAAAAGTAATTATGGCTGAGAAACGGCCAGGATTGACATTTTGAGTAGGTATTTCTGATATTTTGTAGGTAATTTGAAAATAGAATCGATTTTTTTTCTTTTTCTCGGTGGCAATCGGTTACAAAATTTACCCACACTACACAACTTTTACCGCTGCCAGTATCGAGTAAAAAGTCTTGTTCGTTGTTTAGAGTATTTCAGTATTTACCCCTGATTGATGATGTTGTGACGGTGACAATACCTTAAATAAAGCCCCTATCATATTAGTAAAGCAGCGTTAAAAGTTGTGTAGTTGTGGGTAGGTAGTAAGGCAAAAATTATAGTTTTCGTTCTTGTCGCCACAATATGCCACTCAGAGAGCGATAATGTCTGTGAGTTAATCTATAGAAATAAAACAAGTTTTGAAATTATATTTCAAATTCATATTTTCTTGTAGGTACCAGTTGGTGCCGCTATGAGCATTCGGTGTGTCCATAATTTATAATTTAAATTAGGTTATGTTCATGTTATGCGTCGCTTGCTGCATTCTCTAAACAAATACTTGTACCTACCTACCGGCAACATAAACCGCAATAACGTAATTTGAAACTTTGGCAATGTGATCGTAATAGAAGTAGACTTACCTACCTGCTTGTATTTGTACTGAATTGTATTGTTTCGACAACTTACATAATATATTTCAATTTAAAACACATAGATATCGATCATGTTTAATTTAATTACCTATAAAATACATTTGTAAATAGTATTTGTTTCTTTTAATAACTCGTGATGTTATATTTTTTTTTTGAAGTTCTAAATGCAAACTAGTTTTTTATTTCTTTGGAAAGTTATCTAAGTATACTTACTTATAAATTAAACCATTATTGTTCCACCTTGTATAAGTAAATAAAATATGTTCTAAATTTATTTGCTCCTTTACTACCCACTTTATTAATCTAAAGGTAAGGTGTTTAGGGCAAGAAAGCCTAACTACGAAGATATACTTACCTAAGCACAGATAAATAATTAAAAAAGCAATCTCAATCCGTGTAGAAGCCATCTTAGTCTGACCAAGATTCTAAAACTACACCATCATTTGAATTCAATATCCTGCTCACAAAACTAATTAGTGGGCGTCGATTTAAAATCCTATAAACAGTATCGATTTTCAAACCCCTATAAAAGTTAATGGACGAGGGGACTCGGGGTGAATGGCCTCGACCGACGCGCGGATACCATGCAAAAGTTCGCCAAAACTGGCTCGTCCTGCCACGCAGTGCATTCAGTTTTCAATGTCAGTTTTTTATTATAGTAGCTTCCTTACATATGAGTCACAATTGAAGGTTCGTTCCGTGGTTTGGAAACGCGGTCACTGTTCTGGTATTTAGTAGGCGATCTTGATTGCGAGTTCGCTGGTGCCATGACAGTTGACTCGCATAGTGATGATAATCTTTAAATTATTCTAACAAGGTATCCTTGCGCGGTTGCTAAATTTCGGTAGGTATCGCATTGATTTTTTAACGGCCTAATCCTCATACACTAATAGAATGGTTGACTTTGTCGTTATCTTTCTTTTTATTGGGTGGCGTGATCCCAAACTTTAGTTCCGTTTGAGCTGAATAGCACAGTTCGTAGTGACCCTGCATTCTCGGTCGAGGGTCCCGGATTTGATTCCTGGTAGGGGACAACTTCGTGTGATGACCACGAACGTTTGTATCAGAGTCACTGAGGTACTTAAGTATTATAGTGTATGTTCCCATTTCATTGTACGGTACGCATAGATATATAAAACAAGTGTTGTTTAGTTTGGTACTGTACAGATATTATTATTATAGTTCTCGTTTCACTAAAACAAATGCCGCTCAAAAACATCAGGTGCATTGTCTCTGTAAAGCACTTTTGTTGTGTCAGTAATCTTGCCTTAATTTTAACGGCGATTAGTCACTGTCTCAATATTAACTGGGTCTCCAGTTGAAATATCATGTGTGTTGAAATATCAATGACATTCATTATTCATACACGTGTGTGTTGCGTTATCGCATTGTCTTCACTTGTTTTGATATACAATTATTGTAATGAGATAAGCATCGCCATATATTAATGAACCGGATAGGATTAATGCGGCCTATTATCATTTAGTACATATGTGTCTTAACATTTATACTTGTAAAGTAATCAAACTATTAGGTAATTAGAAAGGAAGATTACCATTATACGGATGTATAAAATGTTATATACAAGCGCTGTATCTTCCATTGAATCGCTGTGTGTATCGTCCGTGGGGAAAATCAATAAAGCATTCCTGCAATCGGTGCGTGCGGTCACGTCATCGCAGACGCGATCTTTGTCATCAATCAATTAGCATTCGATTACTCACTACCTACATACGATTGAATCATTAATAACGAATATGAACCTCGTAGTCGCGCACTTACCGTCTAACATGCAGCGACGGGACGTCACATCGTCCTCCTCAGTCTCCTCTACACCTCCGGGCTTTTCCTTCAACACATCCATGGCTACCCACTGTCACTAAGCGCTGTCTACGTCACTTATTAGAAGCACAATAATTATCACAGCACGAGGCCATCGCGGCCGCGAGCGCGAGTTTAACCAGCTGACCGCGAGGATGCGTTTAGTCGCAGTGTCGCGCGGGAGCGCCTTATCTCTACAGCCGTAAGCAAATAACTGGTTGTAAACGACCGATCCGCCGCTGTACGGCGGCCGTTCAATGTCAATATGGAATGGACAATCAATTATGTGACAGCGTAGTATAGAGACGAGTCGCGTGTACCCGCGTGTCGCTAATTCACTGCCTTGATGTCTCGCGGGGCATTGCGTTGGGGGCTTTAGTTCGAGGGGCGCATGCGTGGCAGGGGGATGTGTTTTATCGACGCGCTATGGCGACGGTAAGACGCCATGGTAAGTGAGTAACCGAACCGGCGCGGTGCGCTGGGACCCTCTCGCTTGAGCAACTAGATTTTAGCAATAACACGAACGCATTCAAGGTCTGTAGCGTTTTATTATTATGCGTGTCAGTAATTTCTCAATCAACAGACAAGAAAAACCTGTTGTTTGTTTTTTTTTTATTGTAGGTATATTAAAAATATTAATTGAATAGTATCTAGGTATCATTGATACGACAAACGAGTAAGTGTATCGAATACAAATTGGAGAATAGAAATAGATACCTATACAAATACAATAAATAAAAAAATCAAAGCGTACCTAATTATCATTGATCTATAGATCAATGCTGATTACATTCAAAAATATTAGGTGCACCTAAGTACCTCATCAACCTAGAATAAAAATAATTACTTGTCAAGCTTTCGATAACTAAACGCCTTAAAAAACAAACAACTCGTAAACCGAGACTAAAAAGCTGTTGCAATTGTGTTTTTGGCAGGCGTTAATGTAGTCTCTTGATTGTTATTCACATTTCATAAGGCGCTAAAGAATAAAATACAGAGAGCTACGACTTAAACGTGATTTTGTAGGTATTTCTCAGTTTTCTAATATTTATTTATAAATAGGTATAAGTACCTATAACACCTATTGTAATTTACATACACTTACTGAAGCATGGAGCACGTTACCTATTTTATATAAAAGGTTAGTATCATCATAATATTCGTTCAATTTACACTTGGGTCCATTGCAGTGACATTGCCGAATCCGGTTGGATGTTTGTTTGCGACTATGATCGAGTGACGCATCTTGCTTTTAGCGACATCATTTTTATACATGCTGATTTAATATTAACTAGCTGTCCCGGCGATCTTTGTGCTGCCTCAGAATCAAATGTATATGAGAAAATGAGTCATCTTATATTTTTTTGTGAATTTTTCCCATGTTTAAATAGTTATGCGGCAATTCGGGCCGGAGGCAAATTCAAAAGTCAAAGATTATCAATGTTTGATTTTTGAATTTGCCCCGCCACGATTTATTGAGTAATAAATGGTGTAAATAAAACGACTTTGTTTTAAATATAAGGTGAAATAATAATAGCTGTTAAATATTTAAACAGGGCCAATAGTCCGTTATAAAGACAACATTCCCAAATCAAAGTATGGGAAATTTAATAAATTACACCCCGTACTGAGTGGCACAGCTAAAAGCTACTGGATCGCCTTATTTAACTTAACAGATTACAAAACCACACAACGATTGTTGAGAAAGTTTTTAATAAGACCAATTAATTAGCTGTTATGAGTTTAAAATTAAAATATAATTATTATGCAGTCGACTCTGAAAGTATGCTTTAATGTATGACCAAAAATCAGCGCTAAAATTTCCCCATGATCCTACATACAAGGCGCCAAGTCTGCTAACACAATCGATTAATAATCGTGACAGTTACTATGCGGTTGCTGTTTGATTATGAATCGATTGTGTTAGCAGACTTGGGGCCCAGGTTTAAAGTATTACCTAGTATTACCTGTTCTAAAATATAACTATATAACTAACTATATATAAAAAAAAACACAGAATCTAATCCATATTATTAGCACAAACCTTAAATAATAATTAAAAACAAACTAACATATATAGGATTTATATGAATTAAAGCCGGTTTTTTGTAATAAATCTTGTAATCAAAACATTTCTCATGCTTCTTCACCTAGCCTTGTCCACAGAATAAAAATTCCCGCCCAGAAACATAAAAAAATATAGATACCTCTAACATTCGGCCTTTCCTGACATTAAGTTTGTCCTCAAACTTCAAGTTACATTTAGTGGTCATACTTATATCTTATTTTAACTATTAAACTACTAATTTTCTTCAAACAATTTAATAATAATATTAAACCAGTGGATACTTCAACACTCCACCGCTCTATAATGACTCCTTATGACAAATCAAATTATCAAAACATTAAACAACGGCCAGTGGACCTGTCAGCACTGCCAACCATTCACATTTTCTACCTTGATGACAAGTGGATCTATCAACACTCTTATCACCAAATCACGGTCAGTGGATCTATCAACACTGCACACCGTTCACTTTTCTTATCTTATGGCCAGTGGATCTATCAACACTCTTATCACCAAACAACGGCCAGTGGATCTGTCAACACTGCCAACCGTTCACATATTATATCCAGATAATGAGTGGATCTATCAACACTCTCATCACCAAATGACAGTCAGTGGATCTATCAACACTGCACACCGTTCACATTATCTACCGTGACGACAAGTGGATCTATCAACACTCTTATCGCCAATCTGTACTTCTTATTTTAACATATAACTTAATATGAGATCATATTCTTGTACACCATATCCATATTTATAAATTTTAAACAAAGTATTATTATACCAAATAACTAAACCATTTCTTTCCAATTAAACAAACTCAATCAACACATTAGTATCTGCTCATTTCTATACTATATAATATTAGCTTACGTATATTAATTCGATCAAATTTAATATTTTAAGAAATGTTTATGTATTCCAGAAATCAGTAACTAATTGTTTATCTCAATTTTACTGTGACTAATCAATCCTCTACTCTTCGTCTATAATGTCTCAAGTTCTCAACTCAAAGAAATCAATCATTCATCACTTTCTTCATTAGATTCTGAATCACTTTTACTAACACAAGTAATCCATGGTTTTAAACGGTCTGCAGCCCAGACATTACAATAGTCTTTTTGGGTTATATTCGAGCCAGATATGCTTGAAACTTGATATCTATCATGTTCTAAAACCTTAGTGACTTTAAAGGGGCCTGTGAATTTAGGCAAAAGTTTTTTGCTCTTACCATCATTGTTAGCAATAGGTTTGAGTATCTTAACCAAGTCACCCTCTTTATAAACCTTAGCTTTAATTCTATGTTTATCATATCTTGTTTTTTGGGATATTTGATCCTTATTAATGTATTCGCTTACTTTGTCACGAATTTCTTGAACGTCTCCAAGTTGGCGAGTAGTTTTTAATACTTCAGCAAAAACATTTTCGCATTTACTAGTCATTTGTATACCGAATAGAGCCTCTGATGGTGTTTTACCTATCCCTTTATTTAGCGTATTATTTAAACCCCATTGTAGTTTTCCTAACACTGTATCCCAATACCTTTCTCCTATCTTATCAGTGTAAGCGGTTAAAGCATCTAGGATAGTTCTGTTGTATCTCTCCACCTGCCCATTTGCACGTGGAGAGGCCACCGCATTCAGAATATGATTAATTTTCGACTCGTCACAAAACCGCCCAAACTCTCTAGATGTAAAAGTACTACCTTGATCGGATATAAGTCGATTTGGATAACCAAAAGTAGTAAACACATCCTCAAGAGCACGCACAGTCAATGTAGACTTTAGATTTCTAAGAGGTTTCAAAATACAGAATTTTGTAAACGCGTCTACCAAAACAAGCAAATAAGAGTACCCTCGAGCACTTTTGACAAACGGTCCTAAATGATCTGTGTGTGCCGTGTCAAATGGTCTATCAACCTTATGAATCGGATGTAGTAATCCTTCTTTAGGTCCACTCGGTTCCTTACTATATGCACATTCTATACAGGATTGTACATATTTTTTTACAAATCGCTTCATTCTCGGAAACCAAAAGTCTTTACTGATTTTATTCAAAGTCTTCTCTGTGCTAAAATGACCTATATCGTCATGATTTAATTTACAAAGTTGAAAGCGAGCACATTTTGGAACAACCCATTTCAGGCTGTCACCGACCTTACGAAATAGTTTATTATCTTTGACAACATAATTTTGACTGATATCTGAATATTCTTTATTTGCTAAAATATTTTTGATGCGTTCAACTTCTTCATCTGCTAGTTGTTGACATAAAAGCCAATCATCTTGTACAATTCTCATTATAGAAGGCATAGCACCAGGGACCACATCAGAATCATAAGGTTGTGGATTTCTGCTTAAGGCATCCACATGAGACATAGCTGCCCCAGGTTTATATTGTATATCGAAGTCGTATTCTTGCATTACTATCCACCAACGCGCTATTCGCGGCAGCAAATCTCGCTTTGTAAGCGTTGCCCTCAAAGCGTTACAATCAGTCACTAATGTGAATTTTACGCCTAGCAAGTACACTCGGAAACGATGAAAGGAAGCAACTACAGCCAATGTTTCAAGTTCATATGCATGGTAATTTTGTTCATCTACTGAAGTTTTTCTGCTAAAGTACGCTATTGGTTTAACTGAGCCTGAAACATTGTCCTTTTGCATTAATATTCCGCCTAATCCATGTTTACTCGCATCAGTGTGCAAAATTGTTTCATTATTTGGATCATAAAGTCCTAATAAAGGTCGCTGCATTAAAGCTGTTTTCAGTAATGCGAACGATTTCTCTTGTACAGTATTCCAGGCCCATGGGCAGTTTTTCTTGGTTAGATCCGTAAGGGGGCGTGCTATCGTAGCAAACCCCTCTATAAATTTTCTAAAATAACTAGCCAGTCCCATGAACTGCCGGATTTCATGAACGTTTTGTGGTTTTGGAAATTTTTCAACCGCCGCGATTTTCGCTTTCCCCGGCCTAATACCACTCTCACTAATTTCGTGACCAAGATATTCTAGCTCTCCTTGAAAAAAATTACACTTTTGAAGATTTAAAGTGAATCCTGCACTCTGCAATAACTTAAAAGCTTCCTCTAACCTTTCTTTTCCTTCATCAAAATCCTTTCCAGGTATTAAAATATCATCCATATAAGCGAGTGTGGTCTTGTGTCGCGAATTGCCGAGTACCTTATTAATCGTTCTCTGGAAAATTGCCGGAGAATTCACTAACCCGAACGGCATTTTTTTAAATTGGTACAAACCATCAGGAGTTACAAAAGCTGTGAGGTGTCTACAATCTTCGCGTATTGGTATTTGGTAATAACCACTTGCCATATCAAGACTCGTGTAATATTTATTCCCGCTAAGTAGATCCAATTGGTCATCGATTCTAGGCATTGGATAATGATCCTTTTTGATCTTTCGATTTAATGCCCTAAAATCGATGCACAAACGGTAACCTCCAGTTTTCTTTTTAACCAAGATTACAGGACTTGAGTACGAAGAGTTCGATTCTTCTGCAACATCATTGTCTATCAACTCTTTCACCATATCACGGACTACATTTCGCTCCATATAACTCATGCGATACGGTCTATATACAACAGGAGTATGTTCTTCTAACTCAATTGTCATTTCAGCTGCATTAGTACATCCTAATTCCGCCAAAGATTGTGCAAAACATGTTCTATACTTATTAATCAAATTTACTATTGAATCTATTTGTCCGGGTAGAAGATTAGAATTAATATTAATTTCGTCCCTATAGATTGGTGAAAGAGTAGTTGAATCTGTAATTCTATTACATAAAAATTGCTGGTTTTGGGAGTTTGGTTTAATTTTCTCACCTCGTACTAAAACTATTCCCTGTTTAAATTTTAAGGGCTTACTAGTTAAATTGCATACAGCAATTTTGCATTTACCATCACAGAGATTGTATACACCCCCTATGACTGTATAATCAATTTCATCCAGACTTCGGCAGCTACTATTAACTACAAAATCACAATTACTCCTTTCGTTACTTCCACACTCCACAAAGTGGAGTTTATTCACAACTGTTTCAGACGTTATCAATAAAACAAATTTATCATTGCAACTCTCATCTGTTGGAAAATTTATAAGGTCAAGAGGTAAGTCTCGTTTCAAAATCTCTAATTTGTCACTTGTTTTAATAACTAAAACTTCAGGACGTTCCGTGAAGTTTTGTCCTATGAGCAAATGTTGTGTGAGTAAGGAGGAATCTACTACATACGCATCAATCTCGGCTGTAACCTCTCCGAGAGATAGTCGTATCTGCGTTTTTGCTATCGGTGAGTACGTCCCGTTTCCAAACCCTCTTATGTTAGGTAAGTCACTTTTAGTACCCGGCAGACCATATTGTTTGACCACATCTTGTCTAATAAGCGTACAGTCACTTCCAAAATCCACATAACATTCTACCTCAATATTATTATTAATTATTCCATGTTTAAAATATTTTGAATCCGATTTGTTAATCTGTGTAAACAAAGTTTTCTTTTCCGGTAATTTATTAGTAATTGTATTATTGCTCTTGTTGTTAGAGAAACATTCTATTGTTTTGTGGCCAAAACGATTACAATTATCGCACTTAATCACTGGTTTAGGACATTTATTTGACATATGTCCCTTTTGTTTACAATTATAACAAATCATATTGTCAACACCATTACTGCGACATTGTGAAATACGATGTCCCGGTTTGTTGCATTTATAGCAGATAATGTCTACATTGGAAGTGCCTGCACGTAGTCGTTGCTGTTTAAATACATTTGGTTGAAATTCTCTGCATAAATCTTTTAAGAACTTCAATAATTCCTCAGGGTCATTAAACCGTGCCGATGTTGCACCTGCTCTAATCATCTTATCATCTATAGCATGAATCAGGCAGTCTACCGCCTTCTTGCCTCTGATATCACAAGCATTTAACAACGTTATTTTATCATAATAGTACTCATCTACTGAATCACCTAATTTCATCCTTCGCGCTAGCATTTCCGTTAATAAAGTACCATAATTGGTTTCCGATGGAAATGCTCTTATTAAACGATCTTGCCATTCCGACCAAGACAATAAGATAGTATTTAATCCTTCATACCATTTTTTAGCATGACCGATCAATTTTGGTAAAGCAAAATGTCTCGTTTGTTGATCCGACCAATTGTAAATCTGAGCGCATTCATTAACCTTTCCTATCCAATTTTCTACTCTTTGATTTCTTTGAGTTGGGTCAAACTCCGGTATAATATTCTTGTCATATGTAATTCCCTGTGAATTTTTTCCCATTAAACTTTGTATCAACATAGAAAATTCTTGTGTATTAACAGTCATAGTTGGTAAATTACTTTTTTGTCCCTCAGTACTTATTCCTACATTATTTTGTACACTACGCTGTTCCACAGACAACACCGACGGTGAACCGATGTCCTTCCTTAAAGCTGGTGGTTCATCATACTCTTGTATAGCTGGCAACTCAATATTTCTCTGTACAGCCGATGTACTTGAATCACCCTCTGGCCGCGACTGCATGGGCATCAACTCATCTCTTCCTCGTGGGGCCATCTAAAACATGTATTTACTTGAATATCAATATAATAAACAACCATCTGGGAAGATTTTTTTTTTTTATTCATATACATATTACTATATAATTCATGAATACAGTAAATAAATAACAAATATACATGTAGTAACACATTATATGTAATATATTACCTACCTATCTATTTTGCATGACTATCAATGAAGGTAACTGCCTATTTAAATCTAATGCAGTGCTATTATCATGCATGCATAAAGAAACGCTATTGGTAATTTTATAAGTACATAAAAGTTGCTTTTAGGTTAAGTATACTATTATAAAACACCAATAATGCAAACCCATTCATTTAGTAGTTGGGTATGTTCTCTAATTCATATAAGTACCTATTTTGGATTGTAACTTATGTTCAATAGTATCATTATAGGTACAAATTGGTATTGCAGTATACTTCTACCCACCCCTTCAAACAACAGTAGTGACAGTGTTTTATTGTATAATAAGACAAACGAAATTGTTAATAAGATACCTACCAGACTGGTCTGAAACTGAATCTGAAGGAAGCAAGTATTGTTTGTATAGGTGAGTATCACATAACCAAAACTTTAGTGTTTGGAATAATACCTATTTTGATTTTCAAACTTATGTAGGTAACAAAAAACTTATTATATTACTCAATAACTTAATATAGGTCCATTCTTGATAATTATTGTGGACAATACCTACATTAAATTTGTTCTGAAATACTAAGAACCTATATATATTACCAATTTGTTTATACAAAATTGATAACTAACTTATGTGTGCTAGTTTTTTTTTTTTTACAAGTAAATAACCTTACTCATAATATTAAGTAAATTGATAGTATGTAAGTACAATTACAATTTTATATCCAATCACCAGAGATAACTGTCACCTGCTGACACTAACATGTTTAAAAGTACTCTTTATGAAATAGATAATAATTGTACTATTCAAATGATAAAAGAAAGTAAACTCAATCAAAAAGACAAGCTCACCAACTTTAATTACTAGATCATTGCAGTTGTTACTTGATAGCCTTAGAATCCAGTTTTAAAAGGAAAATAAACAAACAATTAATAAATAAGAGAATATATCAATCGGCCAATGCCCTGAGGCCTGCAACGCATATAGAATAGATGCATTCAACACCAATTTGACTGTGACCATATAACCATATAGAACATGCAACATAATTCAATTAGATAGGTATGTTTATCAACTTAGATGTTTATCAACTTACTACCAAGGATCACCTTAAGATAATATGTTATCAGTAGGTCATAGTACTTACACATACTTACACATATCATAGTACTTATACTTTTAGATGCGAGCAGAGGAAAAAAAAGATTATTATAACGAAATTACTCGCCTGATTTGACCCATCAGAGTTCTTTCTCAAACCTGTACGACGTCCATGACTTCTCGCTTTCGAAACATGTCTTTTATGACTGCGTTTGCACTTTGAGCGCGAACGCCGCTCCTGCTCCACATTTCCCCTGTTACGTCGCCTCGACCCAGAACGTTTTCCAGGATCTGAAGAACTTGCATCCGAGCTACTACTACGGTGTCGACGTTTGCGAGAACGTGACCTCTTCTCATTTCTGTCGCTTTTCCCCATTTTCCTTGTGGGTGCACTAGGTTTACTGTTATCCCTCTTCTGATATAGGATTTATATGAATTAAAGCCGGTTTTTTGTAATAAATCTTGTAATCAAAACATTTCTCATGCTTCTTCACCTAGCCTTGTCCACAGAATAAAAATTCCCGCCCAGAAACATAAAAAAATATAGATACCTCTAACACATACAACGTACACAATACCCCGGGTAGGTACCTATTCGGAAACTTGCAATCCAATTTTCAACCTGATTTTATCTATTACGACAGATTGCGCTCTATAGTGATAACCAATAGAGATATTAATCAAATTAATTATGTCCCCTTCCGGGCTCTATGAAATCCGATGAGAAATCTGTAAAAAACAACGAGCGCATAATTGTGCAACGGAATCACGACACACTAAAATTAATAGTAGGGTAAGTAAGTACGCAAAAGTAGATATTCGTCCCACAACAAAGGTCCATTCACACTGGCAACAATGCTTGTATTATTTTACGGGTGAGCGAAAGTAATTGCACAAGAGCATGTAAACGACTATTAAAATAATTAATGGTTCCACCTAATGACTTACATCACAGCGCCCCCTTTGATCCGCGAATAACAATTGGCCGGTTTATTTGAGCTCATTAATAAAATTAGCAATGAACTGAATTGCTTGAGCATTCATAATGCTCTCGGACTTTTATTATTTAAACTAGTATGAGCGTGCGTGTATAGAATCTGTGCTTAGGTATATGTAAGAAGAAACTGTAGCAGTAATCTCGAAAAATATTTGATTACAAACATTTTAAAATTAATTCACAACCGCATCAAGAAGCATTGTAAATGGGCACATTTCCTATAAATTTTCGGGTTGAGGTTTATTGACAATTTTCCGATGAGCTTTCAAGTTATCTTGACTTTGCTATTATATGTTATTATTTATGTGAAATCAACTAGTAAGTAGATGATAGGGTAAGACGGTAAGACGCCAAATGTTCAAGCTTCTGACTGAATAGAATGCCACTAACTGCTGTTACTTAGGGTTTTAACGTAAATATACATACTAACTGTTAATGGCTTTCTATTAATTTGATGGTGGATAACCCAAGATAGCGTCGCGTCGTTACAAGCTGCAATCGTCAATGTAAGCGGCCGACATTCGCACGGTTTATCAAGTACAGTTGTTAACACAAGTTTAGATTTATTTTGAACACTCAATACTCAGGCAAAGAACAATATACACGCCGTGTCACCAACAAGATATTGAAGGACGAAAAACCAAGCCGATTTTTGTAGTGCAGTCGAATTGAGTATTTACATGTACCTACACGCCAGCACGCATGTTGTTCACGACTCTCAATCTCTATTATTTCTTCAGCTAGTCAGCTTCAGCTAGTCACAAGATCATGTCATTAGTGATAGGCAAGATAATTACAAGACCACAGATCTTTGCATTTACGACGTGAGCCTTCAGCTTAGAAAGTCCATGACGATAAAACCTTGTGTCACAGGCGCGTAATAACCTTACATTTGAACTGCCCGCAAACGAGAGTCAAGTCAAATCAAAGTCACTTAACTGCAGAAATGTACCTTACATTTAAAGAAACTCTGCCACATCAACATTGTCTCCGACTGTACTTATCTAGTATACAGCATCACATTGTATGTGTTATCATCTCATCAGAATAATAAGTAGTTACAGTGTGTTATTAGATAACAGTGTCTGAATGCAATACGGCGACCGTGCGACGCATACTGGATTTCTATGGATCATTCATTATTCCATTTGTTTGGTAATTATAACACTTCGTTTTACGTTGCGCAACATATTTACGAATATACCTATAAGGAATTCAATATTTTAGTATGTAGACAAATTTCTGGTTATAAATCTTGATCAGAATCAGAATATATTTAATTCATGTAAATTGTAAACCATTAATTACAGTAGGTACATATGAATCGTCAAAATAGTGACAAAATGCTAAGATACAACTTTACCACCCGCTCGCAATGCCGTTGAGAAGAACGGCAAGTAACTCCAGAGTTTCTCTTTTTAAAAAAGATCTTTTATATATTTTTGAGCAGTACATTGATATGTGAGAACAATGAAGGAATATATATAATCTAATATCTCATTTTGACCCTGTAAAGGCGTCGTACCAGCCTCTATATATACAAAGTATTTTTTAAAGCAAATTGTCTATACATTTGGAGGTTATCGTTGGTATGTCCAGCAGTGGACGTCTATCGGCTGATAGAAATAGAAATAGAATGTAACGTAGTTTGTAGGGCTTCTTTTAATACTAACTTTGCAATCTTTAAATTACTAGATAAGTATTTTTTTTTATGTGATGTTGTTTTCAGGGGTGCAAAACATTAGATTTCACTTATTCAAATTTATGAGTTTATAGTCTTGCAAGAGACAGACCTACCTACTCCCACCAGCTAGTAAACGGATGTTATCAAAATCAAGCTCGATGCATAATACAATGCGCTCGCGCATATTATTGACGCTCGGTGAGATGAGATCGAAGATTAGATGAGAGGTGATTGTTATAGATTCTTTGCGTAACATGTCGCGCGCCGGCGCCGCCGTAATCAAATAGAAATTGTTTGCCGTCATTCTACGGCATGTTCTCATGACATAAGAAGATGGTACTTAAGTTTTTTGAGAACTCCGTCTGAGTCCAGAGGCTTAGGTGAATATTCACAACCATACTTAGGTACTTATACTAAAACTTGACCGGATTAGGAACAGTACTTACAATAAATAGTAGTGGGTACATTTGATATACAAATTTTAGCATAATTTGTCCGGACTTACATAATTAAAGGTACAAGAACTAGTAAATAACAGGAACTTATTTGCTTATTATAATAATTTCCTATACACAAATTACGATGTCATTTAGGAATTTTTGTGTTCCGCCTCGAATAGCAGAATACCTATTAAAATTAGGGAACAATACACAAAAAAGCATAAATGATTTTATTTTATTTTTAGTCGGCGATCTTCGATCGCCGGACAGCTAGTGGTTTAATTTAAAAAAAGTAAGTAGCATAATGAGCACTATTGTTCAATATTAGTTGGAAACATTCAGGGCCTGATAAAGAGCACACCAATTTGAAAAGATCTTTCATTTGTGATAATTGCTATTGTCTATGTTCTGACCGTATAAGTATTTTTTTTTATAAGAGGTCAACCCACAACGTACTCGTATCGCCGAATTTACTCCTGTAAGTCTACTGTGGAATCTAACATAGACACCGAGGTTTGACCCTCGGCGTGAAGATATGTACTTACCTATGTCAGTATGTCACAAACATATTAAAATTAAGTGCGGGTACTGTAAATCAGATGTATGTGTTACGGGTAGTGTGATTAATTGGGAACTATTCATAATTAACGGGAATTATTAATACAACCCACGAGATTGATGTGATAAATTCATCAAATTAATCGGGTAATTACTAATACTGACCGCATTTATTAATCTGACCGTAACATAATAACCGACTTGCGTGGGTTACATAAAATAATCTCTTTTGAAACATGCGTGCGTTGTTGACTTGACTACGAACAAAATGTTAACGAGGGAATGTGCGGTCTATAAACCCTGACATAAAGACACTTTTCCAGAAACCACTGCCATAGGCTACATTGATTGAATGACCAACGTTTGTCATCTCTATCTCGCCCACATCTAGAGGTGAACATAATTCCGGGGCATTGCAATTAGAACAATATTCTGTTTGGTGATGATCGATTACATGGATACACGTAACTTAATCGATTAATCGTGACTCCGATAGCATTTTGTTTGTGTATAGCAGTTATGCGGGTTGATTTTTGGGATAGGTTAAATAATAGCATGCTGATGACAGTTGGACTGTTACCAATAATTATTTTAATAATTATACCAATAATTATATTTTTACCCGACTACGCTTAAAGGAGGGCAATGTTTGCAATGTTACGTTCTTCTTCTTTGTTAGTGGAGTTTGCAGCTATTTGCCACAATTCTGCCAGTGCCCGTGATGCTGGTGTCATAAACTTGGATGTAGATGACGGTGAGGAAGAAATATGGCAAAACTGTCTACTATTCATCTCTTACGACTTACGAAGCTACAATTTACTTTATTTTTATTTATAATAGCTGTCTCCCGCGACTTCGTCCGCGTATTTAAATTGATATAACTTTTTTTAGTTATGAACTGATTGAAAGAGAAAGACGAACAGACGAAAATTCTAACAATAATTGTTTTGGGTTCTATTGCGTTGATAAAGGCCTCCAATAACAGTTTTTTCATACATCCTCCATGTACACGACAGCGATCAGTTACGTTTTAATATATTTATAGATAACCTAGTCCTCTAGTTTTAATAAGAACATAGAAAGTAGGAAAATACCTTAAGTCAGTTTTTTTACATACCTGTCTGTCACTAAAATCACTACATAAATATCTGTAATGTACAAAAGAAAGTGCACCTGTCAATATAAAATTGAAACCAATAAATATTTAAATGTGTTACTCACAATCTTTAATTGTTTTTATCAATTAACGTTATTGTGTTGAATAACACACAATAAACACTACAATAAACACATAATTGCGCGTGCCATCATAAAAAAAAAACAACTGACAGTAATTACAATGAGAAGAATAATAAAAAGAATAAAATCGATTCGCGATCCGTGAAGGCGTTGGTCATTAAATACATTAATATGAATATCGATCGATCGGCACTCGCGTAAGTAATAAATAATCGATTACGTAAAATGTGTCACCTGTAGCAAAACCGGCGGCGGCGACCTCGACTTGTGATATAACGGACGCAACCCATGAAATTTAACAGGAAATGTGACTGGGTTATTTATGTGAGGCCTGACTTGAGAGATGAGGTCTCGTGGCTGTTGATAGAACTTATAAAACAAGATGTAGCTTATCTAATCTCTCTCAGCAATTATAAGTATTAGGCGATCCTGATTTCGCTGGCAACCGATGTTAACACGAACCAACGATCAATCATTTCAGGGACCCAAATAGTAGGATTCCCTATAACTTTAGTAAATATATAAGTTAAAATAGCGTATACAATGAGATGGATAACATCATGCGTATATTAATTTCAATGTTATAAGGTTGAAAAACCGAAAAAGCAAGTATTGCTACAATATTAAATATTAACGAAGTAACGGCTGCAACTAAAATTACCTACCTGTTGGAGGCTGACCGCTGACGAGCCCCTCACTCATCTGCTTTTTTATACTGCGATGGAGATCCGCTTAAGGTCATGTTATTAATTTAAATCGTTCGCCCTCAAATCACCATGGATTTTGGCACACCACACTTTCTGTGTCCGCGATGCGATGGTAAATTGGGGAAATTGGCTGCTTAAGATTCGTTTAAGCATCTTCAGGAGTGAGTCATACATATATAGTGCCGTGGTCTGGTCTGGCTTTACAGCCACGGCAATTTTAACTTGCATAATTAACCCGGTTCCATTTGACATATTAAACTTCAATTATAGGAGTACCTGTTGCGGAAGTTGTGTGTGTTTGTAGATTACCGTTCGGCGTTCCTTATATAGGCTGTACACATAGGTATGTTTACGATGTCTGTTTTTAAAGACTCGTGACCCTAATGTTTTACGGCACTAATAATTGTGGCAAAGTCTTGGTATTGTAATGATCAAGGCAAGCACTCACTTAGTCTAAGATAGCGTATAGGCCAATTATTATAGGTGAGTCACTGCTAGTGGTAGGTATTTGTCAAGTCTCTACCGCGCCCTTGTAGACAAAGTCAAGTTTGAAGATCAATCAAATTAGATGAGATAGAGAATCTTAATTAGGTAGGGAATAATGTTTTGATCTCAATTCCATGAAGAAGTATGAAACGTCATTGACTCTTAATCTAAAATAATATTTATAGGGTTCTGAAATGTACTGACAATAGGTTATGTTATATAATTTTGTATCTAAACCCAGGGAATATTAATACACTAGCGACCAGCCCTGGCTTCGCAAGAGTACTAAACAATGCTAGGAAATTAGATTGCCCATAAATGAAAAAAAAAACAGACGGATGCGTTCGCGAATATTGTTATAAATACCTGCCTATAATTGAAAAAAAAAACAATTTATCACGAATGGATGGTGCTATGTATGGGTGGGCAAGAAATAATAATATGTTTTCTCATGACTTGCCGGTCCGGTCCTTGCGCGGGAGTGGAACTGTTTGCGTAACCGACCAGTCTCGAAGGGAGACATATTTTGAACTACGTATTTTGTTTTTCGATATTATCAGACTTATGACACAATCCACTTATTATAAATCATGCTCTCGTTAATAGCTGGTAAGAATGTGCTTTTTATGGAAGGAAATAGGATGTAGTAAACGACATCTGAATACAAGTTGGTAACTAAGAAAAAGAAATGAGGTTTACTGAGTTAGGTACTTCAGTTTTATCTCTCTTTGTTACTCACTACTTTTCTCAGTTTTACCACCGGCAACCGTATAAAGATGCCAGTATGTCTTCTTTTTTTTAACTTGATATTCGGCTACAAAATTATGCCATTTTTTCCAGAGTCATGTAAAATATTGAAATGTAAAACACACAATTGTTAATATACCTCTAATATTGCACATTATATATCAAAGAAACACAACTTTCAGTAAAGAAAATAAATCAAAATTGACAACTTCACTATTAAAGTTCCCGCCAAAAAAGCCAGTATTTTGTAGTATATTATTTTATTTATACAGAGTCTATCTATTTTATTACTTACCTAGATAGTCTTTGATAAAAGTGATTAGAATTTATTTTCCCCCGACATGGGTCAATAGGGTAAATATGGGTTTTACCGTAAATACTTGCTTCCATAATATAAGATGTAACAAAAACAGTGTAAAAATTATCTTTATAACCTTCTGTTAGCCCTGTCCAGAATATTTTACACCATTAATGTTAAGCCTTACATATTCTAGTAAGTAATCATATAGCGCAAATTAATTATGACAATTACATATTCATTATACCAACCTACATGTCATAACAAACCGACTTTATAGCAAACTGAAAGTTACAGTTTAACTGAGAACGGGTTTTAAAATAAATTAACTATCTAAAGTTCAGTAAGTGTTGAGGATGGCAAATGTAATTTATTATGCAAATAATAAAAACGTTTCATCAATTTTGATGATGTTTACACTCTTCGTTACATAAAATAAAAGTCAATTAACGTCTCTATAATGAAACGGTGAAGGTTCTGTTTGCGACGCCTTAGCGACCGAAGTGATCATTGCTCATAAGTTTATTGCGTAATGTAATGGAATGTCAGTTCACTCCTTGTTTATAGAAATAAATAAATAAAAAATATTGCACTATAATTGCGGTAGCTTTGACTTATAAGTCAAGTAGATAGGTAGCAAAATAGCAGCTGCAGCAGATGTCTAAACTGACACCTAGAGTACTTACATAGAAGCTGCACTCAAACATAGTGTGGCCTTCCTTTCGTATTAATTATGTTAAGATACCGATCTGACCATTCAGAGCTTGGCGACATTTAAGAAGACCTACCTACCACACAAGTATTTATTTAAATTATTAATAAAGGTAAGGATAGCGTTTTATTAGGTCATCGGTTATTTTAAATGTTCTGATATTGTTTAGCGCAGTATACCTGTAGATTGGGTTATGACGAGATTGTTTTTAAAGGTGTAAGTAGCCTAGGTCCAATTATTTATATTAATAGTCGATTGAAGACAAACAGAAATATAAAGATATTACGTTCTACGATTGCCAGCAGTTGGCTTTGCAATTTAAGTAAAAGTAGCCTTTGTGCTATTCCAGACTATAATCTATCTCTGTGCCAAATTTCATCCAGATCCGTTCAGCCGTTCTGGCGTAATTGAGTAACAAACATCCACCCATCCATCCAAACTTACACATTTATAATATTAGTGGGATTTATGTAACAGGCCTGCAGGATTATTCTAAACCAAATGATACCAACTACATCTAGAATTATTTCCGTATTACCGATTGAATAACGTATCAAATCCAAACCACACCTTATACATAAGCTTATCTTTCTACAATAAGACCTACATTCTATTTCAAGTATGACGGAAATGTTCATTATTTACCGGTACTTGCATCGCTATTATAATGGCCTACGCAGGTATTACGCGGCCTAAGATAACTTTGTAAGGAGTAAGTATTATTTAAGTCGCTAAAGGTGAACTTACATTGTAGTAGATAGTCTACAGCCACTGTTAAAACTGGTGTGTTAGTGAAGAGTCTCGAGAAAGGTACCTACAGGCCGCTGGTACCCCTTACGTGGCGACTTTTGGGTGATTGGACCTCTTTATCCACCCCTAAAAGGAGTGCAGAAAGCAATAATTATGCTAATCGGTGTAGTCCACAATTGCCCAATAGAAATGCTCAGATAGGTAGGTATAGAAGTAAAACAAAATAGCAATTATTTTCAGTCTGCGTCATAATTAACAATCGTTAGATGTTGGTAGGTATACATTAAGTTTATTATTCCGACAGCGTGGATAATTCCACCAAAAGAAATTCATAAATCTGAATTTCTGACGTCTTAGAAAAAAAATATTCCTCGCTACCCGCTTCCCTTATGTGAACAGCATTATACGGAAGGGGCAGGAAAGTCGCGAACTTAATGAGTTGATAAGGTCGACCACGTGACCACCCGAAGCGCAATAAAGGAAAGCAATATCATGTTTAAAGGAAATTGATTCACAATTGAATTGCGCCTGCGCAATGAACCAGCGGCGCAGTGCAGAGGGGAATAGACTTGAACTCGACTGATAAGGTCGTGTTGCATGACATCTACAATCACTGTGTATCTCTCCACGCGGGCTATACTTGGACTTTTGGATGGTATGCGCGGTGACATAGGTCCAACACGTAGAGGCCCTTTTCAGAATTGTAATGTTATTATTAAACATCTCAAAAAGGATTTTGTAGTAACCCTACGAAACTAAAACTAGGTATATTAACACAAAACTGGAAAAGTTTGTTCATACCATGCTTTATATAACTATCCATATGTAATACGTATTTATCAATATAGCCTTATGTATTTATTTTAGATTTTATATATCTTTAAATAAATTATCATATCAGAAAGCGGTCTGCATCGTCTGTTTCCGCAAACATCACAGAAACAGCGATGAAGGGCTCGATCAGCGCGTGCGCAGCTTTCCAAGCCGAGTTCCACTGATATCTGTCGTCCCGCACACACAGCAAGATAAATCGCTTTACATTTGAAAGGTAAGCAATTTGTTTACTTGTCTCTGAGTCTGTGTGAAAGCGAAAACAGAGAATTATAGTTACAAGGTACGTGTATAAATTAAACCTGAGCCCCAATGCAGGAAAATAATCTAATAAACATTGAATTAAAGGGATTACGCTTGCAGGTGCACGCAGGCGGTGGCAACCTATGATGCCTCGGTGTCGTAACATCGGCTGAGAAGGCGGCAGTAAAATACCTAGTGGACGCATTTTACCGAAGTAGACTTTCCTCAAATTTCTAGACGTTGTATAACTTTATCAAACGTCATATAGTACTGCGCAAAGCAAATCTGTTGTGCGCAGAACTATGTGACGTTTGATAAAGTTATAAACCGTCTATAAATTTGTGGGTTAGATTTTTAATAATACTACTGCACATCTACTCACACATTACATGCCCAACCTATCAAACCATTCCCTAGAAATGCATCGATACCTGCCATTCAAAAATCAACTTTAGCTGTGCATACTTATATTAAATATTTAACTATTACTATGGCCTTTTCTCATACGGCCTGTCACTTGACTTATATTAAATCTAATAACTATCGTTTAGGATTAAGTAAATAATGTAACTCCACCGTCGAATGAAATAAATTCTTCCTTAAGAATGCGCTCACGCACCGATTACCTACTTAAATCTAACAGCAAAAGGGTCTAAGCAAGGTAATTGACTTTGATGTTAACACGGTACCTATTCAGTCGTCTAATGACACAAACCACAGCCGCTTTGTCGTACATACATATATACGATAGCTCGTTCTATCGTAAATATTGATTACTAGCTGCGCCCGGCGGTGTTACCCGCGATAAAATGTATGAAAAATTAAAACATCTATCCCACGGGAACCATACATTTTATCGGGATAAAAAGTAGCCTATGTGCTATTCCAGACTATAATCTATCTCTGTGCCAAATTTCATCCAGATCCGTTCAGCCGTTCTGGCGTGAAAGAGTAACAAACATCCATCCATCCATCCATCCATCCATCTATCCATCCATCCAAACTTTCACATTTATAATACTAGCTGCGCCCGGCGGTGTTACCCGCGATAAAAAGTATGAAAATTAAAACATCTATCCCACGGGAACCATACATTTTACCGGGATAAAAAGTAGCCTATGTGCTATTCCAGACTATAATCTATCTCTGTGCCAAATTTCATCCCGATCCGTTCAGCCGTTCTGGCGTGAAAGAGTAACAAACATCCATCCATCTATCCATCCATCCAAACTTTCACATTTATAATATTAGTATAGAGTATAGATTAGTATAATATAATAATAATAATAGTATAATAGTAGTCTCGAGCACAACAAACATGGGCCCATAAATGTTTAAATACACAGCTCCTTTCTATCGTGATATAATTTCATGTCGTTCCCACAACTTTCCCTGGCCTGGCCTCGGTGCTCATTAACAATCCAGACGTCCGCGACTCGGGATCGGTCACGAGCGAGTGCTCATCGAGATTCCTCCGCGGGAATCGAGTCATAATCGATTCGATACACTCGGGACGCATCCAGTACCGAGCGCTCGGCCCTGGCTTTGATCTTGGAACTTGAATGTTTTGTGGTGCCATTAAGTACCTGTATTTTAAGATGATTGTCGACTTCGTGGTTTGCCTGTTCCAGAGAGTAACATTTTTTTTTTCTTATTTTATGGTATTTATAGAATTCATGTAGAAGAGCCGTGATTCAATTTAAATGTATTGGCGAGTATGAAACATACCGGACGTAATTCTCATTAAGAATTACGAGCTTACAAGCCTTTTAATGATTGATGTCTGGTATTTAGTGTCTATTTAATATAATTATCATTCCGGTAACTAAGCGTAGCGTGCATAACCGCGGCCAGCGAGAGGTTTTCCGCACGTGTCGTAAATCCGTCAAAGGTAAGCGTCAATACCCTAGTGGTTAAAGGGATCGCCCAGGTAAAACCAAAAAGTTTCAGGATCGATTTGACTATAATAATAACATCACCAGACGAAAACACTGACTATACGGTCCCACAGGACTCGAACCCGGGACAATCAGCACAGAGGGTATGGCCACTACCTACTGAGCTAATCAGGTCGTCAATCTAAGCTCTGCATGATTACATTTATAATGGTAGAATGTTAAAAATATATATAACAGTCTAGCATCGTGGACTGTAGTTATTTTGTAATCATCATTCGATAATAAATTTATTTAATAAATCAATAAATTGAACTGACTAACCATCTTACCTTGCATAAAATAAATTTGAACTACGATACATACTTATTTACTACTTACTAACTCTATATTTTACGGAAAATTGGATAATGAATCAATACAATAATAATATCTCATTAGTCACCGATGCATCGGTTGAAACATCGATTCAACAAGAGCTATTGCACACATTGCATTTACGAGAAAATCGATTCATTTTGTTCATTTCCGCAAATGGGTGTTATTTATCGAAATGTCGGCGTATAAAATTATCTAAAAGAGGTCGAATATCGTAGACTTTCCCTGTACTATCGGAATGCGAAGGCACCGAGACCTAGTACTTGTGCGGAATATTAACTTGCTGCGGACGTATGCGATGTGCTACTTTGCCTTGCGTCCGAGACATCTACTTGTTTTGGTAAAACGTTCGGAAATCTAACGAGCTTAGTTCATAAATCTATGTGCAAATAAAGTTCGAGTGAGAATTCTCCTAAGCACGATAAAACTATATATCTTCTACTACTGAAACACGCTTAAGGTTCTATCAATTGAAGCTTTAAGTTAAACTTTAAGAAGCCTCCACATTCAAAGTTATGCATGGTAATTTAATTTACTAACGTAAACCATAATTTAAGTGTGCCACAAATACAATTTGGGGGAGTGACCCACCTCATCTTCGGCTTTAAACATTCCAAATTATAAACAAAATCGGTTGATGGATAACACATGAGGTCATCTAAATCTCCGTGTGGTCTTAGTCGTACTATACTTATGAGCAATTCTCCGCGGAACAAGGCGCATCTAAAAAAGAACGAAAGAGTGGTGGGATCCGCCCCAAATTCTATTACAATGGATTTGCCACGAAAAGGAACGCCTGAATTTACCAGAAACTTAATATCCAATGGTGCGAAAAAATATCAGAACGGTTACAATATTTAGTAATCTGTCATGGAAGCTTACCTTAATTAAATTTATAGTTTTCCCTAATTATTAACTATCATTGGGTAACACTTTGTTGACATTAAGGCTGTGTCCCCAGTCGGCAAACTGTCAGCGGCCGACTGAGTTAGCGGCGTATCGGTTTAGTACGCCCTTCCATATATTTGAAATGGAGTGTTCACAGTTTGCTAGTTTGCGCTCACTCTACGCCGTTTGCTGTGTTGCGCGCGCCGATTGATTCAGTAAGCGGCCGACACACAGCAAAACCGGTTCCAGTCGGCGGCGGCGATATGCTTGTTCGCCGGGCGTAGTGAGTCCGTTTGCCGCAAACTGTCATGTGGACAGTTGATAGTGAAAATTCAGTCGGTCGGTCGGCCTAAATAAGCGGCTAACACATAACAGTTTGCTTGCGACGCACGCAAATTGATCTGAGTTTGCAGCTAACTCGAATTTCAGTTCGCCACAAATTTTCGGCTCATTCAGTCGGCCGCTGACAGTTTGCCGACTGGGGACACAGCCTAAAACATTTGCAAAACTAACTACCTAATGTAATGCTAAATGTGAATGTATCATTCTGAAACAGTCTACGATCATTATGTAAATAGTAATCTCCATAAAACATGTTGAATGTTTGCTGGTATCCATTACTTTCATCGCACATAATCATATATTAGGTCCGAATGGGTTATGCCACATTTCTTATTTTTATGTTAAAAATAAACTTTATAGCTTAAGAAGTGAATAACAATTTTAATTTATTTCTCAACTTCCAGTTGCTGTTGCTTCCAGTGGGACTGTAGGAAAAGTTATGATAATAATATCGCCAGACGAACATACTCATCAAAACTTATATTATTGGTACCATACAATGGATTGGGGGCGATCTCAGTTTATAGTGATTTTACGTCCGTAACTCGGGTACAAAGATTCTTACTCAACGAGAATTGAACCTGCGGAGTCACTACCAACTGTGCTAATAGAGTCGTCAATGTTAAATCGGATGAGTATGTTCCAGACATCCTGACTGCTAGTACCTATCCTACTATTAGTTGATAAAATTGTCCTGCCTTCTGATTACCCGTAAGGCCTCAGCCTCGAATTTAGCGGGCAGCGGGGTGGCGGCGGCGGCGGCGCGGGAGCGGCAGGATCTTATGCGTAAAATCAAATAGATCGGTTCTCGAAAACAGCGAGAAGTCGAGAGTGAACAGGTACCTTCTAGTCAAGTATGCTCCATCGTAGATCTCATCGTCACTTACCATCAGGTGAGATCGAGATCAAATACTTGCCTATAACGTAATAAAAAAAAAAAACAGCGGCGTGGCAGCGGCGCGGGGCGGCCAACGAGCTCCGCTCCCGCGCCACCCGCCCCGCCGCCCCGCTGCCAGCTAAATTCGAGGCTGAGGCCTTACGAATGCGCCGAAGTCATAATGACACCGTAACCGGCTAGCATCACATGCCCTTCGAAGCTTTGATAGCCAATTGACAATTTAAAATTTCGATTATTACTCCAATAATTTCAGAGAAAGTATGCCTTTTCAACCGATTTCAAAAAAAGAAGGAGGTTCTCGATTCGATTGTATTTCTTTTTTACTTTTAACCGTGTACAATAAACCGTACTCAGTATGTCGAGTTCAATTTTAAAAGCTGTCATATCAAGGTGCTTATATGGAGAGTGGTGACCTGATTTGCTGTGATGTAATGGTTAATTAGACGTTTATGATGTATTGATTATAGCTTGTGGCGATTATTTATAAAAATATTAGATATATAAAAAAGTAATAACTATGTACATGGCTGTATCATGTATGTTTATTATCTAAGCGTGATGATATCTAGGTACCCTATCCATTGAGTCCAACCACAGTGAAAACTCCGTTGAAATTGTCCAGTTCTGCTAGAACAAATAGCCAAAGAAATAAAACTTATTTTATTCATATTATCGCGTTTATTTTATGTTTTTACGTGCCCGACGTTGGCTGCTTTACAGCGACCATGGTCACGGGAGGACTGAGGTTGTTGACGTCCTAGTGTCATAGTTTGAATTGGGGTACCCTCAAATTAAAAGCATAAAATAAACGCGATAACATCAGTAAAATAAGTTTAATTTCAAATAGCCAAAGTTAAAATATAAAATTTGTTTTGGATTGAAATACGTCCGAATATCGTTTTACAGACACCGATTACTAATAATTTTATAAAAGTAACCACAATCAACATATAACTGGTAAAAATAACGATTTGATTATAAATTTCTAAAGTAGTTGGTCTCATTTCATAACATTAGCGACACTAACATAGTTACAAATTGACGTAATACGTCATGTCTATCGTTAATATTCGTTTTAATTGTTCAAGATATAGTAAAACGCGGTGGTCCTATAAATTTTATTGCTCATACAACTTATTGTGTAGTATCTCACACAATGGACCGCGGTTCATTTAAAACAATGGAGTGTATAAACTATAATTAAGTCTCATTCATCATTTAGAAGGGAGTTAGTTGTATTTTTAATTAGTATTAGTTGTGTTTTGTTTTATCTCAATAGTATTACTGAATTTAAAGTATGTTTCTTGCAGTAGGTAAGCTAAGTAAATAATATTCTCAAGGTGGTTCTTCTGTTAATGTTTTATTAATAAATCCATCCGGTAATGAAGGAATAGGATACATAATAATACCTAATCTAGGAAATTGCTTGTATATTGCAAAAAAAAACTATCACATAAGTACCTACTTACTACAGAACCCAATAAAAGATGCAGGTTCTATGAAACTTACCACACCCATCATTTTCGCAGAAAAAAACATTATTGTATGAAGTACCTGAAACAATAAAAAATATTGGTTATCTATCAATATTATTTTTCTGCAATATGAAGTTGTAAAATAATAATTTCCGGCATGGTTATTTTTCTTACCATATTGAGATTTTGCGGAATTTTATCCCATACCCTCCTAGTTAAGTTGCCAACAATTATTGAAAACTTTCTCAAAAGACGCGTGGTTTTTAAGAATGTAATGTAAATGGACGATAACTTTATAAAGATTGTCGCCTAATATTTTTGTAAAGTTAAAAGTAAAAAATATTGTAAATTTATTATACATTTTGACTATGCAATCTTAAGAGGAGCTGCCATAAAATAAATTTAAGATAGCCAAACAACACATTTCAATGTGTTGATGAAATCCACGAAGATGTTAGTACATTGCAATCGCATCTCAATTGTATCTAATCATATTGCATTAAAATATCCTCGATAATATATTACGCAAATACGAGTATATATATATTTGGTAATATCGCAACTTTTATTGCAACTACTTTTTACCCGACTGCGCAAGGAAGATGGTAATGTTTCTTTGAGAATATAAGCACTCTTCAATTGTTAAAAGATAAGACCAATTTCGAAGTTATCAAACACAGAATTATTCGATACAAGTTTTGACTTAATCATGACGAAAATTAAAAGAAACCCACTTTCATCATCCTACCGGCTATCCCGTTATAGTAATTAATCTACTGTTAAAACTAAGAACAAAGTGAAGTGGTATTTCGTGTCTAAGATCTCGTATATATCAAATGCCGGACATAGTCTATCTCCATGGGCGATGGTATTATATTATTCGCTATCATCTATAATTCTTAGCAATAAATACGAAAGTGTCTGAAGTGTTTTAATGCCTAAGTCGTGCTTCTTTACTTGAATTGTGAATATCTAGCTTGAATCGAGATCTAAGTTATAGCAGTTTGTTTGTTGAAACTTTCTTTCCCATTTTAAGCGTTGCACCGTGGAACCCTAGCCTGATACCATAATCGGTAACCTCTGTATTTATTATTAATCAGGAACTTATAACAAGCGGTAGGTTTATCTTTATAATTTTCTTTTCAAATATGCTTACATCGTGTTGTAAATAAGGTAGGCTAATATGCCGCAAAGGTAAGGTCAGTGAATTTAAACTCCTTACAGGGAGCTTTTTCTTCGCATCGTAATAGAAGTTAATCCATTTTCTTTTTTTTTCTAAACTTAACACTATCTTTACAGGTTATTCTAATAAAAAAAGTGTACCCAATATAAATAAATTCTATCTATAAAATAACTAATTTCATTTTATTTAAACAATGCAATGCCTGGTGAATTCACTCAGTGTACAAGAGAATAGGTTCGTCTCCCGAGCCATGAAGTTTAGAGTGTACATATTCATATAGGTAGTCACCGGTCGCGCCGGCTACAGTTTTGTAACATCGCGTCAGAAACATTGGGTAGAAATGAATGATTCCATGTGTCAAGGTTACTGCACACACATTACACCAGCTAAATTGTTCGTGTCTTCGACGCGAATGCAAAAAGTATTTTGAAGTATTTTCCTGTTAAAACTCCAATCGGTACTCCTTAAAAGTGTCAGTTTTTAGTTTTTTCATTATTTAGTTTTTGATGTCAATTGGGCAGGTTTATTTGCCCAACTGAGAGGGATTTAAAATATTATACGCATTTTTTTAGGCGACGATCCTGTTAGATACAAAGCATCCTAAGCTATTCTTCTTGGCTTAGGTAATTCATTAGTAAAATAATTACATATCCTTTATTATTTTAATTAATACTCTGCGTGTGCAGACATGTGGAAATTGGTTTTACCAACCCCACATTTAAAGACGTTTGAATCAATGTTCAATGTAGTTGCAAAAGAATACTGAATACTTATGCTATCATTAATAGATGAAAACTATCTCTATATTCAGGGTATTTCAGTTGAAAGTTTGAGGTATTTATATTACAATGAGCTTTATTCAATCAACCATAATATCTACTTTGTTTCTGTTGAACACGTCGGCACACATTCCACGCCATCAAGCGTAACCTCAAGCCCCCTGAAATTTCTCTTGAAACAAGAAATTTAAATATCCGTACAACGTTTTACAACACTTTTTAAGTGCCTTTTCTTTTCATAACATGGTTTTTGTCTGCCCGATGTCAAGTTCGTTCCATTCACAAACATAAAATAGGTTTAAACAATGGCTATTTGCTCCGCCAAAAGCTTTTACCGGCACCTCGTAAAAGTTACATGGAGGCACAAAGAAGGAGATCACAAATGAACAAAACTATTCGTAAGTACGGCGGGGAATTATAATAATGGAAAACTATAGTTTGAATATTTGTGAAACTGAGAGACGTTATGTCGTGACCGATAGAGATTTTATACAAATATACTTACTCGTGATTTGAATTACTTTTACTCTTTTGTTTATTTAAAAATGTACATTAATGTGTCTTAGTTCAGAGTAGACTATCACCTAAAAACACAGAATGTGCCTAATCTAAACTTCGTTGTCTGGACACATTCGGCGACGTTCGCTATACGACGAAAATATGTCTACATACGTGACGTTGCATACATCTTTGCGTGACTAAGGAGGCTTTTGTGGTTTTGTTTGGAACTTCTGACCTCAATACATTCAAATGTGTTTGCATCTATTGCTATGTTTGGATATATTCAACCTTATATCAATGTCACAGAACTAATACCTGTCATCGTTCCAAACAATGAACATAATCGTAATCGAATATTACGGGTGCAATTAGACGGTAACTAGAAACTAGCAATCTGATGGTAACAATAGTTCCGAACATTTAAGTTTAGTAATAGCTCCATAACTTTTGTAATAATTGCATTAACGGACTGAAGAAAGTGAAATGTGTGCACATGTAAATTAGTGAAATTGTAACTTTAAAAACAATGTGATGACTTGCGTCTTACTGTAATAATAGACCAGCCGTGAGCTAGATGCATAGCCGTTAAAAAGACGTGAGTATGAAAATGAAAGTTTATTACAGTTTCAGGGCAAGTAGTGAATACATAAAAAGGGCGTTATCTGCGGTATGTATAAAGATAAACAGCAAATTTGATTATTCAATTGATGTATTGGGCAGTTGCCAAGGCAATTTCTTCAAGACTATCAAAGATTATAACGATCAACCAACCATTTTGATGATTTGTGTTGAGCGTAAAACAATTATTGCGCAAGCTTTCGTAGATTTCTCGTTAGTTTTAATTGAAGCGTTTAAAAACAACAGCGGTACTAATGTTGCGCAATGAATCCGTAGGTGTTGGTTACGAAGGCAGTGGATATCTTCCAATCGACGGCACCTGTTAGATGAACAATGGCTCCTTCACTTTCGTTTGCGTCTCGTTAACATTTTCGACAGTCGAACGCGAATCGTGACCGAGCGAGATCTTGCAGGCTCCCTTTCGTCCGTCACGAGTAGTATTGATAACGGCAACCTTTTAAGCTCGGTGAATTAAATCAGTTCGCGCCAAGCCTCTTTCACACCAGAATGTTCCCACACTAGTGTCGATAGGTAGTAGCTTTATAGCACTGGTGGCTTGCTAACTGATTTTCGTAATAATGATTGAGCAATGTCCGTATAGGATGTGTAAGGTAACTTTGAAGGGTTTTCTACAGAACACAGTTATACTTTTAAATTTGTAGAAGTTTTAAGCATTTTATAATAGCATTACAAAGTATTTTTCAGGTGTATAATGTTCTGAAACTAGATTAATAGACAAAGGCTTTTTATAAATATGGGGATAAGCTTAAGGATTTATTGGTGGCATACCTCGCGCAGCTTCATGAAAGGTTCTTCCAGAAGTAACAAAGTGAACGAACTTATTAATTACTTTTTTTATCATACGTTAAAATTTTAACTTTCAAAATAAAAATAATTTAGTCAATATCTCAGACAGGCTAGACAATTAAGAAATAGACAAATAGGATAGAGAAGAAGCAATAAGGATTAATAAACATGTAGAGCCACAAAAATATCAATATCACTAAATGTACATAGAGGTCCATATAGCGATCAGTATAAGGTTATTCCGAGGCACAATTGAATTTACAACTAACCATGTACAACATTACAAGTTCCCATGCAACATTGCAAGGAAATAGTAGAGCCAGGTCATGCCCTCAGAATACATTGCAATAGTTTGCTCTCATAAATCTGCAACAACTATGGCCTTTAAAGGCCGTGGTCACCGTTGTACAATAACAAGCCTTTTAATAAAACCAGCCTGTTTTGACGCAACACCCCGAGGTATTGAGGTACACCAGAAAAATTATGTAACAGATTATTGTATATTCTTGGATGGATTGAAGATATTTTTTTTGGATATAGCTTGACGTCGATGAAGGTAATTGTCGTTGTAAGGTACGAGACAAATTGCAAGTGAACTATATATTCAGTGTAAGAGTAGGTATATTTCATTTAACGTTAGTCTATGTCTCAGGTAATATTTTTATTAAACGCAATTTACATTTGTTTAAGTAAACCTTAATGCCTACGTACCTATAGATAGACTATATATTGCCCATATAAAAACGTAAGTAATAAGTACTAAAATAAAAAGTAATCAGATTACTTTTTGTACAGTGGACTGCATTAAAACATTACCACATCGTGACAGGCGAACCAACATAATAAATCTTAACGACACTATGTATAGCCTGAGTTCTATAGGTAACTTAAATTTAAAACCAAGTTCTGTGTGACCGAAAGATATAATAATAACTAAATTTAAGTTTAACTTAATGAAACGCGAGCTTAAGACAAATTCGGAATATTACCATGACTAGGAAATCTTGCAGTCGAGTGACGTGAAGATCTGTGGAAAACGGCTGGCTGTAACTGGATGAGAAGAGAACATAAGAAGAAAACTTAACTGAAAGGCTACATGAAGAAACTCTGCCAGCAGTGAGAAGCATCAATCCAATGATGACGTTCGAAATACAGTTGAAGCAAAAACAGCAATAGCGTTAAATATCAGCTGCTCTAAAACCGACTGTAGGTAAATTAATCTAGGAAATATCCTTCGTAATACAATATGAGCTCTGTCGACGGTGAAGCCGAAATAGTATTATTATCAATCATGTTCCGTAACTGATACCTCTTACCAATGAATTGGAAAACATAAGAATATATTTTTTTTGCTAAAACATGATCTATAGGATCACCGATGCGCAACATAGGTATATATGTAGGTATATATAATATAGTAAATATGTATGTACTATCGGGGACTTTGCTGCTTCGTCATCGTAAGGTCATTCTCCCATGATATTACGCATAGCTTTAGGCTAGATAAAGCTACGGTTTTTTACAATGTTTAGATATTCTGTTTAAACGAATTTGTTCCTAAGTATGCAGGTAGTAAAGTCCCTAGTAGGTAACTATTATGTCTTGTGTTTTTCAACATCGTTATCTCTATGTAATTTTTTTTTAGTTTTCATGTTGTAACCCTGATTAGACCTGTAGTATAAATGTACCTGGACTATGTTTTTTATTAATAAACACGACTTACTACTTATACTGGTAGGGCCTTTAAGGTCTTCGAGACATAAATAACTTACTCCGTACCTATAAACATTATTGACGATAACATGTTAACTTATTTCTAAAAATAAAACCATGCGAATCTATAATTCTAGTTGAAATAAATCAACAGCACCTAATTAAAGTTTGAGTTAGAACACTACGAGAATAATTCAATATTTATTTTTATTATTCCTGTTTCTTTTTAAGGTAGAGTTTTAAATTAATGGTCTTGTAGTGTGGAATTTAATTGTTTAAGGGGTTTTTTAATTGTCAGAATTCTGAAAACTTGGGCTAAAATTACGATTCGTGACTTTGTTGGACTTGGTATGAGTTTATGAGAAATTAAATATGCTGTCATATGTTCCATGTGGCAATAATTGTCATAAATAATTAATGGATCATGCTACACACATAGCACATAATAGGTACACATACAATAACTACTTATTAAATAGATACTTATTGTAAATACTTTCAGGATTCACACACAACATATACACATATATCATACATAATATTTTAAATACATTTGCTACTTATATACATATTAAATATCCTACACGATACAAAACACTTTAGGTACAATTTATAGTAGCTTAGTAGAAATATTATCCTGTACCATATGACATAACACCTGCCTTAAAAAAATGGCGTGTGCTACCAAGTATCAAGTAACGTAGTCACATTGTGCGTAGTTTTGTTTTTAATTTGGAAGCGGGACACTTCGCTCCCCTCCGGCTCCGGCTTGTTAACCTTTCCAATCGTAAAAAAGTTAGCTATCATCATAAAGTATAAATAGACGATCTTGGTACGTACAGGCCGGACCACGGATATAGTCCACTCCGGACCAAATATGTTCGTTTACAGTACAGTGCAGGCGGTTGGTACGTAGCGGAACAAATCCGTGGTCCATACCAAGGTCGTCGTCTTTTAATACCAGCATCGATGCACGCTTTCATCTTATCTGCATTTTGATAATTACTAAAGCTAAAAATTAATATTATAAAATCGATAATTATTAAAATGTTTCAGTAAAATTTATGCAAAAATTCTACAACTTTTACTACTCTCTATTCAATTTAGGAAAACTCACCAGATGATCAACTATCATTGCTATAATACTAAAGACTCCACATTTAATTGTATAGACAAACTAATGGTTTGTGAAAACATTTAGATTTTCCTGTGCTTAGATGTGTCTAAGTCATGTTCTTCTTGTCATGTTACGTTATACTACTGTTCTGGCAAAAAAACATAGTCAGATGAATATCCATCCGTTCCACTCTAAATCCTGCTGAGCCATCGCTGACGCCTGGCCATGAGCCAACTCCTTTCCAGGCAGGTCACACCGAGGTCAACATTAATATTATTACCCATTCAATCTTATTTCCTCCCATCGTTTCCATTCTTTCTGCTATTTAATCCTGGGTTGAATAAATAAATAAAATCATCAAAATAAAATATCAATATCGCCAGCCGAACACACCAACTATACCGCCCCACACTAAGCTACGCTTGTATTATGGGTACCGTTCAATGGATTGGGAGCGCATCCTGTATATAATACTTATATATATGTTAAACATCCATGACTCGGGTACAAAGATTCGTGCCCATCACACAAAGTTTGTCCCCTACCAGGATTCGAACCCGGGACCCGCAAGGTAGCAGAGTCACTACCAACTTAGCTAATTTAGTCAATTAGCCGCACACTCGTTATAATTAAACCCGTATTTAATAATAACTTTACCAATTTCAACGCCGCAATCACTTTTTACCCGCATAATTGGATTCTACAAAATTTAATTTAAAACCTTATATCCACACTATTTCTTTAAGCCTGTCGGTAATTCATTATGTTTTCACACTTACAACATAGGACTTATTACTTTATTTTATGAGCATGAAGCAAGTGCTATGACAATCGCAGCGTGCGTTTTGTATATAACTTTAGGTGAGCGCTACCTAGTATTCCTTTATCACGTGAGGACCTAATTACCTATCACACAAAGCCCATATTGGTTGCTTAACGACTTTTTCAAGACTGGAATACATTTTGGTTTTAAATTCAGCACATTATACGCTTTGTTATAAGTATATTCATTTATTCCGAATGCTAACCGATCAACTCTACACGTAATTAACTACTGACTCGTAATATTCCCTACGTATAAAATCAAACGTGGGTGAAGCATAAGACGGCTTGAATTGGTAGCCAAACGTATCTCGCCCATGTATGTTTAGAGTTTTGAAATGAAACAAATCTTACGGACTGTATCGCGTTTATTTTATGTTTTTACGTTTCCGACGTTTCGGCTGCTTTACAGCATCCATGGTCCCGGGAGGACTGCAGTGTTTGACGAAGTCTGCAATCTGTGAACATGTATAGAATCGCACCCGCTATTATATGAGATTTGATCAACCACAGATACTCGCAAAAGTACACCGATTCCGACCAAGGATGATACGTGAGGTCATTGAAATAAACGCGATAAAATCCGAAAGATTAGTTTAATTTCAATGTGTAGTACTCGCGTAAATATAAGAAATCAATATGTTTAGACATTGCCAAATTAGTCGAGTAGCAGTAAGGTACTTATAACAATTTATCATGATTGTCCTGTTTTTAGTTACCTCTGTCATATCACTGTATCATTCGCCGACGAGATCTGATAAGAAAGTTTATCAACGGCCTAACAATGGGATTGGACATGCAAATTTATCAAACATATCAAAACCGAGAAAGAAGTATCCTAGCTCCACCAGTCATTTTCATGCATCGACCGTAGACCAAATAATGAAACATCATAATAAACGAAAAAAAACTAAGATATTTAACTTCGGCGCTTCGATCGGAGTGCCTCGATATAAAAAATACTGGCTACGTGGATGTCAGACTTGCGTATTGAGAGTTCCAGACTATGGCGTTTTCAACCAGATGATTTTTAAAGTTTCACTTGTAAAAGGTAAGTCGGATTTAAGGGCAAAATTAAAAATCCATACATCGGTCTACGACATGCGTCGGTCGATGCTCCAACTGCATATACAAAATAAAATGGGTACTTAGCCCCAAAACTACTGTAATGTGAAAATATAAGTCATATACAAGTATTGATAAATCACGAAAGCTTCACGTTTCTTGATAAAAAATAGACGTTCAATTAACGAACAATTTACCTTACGTCCCTTTGAATGGCTCCAGACGTTTGCTAAATCGATTTCTTTTAAGTAAAAGCGATTGCGTGCTGATGGGTGTTGGTAATAGATAAGATGTAATTACATTTTTTATTTAACTTCTTCGATTTCCAAAATTTCATTACGGTCCACTTTTCCACCTTGACAAATCACTGAGATTTAAGAACAAGCCGTTTCATTCCTAAAGCTTAACATCAACAGTGTATTCGTTGGTTTCATAAACATTATGTTTCGTCCTATGTACGATCTATACGCGTTTTTTTTTAACTTTTTTATTTTTATTTTTTTTCAGCGCAGAATGTCCTATCGACATTTTTGGAAAATGAACCATTGTACAATTACCCGCCAAAAGCTTTTGTACTCTTGCACAGGAGACGTGACGACAAGAAACTGCGCTATATTTTTGGATGGCCGCACTTAGGACCGAATATACGGTTAAATAATAAGCAAGAGTTTGAAACGAAAGCAAGGGGGATTCCTATTTACCAATATATTTAATGGCCGGGGTTATATTAAAAGCCGCTAGAAGATATTTAATTTATTATTTAATAAAAGTTTCGTGCCAAAACAGTTTTTAAATCAGCCAGCTTAACATCGAGCAAATTAGAACAAAAATTCAGTAGTAAATAGGGTATAATAAGTCAGCAGGTATGTACTACATAATTACTACTGACAATTAAATCCTAGTACCAGACATATAAATCCTGCTATTTTACAATAGTTTTATAATTATCAGACAACTGCAAAAAATATTCACGCCTCTTATATATTGAACGTATTTAAATACCGGTTGTGGGATCGAATGTTTCCATACATTTGCCAGTGAATCTATTACAAGTACAAGTTCTAATAGTACCACTATTACTAGTACTAGGAGTGCTGCTAGGAAATTAGAGTTGCTTAAATATGATACCATGATGAGACTAACCACCATTATTGGTTTTTGGTCTCAGTCTTATTGCTACTAATCAAACTACAGGGTGGCTTCGATGACATTGGAAATATTTTAAAATATTACACTCCCTATAGAGACATGGTATACCATGTTTCTGATTATTTTAGCAGTATTAATAAACAAATCTATTATTGAAAAAAATATACAAGAAAATAATGCAGAGCAATAATTTGTGATTGCAAAAGTAGCTGAGCAAACAAATAAAAAAGAACAGCATTCATTTGTTTTATTTCAAAGTTTAATAATTAAAATTATCTTTTGCATTGTACGCACCAGCACAAACCCGGGACCAACGGTACAGAAAGCAGGGCTAACAACAGTGCAATTTGGGTTTTTTTGTTTATATACGTAGATATAGGAAGGTAGATAGGTAGGTTGGTAAGCTAAATAAATTAGGATCGTTCTATGTGATCGTTCAAAGATAAATTAACACAGCATTTGGTCAATAACTGACGACATATACATATATTGTTTCTGCAATTTTCATCTCAAAAACACGAAAGGGTTGTTGTTGTCGTAGTGTTTTTCAAATTTCGTACAAAATACTATTCATAATCGCTTTCCTCAAATTAATAACAAATCGATTAATAAAAGCATAAACAATCAAAAATTACAACTGCAACCGTCGCGTTGGTTTCGTGCGACATTAAATCACAATGGCCGGCATGCAGAGCTGACATGATGTCCGCCAAGTTTGCGAGTAAGTACTTATAATTACTGAGTTTGTATGTTTTTAAAACACGACTTGTTATTTTTAGAATAAAAATACTAAATTTTCGGCTCTAATAACTAGCCTCTCCAATGAAATCAGTAAATTTGTTCACGGACTAACGATAATGTAGATTTAATAGATACATCTAATTTCTTTGACAAAACATTAAAATAGGGGGCACAAAAAGCTATCTCTGTCCACAGTTTCATTGAATCAGATATAGTCCGCGACGCTGGATAACCCGTGACCTAATTACCTATTGACCTAATATTCAGTGCAGAATATAAACTACCTTTTACTCATCCATGTCTCTCAATCAATCTCATTTTCAACCATGATAATCCCTTGCTAAACGATGAAGGAAAACATCGTGAGGAAACCTGCTTGCCTGAGAAAAACCCTCGAATGATGTGTGAAGTCCGCCAACCTGCACTGGGCCAGCGACATTGACAGGGACATTAAAAAAGGGCTAGTATTATTATTATATTGATAATCTATGATTTTATGTTACAGTTGCTGTTGTTGCTGTCTTTTTGTCATATTTTTCTGAATCTCGTGGGTATGAATTTTGTCCATGGAAAGTACAAGGAGAGTATTACTGCGGCAGCGATGGTGAGACGTACCCGTCACTATGTGCTATTAAGAAGGCTATGATTCATAACAAAGTACTTGTTATTGCGTATAAGGGACCTTGTAGTGGTTTTATAAGTACGGAAGATAGTACAAACCAAAATGTTGATAAGAGACGCCCAAAAGAGATAAAATTATCAAAGAAAGTCGAAACGGAGGATGACTTGTCAGAGTACACATCAGAAGATTATACAGATGATACAAATACAGCAGGTAAAATAACTAAAGATGAACGTTACAAATTCGATAAATCGGATTCTCACTCAGACTCAACGAAAACTAAAAAACCTAAAAAAAACGGACAAGGTACCATGAAACGTCCGAAGCAAGACATGGATTATAGTGATGAATATGAAGATGCTAAAGAGAAAAACGAGAAAAAAGTAAAAAAAAGACCAAAAGGAACTATAAAAGCAGACCAGACAGATGAAGAAGAATACGAATATTTATCCGAAGAAGAGTCCTACAGTGCTGGCATGGAAAGTGAAAAGGAATATTATAGACCTAAAGCCAAACCAAAGCCTAGACCAAAATCAAAGCCGAGGCCAAGGCCGAGACCAAAAAAACCAACAAAGCCGGAATACGATGATATATCCCAGGCCTATATACAACTAGATAATGATGCAATCAATGAAAATTATGTAAGCTTTGGCTCAAATTCCAAGAAAGGCAAAAAATATACTAAGGTGAATAATAAGGCCCATAACACTAATCAAGTTAGCATTGGTAAACGAATTTGACCACTCTGTAAGAATATTACATTTGTAACACAATTAAACTTTTTCTTTTCTTTTTTGGTTATATTTTGCATTTTGATGGTTTCCGTATTAAAAGGGTACAAACGGAGCTCAACTGTTATGCTAAGCTCAACTGTCGATCTGTTGTCTGTGCCTGTGTCGTGTTAGTTACACCAGATATAACTCAAGAACGGGTGGGCCGATTTTGTTAATTTGTCTCCGCCCCGAATATCAGAATAACTGTTAAAACATGGGAAAAACACCAAAAAAATTATAATAAATATAAGTTATTTTCTCATACATTTGATTTTGAGGGGGTACGAATTTCGCCAGGACAGCTAGATGGTTGAGTACAAACAGCAGAAAAATAATTTCAGTTCAAGATTCAGGTAAAAAATCGTTTGTGAACAGTAAAATTAATTTATTTTCGTAACGATTGTTTGTTTGTATTGATTTATTTTCTTCATTCACTGTTATATTGCATTTGCTCGCAGAAGCGTCGCATTCAATTCAACACTAAATACGACTGATATTATTAATGCAAATACGCGGGCTTTCCCCTATCTCAATTAGTTTAGTATATTGAACATTTTACGCGTATATTAAGTATAGTCAGTAACGTTAGAATACAAAAAATACTATACATCTATAGCAAGTAGTATCAACAAAACTCTTAAAAGCCAACATGACTATTAAAATATAATAATCATCAAACAGGCAATAAATGTTGAAAAGCTTAATCTATTCATTGATAAAATAAATTGAATCAATTAGTTCTTAATATATTCTCTCTTAATAATAGATTCAGCTATGATCATTTAATTTTAGTAAGTAATGTACTACATAAAATGTAAAAATAAAATGTAAAAATAACGGTAGTTTTGTGCGATAATTTATTCAGAATGAGGAATACTACGTATAATATTTGTCACGTGTTGGTACGATTGGGAGAATATTATAATTATGTTTAGAGCGCGAGTGTTAATCAAATAAAAACCTGGTCTCTTCATAAAAAGGTCACAGAGTACACAACTGAGCAACGAATGGATAGAATTCACACTGTATTTATAAATAAATAAGAATATTTTTAAGCCCGCATCATGAAATTGTATATAAAAGATGTCGTGAAGACTTGTAAGTCAGGCTAATCTTCAGAGTGGAAAAAAACGCAAGAAGAATCGTGACACTTTTATTTAAGACATAAACGTGATCGGAATGACCTACTTGTTAACTTGTTGGAATATTTTACACTATTTTAGTTACACCTTACACATGGTGATTCAGAAAGGGTACACTAAGCCTACAACCTGGGTAGCGCATTTGTAATCATTATGTGAAGTCAAAATTTGGATATGTTAATACAAAAATGTTCAAGGGAATGACAATTGTCATTTTGAAGGGAACATTTTGTTCTGACATCGAATAGTTTTACAAATGCGCTAAAGAAGCCCAAGTCCCCAAGTCTGCTAACACAATCGAATTTGTTTGGGGTCGAGTCACCTTCGTCCGTAGGAGAATTAAGTACCCTCGAGATACCCTACACGTGACCCTGGGTGGTGCCAACCAGGTAACAACTCTACTGGTGGTAGGCTTCGGCCGTGGCTAGTCACCACCCACTGAACAAAGCCATGTCGCCAAGCGGCCTAGCCGTGTTCCGGCATGATGTTCGGTGCTGCCATTCATGGATGGCGGGTCAGATCAGTTGCGCTGCATGTGCCTAGTGAATGTAGCGTCTCTATCTACTGCCGCCTTCCTACCTAGGCAAGTATGCTCCATCGTAGATCTCATCGTCACTTACCATCAGGTGAGATCGAGATCAAATACTTGCCTATAATGTAATAAAAAAAAATGTCACTTTTGACAGATACGGTATCTGTCAAAAGTAACAGTTACTATGCGGTTGCTGTTCGATTATGAATCGATTGTGTTAGCAGACTTGGGGCCCTGGTGGCGTGCTTATACGTTCTAGTGAAACAAAAAAGGTTGCCCAGCCATAATAGAACCTACGAGTACTGGCTGTTACCTACGTATAACCTTTTATTAGAATTACGCAAACATCTAAGGTTGCGGCACAAATAGATGTAGGTACCAATCTAAATGAAAATTAAAACAAACTTTCATTCAATTAAAAAAATATCCATGTAATTAGTACACGACTTGTTAATTGAATTGAAAGTTTTTTTTCTTCACTAAATTGATTTCGGAAATCTTTTATAAGCAAACGAGGTGCACGGTCGACAAGTCATCGATATGAATATCAAGATATCAGGTAAAAATATACTGGTTTTTTAATTTTTTCATTTAATATTTGTTGTGATTTTTTATTGAAAAAATATATATTATGGTGCAAGTTCATATAAATAAATTATGCTCCATCGACATATTACTTACACATGTATATGGTATATAACGTGTAAGAATAGTTAGATCACACCGGTCATATTTATGTATGAAATACTGCAATTGTTATTTTTTAAAGAAAGCAAACCTATTAGTTTGATTTGTTTCTTTGGGAATGTAAGTTACCTCTTGTTGTAACACCTTATACAGGTGGACCAATCGGACGGGCCCTGGAAGGAATGTTGCTTTTATATTGAAGTTACCACGGAGAATTCATTTATTTTTAAAATTAGATTAAAAAAAATATTCCACAGCCGTGAATAGAACCAACGAAAACAACCAACCAAGTTCGTAGGAGAATTAAATACCCTCGAGATACCCTACACGTGACCCTGGGTGGTGCCAACTAGGTGACAACTCTACTGGTGGTAGGCTTCGGCCGTGGTTAGTCACCACCCACTGAACAAAGCCATGTCGCCAAGCGGCCTAGCCGTGTTCCGGCATGATGTTCGGTGTTGCCATTCATGGATGGCGGGTCAGATCAGTTGCGCTGCATGTGCCTAGTGAATGTAGCGTCTCGATCTACTGCCGCCTTCCTGCCTGTTCACACTCACACAATATGTCAGTTCGAGAGTGAACAGGTACCTTCTAGGCAAGTATGCTCCATCGTAGATCTCATCGTCACTTACCATCAGGTGAGATCGAGATCAAATACTTGCCTATAATGTAATATAAAAAAAACACAAATTCAAAGCAAGACCGTAAGAATACAGGATGTTATTTGTTCCCGGCTGACGAAAGTAGCTTAAAAAATCACTTTCCTTACATTAAAAAACATGTTGCCTTTGAGTAAAAATTGCTACCTAACTTCAATATTAAGAGTACTTTTCCTCCATGGCTCAATGGTGTTATCCACCGGTATATATTTACTTCCTTTAATTATATATTTTAAATTTATCGAATTTATTCCATTATGTACTTTTTTTTAAATAACCCATTGTTATATTTTTTTTCACAGTTGCGTTTATCTTAGTGTTCGCTCCACTATCGTACAGTATATTTTTCTGCCCGAACCTAACGACGGAGAAGAAGTTCTATTGCGGCACCGATGGAATCACATACGATTCTTATTGCTCAATGAAACGGGCAATTGCGGATAACCCAGCGATTGGAATCTCTCAAGTGGGCCCGTGCGATGGAGATTTGAATAAGTATTCAAAAATTCCGCTCAAAAACGTCCATAAAGTACACTTAATACCCGATGCGTTCGATTGAAATGTCGATATACATACTTAAAAAATAATCTGAAAAAATGTAACATCTATTTTGTAATTATCTTAGAAAGGGTCCTTCAAATACTGGGAAAGCTAAATATATATATATTTTAATGTCTACCTGACTCTATTGCATTAATTTTCACATGAAATAAATAACCTCTTCTGTTGTTGGCTATTGGACTTTTATTTTAGACTTTTAAATGCTCACTTTAGTTAAGATTTGGTAAGAATCGATTCTATTAGATTTTTTTCGTATCGTAGATACCTATAATTTAGAGTACCTAACTAGATCGGAGTTACTACATGACTATTACTGTTCGACTTGACTGCTCGTTGTGTTTACATAGTACACATTTTTGATATGAAATAAGCTAAATAATAAATTAAAGTTACAATAAGATAAAAATTAAAATTAGGCAGGTTTCAAAACACACCCAGCAAATCCCCAATAAATAAATGTATTAAAATAAATATCGCCAAACGAACACAACAACTATACGGTCCCACGCTAAGCAACGCTTGTATTATGAGTACCGTACAACGGACTGGGGGCGAACCCAGTATAAAATACTTATATAGATATTAAACATCCATGACGTAGGTACAATCGTTTGTGCTCATCACACAAAGTTTGTCCTTACTAGGATTCGAACACGGAATCTCGGCACAGACAGCAGGTGACTTCAAACATTAAATGAGATAGTAGTACAACTATATGCCTATATATAAGACATATATAGGCATCTACACCAATGTTGCTTAACTTTTACGAGGATCGTGAATTCAAACTCGCGATCATTTTACTCAGCTTCCCACAGCATAATCAAGTGATGATAAACATCAATCACGATTAGATTTTGCATAAGAGTATAATAAGTTTATGCCGTTAGATCTGGGAGGATGTAAAAATACATTAGAATGTCACTGATCCAAATCAGTGACATGTTGAGAACATCGGTTCCTAAAATAACTATTACTATTTTGACCATAGTAACATAATCTGATTTTAATCAATTAACAGGGTATACCATTGAGAAAGGTCAGTATGAGGACCTCCTAAAACCTAAAGGTTTTCATACAAAGTTCCTAATTTATTATTTTCTCAGTCGTTGGTGGCAGACGGTAGCCAGAAAAAGCTGACCCATCTTGATGTGACAGCCTCTAGGTCTATAAGGGAGAGTTTTTCATACCCGAGTCGGTAGATCTTACTCCTACACCCGAACGCACAAACAAAAATTATATATTATATACTAATGTTATTGTAGATAGTAATATACAATCTGGGAGCACCAATAGAACGGAATGCGGCCCCGATAAGCGCGGTGTCGTTCGCAATGCGCGGGCGCAGCGACCTGTTTGTTGCGCTCCTCACCGCATCCTGTGTCCCGTGCCATAGATTAACTGCGTATGCGGCGATGTACGGAACAGTATAAATAATAGATACTTATAGAAACCATAAACTCACTTTCTGATTAAGAAACTATTGTAATCTATTATTATAGACCTACAGCGAGCTTCAGAAAGGATATACTACGCTTGATCCTACGCTTCTTTAGCGAATTTGTAATCATTATGTAAAGTCAGAATTTCGATGAGTCGATTTAAAAAAAAAAATCTGTTCTGACTCAATCTGTATTTCTGTTTTATACTACAATATAAATATTTCTCAGCTCTACCTATGTCTGTAAGCATTTTCAATAGGTAGAACACCTTTGCCTATTTCTTCAGAGAACAGAAAGACTTAGGTAATGATAATACCGTAATATATGGGAGGAAAGACATTGTTGCCTTCTTTTTTTGAAAAGTTGTAAGTAGATGATTTTATATCAGTTACTAAATGAGTTCAAAATGTAAACTTTTAGGCAAAGTTTCATTTATTGATTACTAGATTGGCATTAAAAAAAATACAACCGAATTGAGAACCTCCTCCTTTTAGAAGTCGGTTAAAAAGTAAAATAACTTGTACCACGGCATAAAGGTATTAATATCCATAACAAAAACTAGATCGCAGACAGGTTCGTCGGAGTTGGGGCAGATATCTTAGGCCATTGACATCGTCTCGTTTCACACTATAGCAACCTGCCCCACGGACCACGTCCCTGCTCTCACGGCTAGGGACAAATGGGTTCAGGTTACGCAAACCTTCATGGGAGACGCATTTGAAAGTTAAAACAATGGAATCCTAACAAAAGAATGACCAAGTATTTTTTGTTTAGTGCTCGTATCACTTTTTTTTAGGTAAGGGTAATAGTATCAGGATTTATACAGTGCAATCGTGATAGTACCTATAATAAAGCACCTATTTTAAATAGAGAACCTAAAATGAAATGAGCTGAATAGATACAAATCTATGCGGACGAATTCAGTCCACGAAATCCAACAAGTGTGTTACAAAAGTCGTGTATGTTTGTTTGTGTTCCGTTACAAAAAGCTATTAGATGTTACAATGCTGTGAAGGCTCTCTTTAAATATAATCTCTATTACTACAACATTAGAGTTTTAAATAAAGTTTCGAAGCTGTGCGTATACAACATATTGCATCAGACAGGTTATGCCTTTGGTGAGTTTCTTCCGACATCATAGGATAGGATAGGCAAAAAAACCATAACATAAAGATGATACTTATAGATATTGGATGTCATGATTCATTATGTAATAGCGGTGTAATCGCAAGTAATGAGCGATGTGCAATTAAAATGTTGTTTATCTTAGACGTGGGGTTCCTAAGTATCCGCACTCAAGAAGTAAGTATTTACTTATGCTAATAAGAAAAATAAAATCAGTTCTTGAGTTGATATTAAATAAAATTAATATTTTTATTTGATCGCAATTTCATTTCGTCAAGAAAGAAGAAGTATTTGCTTTAGATTAATTTTATACTGCCAGTAAACATCAGAAATTAAAAACCTTATCTTATTTTATAATATGACTTATAGCCAAATTGTAGAACCATACTTCCCATTACTATGGGTTTTCTATATGCTTACCTAACTCAAACGCAGTCTAAGGCGTCATATTGAAACTATAAAAAGTACTTATGACATATTTTCGTCTACATCAGCGGTAACTTTTATCATATCCCAAGCAGAGTATGCTAATATTTGCTTACATAACTGGGTATGTAACGCTATCCGAGCATAATGGAGACGTGCAAAAAAAAGGTATAAAATCATTGAGGCGTGGACACTAGACAGTATAATATTATTCATAATTTTGATACTCGAGTTACTGTTACGGTGGACGGCCGTGCATTTTAAGATATACGGCTATTGTATTATATTATAATTAAAAAATAATTCCTACACACATTACAAAAAGTTAATCACCTTTTTTATTTTTATTCCGAGGTATTCGAGAACAACGAGGTGAAACTTTTAGAGGTACAAGTACTTTTATTGTGTTCGTGTAAAATAACCAGCAGGTAATATATTAACTCAGATAGTAAATAAAAAAGTCTACTTTCTCAGTCACTATACTAAAGATAATATATATTTACCTTATCCCAAAATACGTATAGATGCTACTGTATAGCACACCACGCAGCAGATTATTAGATGTGTACTATTTGTATCAGTTCACATATAAATTTGACATAATTCCATTCAATTTGTTTTACGATGACTATGTGTGCGTGGGTTTTATCTAACGTCCAAAACCCTCCATTGGAGAGTGATAGAGAGTAGATATATATATCGCCCATCGTCAACTAGTCGTTCGGCCCAATACATTCGAGCGTACGTAGCAGCCCTGCAAGTTGTTTCAGAACTTCTCGTTAAGTAACCAAATCGATTATTCGATACGTACGATCACACACTCGTTATTGGGTTTTATCTGTACCAAAATCAAGGAAACCTATCAAAACACCTGTGTAAGTAATTATTAGTGTAATGTCTACTGTTCTCCAGTCACAAGTTTCGTAACAAGTTGTTCAAACAACACTTCATCAATGTTAAGCTGTGGATTCTGTTAATAACACTTGTTTCTTGGCATTATAAATTTAACTATAAGTGAACCTTAGAAATAATATAATATAGCTCGATGACGAAAATAATATTAAGTTTGGTACGAGACTCTCCTCAGTGCCATGGGTATTTAAGCTAGTCCCAGACGTTAGCCGCTAGCCTAGTCCTTTATGGCAACCTAAAACAGTCTTTCGAAGTCAAGTCGCACACGGACTTGTAGGTTGCCTCACGATTTTACTCATGGAATCCGGAAATTCTAGAGGTGTTAGCTGGGGTTCGCACCTGTGACCCTTGTTCTCAAGGTGAGCATACCAATTACTTGATTTATTAATTGTGACTTCTTTATGAAAATTTAGTACGCGCCCACTATAAATTGCTACCATAAAACAATATTAGCTTTCACAAAAAGATCTATACTCTTTGAGATTTTGATACTAAACCGTGATGCAGAAATAACATAAAAAATAATAAGTCAATCGACCGGCCGCTCTCGCGAGACTATTAGAGATCAAATCGTAAAAACAATCAACAGTATTCATTACCAGCCAGCCGATGGTTCTGCTATGCAAATTGCTATGCACGATGACGCTCGCTCCAAGAAATTGCTTTGAAGACAATGGCATTTTATAACGAATACAAAAATTTGAATTAAATTAACACTCGCTTACGAGCTATGGAGGAGATGGTCCAGCAAGTGTTGAAGAATTTAGTACAGTTGCGGATCTTATTAGGTATAGTTTTGATTTTGTGGAAACGTTTTTAATATTGAAGCACTAAGGACTTGATTTATATACATAGGACAAAACGCCTCCTATAGCTTAACTTGAACATCTATATTTATAAAAATATATAAAAGGCAATGTCTCGACAAAAGTGAAATTTGTGCACCTTTGAAAGGACTTTTGAAAATTCGACCTTTAAGGGGTCAAATTGAAGATAAAACGATGTGTGAAATTGAAAAAAGAATGGGTAATCGATACTTTATCAAATACCACAGGAATACTAATACACTTTTTGCGATGCTTTTGAAGCCAGTCTTTACAATCATTCATTATAAATAAGATTAGTATCTAGTATCTACCTATACCCTTTCTGTATTTTTTGGCATCCCACGCTTGTGTATTTAGCCAGTGTACTGTTCTTAATTCAAATATAAAGTTAAGGCCTTTAACTTTAGGTGCGGCTGCATTAGTTCTACACCAACCATTTAAATTTCCTTGACCTTCTTTAGTATTTAGCTCATGCGTGTCCAATCTGTATCTACCTCTTCCACGCTTTCCTTCTATGTACCTTAGGTGTCTTGACTTAGAGCTGCGTTTGGGCAACTTTACAAATAGCTTTGTCATGCACATAAAAAATATATTTAAAATTCCGAACGCCCTAAGTAGCATAAGTCTATGGATTTCAATTCGTTGAAATGCAAATGTTTAAGTATATTCAGTGTGACGGCGCACGGTTCCAATGAGCTGAGAATTCGATAACGTACTATAACGGTGGTTTGACCATGTCAAATGGCTAATTTATTATTCGGGAGACGATTTGTCCCTTTTAAATTTCGACTGCTATTTTAACTGTGTGGAAGTAATTCTCTATTACTTATGATATGATTTTGCTTGATCGTGTTTCATTAAAAAAAATATTTGAGGACTTTATGTTTGATGTAGAGGCCTTTTTTGAATTTTCGTATGTCCGTCTGATCGCGCATCACGGGACAACCACTAAACAGATTTTGATTAAGCATGATAGCTTATTATAATGCGAAGTCGAAGGGATACTCTGAGATAGTTAACAGATTCTAACAAAAGCTTAACGAGGGCATAGCCAATAATCAATAATAACTGTACATAGAAACCAAAAGACTACCAAAAGATTATTGTATAAATTAGATATACGTAAAGAAGGTATTTTTTTCAACAAGAATTGTCAGCTTAACTTCGGTCACCAGTCACCACACCACTAACAAGCGTCTATGGAAATTACGTACAAGTTACATAGTGGAATGTATCCAACTATAACGGGTTACTGCCTTACTTATCGAATAACTATATTCAAAACATAACTTGGCCTGACTTGACACAATATTTTTTTTAAAAACACCAGTTATCATACAAAACATAAAACAAGTGATACAACCTTTAAGTCACTATTTTATTAAACGAAAGTCTCGTACATTTCGTTAAATCAAACAAAGAATAATTGATTAAAAGTCGGCTCATATGCGAGCTTATAAATTATTAGACGTTTAGTTAAAAAAAACCAATCGAATTAAGAACATTCTCCTTTTTGAAAGAGATTCTTATAAGTTTAAAAGAAAGGTATGTGTAAGTAATAGAAATCATGAAATATGTATACAATTATAAGTAGCTATTCATCGGTATTTTTATAAGTAAGTATTCTCACTAGTTTTATGACACATAAAACACCGGAGTTATTAGTAGATAACGAAAAAACGTGATGTCGAATGCAATTATATCATCGACCTAAATTAATGGAATAAACCCACTGCATTCATGTTATTATAAAATAGAGTACGTAGGAGTTTAAAGTTGAATTCCATTAATTCAAGGGTCAATAACAAACTTGCAATCGTGAGAACGAATGAATGAACTTTGCATTGCACAGGAACCAAAAGAGAATGGCGCTTACTTATTATTCTTTTAATATTTTCGATACTTATCTTTATTTTTAGATACCTACATTTTTACTTGTTACGATAATTGCAATATGCTATAAACTCGGTGAAAGTGCATGCATATAACATTGTCGGAAACGTTCTGGAGCGAACGAAATTTGACGTTATCCGCCGGTAGATGGATACAATTAAAAAATCTTTTGACTGTCACTTTGTTAAATAATGTCCGGTTCACTTAATATGGTACTATATTACAAAACACACGTTAGATTCGAAGAGATACGATACGGTAATCGATTTTAAAATTGACAATACTGCCGCGCCGCGCCGCGTAGAAGTGCTTAGAGATATTCGAATAAAATCATGGTGGGGGCCACTGAAGATCTAGCTTACAGGAGTAATAATGTTGGAAGTGGGTGTGAAAGTGGGGTAAGCAACAGAAAAAACATAGAAGATATTTTGGTCAAATACAGCAATAGGCGTGTGTAGTAATCAAGTGCCTGAAGGATTCTGAGTGACCTAAGTACCTACACAAAAAATCCTTAGAAGTACGCAAGTGTGCGCGTGTGTGTGTGTTCGTAGAACGTGCAGATTTTGGCATACTGTACCGAGCTGGCTGCACGTGCACTCCAAAGTGAGATGATTTAACAGTGGCGATCCTGAGCACCCAAATTTACCTTCGAGATTCGGCCAGTCCACCTGATTAACAAAACCTGACAAACACAGCTGAAGTCAGTACATAAGTACTGTCTACTCTGTTCAATCTAAGTAGCGACTAACCACACACTTGCTCCACTTAAATCCTAAAATTGAAACGAAACTATACAATTACAAGTTGATCCACATCCATATCAAGGCAAATCAATTTAGCTGGCATAACTACCTTGTCCAAATAAGAGTGGTTACACACGCATGGGGGCCACACTTACAGAGCAGTTGGCTTCACGAGTCCTTATAAACCTTTCAATAACGTAACAGACGCAATATAGCCTCCATAGTCGTGAGAATTGAACGTAGCTTCGAATTAATTCATCCATTTATCGCCTATTGGTCTCAGACTACAATGATAGTTCTAATGGTGTAAAATACCGACATTTGCGTGAGAATCAAAAATGAAATGTAACCTCTAGTAAAAAATTACACAATAAGTGCTTAATAAGCTGATGAATAATTAATTAGCTGGTTGAGATTCAATTTAATTATATTTTTTTTTATTAAAAAAATTAAAGCAGTTTCTTCTGGTTCAAATCTACCTACGTACCGTTATTGCTTTGGTATTTTTATCTTTTGCATACTTATAGGTATGTATATTCTTGCGGGTACCATATTGCTTAGTACAGTTTATTCTTTAAAAAACGCGATACCATTTCAGAAAGTATTAAGTATAGCTCTTTTAAATTAGTGTTTAAAGCATTTGTATTTTTGATATTTGCAATTCAGTATTTGGTTAGTCCTAAAAAACACGCCCCCATTCCTATCAGTAAAGTTGCAGACCCATGACTAACAAAAATGTCTCGTACAACATTTATTACGGTTTTTAAAGAGCTGTATAAGCAGAAAATTGCCGCAGATATAAAGCTTGATTTATACAAATAAGGCTCGCACAGGAAGTCCAGTTTCAAAGGGAATGCATCGCGACATTAACAGGAGATAAGTACATATTACGCAATCATGCTATCTAACGAATAGAAAGGAATCTTGTTAATGATCAAATTCATCTCAACTTTCTAACTTTATTTCTTTGATTTTACACCGACGTTAATAAATGATCCTTATGCAATAAATGATAAGACAATTTAAAAGGAAAAATAGATACATTTTATGACCAAAGCTAGGAATTTAAAACTAGTTTATGAAGAAGAAATACCTCAAAACGGAATTACCTTGGTAGGTGTACCTATAGCAGAAAGTTGCAAGTCTTGTTGGTTGGTTTGAAGTATGTCGCATATTTTAAATAGCTCGAGATAATGCCTAATTAAAATAAGTCTAGACGTTCGACTAGTTGTGCAATTAGTTGAATACAATGTGGGTTAGTCGCATTCAACATACCTACTTACTATGTGTTTGTGTTGGTACATACAAACCTACTATCATGAAGTATGACGTAGTTTTGTAGGGAATAAATAAATAACCTATTAATCAACTTTTACATTGTTATTGTTACAAGTTTTGCATTGCATTGCTATAAAGAAAAAAACAAAATAGGCACGAATTTAGAACTTCCTCCTTTTTTTTCTTCGATTAAAAATGCTTGTCCATATTCCACAATTCACCGCTTGGGTGCTCTAAATACCAATCAATATTGTCAAGAGCACAACACTTCGATGTCGAAAACCGCATCAAAATCCATAAAATGTTCCATTCAATGGTCTATTTTGCAAAATGGCAGACCCTGGGGAGTTCAATGAACATGGCTAATGTAACAATGCGAAATTAAACGTTTCTATTGATTTTTTTTATTTGGATTGGTCAAGTTTTTTATCAGGCATAAAATAATATCGGGTACGTGCCTCATTGTCAGAAAACAAAACATTACACAGGTTATAAATAATGCTACACCTGAAATAATTGCATACAATTAGACACAGACAATTATATTACCTACTAGCTGTTGCCCGCGACTTCGTCCGCGTGGTATTTAACAAAGACAACCGTTGACAACAGCCTGCTCGCCCATTCTGAGCCCGCGGGGCAGGTTGTTGCTATCAAACTTAATCAGGCGCTGCGCTGCAACATTGGTTTTAATTTTTTTTCGTGAGATCCTATTTTTTTTCTAAAATAAAAGTAGCCTAAGTTACTCCTTGTTACATCAGCTATCTGCCAGTGAAAGTCCCGTCAAAATCGGTCCAGCCATTTCAGAGATTAGCCGGAACAAACAGACAGACAGACAGACAGACGGACAGACAGACAGACAAAAATTTTAAAAAATGTTGTTTCGGTATAGGTTACGTGTATACATCCAAATGCACTTAGTAAAAAGCGGTTATTTTAATATTACAAACAGACACTCCAATTTTATTTATATGTATAGATGAAGTTGCAAGAACAATGCAGTGGCGTGAAAGTACCAACTCTGGTGACAAACTGACATAAATAATGAATATTCTATACTTATTGTGTGAATCCTGAAATCGCTACTGTCTATTTTGTAAACAAATAGCAAAACAGATATGTATGACTCAAACAAATACTAATATAAATCATTCTGAAATCGTAGCCGGAAAGCGTGACCACTGGCGTCTGCGCTCGCACAGATAAGCGCCTCCAAATAAATAGAGCATCGTGCGGATATGCTTGCGACTATCGCCGATAAATTTCGAGGTGTGAATATCGATACGTCTAGTTACGTTTAATGTGCCTCATTCAGCCAATTAGCGCAATGAACGTGACATAATGTATATCGATCGTTATTTATTAAAATTGTTGCAGCGGTAATCCAGTTTGCGAATGTCTTTTATCTACACATAATACATATAATATAATAATCATATAACGACGAACGTAAAATATAACTTTATAGTCTTAAATATAAGGTCCACAACTAATATTATCAATTCCCACGACCCGATCGGCTCAGTTGGTGGTGATACTGCTTTAATAGCCGAGGGTCCCACCCAGATCGGGTTCATAGCAGTCAGGGCAAATTTTATATGATGATGTTTGGATTGCACCTGAGTCATGGACGTTTAATATATATATCTATAATATTTATGTCATTGTATAAAATTCGACATACAGGGAATCCTTGTTTGGGGTCTATACAAATAAATCTAGATTTTTTTTATAAAAATGTTCAATATAATAAAAAACAACAAAAACTATGCTCGTTTTTGTAGTTATATACAATGTCATTGAACTATGCCGCAAGGGAACTTGACAGGAACAAAAAGTGGGCTTTGTACGGTTTACCCAACTTTAGTAGGATTATAAAAAAAATTGTCGGCATCTCATCATCACATAGTTCGCTTCTCCTCGCTCTTGCACATCCGTCGGCCGGCACGATACGTAACATAACCAAGGTTGACGCACTATTATCACATGCGCCGTTTCTTTTTCAAGAAAGTGCTAACTAGCCGCTCGAAATGCCCACTGTGCAGAGTCCATTTCAACTATATTTTATACCATATATAAGTTGTAACAATAATAGTGTAAAATATTTTAACAAGGTTAACAGTAGGTTATGAAGATAACATTCCAAAGGCAATGAAACAAATTATTAGACATTTATAAAAGTGACACCCTGTACTGAGCGCACAAAAACAATACTGGGTCGCATAGTTTAAAAAAAAATAAATCAACGGGATCCATATAAGCTACTGATTCATCCGTTTAAATAGACACTATTTTTGGTATACCTTATATACTTACTATCAACTAGATGGATTATGGGCTTGATAATGATCAAAAATCTGCTCTTACGACATATATAGGAGTAACGACCCGTTACCGTATTCGTTTGTGATGTGTTGGTATCATTATATAATCTTACCTATACAGCAGGCTGAAAATAAGATAAGTATCGTGAAAGTATAAATTCAGTAATCTTCTCCATCGTTCCTTTGCCTGGAGCAAAACTATTAGTTTTATAAAAAAAGTTTACGCTTTCCGAAACAAACTGACCAAATTTATAGACAATCTATAAAATTGGGGGTATACTTTATTGAACTTCATACAGTACTGCGCTTAAGAGTTAGTAGTATATGACGTTTGTTAATGTTATAGAACGTCTATAAATTTGGAGCTATTATACAGCTATTATTTGGCTATAGATGAGACATAGCATAGCTATATCTATAGGCATTCTAATTATATAGACACATGCTATCTATGGACACTTGTACATCCGAATCTATTTATCTTATAATACAGAATGACTTCTAAGTAGGTACCTAATACTAATTATATGGGTATAAAAATAAGTATATATGTAATATATGATTTATCAAATACCTGCGATGTGATTGAGTAACATCCAAACTTCCGCATGTACCGCATTTAGGAAATTATAAAAGTGATCGGCAACAAATAAATGAAACATAATTATAGTCAGCAATGCTGCGCTTAATTAATAATTAATAATGTCAGTTGGTTTTGCTGATGCGCTAATAATATCACAGTTATTGTAAATAAGGAAAGACACAGAGTGTTCTGTGTATTATTTTACTGCGGTTCTTGTACTTCTACCCAATATCCGGAGATAGCGGGTATTCGACAGCAAAATTAACTGGCATAAACTTGGAGGTTGTAATTTTTAACCGACGAAAAACCGGAGGTTTTTTTATGTTTGACCACGCAAAACTATTTAGTGGATGATCTCATTTGCGTGACTCATTTTTTACTGAGTAGGGTATATCTCAAAAAGGGTTCCATTTTAATTTCATGAAGATGAGTTCAGTAGTCTAAATTTTATCTTGATTTCATTGACTCTTTATTTTTCTCGCGATTATGTTATAATTGTTTATATTTTCCAGTAAAAGTAAAATCGATATAAACATATTTCAGTGACATAAAATAGTATGTATGTATAACGCATACACTTGATATTGAAAAATAAAAACTTTTTAACAAGAAACCACTTCAAAAACTGAAACGCAAAAAATAATCTCATCTAAAAATCTACATAGCCTAATTAAATCTAAAGTGCAACGAATGTTGATTCGGTGTTGCTTTTCAGTTTTTTGAAGTCGGAAGTCGTTTTTGTTAATAATTTTCATCATCACAACATTTAAACATGATTTTACGATCGTAAGTAGTTTTAGATAGTTTCATAATTTCATCGATATAAAATTATCATATAAATTAAATGTCTTACATTTATGTATCATAGATATATACATAGATGTTGCACTCAAAACTCTTAACCAGTCAACACTACTTTTAACTCATAACACTAACAGAACTTGACTGAACCTGAAAATTTACTGGACATCTTGGGAGAACTTGAAAAGATAAGTAATACTATTTTATTTCAATTTCATTCACTTGTGCACGTTTATGAAAACAATGGCTAATGTCCCACTAATATTAGGTAAACATTATATATCAAAGAATACAAAATATAACAACATTTATAACTTCACTGTGCAACTCCCCGCCAAAAAGTCCCGGAAACGGATTGTCATTTTGTGATCATTTTATTGATTTACCCACAGTCACATTAACAGTCATTAAATTCTTATCAGCGTACTGTTTGCTAACGGTTGTAAAACCATACGAAAAGGCCCATTTTGTCCGTTATTTATTTTAATTTTCATGGACAAATTTAAAATTTTTCTTTCATAGAGAATTTGCGTTTCGGTTCAAGGGTATGATTACGCATAATGTACCAACAGAAGTAAGGAAAGATGTATGAGCCAAGTTCTTTAGCATTTGAACCGCTGTTTTATTAACTAAGAGAAGAGTTTGGTGTAATAGAGACAAAATATTAATAAAAATGACGGTAGATTAACGTGTCAATTGCAAACTCTAATGCTCGATTTACACGAGTGTCCTCGTGTAAATCATGCAGTAGGTACGCAGGTAACTAGTAGACTTGGAAATGTGTGGGAATCGAATCCGGACATTTGTAACTTCGTACTTGCTGAGCCTTCGTTCCTTAAGTACTGTTCTTGTGTAAACTGAGCATGTGGCTATTTTTTCTTACAAAATTCCTAAATGACATACATACTTAGGTATTTACTAGTTTTTAGTGTAGTTGAATGTGCGTCTTTCACACCTTGATTCGGCATGCAAATTAAATGTCTCGATTGTCATTGAGTATGATTGAATTCCGAATTATTCAGTTGAACAAAGTTCAACTGAATAGTATGTGTGTTAACCCACGATTTAATTTATAAATTTATAACGAACTTATTTCTAATGTTCTCATAGGTATCGCTCTAAACAATAGCATTTTAGATTAGTAAGTTAATATTAACTTACCATGCTAATTAGCTTCAATCTTTGCAAATGAGGGTACATGCCAATTAGCGAATGATTCACGCACGTTTCATTTAATGGAATTATTTCTCTGTGACTTAGGTACTCGAAACGACATCCAATGATTCCCGCAAATATGTCAACATTGATGTTTAATAACGTTAGGACTATTCTAACAACTTACCTGACTGTGTCCAACATTCAGGACAATCCTGGCACAGCGTCGCCCAGTCGAAGGCGAGGTCCTCGAAGCTCGCCATGGCTGCACCCACTTAATCAAGAGGCCAGTCCACTCCGCAACATACTCTCAAACAGCTATTCAAATCGCCAGTAGCACTAACACTTATCACCGTTAGAATACAGTCTCCATCATCAATGTCCTTGCTAATGCGAATACTTATTGCACCGGTTGTTATTGTCTTATTGTAAATAAGGGTTATTGTAAGGTGTAAAGTTTGCAGCGGCCTTTTCCCGCGCAGGTGGCTGGGTCGGATGCGCGCGCGCACGTAGATATGCGGCCGGCGAAGCACTGCGCGGTAACCTCGCGCACCGCTCGGGATGTGTCGGTGCTCGCCGCTCGGAACCTGTTCTCCGAGGCGCAAGCGTTCACTCAGCGGACACTCTTTCGATTTCAATGAACCGTTAACGTTCTTTTCTTGTTAGGTGTTTCTTATCTATACGACATCACGTAACGAAGCACCGGCGATCTGTTCCGGGGCACAATAGGCCGATGCAAGATACGCGGAGAACCGGACTCATGTTTGAAAAGATCGACCCGATGCTGTTAATAGATACGTTGCAAAACTTGCCGAACAGAACTCATTGTGATCTGCATATGTAAATGTTGAATATTTGCTTTGGAAACACGTTCCGCGCACGTAGAATGGCGGTTAGTGCCGGAGGTCCTTATGCAAGCCCACGCACGCACGTTTCAAGTGCAAACTATTGACTTCGAAGTACTTATAAATATTTTGAGAGTGTTGTACATGTTATGGGCGTTTTATTGTCATACATATTCTATGGGCGTCGTAGCAACGTTGATGAATCTTTTCTTAGCATTCTCTGCAAACGACTGTAGCATTAATTTTCCAAAGGTAAATTTATAGTTAGCTATAAAGGATCGATACACTCAGAACTCCGTTTGAAAATGTTTATCTTCATAATATTAATTAGTCGAATTAAAGGTCTGCGTTGTCCGAGTCCATCTTGCTTTTAGGTCCGCTAGAACGAACGCAACCCTATCTTATTTAGTAAAACTGTGAACATCGCGTCATTGTATTAAAATCATCTTTATTTCATACTTATAAGGGTCCAAGATCCTAGGAAAGCGAGTTTTTTTTTATAGGTACCAACTCTTCATTATAGTTGCATGTAACTCTAAAAGTGTGTCACGTTCATGAAACCATTAACACGTTAACTAAAAAAACATAACTAACTAAATAGAAACTTAATTCATTATAATGCGAGTCACTATTTTAATGCTTGCTTACTTAATTCTCTTTCGCATAAAATTGGCATTAATTGTGATGCACATTCGTCGTGTTATAATTATTAAGGCAGAAAGCGGTAAGTGAGAGTTTTTGATATTCGAGACTGCAGTTTGTTGGTTTACTCTATGTATTCATATACCTAATTAGTCCGTAGCTTGGTCGTATTTGTATATTGAATATTAAAAAAAACAATTCAAGCACATTTTTTCAATTTTTCTATGTCCCATCAAGCAAGGCGAAAATACTGTTTCAGATTTTCTCGACGCAGGCGTCTATTGAATAGAGAAACAGGAAAAATCGGGGGTTTATTATATATGCCTAGACGTGAATTAAAGTCAATAGACTTTCACAGCCGTTCCTATTTCCTGATTTCGTTTATATACTGCGTACGAAGCCCTCTTAATACATGCCATTAGCTTGAACTGGTCTTCTCAGATGTGGTGCACCAATAGTAATTTTGTGCGTATCAAATACTGTTGATTCAACTAGGCAGGTGTACTTGCCTACGTATTTACATATCTCGTCTGGGACTTTTCCGTAATCAAACTAAGTTAGGTAGGATGAAACGATGAAGTCAATTTCATCGTTTATAGGTACCAAATCAGTTTAAAAACACTCCACTGGCTAGGTACTCGTACTTAAACTGCGTATCTCGAAGAAACAAAATCGAAACCTACATACATAAATAAACACGTTTGCAGTAATCCGTTCAAAATTAACGCAACAGGTAGTCCTTGAACTGTAGTAGCACCGCGTAAACAACGCAACTACACGGAGACTCGTATTAAATAGTACCCAATAGCTGCACTAGGTAGGTGCCACTACTGTTATCAATATCGGTTTAATTTCCATCATATTTATTTATTTATAAAGCTCTTTATTTTACACCAAAGAAATAAACATAACAATAATTAAAGACAACAGATATAGTCCCAATGAAGGACTTATCACTAAAATGTGATCTCTTCTAGACAACCTATAAGGGAAAAGGAGAAGGATAAAATAAAAGATGGCTTGGTAGGCTTGTTGTTGTTGTAGGATGGCTTGGCTTTGGTAAATAAAAGATGGTTTGGTTGGCGTACAGAGCGCCAGCAAAGTTACTCTGTGGTACTGATTAATATAAAATACACGATAATATACATACTAATACCTACTTACAATTAATGATATATTAGATATATTATCTAAATATAGTATATTACACATATATACATACATACTTAACAGAGAATGTGTATAACACTGAAGATGGGAGAATAATATTAAATTTATAGTGACAAGTAATAGTCATGGACATGACCTTTGAATTTGCGTAAAGATTTAGTTCTATGGATATTGGCAGCAAATCCCAAAGACGCACACCTTGGACTGAAAAGGACTGTCGAGGAGATTGCAATGACCGGCGCTTTTAATTTGAGATCATCACATCACAATTGGTCTCGATTCCTTTAATAATTTTCGCTATTTTCTATAGTATCGGATATGTCCGTCCACGCCAACTTGATAAATTCAACCTGTGTACACATAAGACTTAGGTGTCTAAATGTGCGGAATGTATTTAAGTATGTGTGCCAATCTGTGTAGCAAGCAACGCGAGCGGTCAGTGCATCTCGCCCTTGCGCCATACAAATTGGAACACGAGGAAGTGACAGAACTATGACGGACTAAGCTTTATTTGGTTATAATTCATTATCAGTCGAATGAGTACAGATTGTTTAAATTTAAGCTCAATTAGTTATGTATATTACCTAGTTATTCCGAGGAGAGTTACGAATTCAAAGGTAATATTTTCGCGGATTTTTTTTTGTTTATTTTGCCAAATATTTAACTTTGATGTTGACAATAGAACCTAGATAGATCAGGGAGTTGCTATTCATTCATAAGAAAGATATTTTTAATTCGACGTCTCGAATATTATACATTTTAAAGTGTAGGTTATTTGAAGCGTCTTTAGCATAGTGGTTACAAGGGCCACATTCGATTCCCACCATGGTCAGTAAACTATGGACATGAGCTCTATCACACGCTTTGGCTAAGTTGAAGAAGCTAACAGGACTACATACTATAGTGATGTATTTAACGCAAATGACTAGTAAACCTTAAAAAAACAATATTGTTATAAATACCTAGTTATCGTTAGACATACCTAAAAATCAAATTTCCTCCCAAATAGTATGTAGGTAGATATCTACCTTACAGATCTGTTTACCGGTTTTAATAATGGATACCATTGGTGATTGATAGCAGGCCGAATTCAATGCCAAATGTATACAAACATAGTTTACTTATTAGATACAGCAATAGATTATTAGGTAAGGCGTGGACGCTGATTTTGTAGAACGAAAGCACAATTGTATATTTGTTATAAACAAAAATAGGTTGTGCAAGCGCGGTGTGGCCTTGGAGGGAGCCTATAGAAATACATTCGTAAATATTTTAACGCTAGCTCCGTTTAGGGTCGGAAGGACTGACGAAATATGTAAGTTCGAGAGATGGAAGCGTTAGGTGAAGGCGCGAAATTCGAAATTCGAACGGTTATTTTTTTTTTAATTGGGACATCTTTACAATGCAATTAAGGGTTTTTTGCGACATTGGCATTGTGCATTAGATGCCTCGATGTTATTAAGTTTGCTTTAAATTTACCAAAAGCAAACAATACTCCAAAGTTTGCAAAAGGCGCTATTTTTTTGTTTCATATGAAATTAGTGTTGAAGCAAATTTAATGGATACACTATGACGTAGTCGCAAACAAAAAAAATACAACCAATATATATGTATACATTTTTCGTAAAAAATTAAAACCTTCGAAATTTTATATTTCGCGCTCTAACTAAGCGCTTCCACCTGAGCTAAATATTTAAGAAACAATTACTTATCAAAAGTTTTTAAGAAACTAAATACAATTTCTCAACATCCAATAAAATTGAGATTAGGTGCAGTCGTCTTATTGTATTTAAATTCTAATTGATTTGCAATCTAGATCTCTTCTTTGCGTACCTACTGTTATTTTATTTGAGACTATCTTCAGGCCGCGACTCCGGTGCTTCGATGAAACGGCCTATAACACTTACAGATAATTTAGCTTCGTATTAGTGACAGAATTTTCGGAATACGATCAGTAGATTACCCCCTACATCTATACTCCCAAACTAACCTTACCTTACCCTTTTGCTCTCAGCTCCACGCGCGATACCTTGATGACACATAGCGTATAGCACTCAGGGATAATGTAGCTTCCTAATAGTGAAAGCATTTGTAGGGACAGAGCAATAAATCCGGTGATCATTTCCTTCATCCAAACTCACAAATAACAAGCTTTACCTATGTATACATGTTTTTGGTGCGTAAATCGTTTCACGATATTGTGGCACGGTAAACCTGTCAGATGGTCATTGATTATTCGACTCAGGTCGTCATGGTGTCATGTCATCGTTCTGAACGCTGACATCATCGGTAATCAACTATCCGTCCAACAATAGTTATGTTCAGGTAAACACTTAAATAATTTCAACCTTCAGTTAGTTTAACGTTAAATGACTATTTTAAAAAAAATACATTTTCTGCAACACAAAACGCCTTTAGTTCCGATCCATTATTTGTTTGTACATCATTCGAAATGGACCTTTTAGTTTTCATACTACGTTTTGTTTCCTCACCTAGCCACCACGGGCGTTACCTATTGATCAGTGTTAAATTATAATTAAGAATCTATCAAAAGCGTTTAGTGCAAGTGCTTGAAGTTTCAAAACATTACAAGGGTTCAGTCTATTGTGAAATGGGGCCTTAACAATACAGATAGTAAATGCGAAACTCGAGTTAGGTGAAATCGCTCCTATGGCTACACTCACGTTCTTCTTGGCCAACTTAGCGCAAGAATGACTCTAGCTGGGCACACGAATAAAACAAAGTATGCTCTCGACAGGCAGTTTATTCTCACACGTTAACGTCAATAGAAACTTGAGTTACGTCGTCTTTTTTCCGACCGACAAAAATCCCGATGTATTTGAGAAGTATTTGGCGTTCGCCTCATTGATGCGCGTTTCTGCCGCTTGGGGGTTCACGATTTCGAGACCCTGGAACAAAAAATACATTATTTGATACACTTTCAGCGCTGGATTCCAAGTCTGATAAACAATCGACTCAAAATCGAATGATAAATTTGTATTTTGATAGTTACGGTACACCATCACGCCTGCTATTCCGAATGGGTAGGTATAGGTACTGCAGTGCACTTACAACTAGCTGATAGTTTTTGGTCCCAATGTGTTAGGGGGCGAGCCTATTGCCATTATACCGGGCATATTCTTCCTTAATATGAGGAGGATTTAGACCATAGTCCACCAATCTGGACCAGTGCGGTTTGGTGAACTTCACATGACATTCGACCGACGTGCAGTTTTCCTCACAATGTATGCCTATACCGTAAAGCAAGTGGTAATCATTATTGAAAACTGGATCAGCACATGAAAATCCGAGAATCTCAATAGGTGCGAGACGGGGTTTAAGCCTGCACACCTTGTTTCCAAGGCGAATGTTCTACCAAGTTAGCTATCACTGCTTTCACCCTTATTGTATTTGTCAAAAGTGAGATTCACGATCCCTTGGCGATCTGATGATGAGTCGATTGTATTAGCAAACTTGGGGCCGAGTATTTTCATTAAATACAGGAACAATTTCTCAAGAGGTTCCACGGACATAGTATAACATTTATATCAGACTTGGACAGTTTATAATCATTAGCGAACTACATTACCCTGATATACATTCGCTCAAACGTATCAATAAATATAAACCGTGTGTATAGAGTGGTATTACAACCAACCTCGCGTTGAACGGCAATATAGCCGTATAAAGGCATCGTATTAACTTCTCCGAGTGCAGTCTACAAAATGGACGGAGTTAACAACACCGAAGCCTTCCTGGCCAACTAAACAACTCTGGCCTGTCTTTAAAAGCAAATAGGTTCGTTATTCTTGTTATTATCTCGCGATTATAATGGGTTTTGTAGTACTCCCATGGTATAGTGATTCAAATATGGCAAGGCAAGTTAATGAACATCAATGTCACCGTTGGTTATCACATTCGACGCTTATTAGAGTTGCAAGGAAGGTAACGGATCTCGAAGAAAATTAAGAAGAACGTCATTTGTTTTAGTGCTATATAACGCAGAAGATGCCTCTATAGATACTAGAATATACTTAAGAGCTGGAGGGAAATAGGAGGCTGTACGAAAATGCATGATACTTTTAGTGTACCTAAGTAATTATAAAATATAAACAATGTAATTCAAACATTTCAAAACAAAAAAGGTTTTATGAAAACTTTGTTAGCTAAGGATAACAATATTTTTGGAACGGTTTTACAAAAATGATTTTTTTTTCTATAATAAAAATTTCAAATATAACACGTGTGTATGACCTGTATAGTAATATCACATTATCATAGCCACGTTAGACCCTCTCTAATTGAGCCAAATGCTTGTTAGTAGTAGGCTTGCGTCGATAATAAAGTAATTCACTTATATACGGAACCTATTTGCTTATTGGACCAACAACTATTGTGGCGTGTCGCATCTTCGGCCGTGTTCATTGGTCCACGCGACTCGAGGCACGAGCCACTAGTTCTTTGGTCTCTTTACATAACAGAGAGGAGCAATTCTGAATGCAGATAAAATTCTGAATACTTGTTCAATCCATTCAGTGTTTTTATAATCGTGCCGCGGTCAGACAGACAAATTAGTTTCGCTAATGGGATCTTGTATTTGAGGAAACCATAAAAAAAGTGTTACAATCACTATTCTTAGGTAGAAGCTGACCCACTCGCTAATAGAACTGCAATCTTTATTTCTTTTCAATTACTTTTGAAATTATTATTGGTGTGCTAGAAATGGCCATCGTTTTCGAATTTTAGATCGATATTGGAACAAGTTGCACTTTCATTGAGATAATAAGCAACAAGAAAACATGTACCTACCAAGAAAAAGTGATAAGCTATAAAAACAATTTTAATTCTACAGAAAATAATCTAAGAATCATTGAAGACATAAAATAGATAAACATAACAGTCCAAGAGCATGTTCCGAAGGTTTTAAAAAATAATAAGGATTTGGTATCATCTCTAAAAACCTCGTTTATATCTAAAACACATTCTGCAAACAATCCAGTCCAACCAACATCAGATAACAGATCAATCTCAGCATGTACCTTGCGGCTACGGACATCGATTTGAGCTGATGCATTTGCAATACGTACACGAGCTATCGGGATATCATGGACAGGGTTCATGGAAATATCGGGAATGGAACTGAGCATTGAGACGAAATGATGGGGAAGTATTGCCGTTAGTGACACCTGGGTACACGAATTAAACATTGATTATTCCGTGAACAGAAGTCATGATAGGCCGTGAACAGATGATAGGCCATCTCATACGACATGATACCCTTATAAAGAACATCATAGAGGGAAAGATAGAAGGAAAGCGTGGACGTGGACGGACCAAGAATAAACTACATGAGTCAGATAAAAGAAAGGAGGGGGGTCATGTCGTATAGGGAGGTGAAAGAAGCTGCTCTAGATAGAGACAGGTGGAAAGAGCTTCATCAGCTACACCGACAAGGGTCTAACCCTTAAATTAGAAGAAAGAAGAAGTCATGCAAGTCACATAAGTAAACTGTGACGCTGTTGAAGAATCAATATTCTGATTAAAAAGTTACCATCAATCACTTTTAAGTTGGATATTTTATCAAAATTCCTCAAAAAATACTTGAAAATGACTGGAATTTTATACTAGAAACTTACGTTACCTGGTAGCCCTAATCAGGAAAGCTAACGGTCATTGAATGAGGTAGGTTAGCCGGCGGAGGGCACGGTTACAGTAATAGCTCTATATTTAGTAGCCCCGCTAAACTAAACGATGGGTGCGGTTGATATTTTTCAGATGCGCGTGAGTGATGAGATTTATGTACAAGAAGATACCTTTAGAAGATTTATGTTCAAAACTGATTGGAGTTGATAGGCATAGGTGGAATGTTTGTTGTTTTTATGTTGAAATGTAAATATAATCGTATCAAGGATTTTACATTTGCTGTCTGCCCTCTCCTTTTCCCACCCCATTATCTAATACGACTCAAGTCAAGACCTCAACTAAACTTTGCAATTTTAGATTAACGCCAATTCAAGTCACTAATAGAACTGCAAGACGAACGTCTTGTAAAGAAATTCGTATAATGGCGAACCGTATGTCTTACTAATCACGTCTATGCCATGGCATAGTGCAAAGGATTTTTAACTGCACTTTTAATTACATTCAGTATGGAAATGATTAAAACTTACGACTCTTCTTCACAACATGATTGGATTTATATTACGGAATTCTGCCTTCCCATCGATTGCGGACCGTCTGAAAGCTATTCAAGACGTAAAAGGCAACCGCATCTGTCTTCATTTGGTCATCATTATAGCAAGTATTCATGCACCAAACAAAGCATTACATTGCTTAAACATTACGAAAATAAAGACATTGATTTCTTATATTTACGCGAATACTACACATTGAAATATAACTAATTTTAATTTGGTCCAATACCAAGCGCACTATGCAAGACCTGAAGACACTTTCTGCGTAGGTCGGACCCCGGCACCCCAGTTCTAACCATGACACTAGGACGTCTAACACCTCAGTCCTCCCGTGACCATGGTCGCTGTAAAGCAGCCAAAACGTCGGGAACGTAAAAACATAAAATAAACGCGATAAAATCCTTAAATTTATTTTATTTCTACAAAAAATAACGATCTTTAACAAACCAAGTAAGACGACCTAATAAAATAACATTAGCATTCACATTGCGACGCAATCTCGTATCTAAACAAGATTTAACATCGTTAATGGTAAGGGCGTAGCCATTCCCCTAGCACAAATACCAACAGCGAAATGTAAACGGTGAAAGTCCTATACTAACCAGATTGTCTGAAACACCGGGGTGCAATTTTCTAGTGTCACCTGTATGCAAACTCGGTGACTGACCACCGTATTTATGTTATTGAATTACGTAGAGATGTATTGCTAATCATAGGACTTCGAACTCGAATAGGTACTATATAAGGTGTACCAATAATCATTAAACATATTTTAACAGGGCCATCAGTAGGTTATAAATATAATATTCCCAAAGAAATAAATCAAATTATTAGACATTTATAAAATTACACCACGTACTGAGTGCATGTCCACACGCCACTGGTTCAACTTGTTTAAAAAAAAAAGCGCTGTTATTTTATAGAACAACATGCTCCATATAACGTACTGATTCATCGGTTAAAATATTTTACACTAATCTTGTTTTACCTTATATAATACTTATTTATTCTGTCCATATAAATCATTGGATCCACAAAGAGTAGGCAGAGGCGCATTGCAGTTCACCCACAACCCCAAACCCCGTCCCCCTACCTACGCCTTTGGCCACATTCGACCCCGCTGGCGTAGTGAGAATATGAAAACTTTACACGGCTTTCGAAAGACGTGCTGTTTCTTCACGACGTTTGCTTCGATCGTATAACATGTCATACTAATGATTGAAAATAAGATTCGCACATGAAGTCATAAAACTTCAGTGCCGGGGTTTGAATCCGCACACCTTCTTCCTTGGCTGTCACTTTTTCACTGAATTATATTGTGGGATAAATTGATTTTATATCATTTATCACTGATAAAATTATTATATTATATTTCACTAATAAAATCCCGGCTCTCATTTATTCGTAGTTCTATATTCATACAAATAAATAAAATCCTTAAGTGTAAAATCGGGGTATCAATATACCCATCATTATACGATAATCCGCAGCATCAGTAAGTGGGCAATGTACTAAAAATAAACGCGAGGTTACGAGCCCAGATGCCCCATAATATGTTAGGTTTCTACTTTCACCGTGTAACACTACGTATTTCAGCTGATAGGCCACTTACCGCCGTCTAAGCCTTATTTAACGTTATTATTAATGGTTGATTTAGACGCCCCAACGACTGGCAATTTACATTGAAATAACAAGATAGTTTCCATATAACAAGACTGTATATTAAAAAAAAAATCGTAGCGATAATTATTTTTGATACTAAAGTCGAATCTACCATTTTAGGAATTGTTGTGTATTTCGTTTTAATGGAAGGGTTTTGGTGAATCTTTGCATAGTGTCCAGGTCCAGGTACTTTGTGTCCCGGGAAATGAGCGAGTTTTAGAGAGATAAGCAAAAAAAATACTGAAACTCAGGATGGTGAAAGCATAAATACCTATCCGGTCAATGTATACGGAACCTACTATAAGTATTCGTAGGACTACTAGGATTTCTATAGCCATATAGACGCTTGTAGCATTGATAGTTTAATTATAATTAAATGTATGTAGCAGTAATATTATTTTAAATTAACTTTATAGCTCACTTGACCTACATGGCAAGGTGACGGTGACGCAGTTAAGCCTTTGGTTTTCATGACCAATGGTGCCAGACATTCATCGCATTCTCTTTACAAATACTGCTTGAACTTTTAAAACTAAATAGAGAATTAACACTTTTCGCCTCCGCCAATAGGACATACTTCACCCTGCGCCGCAATTTAATTGGCGAAATTTTTGGCGCAGGATAACGACTTGTCCAATCATGTGCATGGCTGTAGTAGTACCTAGTTCAATGCGATGTTGGTGAGTGACAAGATAATACCTGCCCAAGTTTCTACTCACTCATTCACTATCATCTCGACGGAGATACTAAGGTCACATGAGGATTTTCGTGCGACGCGATGTTAATGACCTCTATTACCACTGGTTCCTGTGTGTATTGCGTGTGTGACGACTGCCGACGGTAATAATAGGCAACGCAATGGTGCGGGAAATATAAGCACATAATAATATCTGCATGGATAAAAAAAAACAACCTTAAAGATTTTTATTCGTAATTATCTAAGATTATTATGACCAGATGGTGAGACCCAACATTAAAGTTTGTTAAAATCGGTTGGTACTGCTGTTTAACCTTGTTATCCTCCCTAGCCCGGTATTGTTATTAATGGGAGCATTGTTATTGGCCATAGGTATTCTCGACTTATAGCTTTATCGAAAGTAAGTAATAGTAAAACCTTAATTGTCTGCAACAAGATATATGGTGATGAGATAAAACACCAAGGGTCTTCAAAATGTATGTTAACAAATCAGAAAAACGATCAAGATCCGATCGCGCTGTGTGCATTTATAAAACGTCGATATTATTCTGAACAATTTGTGGTTCCAGAACCGCAGTCCAGTGGAACACAGTGATTGTTTCTAGCGTTAGCATGGGACCGTATAGTTGTGTGCTCGTCTGGCGATACAAAACAAAACAAAATCTAGAGCTACTGTGATGCTAGTTTGTTTATTATCATAAACGTTTAAGTCACTCTTTCGTCGAGTAGCGAAAGGGAAAGTTTAATATATAAGATACCTAATCTGTTTTTAATTTGGCAATAATTAGCTGAATTACTTAACATTTGGCTCATTCGGAGCCCATGGCACGAATATGCTCACCGTTCACCGTATCTTCTATTGTTTTCGTTGTAGGACGAACAACTAAGAAACGTATTATCTAATTGCATACCTATAGATAAGGCGTTAGGAACAACATCATCAAGTTGCTTTGTATAATAAGATGATGGTGATGAGGCGTTTGTTTTGTGTGTAAACTGGTAAATGAATACGTGAGACCGCGACTCAATTACGGCACAGAACAATGCAACTTGTTACCAGCGTACATCGACACAGATTCGCTTACAATCGTCAAGCAATTATGTAATGTTTATGGTCATATGTGCATTTTATGTCGATTGTGGTATTTAAATGTAGGGCGCGAAGCACCTAAATAAGAAGGTGTTACTATTACGCGCTCTTTAAAGTGAACTTAAAAAGGACTTAAGTGTAAGTGGGATTACATAAGACATTGTGTAATGACCGAGTGTGAAATTTGATTGAGAATTTAAATTTGTGCAGACAGGTGTTCCGAATTTATAATTTCGAAATCATCATATTTTAAAGTAATATTGAAACACATTATAACTTTAAATGCTAATCTAAACGACTAACTCACTCGTTTAAAACATAAATCATTAGTTCCGATTAGGCTTCTATCACGCACGTTAATCTGGTATCCGCTCTATTGATTTTATTAGATTTTGCCTGCATAGAGATACACAATTAGACATATTGACTGAGATAGATAGATAGATAGATAGCTGTAATTGGATGTCGAATAGAGAAGAACCGTATGAGCGACAAATTATATTATTAATGGTTTCTGTAGTTCATTCATCTACACACTGAACAAAGCCATGTCGCCAAGCGGCCTAGCCGTGTTCCGGCATGATATTCGGTGTTGCCATTCATGGATGGCGGGTCAGATCAGTTGCGCTGCATGTGCCTAGTGAATGTAGCGTCTCTATCTACTGCCGCCTTCCTACCTAGGCAAGTATGCTCCATCGTAGATCTCATCGTCACTTACCATCAGGTGAGATCGAGATCAAATACTTGCCTATAAATGTACAAAAAAAATGTACTTTATAAAATGTAGCTTGCTTAAAATGTTGCACACTTTTTTAATAAACCTTATAGGTTCTAAAATGTACTTATAACGATCCTACCATAGAGCTATAAAAAGGTGCAATATTTCTACCTGCTTCTTCGTATAGCTCTATCCTTATCTTCGGACCAACATAAAGGGACATTTGATTGCATATGGTTCTTTAATAGAACCTGACTTATTGTAGCTATTTATGTGTTTCGGTGACACCTGTCTAAAATAATTATAAAAAGTTTATGCAAATGAATCCTCACAATGTATAGGATATAAATAAAATATAATTTAAATAACGTTCATATGATCGGTGTTTTAAAAATAGCATATCAACACTACGGTATTGACTGAATTAAATGGAAACCAATAATATTACGTAAATAAATGTCAATAAATTCTAAATAAGAACGAACAAGTTTTGGCAATGTGATAAAATGTTAATCTATACATAATTTAGAAGTTATTAATATTGTTATTTAATCTTTATCAATATGTTAACTACTCTGTATCCCCATCGACTTGAGGAATAGAAAAAAACCGTTTACGAATAATATATTTAAAACTCTTATTCGTCCGAGTATTCATATAAAAAAAACAATACGAACCTGTAGTGGTGTGAACGCCACCGACGACGCGGTACCGGACACCTGCCTCCTAATACTAGTGGCGCCTCCGTACTGCTGTTGCTTCTGTAAGTTCCTCTGCAGTGTCTTACTGATCCGCACTTTGGTCTTCTCGTCGATTTGAGGCAGTCGCACGCGACCGGTGCTGGAATTGCCGATCGTGCCGCGAGAGTAGCCGAGGTCTTCTTGATACGCGTCGTCTTCGATCTGAAGGTGAAAGAGACATTTTAGCAATGTTACTGGCTGGATGAAAACGAATAAATGTCGTATTTCTTATCTTTATTTAAAAAAGTAATTTGTAAATGTGGGCACCATGTACTATTTAATTTGTTATTGTATAGTTTGAGTTAGTACTTTTTAAACACCTACACAAACCGGTCTAGCGGTGCTTACATTGTGTGCGATAATATGAAGTAAATGCACGCGTGTATAATAAGCTGCATTGTGAACCTAAAATCGGTCCTATAAGAGCGACTTCACGAGCAAGTGTATTGAAAAAAATATTCAGTCTGATGTTTATTACCGTAATCACGATCAAGCTAAGGAACATCTTTATTCGTATTGAATAACGAAAAGAGCATTGTAATGTTATTGTTAATTTACTGTAACTGCTATGTATGCGATGTTTAACATATTATCCACAAATTACACACATTCGTCATAGTGTACACATAAAGGTAAAATGTGTGAATGTGTGTACACGATTCACCGACCAAGTAATTCTTAGATATGATTAACACAGATCAATGCGATTAAATGGCTGGTGATGAACGAGGCGCTGTGAACCGAACAAACACTTACACACGGCAATGCTGGTTGGCGGATTTGTCTGGGGTTATTTAATGGAGTTTTATTCTCATGTTTTACAACAGAATTAATTGTGAGTCTATTATGATCTGAGTTGTGTAGCTTGTTTCGGTATCAAAGTAAAGTAAAGTCTATCTGTCATCGATGTGTATTCTTTCAAACAATTCGTTAGTGAGTTTTTAGAATAGAAGCTACATTATTATGCCATCCCTAATTATGTGTAACCACAAATATATTATTATCCGTCCTCATATATGTTCAACTTCATATAATATATTATTATAGTTTGGATCCGAAAGTTGTCCAATCGCCAGTGCGGTGGGTTCCCTCACAAGTGGCGGCGCACGCGCAGCCAACGGGACTGGCACGGACGTCCGCGCGCTTCAACAGGTCGAGTTCCGGTCTATTTGATAACCGCTAAAAAACCGTGGGCCACTTGAAATTCAAAGCTCGCAGCCGCGGCCCGCTGAGCGTGACGTCACATTTATATCAAGGATCCAAGACCGAGCGTTTTGCGGAAAACAACAAAATATGAAAGGACCCTATTTAAAATAAGGCCGCACATTATGTGGACTAGACACTGAAAACATGTTTTAAGAATTGTGTTTTAAAAAATTTTTTTTTTTTTAATTAAGCCCTTTAATTGAATTGACTGCCCGACAACAGCCTTTTCGGAAAATCGATACGTAATACACACAAAAAATATCTAAATAACATATCAAGTCACGTGATCTACTAATAGTTTTAACTGGTTGGAATCCGTTGAGCGCAACGATTTTGGATTACTGGCCTTTTGCGGTAGCAAGACATTTATAAAGACATCTTCTCGCAAAACATTGGTATATCTTAAAGCGGACTATTTGCCGATAAGATCACCACAAAGATATCACAATCTGGCCAAGTTTCCAGGAATGAGTTGAGTGGCGATTTTGTACACGACACAGTGCGACAAATGGCGTGTATTTTCGGCTCGAGGGCTGTTTTTGGGGACAAACATTCGGCATAACTCCGTGTAGGTCTAGATCTCAACTGCACGAGGATCTACGTATCGACAGGTTATGGTGTAACGATTTAAAGACCATTGTCTCGTCTCAGGGGCTGAATGGTTTCCTAATTTTAAACGCATGGCTATCGTACGGATTCCATGAAAGATTAACAGGCGCATCTAATCATCGCCATCAATTAAATCGGCGGGCACGGTCGATTATTGTATGTATGAGGACAATTATCGTCGCTCTCACTTCACTCGTATGTACGCTTCACAATTGTAGGTTAATCATGGAATTCCATCCAACATGATACCGCTTCCATTAACATATTTATAATCATTCGGTTCGCAACTATCGTAGCTGTCATTATTAGAATCGCTCTAATGAACAATGCAATGTTACTTGTCCGAAATACGAGATTAAATCTCGTTTTAAAGATACGAAGACCGTTACAATTGGAATTATTATAGACAATTATTAATCTTCAGTCAGATAAAATGGTTTCCGATTAATTACAAAACTATTGATGTCAATAATGAAACAAACTATCTAAAGATTATGTGATTAGTGGAATGTGTGTCACTTCAGTAACGAGGTCAAATCAGTTGCCACGCAAAAGTTTTAGCGAAAATCCATTCAGAAGTTGTTGCGTGATGCGTGGTAAAATTGACGGACCGTTTAAAGATTGAGCTTCCGTATCGCGTAAACAATTGTGTTATTTAAAAACATATATTTTTGTCTATGTATGTATTTTATGTACCTACGTCTTTCGCAAGTCGTGTGAAGTTCGACAACCTGCACGGATTCAAGGTGGATTATGACCCGAATGGCCCTGTCATTAAAGGGGAGTGTGCCCGGTACAAATAGTTTAGCTCATGGTCCGGTATAGTGCCAATAGACTAGAGCCCCCTATTACAATGAGACCAAATACCATCGGCGAAATGTGTTTTTTTTACCATTGCCTTACTGATTACAGACAAGATGGTGTTCTTAATTCGTTCAATTATTTTATGTACAAAATGGGGTCATATTGTAAAATTAAACTGATTTTTATGAATTTACTAACACATAAACTAATAATATATTTACGCTTTTAAACTACGCTAGTCAAAATTACAATACATTTTTTATGAGATTTATTATATAAAATTTCCATGATTTCTTACTGAGCTCCGTAAGTACTTAGAGCTCAGTTATTATTAATAAAAATAGCGATAAATCAATAAATATATTGATAGATATATAGGGGAAAGGATCAACGGTACACTCACGTCAGCGAAGTTAAGCCGGTTCGCGTTCTTCCTGAACTCCGTCATCGCGTACCGCTCCTTCATCTTGCGGACGCGTTTGCCGCCTCTCTTCTTCCTGCTTTGCTCTATTGGTTTCGGAAGCGGCTTCACAAATTTTACTGGTGGTGGTTCCTAAGAAAAAAATATATATAACTAGCTGCGCCCCGCGGTGTTACCCGCGATTAAAAAATATGTCGATGCCTATGTCATTTTCTGACCCCTAAACTACCTTTGCAAAAAATCATGTCGATCCTATGTTCTATGAAAAATTTAAACAAATCTATCCCACTGGAACCATCCATTTTTGCGGGATAAAAAGTAGCCTATGTGCTATTCCAGACTATAATCTATCTCTGTGCCAAATTTCATCCAGATCCGTTCAGCCGTTGTGGCGTTATTGAGTAACAAACATCCACCCATCCAAACTTTCACATTTATAATATTAGTGGGATAAAATCAATGGATTCTACAAGTGATGATAGCTAAGTTGGTAGAACGCTTGCTTTGAGACAGAAGACGCAGTGGTAAGGCGGCCTTCTTTTTAACAAATATAGCATGCGTCGCAGAAAGCTGATGGACAGGAATGGCGGAGGGCCGTGATGTGTGGACGTCATTATGAACAGGCCTATGTATATCAGTGGGCGTATTTCAGCTGAAGTTATATATTACCTGTAGTTTATCGAGCTTTTTCTCAATGGACTCCCGGAGTTGACGTCCAATAGCACCATCCGTACTCTCGTGGCACGCGTCCACTCGGGCGGCGAGGGTCAATTTCGTTGCCACTAATTTCGCCGCTTTGTATCTGAGCTCCTAAAATAAATAGAATGTAATCGTATTATCAAAAAAAAGGCATTTATACTATTCTTATTTTGGTACTTCTGATATTTAATTCTGGATATTATAAGATAGTCCCCAAAATAATTTGAACTGCATCGCAATATTATTGTTTTATACCAACGAGCCAAGATTACGTAGTTTATACCTAGAACAGCAATACACAATACTTACGGGTTGTGTATCTTGAACAATTTGTGAAAAATAAATGAATCCAGTGTGCGGCAAAGACGCGGCTTGTGAGAATCCCGACAGCATTTTCTTTTGTTGCCCCAGCGGTAGCACATTGCAAGCTGGCATTTTAGATAGTTTCGATAAGCCACCAGCTATGCCTAGGATCTTGGCGGCTGTCGAGGCACCTGTAAAAAAAAACTTCATAAAAAAGAAAATCGCGTTACGAATTCCATGCGAAATTTGCGGCTACGATTGTGCCTCTTTTGTAGCGTTTTAACTACATTAATCGCGCGTGAAAAATTTGTGCTCATAGATTCTAAGATTTGCCGCAATGCAATAAGATGATTAGGGTTTAAATCAATTAATGTAGTATTCCGGACGACACGATAGACACGTGTCGCCTATTCACAACTACAAATACTCTTTTTTGTATAAGCTTGTTGGGTAGTCTCATATGTAGCAACCAATGTTTGCAAACATTGTTTGGCCGTTTTTTGTCGCCTATTGCTGTCGCGCTTTGACTGCTACAATTTATTATTTACGTAGTCAAACTGATTTTAAATTATAATTACACTCAGATTTATTAGCCATCCTATAATCCATATTCATATTATTTAATTGATAATTAAAATTTGGAACTTACCAACTATAGCAGTTATGTTTGGTGCAATAAATGTCATTCTGCTTTCAACATATTCATATATGCTTGATTTGAAGTTATTTAGCTCTCCGGCCATGTCACACGCCTCATATATTTCAGCTAATTCATTGGCTGTCAACAATTTTCTAAAGACAACAAAAAATTAAGTTGGGTAAATAGGGATTTTTTCAGACAAAAACACTAAATATTCTGATTAATATTAGTGATATATTATTACAGTTTAACTACATATTAGTATTAATTTTGGCTGCATTCCTGCAGTTGGTAGTGACCCTGCTTTCTATGCCGAGGGTCCCAGGTTTAAATTCAGGTAGGGACAAACTTGGTGTGATGAGCACAAATATTTCTACCCAAGCCATGGATGTTTAATATCAATATAAGTTATATATACTGGGTTCGCCCCCAGTACCAGGTACCCATAATACAAGTGTTGCTTGCCACTGTGCATCTGGTGATATTTATAGTTAGAATTATTCTTATTATGTGTAACTAACATATGATTACAGTCATAATAATACATTAAAAATGTCATAATATAGTGATTCATAACTCACCCTTGTGTAGTGGATGCTGTTACAGACACAATCATAATTGTAGCTTGTGTAAGATAGCTCTGCAGTGTCTCATTATTTTTTGCTTGGTCAAGGTCATTGCCCAACTCCCTCACAGCTCTTATGTAGTCCAATGGTGATATGATCAGGGACTCTAACTCAGGGAACCGTTTCTGGTACTTATCCCGTACAAATCTGTGGATAATAGCTGGAAAATAAAATTTGAAACTTATGTTTGTGCCTACCCTATTGTTTTTTATACTTAATTAAAATTTGTGTGACATCATGAGATTCTTTTTAAAACATTAGAAATGGTTTTTGCATTATCTGTATGATATTTATGAGGCAGAAAACCATACTGGCACTGTGGGATATTTCCACAAAATATAAAAAACCTGCATATTACAAATCAGGCACAGTATTGCATGTCATAAATCACTTACACACATACAACACAACCATACATTTTTCTTATCCTAAAAAAGGTAAGGATCTACCAATGTACTTCTATTTATTTTTAAAACCTATTTTTCTTACTATCTCCATCCATAGACCAACATTGATTCTGAAAGCTAGCCCCATTAAATTTCTGTCAATAAGTGATAATTTCAATTCAGACACAGGTTATTCTTTACTTATAAATGTGAAAATAATCATATTACATATTCAATATAAAAAAGCAGAAACCTACCAATTTCACCATCAATCTCTGCAGCTATATTATTGGCTTCAACAATCAACTGATACTCTGGATCCGTCTCCATTAGTCCAGTCACTTCTATCTTCTTTCTGTTATTACCCACATTGTTTTCAATCTCATTAACTACCTAAAACATAAGAGTACTTTTATGGTGCGGTCACATCTGGGCTACCGTTTGTGTTAATAACAATATATGCAATTATTATAGCACTAAAAATACCATGTTAAATGTTTGGCTATTGGCTATATTGTAGGCAACATGGTGTTTTTGTGTAAATTAATTTGTTAAACTGTGCCCACTTCTGCTTAGTGAAATCATTAAGGCACTAATTAGTAGACTCAGCCACAGGTGTGGCCTACACCTTTATAACTATATTTATGTTTTACATCAGCTGAAAAAATATTGAGTCACTGGCCACTCAGCTTACTAAAAGGTTTCTTTACAATAAAAAAATTACCTATGCTTACCCTTATGAAACGATCGGAATTTCTTAATTTTGCCAATTCTCTAATGGATACATTTTTGATTTCTTCTTCTTTAGGTATTACCGGATAGGGTACAGCGAATTCGTGAGATGCATCATCCAATGGTTTGTTTTCAATGAGCGCTTCTAGCTCTCCATCATCATTTTCTTCTAAATCAGCTAAAAGTTCGTCAGCCAAAGACATTTTCACCAGACAAAGCAAGGACTACGATTCAAATACGGCAAAAATAATACAGGGTATCAATAGCTCAATCAAAGCTTCTCAGGCAAAGCACAAATTACTAATTACACTAATTACATTACAAAAAATAAAATAATAACACTACGCTTCTTCTTCTAAGCTACCACGCTGATTACAGATATGGGCAGTGTTACCAGATGAAAGTTTTAAACTACCTTGTCTGCAGACCAAAATTACCGTGTTTTGAGTATAATTACCTTGATTTTAATTTAAAATTACAGTGCATATTACGGGGCCGATCTAAAAAAAAAAAAAGGTACACTTTACAATTAAAAACTCTTCCAAAAGTTCTACTTCTTGGTCATAAATCAACGAAGTCATTGTTTTAACCATATCATATGGTATAAGTATAAGCCTCTCACAGGCAGCATTGGAGTGGGGCAATGACAGAACCTTTAACAAGAACGTGGGAAGAAATTTCAATTTCTTCGTAAATGCATTTCAATGCATGTACGAAAAAAAAATATTAAAATTTTCCCCGATTATATTATCTCCCCAGTAATGAAAACGTTAGGGATTTCCTCAGCAGCGACAGCCAGTGTTGCTAATTAAGTATTACTCATAAAAACACACGTTTTTGAGCACGAATTTGAGTATTATTTACACGGTAATTAATATTTTAAAATACCGTAGAAAATAACACGGTAATAGCTCATTACCGTAGACCGTGTTTTGCTCAAAATTACCGTGCATCTACGGTAATTACCGTGTATCTGGTATCACTGGATATGGGTGACATATTATACGAACCAATATTTTTTTAATAAAATAAAAATTGTCTATGAAAGGCAGACAGGTAGGTGTGCGTTATATGGGAAACCCTTTCGAGAGGGACTTCAAAGGATTTGCGTTTGACTTATTCTAGTCATAAACCTACCCTGTGTTTTGGTAAAAACTTTTAAAAGGTAAGCTAAGTGAATAGGTAATCATTAGTTAAATCGGACAGCAGTTAAGTCATCCAAAAACCCAATCAAATTCATAAACTTTTCATGTCCGGCAAATTTTCAGTAAAGCATCCAAAGCTTTGCTGATAGGGAAAGGGGATTCATTTCATCATCATTTTCATGATCGGAAAATATCGTTTTATAAAAAATGATCAAGCAATACTACCTAAAAAAAAATAGGCCTAGAATGGGCCGCCAGCCGAGAGACGGCCAAAAGATTGAGAAGATAGCTCAAAAATTGCAGGACTAGTTGAAAAAGTGTTGAGAGCGCTAAAGATTGAGAATAGATCTCCGCCTACGTGGTAAGCGCAAGTTATCTACTTCGCTATAATCTTGATTAGCCGGAATGGACTTGATAGATAGCCAATTAAAATGGCGAATTTTCTATCCGCATTTTTAGGCCCAGAAAACTGAACGAAATTCTAGAAGAGTATTGAAAAAGTTCTATCGTTATTATCAAAGAGCAAGGTGCTATTTTAATATTTTCTATGGTTATCTGCTGTCCTGCTGACTTTCAAACTGTCATTTTTACGAAAAAACCTACGTACAGACAGGTAAATTTTGTTCTGCCTGCAATTTCTAACTAAAAAGAAAGGCTTCAGGTTACGCGAGAGCCTCGCTAAAGGACTCAATTTTGTAATTAAAGTGATTTAGGTGGAGTATAGCTTTAAATAAATCAGTGAAATGGCGCTCAATCCACAGTATGATGCCATTGGAAAAGGTTTTGTGCAACAATATTACACACTGTTCGACGATCCGATACAGCGACCAAACCTCGTTAACATGTATAATGTAAGTATACATTTTAACTACGAACACATCATCTAGTTTCGGATTTCTCGCAGTTTAAAAAAAAATAATTGATCAATTATCGCTTTTAGGTTAGCTTCTTACTCCCGCCGAAAAATAATATTTTGCATGTCAAGTTCGTATTTTCATACCTATTTACCTAGCCTATTCTCTAGTAGTGATTACGAAATTTGTTTTCTATCACAATACATTAATTGGATTTGTTTATCAAAACAAATGTGAGTCATAAAAGTATGATGTACGATTGGGGATAATAACTGCCCAGATACCTTACTACCTATGTTACCTACATCAATAAGTCTCTCCATCATTGTGTTAACACTGTATACTAAATGTCCTTTGACCCATTTTAGGTGGAAACCTCATTTATGACATTCGAAGGTGTGCAGTTGCAGGGTGCAGTAAAAATCATGGAAAAGTTAAATGTAAGTCTCTTTTATGATGATAGTTAGTTCTAGCGGTTTGAGCCTATGCCTTCATGGTGAATTTCATTGATTCCTGCCTATATGGTGAACATCAAATCTTTTTTTTTACTATTTGCCCTGGTGTGGTTGGTACTGGAATCACCTGAGTCAATAGTATGGTTCTTATGTATATTACATACATTGAACAGTTTGGGACTATACAATTGCATTGCTCTAGTGATATATGTTTATTGTGTTGTATTAATACTATGTTACCTACATAGTTTTGTTAAGATTTTTTTCTTTTTAAAATTTTAAATCTGCTTGAAGGCTATACTGAACAAGCTTTTATATTTTTATTAGTACTGGATAACTATTATTAGGATTAGACATCAAATACAGTTAAATAACAGTAAAACTTTCTAACATTTGGTGCACCCAATGGGTTCCTCTTTAAATAACATAAAAAACCTTCAAAGTAGAACATTAAAATAAATATTATTGAACTTGTTTTTCAATATTTCAGGCTTTGACGTTTCAAAAAATTGGACGAATTATAACTGCAGTAGATTCACAGCCCATGTTCGATGGAGGAGTACTAATTAATGTTCTTGGACAGCTCCAGGTGAGTTTGTATAAAACTTTTTTTATTGTAATTTCACGGTAACCTGAATCATACGCACCTATGAATTATGGATACACATTAGTTTTGAAAAGTAAATAAACTGCACCAAAAGTGTTAAGAAATGTAGTTTTATGTATTAAATGATGTGAACAATGCTATTACTGCCAAAGGGAATGAAAAAAATATATTGAATTTAGAACAGACAGATCAGGATCTACCCCATGCATACTTTCAAACTTTTGTACTGAAGACAATAGAGAATTCATTCTATGTACAGCATGATATGTTCAGACTGGCACTTCACAACCACTAGTTACATTTATCACCAGATACAAAGTAAGAGAAGACCTCTGCTTCCAGATAACACACTTTTGGTTGCACTTGGTTGCTAACATCCCAGTGATTCTGTATCTTCATCTGTTCTGTCTTATAGAATTTGTACCTATTATTTGATTAATTCATTAATAATATTTGATATACCTATTATTTGATTAGTTCATTAATAATTGTATCACCTGACAAACTCACCAACTGTACGGTCCCAAACTAAGCAAAGCGTGTATTATGGGTACCGTTTATAGCCTGCCATATAATTATGGGTCAATTAAAATATTAATAGATTGCTATTATAACATTTGTTTTACTAATACAGAGAAATTTAGAATAAAAAATCAATGATTGATTTATTATATTTACGCGAATACTACACATTGAAATAAAACTAATTTTACGGATTTTATCGCGTTCATTTTATGTTTTTTACGTTCCCGACGTTTCGGCTGCTTTACAGCAACCATGGTCACGGGAGGATAAAATAAACGCGATAAAATCCGTAAAATTAGTTTTATTTCAAAAAATCTATTACAATGCACAATATTACAAATTGGCAATTTTTTTCGATTGGTATGGTATAACCTGTGTTTTATTGTACTTGCAGTGCGACGATGACCCCCCACACCCGTACATGCAAACATTCGTTCTGAAGCCACTCGGAGACTCCTTCTTCGTCCAGCATGACTTATTCCGCCTCGGAATCCACGACATCGCTACTGCCTAATCAAAATGATCCTCCACCCCATGTCATCATATCGAACAAGATCAGTAAGGTCGTCAACGCTATTTCAAGCTCTTGTTTTAGTTATCTAGGTGTAAGTAATGAATTGCCCATTTAAAAAAAGTTCTGATTGTACATTATCCGATTCGGAATACTTTGGCATTGTTTACTGCTTATATGTTTGAAAAGGCTAAGTGAAAGTAACGGCGGACAAGATTTTTTTTTCAGTTACATGTACACATTTTATAATAAATACATTATAATTTTGTATTCGTGGTGGTTTCTATTGAATCCAGAATGTATAAGGTTTAACAATAATAGTGTAAAGGTCATGAAGCCGGTCATAATGATCATGATTTTTTATCAAATCAATGTTGAAATTGTGTTTTATTATCTAAAATAATAAGTTCACCATACTATTGACTCTAATAGACAATCTAAAAATTTAAATTTCATATTTACGTTTTGTTTTCTCTTTTTTTGTAAAATATGTAGTTATCTTTACAACTTAGAGTATTTTACACTATTTCTGTTAGACCTTATAATGTGCAGCACAAAACTGAGTACTCAATCCTACATGCCCCGGTACTATTCTATGTTTATCAGCTTTCGAAAACACTGCGCAAGTGTGTCAATCAATACAGACTGAGCCAGTTTAATTTGAATGAATAGAATATTGTACTAATGTGACTATTATCTAAGGGCCAGTACTACAATGTCCTGATAAACCCTATCCTTTGAAATGTTTGACAGAGGGCACTACAAATTCTGTCAAATACATTGTGGATAGGATTTATCCACAATGTATTTGACAGAACAATGTATCTTTCTACGAGAAGTTAGTAAAATATGGGGGGGGGGGGTCATAGGCGATGAAATTATTTTTCATTACAGCTTGCGATGTAATAATCAATATGGGCGGCATTGCATTTGAATTAACCTAAATGGTTAGGTCTGTAATGTCAGTTCGTCACATACGTATTTGTGAAATGAAATGTTATGCTAATTGTTCTATACTAAATATTATAAAGAGCTGCCGGCGGAATCTAGTTATTTACTAATTTTGTAAAAAAAAAAACGAATTCTCTGGGATTTCATGTGCGAATCTCATTTTCACTAATGATTATCACTTGCTAATCGGTGAAGGAAAACATCGCGAGGTAACCTGCATGTCTGAGAGAACCCTTCGAATGTCGTGTGAAGTCCGCCAACCCGCACTGGGCCAGCGTGATGGACTATGGCCCAATCCCCCTCGTATTGATGGAAGACCCGTGCCCAACAGTGGGACATTAAGAAGGTTATTATTTACGGGTAATCCTCAGCTGACCTGCGCGAGTAAGTTGTAAGAAATAAATAAAAGAATACAAAAATAGATGCTAGGACAATCATGTATTATAAATAGTCAAAAATTAACAAAAGAACCACTGAAAACAGGTACATTTTTTTTACCAATCTCAGAATTTAAGACTTGCTCCTCCCATTTCAAATCCTTAGACGTAGAATACTTAACAAGTTTATCTCGCATGCACTACTATAAGAAATACACACTCCGGGCCCCTTTGCCGCGGCCCAACTTGTCTAAGTGAATGACTAGGTTGCAAAAGTGGTACGTTCGTTGCAAGGCTGACACGCCACGACTGTTTCGTGTCATCGCAACTTGGCAGGTTCCGAGTAGACACATTATATACAGCAGCTATATCGTTCATATTACCTGGCTGTAAATTCCCGCTTCGAAACAGCATTATCAATTGAAATTCGAGCTTGTTCATTATCCAAATATTACAAACTAGCTACAAATAGTATTTTTAATTATTATTGCTTACTGAAAGCTTTTTTTTCATCTGTTAAAAATAAGAACAATCTTACCTTAAGATACATATATTTATACGAGAACGGAGCGGATTTATTGTAAATCGTATTAAAATGTAAATATACTGAAAAGCTGTTTTTAATATATTTCCAAACTGCTAAAAGGATACACAAAATTTGGGCACCAAGTCTGTTAACAGAGTTGACTCAAAATTACAATCGTAATTGTCACTTCTGAATGTTCCCATATGAAGATGCCATTGTCATTTCATTGCGAGTAAATTGTATGAGCAGACATAGAGCCCTGAATTATAGTAAAATGATGAAAACTACAAAACAGAGATCAAATTAGACATGGCAAGACCATTCTGGTCAATTTTACATATAAAATATATTTGTACATTAGCCTCTTATTCGTAGTACTGTTCTATTAAATTTTACGTATAATATGTAATATTAATAATTTATTAGCACAACCTAGTCGTAGCATTTCACGTTAGTTATAATCACAACACAATAAAAATGGTAAGTACGTATTTGTTATCAAGTTAACTAAAATATCCTGAAGTAAAACCTGCGCCCTAAGTATGACATTTTTAAACGTTTTATACAGATCGAAACTCGAATGTTTCTATACATCACTCTAGCAAGTGTATGGTAATATTCGATCACTATTGGTCTACTGTGAACTAATATCTTCCTCATTTAACCATGACATCTGTTTGTGATGTCTTAAATTTTATAAACAAAGCTCCCCTTATATCCAATTACAGTGACGCGACCGCCACTGATAATAATAATTTTATCTTAATATCATAACCGCACCAATTATTTCCCACAAAAAACCCCAACGTTAAGTTAACTTAATCAAATACAAAATGTTATTATTGGAAAAGCGAAAAAAAAACTATAAATTTAAGAGAACAGTACTACAATATGTCGGTATCTAACACCACTGATCATTCTATAGCGATAATGATAAGGGCATTGTAGTTATACGACGACGTCACGTTATTTGTATTATCAAGCTTTAAATGTTTGCGTACGAACAATATTCGTACTTACAGCCCGAGTTTAAGATCTCCATTAAAAACTCGTCGAAATAATTGGAATTTAATTAAAAACTATAGACGCGGCAACGAACGATGATACCTGTGACAGCTTGCATTCCCTAGATTTTTGATTCCAAAAATTATTGGTATACACATTAAGCCAGACAAGGCATTTGGTTTTTGACTTGTAAATTGTTAGGGTCCGACCATGCAGAAGAGTGTTCTGCGTTTCTTCAAATGTATGGGATACTCTCCTGTCTATTGGGGCTGTAAATTCATTTTTATTTTAGGCTATCAATAACCACCGCCTATTACCGCGAGTATTGAGTATTTATAACATACTGATCCGCTTATTTTTTTAACAGAACTTAATAATCATTCCACTGTAATTTTATCATCACAAAAAATCATTAAGTAACACTCTCATAATCACAAGATTTGAATTTTCTCGCAAAACGAATACACTAAAAACAAAATAAAAAGTAAAAAACGAACACTGGCAATAATATCAAATTTAAAAACTTACAAATAAATTTCTAAATAGGAATACAACAGGAGATCATAAACTCGGTGGTGATCGCTAGCTTGGTGTTTATGAGCCGCCTTTCTTGCGTCCGCGGGAGCCGGGCAACGCGACGCCGCGCAGTGAACGCATCGCCATCGCTCTGTTGAAGTGACGTTGCGTTTTGTGCTCTTCGACGTCGCCGCCGTTGTCCACTGACGATAGTATTACCAGAAGCACGCCCATGACCTGTGAAACATTTCACAGAATATGTACTGTACAGTCGAAATAGTTTTTTTTTTTTTTTATTTTATTACATTATAGGCAAGTATTTGATCTCGATCTCACCTGATGGTAAGTGACGATGAGATCTACGATGGAACATACTTGCCTAGGTAGGAAGGCGGCAGTAGATCGAGACGCTACATTCACTAGGCGGCACATGCAGCGCAGCTGATCTGACCCGCCATCCATGAATGGCAACACTGAACATCATGCCGGAACACGGCTAGGCCGCTTGGCGACATGGCTTTGTTCAGTGGGTGGTGACTAGCCACGGCCGAAGCCTACCACCAGTAATTTTTCGTGTGAGACAACCCGATTATTACGAGAATCGAGTAGTTGCCTGTTTTTTTTTTGTCATAGCAAGATTATAACAAACTGTTATAATTGTTATTAGATAATAAAAAATATATATATAATGGTTGCTTTTACCAAATTGTACGAAAACGCGGCAAATGTGACATTTATGGTGGAAATAACATAAGGTGCGCGCACTGGATGACGACATATAGAATTCCATTAGCCGCGCGACCCAACGCCATTTGGGGCTACAGACTACTTTATTTATTTATTTTTATTTAATATATAATTGTACCAAAAGTTATTACGTGCATCCAGTACAATTAAGTCCCCCCCCCTCCTTCTTTGTTTTATCGTTATAGGTGACATCACGTAAAATTAATAGAGATGGCGCCTCTGCGCAAGCCAATTCGTATAAATTCGGCATGCATAGAGATAATTTTACGTGACGCAACCTACAGCATGACTCAGATAGAGTATACTAAGCCAACCTGAACCTCTTCTTCTTCAGGTTTGTAATCACGATTTATAGTCTGACATACGATAAGTACTTCTGTCAATATAAAAAAAAACGTGATTTTTTGACAGCATTGTTTTTTAGTTGACTGATCAAAATTCTAACTTGAATGATCACAATTTTAGTGCGCTACTGAAGCGCAAGTTCAAGCCTTAGTATACTATTTCTGAATCATTCTGTATGAGCGTTGGTGTAAAACAATCATGCTTACCAAACACACAATAATAAGCAGGGTATAGACATGCACCGATGCTTCGGGTGTGTTCTCGATGTCTTTCAGAGCGGCCAGCGCTGGTTCATAGTCCGGCTTCAAGTCGAGGGCGTGCCGGAGGTGCACCGCCGCCTCCTGCGCAACGGTGTTTCAAGATAAGGAACACACCAAGGATTCAGTATAAGGGAACACTATTTGACATGTGTGTTAAACTCAGCGATGGAAATGACTCCCCTAAGCAGTGTAATAAGTCGTCGTCATAGTGTGTGCTAGGCTTTATAGTATATTTTTGTAAGGTAAAATCATCTGTGACAGAAGGGCCTGTTAGGATTTTTACTTAATGTTAGTAAATAGCTTAAAAATAAACCCTTATTCTTGTAATTAGTAGTTGGTGTTTAATAAATACCTACAAAAAAATATGTTAAAAAATAAAAAATCTAAATCCACCTGGGCTTCCATACGGTATAAATGTTAAAGCAATTCTAATAAGGATACACACAAAGTCCAAAATCCTACCTGATAATGTCCGTATGCTTTGAAAATCTCGCCGAGTGTGAAGTACTGCTGCCATGCGCTGCGATCCGGCGGCTGTACTTCCAGCGAACGCCGCGTCAGGTAGATGGCGTCGTCTAAGTACTGGAGGGTGAATAGTACTCGCGCAAGGTTTAGGAGTACCTGAGGACATGCCCATAGCATACTCATCAATTTATTGTTGGGTTTATAAGATGATAAATATAAACATACTGTAAAAAAAGACAAGCCCGCTGAGTTTATTTCCGTATCATCACAGTTGAGGTCACATTCCGATACAGTTGTAGAGTTTAGTTGTTAAAATGTAAAATCGCAATTGGTATGTATCCCCCTAGGCCTATACGATTTGATTTTGTTTTTGTATGTATGTTATGCGAAAACTTTCATAGTGCGTTTCAGGATTGTAGTATTCAGCGCCATCTGTGTATCGGCGTAGTTAACATGCTTCGTGTAACAAGGTTTAAGAGGTCGCTACACACCGTCGGTCGGAAGGTGTGTACTGCTGGACGGATGGGCACATGCCTCTCCAGTACATCATGATGGTCCTTCACCACATCTGCTGGTTTCCTACGACGTGTTTCCATGGGCTCAGAATGTACCACTTTGGGCCATTCTATAATTTTCTGCTCCCCAAACCAGTGGCTGATCGGTTCTGGGAGTAACCCACTTACACTGATAGTTCAAGTTGGATGTTTCATCAATACTGGTCAGTATGAGAGTGGATCATACAAAAGTAGGTTTGTTTTTAAAACATTAAAATTATTTTGAGGGTTCATATTTTAAATCATGATAATGTGACATTAAAAAACAATCAGCTTTATAATGTCGGTTTAACACATTCACTCGTATCTTCGAGTTAATACGTGAAATTAATACCCGTGAGAAATCGATTAAAATGATTGATTAATGTCCTTTGTATAAACATAGCGCGAACGTAATATGACAGGGTCAATGACACATAAGTTGCATTGAATGTGGTCGCATTCAATACCTTACATTAGTTCTATTAATGGTATCATAATTAGTTGATTAGATAACACAACACTGTGGACAGGAAGTCAAACGAAATAGGAAATGCCTAAGAGGTCATTCTTTACTTTAGTTATGACGCTAATAAGTGACTTATCAACTTATAAAAAAATATCTGGCTGAGAACTATAGCTCAGAAATACTGCCAATGTTATTCTCTTACTGCTATGTTATTGTGCAACATCTTTAGCATTGATTGCGGTAAGTCCCGCGCGAAATAGAAGGAAACCTAACAAGGCTGGAAGCAGACCACTGTGGGGTTTAAGTCAGTAGGAGTCTGACATGAACCCCTTGCCGCCCTGGCGCTTGCCATCCATAAGGATATCTCCACAATGAGAAAAAATAAAGTTGAGCATCTATTAGGGTTACCACTCACCTCGGCGTTATAAGGTGAGACAGCAAGCGCGCGCCTGAAGCATTCAATACTCTGCCTCGTGTCACCTTTGATGCGCCAGAAATTACCAATCTGGTTGTAAAGTTGCACTGACTTTGGTTTCTCCCTTTTTGCTTTCTTCAGACGCTTCTCAAAGCCATTGATCTCTGATGGTGATAGACCATTTGATTTCTTCTTTGGGAATATAAGGGACACCTGCAATAATAAAAAATGATTTAGCCATGTAATTTTTATAAAAATCTCTAAACGTAACGTCCACGATGTTATACAAGTTTTAATCAATATACAAATGATTTTCATAACAAAAGTGCTTTGTAATGTGATTTTATTTGGTTGAGAGTTTTCAATAGATTTTAGGGAACGATTTATTTTCTGATAATTTATAATAACTGTTGTGATTACAGTCAAATTGATACCTGTGGTTCAGGTACATTAGGATGTCTATGCCGCCTTGCCACGCCAACCAGATTGTCATAGTATGTGAAATTGACAGCTTTTCCACAGTCCAAGTACTCATCGTCTGCATCACCATTCATTTCCGCCGCTGTTGTCTCATCACTATTTTCAACACCGGCTCTGCAAGGAATAAATTTACAAATAAAGACATAGGAATTGCTTTGTCCTAGAGTTGAAAAAATCATAGTTTAAAAGATCAACAAATATCACCAGTATTTTTTACATAGGGAGTAAAAAGGTTTTTTTTTAAATTGCATGTAATGTTTGATGAACACATTACTAGTGGTAGTATACACCCCTCCAACTAGGCTAAAGCTAGGAGTGGGCTCACATCAATCGTTCAATGGCCAGCCGGTGTGGACTTACACCTAGTCTCATAGTTACGACGGTAGTTTCCATAATGTAACCACTGTTATTTATACTTTAAATAAGTATACAGTTTCCACTGATTAAACCTGCAATTCTTTTGGGAAATTTATATGTATTACGATGCCACAGGTACTACTGTTTAAAATAAAACATTCTGGAGGGTGTGCTACTAGCCTGTTATTTTTATAAATTAAAATAGCAGTTCAATTGTTACAGTAGGTACAATACAGACATTATTTATTTTTATATGCAGACAACATGTTGACCTCTTATGTAAGTGCAAGAGAAAAATGTGATGTTATTGATATAGTATAATATTATTATAACCATATTGTTAATATAAATGAAAATATGTGTTTGTTAGTTAGTTTAGTTATTCTTTGTACTAACATACTTATTAAACTTTATATTCCCAAAGCCTTACTTGCCTGGACTGCTGGTAAATAATAGAATAAACATAATACAATAATTACCTTTGTTGTTCATATATTTGGCAGTCTGTGCAAAACATATCAAAGCCATGCTTAGTCCAAGTGTTTCCATAATACACAGTTGACGTTATTATATTGAATACAGGGTCCTCTTCACCCATTCTTGGTTTATCAGAGTCATCCTACAAGTCCACATAATAATATCATTATCACAACAAAGTATTTCCTTGCATTATTTATTGATTTATAAATTACACAGTATGCTTTCTCGGTAGTTTAATTATCGTCTAGAAATAATAATATACTAAAAAAAATATTCAAGGCAAACATGGTAATAATACGGTCTTGAGTAGAAGAATGAAAGGTAAAGTACATGTATGCTGTGGAGATGTAGTGCATCGATTATATAAATTTTTACGAACATAATTAAATAATTCAGACTGACCTGCGACAATGTGGTACCATCGACGATTTGATCGCCTTCAGGGTTCAATTTCCAAATATTAGATGTACGTGAATTAGTAACAATAATTTGGAAAGAAAATATGTAAAGAACCAAACAAGTCAAGTATGGTGAGTCCCACATTTTGGTTAATAAAACCGAAGATAAACATGTAAAATGTTTGTTTTTATGAAATAACAAAAAATATTTTCACACCACACGCTATTGTTTTCACAATATCCAGCTGAGGTATCCAATTTTACAATATTCTACCAATAATAGTAATATCGGAATGGATCTTCCTTCCTCTTCTTCCTTTATTCAGTCGGTTATGTCATATTGACAGAATGGGCTGAGGTGGCCAGTTAAAAAATATTGTTGGAATGAAAAAAAAATGAACTGGATACTTGCTGGTACCTACCTACTACACACAGATGAGCAAGCTTGCCTGGGCGGACAAATACAACTGTGAACTGGCACATAGATAAACTTTTTTTAACTGGCACGACTACACCATAGGGCTCTTGAGTAATTTTGTTCTGTGCCACAGGGTTGTTGTTATGTAGTCTGTGCCTCTGTGGTTGTTGTTGGACAAAATGACAAAACGAATAATATCGCAAAATATGGTTCGAAAATGAATCAAAACAGTTATATTTTATATCGAAGAGACAATTAATAGCATTAACATGAAGAAAGAACGCACTGGGGACAATTGTCGCCCGTTTAAATTATAAGTATCTGGAACTTAGTATGCGGTGCATGATTGCTTGTTTTTACTTATTTCATGCTTATTTTTATATTATTCTTCACAGCTCATCAAATTCTGAGTTTGACTGGGATAAGTTTTGAAAGAAGAAGCGTTATTGTGAGTAAATTTTTACCATTTTATTGTAGGTTAGTTATAACACAATAAGTATAACATTAATTTTTATTTGGTTTCATTTTCAGGGTTTTGTTGAACTGACAGTGGTCCCCTTGAAAGACAATCTCCGTTACATACGCCTAAACGCGAAACAGTGTCGAATATACCGGGTTTGTCTCAACGATCAGTATGAAGCAAACTTTCAATATTTTGACCCATTTTTGGACATTTGTCAAGCCGATCCTAACACGTAAATAATTTTTAGTCTTATAAATAAATGTTAGCAGCAACAACTTGTTTACTGTCTGCGGCTAAGCAGTTTGTTATAGCCGAGTTAGTAAAAACACCTGATAGATTTGTGCATGGCTCTCACGGTCCTTGAATGGACGGATGTCTGATCTTCATGCTTCAGAGGGCACATTAAGCTGCCAGTTCTGGTTGTCACATATCTTTGATAGTTGTTATAGGCAGGTAGAAGCATTTAAAATTTGCATGGTCTTACCCTTAGGTTACTGGCAGTCCCATTAGTTGGGACTTCGACAGATGACAGTTTCTCCATGTAATTATTGGTAATCAGCTAAATTAGGGTTATTTTCTGGAAGAAATGTATTGTGTAATAATATTGTAAAATGATTGTAGCTTTATTAGAGTTTTATTGTAACTGCTTTGCTTTAGCTGTACTTGAGTAGAGCAGTCTGATCTGATAATTAACAGTTTTTGATATACATATAAATAAAATAACGCAATTATAAAAAATACTTTAGGCATTGATCAAATGATCCAAGTTACTAATATTCCAGGAGATCATTGGAGGTATTCTCGACAAATCACTTACAAGCAGCTCAGAAGATAGACCCTGATCATAATTCAGGAGAGCTGCATGTGCAGATACCCGAGGAGGCGGCACACCTGGTGGGGGAGGGGAGGGGACTTCGCATTGGTATTGAGTTCTCACTGGAGTCGCCTCAGGGAGGCATGCACTTTGTTGTTCCTGAAGGCGAGGGGAGTTTGGTTGAGGTGAATAAAATACTTTTCCTACCCAATTACTCTTAAATTGTTTAAGAACAATGTTTTTATATCCAATGCTTATTTCTTGCTAGAGCTGGAGACAGCTCTACATAGACTTACCGTCATATTCATAGAATATTACAATATTTTACCAAGGCATTATTTAAGGTAATTTTCTCTATAAAAATCCTATGAAAAGGCATTTAAACCTATAAATGACAGCAGAATAGCTTACAATTTAATGGAAAGAGGATATTTATATTCTTGTAATATGTCCACATACATTTAAACCATAGGATTGAGATACTCACCAAAAAGTCAATCATTACTTTTCATTAAATTTTTAAATGACATTAGTAATCTTTTCCAATATATCTTTTGCAGAAGTCAGCACATATGTTCACTTACGGCCACTCAGCGCGTCTCTGGTTTCCTTGCGTCGACAGCTTTGCAGAGCCTTGCACTTGGAAGCTCGAGTTCACTGTAGACGAGTGCCTGACCGCTGTGTCGTGTGGGGAACTAGTGGACGTTGTGTACACTCCCGACCATAGGAGGAAGACGTTCCATTATCTTGTAAATACACCTGCGTGTGCGCCGAACATTGCGTTGGCTATTGGGTATGTATATGTGTATTAATCAATCATCAAATTCCTAGATATTAAATAAATTTTAAAGCATTTAAAAAAATAAGTGTAATGATTCCTATTATTTAATGTATTAAAATATATGACTGCTTAAATTACGCTTTGATGAAAAAAAAACGCTGCATTGGGCTTAACTGGTCACTGTCAGTTGCATAACTTGAACTTTGAATTTTAGGCCATTTGAAACATACGTAGATCCGTTTATGAATGAAGTCACACACTACTGTTTGCCAAACTTGATGCAGATATTGAAAAACACTGTGCGGTATGTGCACGAAGCATTCGAGTTTTACGAGGAAACATTATCCACCAGATATCCTTACCCTTGCTATAAACAAGTGTTTGTTGATGAGGTAAATATATATTAAAAGTATAATCCAAGTCAAGGTACTTGTGACATTTTGCACGCCTATTAAACTAGTTTTTTATTAGAACTTTCATACTTCGATAATTATAATGACAGCAGGGCAGATAATTCATTTTATCCAATGAAAAGGTTCATAATGACACCCCACCACTGCTCATGTTAAAGGAACTAGCTTTTCTTATCCATAGTTATCAGTTAAGTTGTCATTTGTTTTGGACATAGGACATGCCATTTTCTATGAAATGGGGTGTCCTATGAATGCAACAATTTGTAGCTGTTACTATTACTGTCAACAAAAATCGTTGCTATGGTAACAATAAAGTATTGCATTGTATTTTTCTCACTGGCTGATGTTGTTCATATTGGCAAAATACCTACCATTGGGTGGCTCACCCACCCAATTTCATTGTCATTTAAGAAAGAAAGGTGAAGTTATTTCTTTCGTGTAAATGAAGAAATATCGTCACCTATTTTATACAATTTTCCATACTGTAATCGAATAATATCTAAACATGTTCTAAATAAATTTGCAGACAGAAGACGACGCGACGGCCTACACAACGATGTCAATAATGAGCACACATCTGCTCCATTCCATAGCCATAATTGACCAAACATACGCGAGCCGCAAAGCCATGGCCCAAGCAATAGCCGAACAGTTCTTTGGTTGTTTTATCACTATGCAGAACTGGTCAGATCTGTGGCTCGCTAAGGGCATACCGGATTATATGTGTGGCTTGTATTCGAAGAAGTGTTTCGGCAATAATGAATATAGATATTGGACTCATCAGGAGTTACAAGAGGTGAGGTGTTTGTTATGAGGTATTTAGTGTCTTTACCTGTTAAGAAAATAGCAGGCAGTAATAACTGGGACTGGGCAATCGACACTTGACGAGAAAGCTGAAGGCCGTTTAGTAGTAGTAGTAGTTAAATCGTCAAGTAGGACAGGCGAAGGAATTAATCAATACTGCCAATTCTGTGAAAGCAGTTTAGGTGCTATGTTCAGATTTTTTTTTGTAAGCTTTTTGCTACATAATTGAGCCACCATGCCAGTGTTAAGTAAATTTTCTTACTAATCGTTTTAAAATATTTCTATACACCTGATGATATTGATGTTGATGAAATGAAATCACCTACACTTATCACTAGAGCTTTACTGAAAAATACTGGAGATCTTGAAAAGCCAAGTTTCACTATGACTAATGTTACAGTGTTTATGATCACTATGGTGGAACCATTATAATTAATGTTTATGTAAAATGTTTTTATTCTGTAGGTTGTGACTTACGAAGAGCAATATGGCGGAATAGTGTTGGACCCGTGGCAGCCGCCCGCTAGCGGCGCGCGAGTTGAACAGAAAGACGTGTTTTATTTCCCCGTCAGGAATGTTCAAACTATGTCTCCAAGGTATATCGAGGTAAGTGACGACTTCAGGTCAATATTTTTAATAAAAAAAATACCCTTGTGTTTTAAATCCCAGATAAAGTGTCATCTTATAACACTCCGCGTTTGGTTCCTTTGTACGTCAATTGACATTCTAAGAATTGGGCATTTTGCGAATTGCAAATTCTGTAGCTATACGAATCTTGTTTGATCGACCATATAACAGTAATAATTAGGGTTTGAGTTTGACTTAACACTACCGAGCTAAAGCTTATTTACACATATTTTCCAACATTTAATTTAATTTCAGGTGATGCGCAAAAAATCTCACCTCGTCCTAAGAATGTTGGAACAACGAATAGGCCAAGAGTTGCTGTTACAAGTGTTCAACAAACAGCTGTCCTTAGCCACCAATGCGGCTAACACCAAGATTGGCAGCGGAATGTGGGGCAATCTTCTGTTGTCCACCAATCTATTTGTGAAGGCCATATTCACCGTGACCGGGAAAGATATGGCGGTGTTCGTTGATCAATGGGTGCGGACTAGTGGTCACGCTAAGTTTCAACTCACCTCTGTGTTTAATAGAAAAAGGTGAGACATGAAAATTAAAATAGTTTTTTTTTTACCTTCTTCGCACTCGCTATGCCTCGACGGTTATTGTCGGGGTGTTGTATATATTATGTTTAGTACTCCGAATACTCATAGTGCGATTCGGGATTATATGGAGAATCGATAGCGCCATCTATGTATCTTGTAGTGAGGTTGAAGAGGTCGCTACAGCAGCGACTGGAAGAGCTTAACTTCAGTGACTGACGTTTTTTTTTAAAGATCCAACATTAAAATGCATACATACATATATATATATATATATTCATTTCATAAACCAATTCCAGGAATACTGTAGAGCTTGAAATTCGTCAAGATTGCGTCCATGAGCGCGGCATAAGGAAGTACGTGGGCCCACTGCTGGTCCAGCTCCAGGAGTTGGACGGCACCTTCAAGCACATGCTGCAGATCGAGAACACCGTGGTCAAGGCGGACATCACGTGCCACAGCAAGAGCAGACGGAACAAGAAGAAGAAGATACCCTTGTGCACCGGGGAAGAGGTTGACATGGACCTCTCAGCTATGGAGTAAGTTGATGATGGAGATTCATCTGATATGCGAGTTAGCTCGTAGGTTTTTTTATTAGTGCGATAGCTCCATATCGAAATGAAAAGACACTTAATACGCGTTTTGGCTCATGAAAAGTTAAGTGTGCTCCAGGTTCAGCAAACAGCTGGTGATGGTAGATGATCTGGAAGCCTATATAAATGTAACTATAAGAAATGCGTTGAATAAATGTATATTACAACTGTTATTTTTAGCGTAAAATGATATAAAATAGAACTAAGTTAAATTAAGAAAAAATATTTTCCTTTGAACATCCTGATGTAAAATCTATTAGATGAAGTAAACCGTTAAACCTAACAAAATGTTAAACGTCAGTTTGTAAGTAGTAGGTATGTCTATACTATACGAAATTAATGATTTCACGTTGACATTAATAGTACCATCAATTTCAGCGACTCCCCGGTCCTATGGATTCGTCTCGACCCGGAAATATCGCTGTTGCGAAGCACCGTGATATCCCAGCCCGACTACCAGTGGCAGTACCAGTTGCGTCACGAGCGTGACGTCACCGCGCAGAGCGAGGCCATAGACGCGCTGCACAGCTACCCGGAGCCCGCCACGAGGAAGGCGCTCACAGATGTCATAGAGAACGAACAGACGTTTTATAAAATTAGGTGTCGAGCTGCGCACTGTTTGACTAAGGTAACTTTCAGATTTTATCGGATTTTGTTGATCAATTTTGTTTTGCATAGTAAATTGAACTTTAATTTCTATAGAATAAGGTTCATTGTTTGAAATGTTATAAAATTTTTCGGAACTCATATTCTTGCCAATGAAAATGTATCTTCCGTTGCAGAGTTTAAAGTTAATTATCATTTCGTATTGTAAGATTAGTACTAAGGTAATTCCCGGTAGCACATTCGATTGAAATTTGTGGCAACTGCGGCAACTTGCGAACTCACCTAGTTGCAACTTGTATTGCGTAAACCATTTTCATCTAAAAACTCGTAGCTTCTATGAACTTGAAGGTTTGTGTTTTAATCAAATTTTGACAGTATGATTTGATTTTGACCCATTGCGGGTTTGTTCTCGGGCATGATTGTAGAAATTCAACTTTGTGTCGCAACATTATAAAGTACATTTTCAATTACCAGGTGGCGAACGCGATGATAAGCACATGGGCGGGCCCGCCCGCAATGCTGACCATATTCCGCAAGATGTTCGGCTCGTTCGCCGCCCCGCACATTATAAAGCAGAACAATTTCGACAACCTGCAACATTACTACTTGCAGAAAACTATACCGGTCGCCATGGCGGGTGAGTGTTGCTTGATACACGGTGTTTCAGAAAGGGTATACAAAGCTTTGTACCTACGCTTCATTAGCATATTTGTAATTATTACGTGAAGATGTTAATTTGAAAAAAAATTGGTCTCATAAAAGACTAGTGTGATTTGTTGTCAGTAAAAAAAACCTATACAGGGCTGATTCATAATCACCATGTATATTGGTAACCATGTCAAGCTGAATTCTCTATAGGGTAATTTACAAATGTTACGAGTGTGTCCTCTAGGTTATTGGTAAGCTAACCGTATAGAATTTGATATTTTATATACCGTCCCGCTAGAGGCGCTGTACAAATTACCCATACAAACTGTCTTAACACGTAGACTATAAAGTATACGGTAGGCTTGGGAATAATCTCGCACTTGACATGCTGCTTACCCTAATGTAGGCTAGGTAACTTTTAATGTAATTGTATCGTCATCGAGAAGGGATAGTGTTACATGTTATTCCTATTTATGAACCGATGTGAGCAGTACGGAAGACGCTTACATTTCCGGATCGCTACGTGAGAAGATCGTGCTTGAGCCACAACACACAACTTTGGTAAATTTCTTGTACAGGACTACGAAATATACACGGCATCTGTCCACCGGAGGTTGTTCGGTTTCTTCTAGATCTTTTCAAGTACAACGACAATTCAAAGAACCATTATTCGGACAATTATTACAAGGCGGCGCTAGTGGACGCGTTAGCTGCAACCATCACGCCCGTTATCTCAGTGTTGCAGCCTGTGAGTACTATCTATTTATACTTCAACTCCCGAAATTATAAAAGCAAAGCAAAGCTCTTGTGCGCGCTACTATATGAGACTCGCCTTGGAAACGTAACTGGCAGGTCCAAATCTCGGCTAGCAAACCTGGGATTTCCGAATTTCATTTGCGAACCTCATGCTCAACAAAAATCATCCCTTGCTAGTGTTTCGGAGAGCACGTAAAGCTGTCAGTCCTGCGCTTAATCTCTCTCCGGTCGTGTCCAATTGCCTTTCCATCGGACTATGAGAATGAAAGAGTAAGTGCTCCTGTGCTTTCACTATAAAATCGTCTGCGTATTTAGCTCTCCGTTGAGATTGTCCGCCGTGGCCGAAATTCGGTCAGGAATTAATTTTTACGTGTTACAGGGCGCACCGATAACAGCGGACTCTTTATCAGCTGACACGAGACTAGTGCTGGAGGAGATCACTCGAGTACTCAATTTAGAGAAAGTACTACCCTGTTACAAGAATACGGTTACTGTGAGTTGTCTCCGCGCCATCCGCCGGCTGCAGCAGTGCGGCCACCTGCCCAGTATACCGACAGTCTTCAGAGCATATGCGCAATATGGCCAGTATATCGGTGAGTATAATATAATAAAAATATCGCCCGACGAACTCATCAACTATACTTACACTAAGCAACGCATGTATTATGTTTACTGTACAATGGACTGAGGGCGAACTCAGTATATAATACTTATATAGATATTAAACATCCATGATTCGGATACAAATATTAGTGCTCATGATACGAAGTTTGTGTCTACCGGGACTAAAACCGGGGATCCTCGGTATACAAAGCACTACGAAGTGGGCCGATCGGTTCGTTGAATGTTCCCTATCATGCCCGCCAAACAGACGTGCGACTCGCCGCATTCGAGTGCCTGGTAGACTTCGTGCGCGTGGACGGCAAGCCCGAGGACCTGGCGTCGCTGCTGACGGCGCTGGAGAGCGACGCGGAGCCCGGCGTGCGGCACGGCCTGGCGCGCCTGCTCGTGCGCATGCCGCCCTTCGAGCGCGCGCAGCGCCACCGCCTCGACACGGAGGCCGTCGTGCACAGGTCGGTGGCAGGTACAGGGGCACATGCCGCCCTTCGAGCGCGCGCAGCGCCACCGCCTCGACACGGAGGCCGTCGTGCACAGGTCGGTGGCAGGTACAGGGGCACATGCCGCCCTTCGAGCGCGCGCAGCGCCACCGCCTCGACACGGAGGCCGTCGTGCACAGGTCGGTGGCAGGTACAGGGGCACATGCCGCCCTTCGAGCGCGCGCAGCGCCACCGCCTCGACACGGAGGCCGTCGTGCACAGGTCGGTGGCAGGTACAGGGGCACATGCCGCCCTTCGAGCGCGCGCAGCGCCACCGCCTCGACACGGAGGCCGTCGTGCACAGGTCGGTGGCAGGTACAGGGGGACATGCCGCCCTTCGAGCGCGCGCAGCGCCACCGCCTCGACACGGAGGCCGTCGTGCACAGGTCGGTGGCAGGTACAGGGGGACATGCCGCCCTTCGAGCGCGCGCAGCGCCACCGCCTCGACACGGAGGCCGTCGTGCACAGGTCGGTGGCAGGTACAGGGGGACATGCCGCCCTTCGAGCGCGCGCAGCGCCACCGCCTCGACACGGAGGCCGTCGTGCACAGGTCGGTGGCAGGTACAGGGGGACATGCCGCCCTTCGAGCGCGCGCAGCGCCACCGCCTCGACACGGAGGCCGTCGTGCACAGGTCGGTGGCAGGTACAGGGGCACATGCCGCCCTTCGAGCGCGCGCAGCGCCACCGCCTCGACACGGAGGCCGTCGTGCACAGGTCGGTGGCAGGTACAGGGGGACATGCCGCCCTTCGAGCGCGCGCAGCGCCACCGCCTCGACACGGAGGCCGTCGTGCACAGGTCGGTGGCAGGTACAGGGGGACATGCCGCCCTTCGAGCGCGCGCAGCGCCACCGCCTCGACACGGAGGCCGTCGTGCACAGGTCGGTGGCAGGTACAGGGGGACATGCCGCCCTTCGAGCGCGCGCAGCGCCACCGCCTCGACACGGAGGCCGTCGTGCACAGGTCGGTGGCAGGTACAGGGGGACATGCCGCCCTTCGAGCGCGCGCAGCGCCACCGCCTCGACACGGAGGCCGTCGTGCACAGGTCGGTGGCAGGTACAGGGGGACATGCCGCCCTTCGAGCGCGCGCAGCGCCACCGCCTCGACACGGAGGCCGTCGTGCACAGGTCGGTGGCAGGTACAGGGGCACATGCCGCCCTTCGAGCGCGCGCAGCGCCACCGCCTCGACACGGAGGCCGTCGTGCACAGGTCGGTGGCAGGTACAGGGGCACATGCCGCCCTTCGAGCGCGCGCAGCGCCACCGCCTCGACACGGAGGCCGTCGTGCACAGGTCGGTGGCAGGTACAGGGGGACATGCCGCCCTTCGAGCGCGCGCAGCGCCACCGCCTCGACACGGAGGCCGTCGTGCACAGGTCGGTGGCAGGTACAGGGGGACATGCCGCCCTTCGAGCGCGCGCAGCGCCACCGCCTCGACACGGAGGCCGTCGTGCACAGGTCGGTGGCAGGTACAGGGGGACATGCCGCCCTTCGAGCGCGCGCAGCGCCACCGCCTCGACACGGAGGCCGTCGTGCACAGGTCGGTGGCAGGTACAGGGGCACATGCCGCCCTTCGAGCGCGCGCAGCGCCACCGCCTCGACACGGAGGCCGTCGTGCACAGGTCGGTGGCAGGTACAGGGGGACATGCCGCCCTTCGAGCGCGCGCAGCGCCACCGCCTCGACACGGAGGCCGTCGTGCACAGGTCGGTGGCAGGTACAGGGGGACATGCCGCCCTTCGAGCGCGCGCAGCGCCACCGCCTCGACACGGAGGCCGTCGTGCACAGGTCGGTGGCAGGTACAGGGGGACATGCCGCCCTTCGAGCGCGCGCAGCGCCACCGCCTCGACACGGAGGCCGTCGTGCACAGGTCGGTGGCAGGTACAGGGGGACATGCCGCCCTTCGAGCGCGCGCAGCGCCACCGCCTCGACACGGAGGCCGTCGTGCACAGGTCGGTGGCAGGTACAGGGGGACATGCCGCCCTTCGAGCGCGCGCAGCGCCACCGCCTCGACACGGAGGCCGTCGTGCACAGGTCGGTGGCAGGTACAGGGGGACATGCCGCCCTTCGAGCGCGCGCAGCGCCACCGCCTCGACACGGAGGCCGTCGTGCACAGGTCGGTGGCAGGTACAGGGGGACATGCCGCCCTTCGAGCGCGCGCAGCGCCACCGCCTCGACACGGAGGCCGTCGTGCACAGGTCGGTGGCAGGTACAGGGGCACATGCCGCCCTTCGAGCGCGCGCAGCGCCACCGCCTCGACACGGAGGCCGTCGTGCACAGGTCGGTGGCAGGTACAGGGGGACATGCCGCCCTTCGAGCGCGCGCAGCGCCACCGCCTCGACACGGAGGCCGTCGTGCACAGGTCGGTGGCAGGTACAGGGGGACATGCCGCCCTTCGAGCGCGCGCAGCGCCACCGCCTCGACACGGAGGCCGTCGTGCACAGGTCGGTGGCAGGTACAGGGGGACATGCCGCCCTTCGAGCGCGCGCAGCGCCACCGCCTCGACACGGAGGCCGTCGTGCACAGGTCGGTGGCAGGTACAGGGGGACATGCCGCCCTTCGAGCGCGCGCAGCGCCACCGCCTCGACACGGAGGCCGTCGTGCACAGGTCGGTGGCAGGTACAGGGGGACATGCGCGTGCGCATGCCGCGGGATGATTACACCATGTTTTTGCCTTGTTACTATAGGTAGGTAGGTACTTTGTATAATTATTAATATGTATACTTTTTCACAGAATATGGAACAACATGAACTGCCACCTATCAAACGACGCAAGGTTGAGATGTGATCTCGTCGACCTATACTACACTCTGTACGGGCTCAAGAGACCAATATGTGTGCCCCTCCCAGAGATCCAGGCTATGATGAAACAGATGCACCACAAAGAACGAGAGAGATTGGAGAGAGAAAAGGAAAGAGAAAGAGATAAGGAAAGGGAAAGAGAGAGAATTAAGGAGATGGAAATTAAGCCGGTGATCAAACAGGAGATTATGGATATAGATGTAAGTATTTGTTGGGCAAGTGTGTCTATTATTAGTCTATGGTATCGTCGATACAAAACGGGTTTATTATTAAAAAAATAGAAAATAAACTTTATTTTTGGTATCCTTTTTAATGAAATCCTCACCCTCCTTTTCATTTTATACTCCATACGTTCCATTTCATGTCATGTATTTTACGTTCCATACCAAAAACATTCCCTCTTTTATCTAGTTTTTTTTTGTTTTATAGGTAAAATATGAGTCAGAATTAGATCAAATAGATCCTGGATTGCCGTTCACCGCGGCGGCGGACAGGCCGCCCGACGTGCCCCTCAACGACTTGCTGCCCGTGCCCCTATCCAACATCAAGGAGGAAGACGTCAAGGTAGACGTCACTACCGTGCAAAACGAGATGCCAGTTCGAGTTTATTCTGTAAGTACATTTATTATTGTTGGTTTTTGTGTCTCACTCGGGGACATGTCTCCACTCTTCTTTAGTTGTTAATAAGGTCGTGGTGCGTAGGCTTACCCGAGTCTGTTAGCGCAATCGATTTATAATCGATTGATATTGGCGTCGTAATTGTCAATTTTCCTATACTATCGATGTCATAATTGATATCTACTATCCTATTGCTATATGTTATCACAAACGTTTCATGATGGGATGGCAATGCCAAGGTAATTGTCGGAATTGTTACTTTCCAATACGACGGTTGCATAAGCGCCATTTACTATCATGTTGCTATTTGGTAATACAGTCGACCTATAATAAACTGGAAATGGCATCGTAATTGTCATAATGGTCGGATTTCAATAACATAAATTACATTTACTATCCTGTTGCTATTTGGTAACACGATCATATCATAATCGAATTGCAATGGCATTGTAAGTGTTACTTGGGGCAGTTTTCCCGTAAAGTAATTCAATTTTAAAAAGGTATCACAATTTATATGAGTAGCGGCTATTGAACTAAATAAAGCTTGTATCTTGGGAGCCCAAAGTGTGTCAAGTAACATTAACTATGCCATGAAGGTGCATAATGCTATAGCAAAGGACCATGAAGTGTGGAAGTCCTTAAGCGATGCTCATGCGCAGAAGTTGACGTCTTTTGACTGATGATGATGATGATATGTGTAGTTCTTATTGTATTTTTTAGCACTCTACTATGATTCCGGACGACACAAAACGCGAGTTTATATCTGACAACGCGGCACCGCTGCCCGGTATACCCGGCACGTCGGGACCGATCGGTTTCGAGCCGGGCATGTTTAGACATGATAAAGATGACATGGGTGCAACTAAGGTACGTTCAATTCCTACCTAGTTCCTAGTGCCTACCTAATACCTAGTACCTAGACATTACTATGTATACTTACTACTTTACTAATGGTTGGTTTATTAGGGCTTTATTAGTGACGTCACATGCTTGTAGCTTGTACTATTTTCGTTTTACCTGATCACAAACATTTAATGTCTGATTTCTTTTTTATTTTATGTGTAATTTATAATAGTAACTATCCTATTTTGTGCCATAACGGTCGGTATTATAGACAACAATGTTTAATATACAGGCCAAGAAAAAGAAGAAAGACAAAAAGAAACACAAGCACAAGCATAAGCACAAGCACAGCAGCAAAGACAAGTCGACCAAAGACAAGGAGCATAAGGACAGATCGCTCTCGCGGCCGCCGTCCAGCACAGAGCATTTGAAAATCAAAGAGGAAACAAGGGAGACATTGAGCTCGTTTAGCTCCAGCCAGAGTCCCTCGGAAGATATCTCCTCGATGCCGAGTAACATGAGTTTCTAGATTCTATAATAATATCGCCCAACAAACACACCAAGAGTACGGTCCCAAACTAAGCAATGCTTGTATTATGGGTGTCGTACCATAGACTAGGGGTGTATTTTACTAGATTTGTTACATCCCTGTTATTGAAATAAAACTATTTTTTGGGATTTTATCGCGTTTATTTTATGATTTTACGTTCCCGACGTTTCGGCTGCTTTACAGCAACCATGGTCACGGGAGGACTGAGGTGGTTGACGTCCTAGTGTGATACGTGACAGAATTACTACGCAGAAAGTGCTTAGTGTCTTGAGCAAGACATCAAGACAATGAGCAATTTCTGCGTAGATCAGACCGCAAGCAAAAACTAAATATGAGGGTACCCCAGTTCAAATTATGACACTAGGACGTCAACCACTTCAGTCCTCCCGTGACCATGGTTGCTGTCAAGCAGCCAAAACGTCGGGAACGTAAAAACAAAATAAACGCCATAAAATCCGGAAAAATAGTTTTATTTCAATGTGTAGTATTCGCTTAATTATAAGAAAACCCTCTTATTTCCCAAAATAATATAATTTGATGTGTGAATGGTGAATGAAAATTATATAGACAAGTAAAAGTGAATATCTAAATGTTATGTTGATAAGTGAATAAAGGTTTTTATAATAAATTATTGGCTATTATTGACATTCCGAGGACGATATCCTGTTCTTTGTTTTCTGGCAATTATAAATAAATATCAGTGGGCAACAACGATTATTATAACAGTGTTCTTGATCGCCTATCTGTCGGGCTGTCTCAAACTACTGTGGCCCTAGGACAGCATACACACGCTATCGTATCGTCATTGATAATGTATGGTGCCACTGTGATTCTTAATTATGAAAATAATCTGTAAACCTCTATGAACATATAGAAAAATAATTAATTGTGACAGCCTGACTGTAGTCAATTCACGTGAAAGTGTCCTGGCAAATGGAAGGTTTGGCCGGTATAGACAAAAAAAGGCCACGCGTACCAGGTCGCGGGCACACCTTTAATATAGTAAATTAATTACCATGGTACATTAATATGCTACGCAAAGTATTCTTTCCCGTGACAGCTAGGCCACGTGATTGGCTCAAGATTACGTCATCGGCCGTCTTCGACCAAGGCGACACCGATTGTGACGTAGTCTTGGCCTATCTTCGGTAGATAATACATAGCCTAGCATATTGTTATACCATGGTAATTCTTAAGTCAGTCTTCAACAAACTCAAGTAGATACATGCCCAGGTGAAAGTACATTGTATTTAATCTAATTACATTGCGATGCCGAGCCCCGATATATTATACGGTTTAATCTTGAGCACGGAACTTAACACTGTGGCTTTGTATCGAATGACCGGGTCCTTTCTAATTTATATCGTCTACAAAATAGAGCTACATACCTAATATTATCTATATACTAATATACAGGGTGTAACATCGAGATGATTCAGTTTGGGTACCTCGAAAACTAACGAGATAGAAAATGTCGATTTTAGAAATAAAAAAAATCTGCATTCGTTTTTTTTATTTCTTAATTATCACATAATGATTACAAATGCGCTAAAGAAGGGCATCATGTGTGTATGTGTTACTGTATATATACACTGTAATAATAAACTGTATATATATGTTTATATTATATTGTACCCACCCACCGCTCTTATGGGAGAATTGAAAAGTAAAGTGTCACCATTTTTTTTTACTCCACTCATGCACGTTTATGAACACAATACATAGTTATTATTCCACTAAAATTAGACATAAAGTACCTAGTACTTATTCAAATAAACACATTTTCCATCCACGAAATAATAAAATTGATAACCTTTAATTACGAATAGGTCAAAAGACTTTACATAATATTACAAAAAAAAACTAATTTACATACTATTACATAATATTATATAATTATTCGTATTTTTACCTACAGAAGTTTAGCAAGGTACAACCATAACCAACTTTGTATGTTCTATAAATAAGCAATCGAAAAAAATATATCAAAGATTTTCTTTTTGGTAAATTGTTTGCGCTTATTTTTTATCGCATTGACGTATGTAGGTCCACGTGTTTTATGCTTTTATATTTTTAATAGAGCAGCTGGCCTTGGTTCTCTGCGGTGATGCAATATAATATCTATAACTATTGAAATATTCATCAATAGGTGACGACTTATAAGTATACACCGTGATTCAGAAAGGGTAGTTATATAACTACCATTTGAACTTGCGCTACTGAGCGCATTTGTAAATAGTATGAGAAGCTACAATTTAGACAATGTCGATAAAAAAACAATTGATATTTTCGTTTTTCTTTTATTTAGTTTAGTGCTTGTATCGAAATTGTGACCTCACAAACGATACAGAAGCGCTGGTTTAAATGGTATAGGTACCCGCATTACGATTGATTCTTAATGGTCTGTCCATATTCGTCGAGGATGGATATCAAATAGATATATGCATTGCAAATAACAATGTTCCAATTTACTTACCGCAAAATTGAACCCGCAACTGCACGGTGCCGTCGGAGTGAGCCGACGGCCCCTGCTTAACCACTAGACAAGGCGGTGGTCAGTTCGGGCTATACCTACTCGTCTACAAATTAAATTGAAGCCTTATCTGAGCGCAGTACGAGTTTGTCGCGAGCGCTAAGAGGTCACTCGATTGACTCAATCGTCGCAAAGACGACTCCCAATAAACATCGCGGGACGATAGACGAGAGAGTAATTGAATAATTACCTATCTAACATCTTTAAGTGCCGGTATTTCAGTTTATTTGTGAAGGCTATGGCGACAATGCAGAACGGCAACTCAAAGAGGCGACTGGATGTGGTGGTTGTCGGGGGTGGTTTGGTAAGTAGGCATTTTATCTCCACTCCTAAGACGATAATAATAATGTGGGACAATGAGGAAAATTAAAGAAAATATTTTAATATATTAGCAATAAAAAAAACACAAATGAGCTCTAAAACACCATAACAATTTGTTTTGTTTTTTTTAAAAGCAACCACCGTTTATCTAGCCATCTATGTATTTTGTATTTAGATTGTATTGTATTGTGTATTGTAGAATTTGTCCATCCTGAAATTATAAAGTTCAGAAATAAAAAAAAAAATTAAGTCTAAGTGATTAGATTAAAAGAAAAAACTGGAGTAGGTGTATCTAAAAAGAGGATTAGGTAGTCGATATTCTGGAACTGTTTAAATGTTAAATTTCCGCAATAAAATTGTTTGCGCAATGAGTGTGACATTTAAGTATTGGCTTGATTACTACCCACAGACCTAAAATGTGCACGCTGTACCTGCTACCCTCCAAAACACGTGCAGGGCTTTTTGTTTGACCAAACTTGTATTTTCCATCATCCACCCTGGACAAATAATCTATGAAACTGCTCTATATAATGTACTCTATGGTTTTCTCTCTCTTCTTTATGGCGCCTCCTTGGCATCGTGTGTGTTCTGTAATCTGTATATTTAAATAAAAATATGATTGTTTAACTATCAAGAAGTCTAATTTTCCACCCCAGGGCCCAGAAGGTATATCTAACACACCCTCAAACTAATAAATTGTATACACGGAGTGTGACGTGAGAGTGAGAAGCCCAAAAAACCAAGCCATTTTACACGTGAATTCGCGTGTACTTAAGAACGTAATTTGCGTATACTACACACATCGGCTTGGTTTTTTGGGCTTCAATTCAATATGTTGTTCGCTACATTCCGTCTAGGTACATACAATATAGCTTCGTCTGAGCTTCACTTATGCCTTTATTTGAGTAATAGAGTGTAATAGATAAGACGTGGGCAAATGACATTTTACATAATATTATGCAAATATAGGTAATTATAATTTTTATAAATAGGTACCCACCTACCTAATAAGAATCTTGTATAGACCAGTATATATATTTGTATTAAGTATTAAAATCAATATACGTCAATGATATTTGAATAAGTAGGTACTTATTGTATCTGGTACTACCTAAACCATTTGATAGATACTTATCTATTTTGTTTGAATTGATTTTTTTTTGCGACTATCAAATCAAAAGTTCATATAGGTATGTACCTACTTACTCAAATTAAATCAAAAACAATGGTAAAAAACATTAAACTGTTATCTTCACATAATAAAGTACTTAGATCATTTGACATATACCTAGTAGATATAACAAGTACCAGCTGAATAATGCAAATACTAAAATAAACTAAATTCACCGCGGCCAGCCATGTAAGTGGATACTTAGACATTACACCTGTTTAGGTAATTATCTTAAAGGTACAATGATATAGAGTCTATACCACTAAACGTATCTAACATTAATTATTTTTTCTTAGGTGGGTTCACTAGAAGCGTTGTACCTAGCCAAGAGGGGACACCGCGTCCGAATTTACGAATATCGGGAAGGTAAGTAATCCAACCTATTCGTTACTAGCGGGTAAAATGATGTACTTACCTGCTGAGAACGCCGTCGTTTTCGTCACCTGTTTATGTAGCCCTAGTAAGTAGGTACTAATGCTACAGAAACAGGTGACGCGCGGCGACAGCGACGCTATCAAGTGGTTTAAGTAGGTATAATACTTTTTTTATGTGTGCTCGTACCACCGCTGTTCTGGAACGAATGGGAAAGCCCACAGATAAGGTATTTTAGGAATAATTCGGCCATGTTAGTGTGTAGTTGGTATTGATTTATTAATTAAGGCAAAATAGAGAGCAAAAGGCAATAGTTTGCAGCAATGGAATGGAAAAACCACAACTGTTCCTAGATAGTTGAAAAGACGGCAAATGTACATGATGATAATGAGCTAGAACGGTGTCAAGAATTTAAATGATACGTTCTAAAAATGAAATGAGCCTGTCTACCCTGGATTCCTTTCGCCTGTTATTGTCGCAGTGCGAGATGCTATCTTGAGTGGAACACTTTGTATGTGATCATCTATCTACTTGTATGTTTATAGATATCAGAAAAACTCCTCAAGTCAGAGGGAGATCCATAAACTTGGCTCTATCGGTACGCGGCAGACGGGCGCTCAAGGATGTTGGCCTGGAGAATCACATGATTGAAGAGCATGGAATACCCATGAAGGGGAGGAGAATACATACACTCGATGGTTCCACATATGTTATACCTTACGATGGAGCTACTAAACAGGTATGGTGCTAGCAGGTTGATTCAAGCAAGCAAGGTTGATGCAAGCAAGCTCTTCTGATGACTCTAGATACATTATTATGAATGCTTTTATTACCGTGCGCTTGTGTCGAATAATTTATATAATCTTGGTGCCAAGGGCGCCTCTCTGCTGGTGATATGGTGTTTTTTACAGAATCAGCTTACTAAGTGAGCTTGCATTTTTGTTTATCTTTTTTGTCTTATTTGTTTATCGTATAGTTCAGTGACTAATGTAAGATTTTATTTTCCAGTGCATTTATTCCGTGGGGCGAAACTATTTGAATGGATTGCTTTTGCAAGGTATGTTTCATAACATAATGTTTAAAATTATCCACATAGAATGCTACCCCTAAATTCTTTCTCCATGAAATCACCAACTGTGCTCGCATATATTACGCGATGTTTCCGTAGCGTCAAAAGTTACTTAGGTGTTGATAGTAACGTCATAACTCCGGTATTTCATGTAGATTCGGTGCTGAATACACCAAATCATGTAGGTGGTATATATTAAACATTAATTATGTAGTCTCGTATCGTCTGTAGGTGTTATTTATATTTTTTGTTCCTTTCTTTTCGTTCTCATAATATAAACCTAGTCAAATAGTTATTTCTCTTATCGATAAGACAAAGTAATTAATATCTATTTGTTTATTTGGTTTCATATCCTTTATCATTATTTGATGTAAGCATTGCATTGATAACGAAAGAGATTACTATAATGCGTTAACACATAATGCATACTAGTACTACGCATTAGGTAATATTTACTTAAGTTAACATCTATTTATTTGTTATGGTTTATTGAACTTTGTTATGTTACAGAGTCGGAAAATTACGGCAACGTGGAAAGATATTTTAATCATAAATTGATCGAATCAAACCTGGCGAAAGGTTCACTTTTCTTTCAGGAGTGAGTAGTACATAATACCTTTGATTAAGTGCTTTTTACATCTACATACTAAATTATAACATCGTGTATTCTTACCAGAACGAACACTGAAGAAGAAGTCCACGTCAGTGCTGATTTGATCATCGGAGCCGACGGTGCCTTCTCCGCGGTCCGTAAAGCAATGATGAAGCAACCGCTTTTCGATTTCAGCCAGAAGTATATCGAACACGGCTATCTAGAATTATGTATACCACCCGACGAAAACGGAGGAGTAAGTTTTAAAATACCTCTTCCAGATACTCATCGACTCATCCAGTCTACCTTAGAATAATCCCACCACATTTCCAGCAAAAAACAAGCAAATGATAATCCATATCCGATTAAAAGAATGTAAAAATGCATTCTTATATCATAAACACTGGTCTTTCTAAACATTTTGGGTGGACGCTGCAAAACGCTGGACGTTTTCAAATGTAATGTTTTCAAGTGATTAGAAATCAGTCCCGACTCAAACATTTTGCTGCCGAGCTTTTGAAATTCGTCTCTGAATGCGAAACCGCGCGCTAGATACATTACTATTACGTTTTCTCTGGAGAATATCCATGAGTCGAGTTTACGGTTACCATCATCTTCCAAATACTTGTACTCTTCTAGTGTGTAGCTGTATTCCATTTCAATTGCGTAATGATTTTTGCTTGATGCGACAAATTCCAGAGAACCATCCGTGTACGTACATTTGTGAATCGGCGGTTCGTTTTCTGGCAAACTCTGATTATAAGCAAACGAAAAAAAGGTTCGCGAGTTGTCACTAATACAAGGCTTGTACGGCATTGTCTTCAAGTTACCAACGCTCAGAGATTGAGGTTTCTCATGAATGTGAAGTGTTATTAAACTGTAAAGAGCTGTATTGTAAAAGCTGCTGATAAAAAATGTGAACCAAGCCCACCAGAAGATGATGAACCTGAATCTTTTGTCCATGGATAAGCCTCTGTTTTGATTTCCAAAAAAATATCCCCACAAATTGATGGTAGAGTAGGTGCGATCGCGCAGTATCATTGAAATAGTTTTACAAACAATAAGAGCTATGCATACAGCAGATGCTAATAATATCCACGTTGTGTCGCCAAATTCTTTGTAGACCCTTTTCCAAATCTGTGGTTCTTTTACTGGTGTGAACACGTTGTAAGCCCCGTAATTGAAGCCCCAGAGGTAGTCGAACATTGCGACTCTGTTCAGCATTAGAACGTACCCCCCAGCTGCGATATCTGCTTCTTCTGTATCCAAATACTTCAGAAGTCCAGTGGCAGTGCGATTGGGTAAAACAATACCATTTGGTGCGTCTTCATCAAACACTTCATATTCTATGTGAAAGCCTACTTGGGCAGCAATATTATTTAATACAAACTGCTCTAATCCTGCTACCACTTTGCCATATATAGTGAAGTTACTAGACTCCGTAATAAAATTCGGTACATCATCGCTGGCCACTACTTTGACGGTGCAATTGTTTAAGCCGTGGGTAGTTATATTTGCGAACAAATCATCGATATTGTCAATATTTCTACATGTCCCCAACATTACCGGATCATCAAATCGCTTCCCACAATTCTGTTGACTGAATGGATAGTAGGTGTATATTTCAGAATCATTATGTGAATCGTTTATAAGAATCACGTTGTAAATTTTGTACTTTAGTAAAATTGCGAATGCTTCTTGAATCCGTTCGACTTTTAACTTATTCAGTTTGATAATAAATCTTACTCTTGGATCCCAAAATACGTATCTTGTCATGTTTGATATGCCTTCAAATAGTTGTTCTGGATCTTTTGCTATGATTACGTACACGTTAGTCGAAATAAACCAGTCGTAGTCTCCGAACGACCTTGCAATAACACTGTGACAAATATTATCGGTATTTATTGATGCTATGAGATGATCATCAATATTCAAATTAAAAATAGTTGCTAGAGTCCCACAAGCGAAATATTTTATTAGGATACTCTTTATGCAATTAGTTGTGTTAAAATATTGACTTCCAACGTGATTCATGATAGTTGAGAACCCGTTCCCATTAGCAATCACCGGTGCCGACATTAAAGTTAGACGAAATAATATAAGAGGTTTTAGCAAAAACATTTTACTAATGTCCGCTTGTTTTGAAGTTGGAGATCGAAATGAAGTTAGTAGTTTAGGTTGTAAAAGAAGATTACCCCTATTCTACTAGTTGGTACATTGATGATATATAGCATTTTATTGCAGTGTATGATTAACGGTGATTTATGAGGTATTTTTGCCTTTATTTTGACGCGTTAGTAAATACCTAAACATTACAAAAAATGTCTTTAATGTATTTCTGATGTTTTTAATATCCGTTTAGGTAAAATGATTGATTGTTCCTCTCGAATTAGTTTTACACTTTGAATAAATATGATGAGGGTATAAGGTGCAGGAAAGCAGGATTTAATAAAAGAGTGAATATAATAATAATACTACAATATAGTAGTCTATGTATGTGTGCCTGCTTTCTGTGCTGAGGGTCCCGGGTTGGAATCCTGGTAGGGACAAACTGTGTGATGAGCACTTATGTTTGTACTCGAGTCATGTATGTTTAAAATCTACACATGTATACTGAGTTCGCCCTCAGTCCATTGTACGGTACCCCATAATACAAGCGATGCATAGTGTGGGACTGTATAGTTGGTGTGTTCGTCTGGCGATATTATTTATTTATATATTTATTGGTTCTAAAAACATGACTCGCCATTCTAGTAGGGACCTAGTAAGTGTTCGGCTCCAAGCAGCTGCAGAGTAACGCTTGATTAAGCAATCATTGTCTGTGATACTTATTCAGTGCCAAATAAGTGTCAGGTTAAAATTAATGTATCTTGATTGAGAAACAATACTATAGGTACCATTTTCATTTGAACAGTTCCAGATGCCAGCGAATTACCTGCACATCTGGCCAAGAGGCGAGTTCATGATGATAGCTCTACCGAACCAGGATTGCTCATGGACAGTCACCCTGTTCATGCCGTTCACCAAATTCAAGGAGATCGACTCTGAAGACACACTACTGGCATTCTTCAACAAGTACTTCCCAGATTCGATAGCGTTGATTGGCCGGAAGAAGCTCATTGAAGACTTCTTTGCTGGATCTCCGTCGCCATTGGTCGCTATTAAGGTAATTTCGGTTAGTTATTAAAAGTGGCTAGAATTGTTGATTGGTTGAATCAGCGGGTCTATCACAGCCGGCTGTGACAAGATAAATTATTGTGAGATGTATCGATTTTGTCTCATTCTCTCCAATCCTCCCTGTGATATAACTCCTTGTCTTACCATGGTTGGTGTTAAAAAGCAACATGCAATGATATTTATGAACGTACATTCATGGTGTCCATCAACATAAGTATTATTTAGAAGGAAATGACCATCCCTCGGGAACCTACTCGTTACCTGAGATAAATATCTCTTTTATCATACCTATCTCCTGTTATAAACTATGCTGAGTTTCATCAAAGCCAGTAGGTTTTCCGTGATATCTCCCGGAATCTGCCTAAGTATCAAAAATAATGTCTCCCCACGATAACTAACTTTTTTCCAAACATATTAAAGTATAATGTAATGAATGATATTAATGATTACATTATTATTAAATAGGATACACCTATCTCAAAGTTGCCATTTAAGTTATTGTTTTTTTAGCAAATACTCAAAATACGTTACTAACATATTAGATACATTGAAATAAAACTATTTTTAATCGCGTTTTATCGCGTTTATTTTTTGTTTTAACAATCCTTAAAAATAGTTTTATTTCAATGTGTAGTATTCGCGTAAATATAAGAAATCAATATATTAGATTAAGTTAGACTAAGTAGATTGTTAAAAAAGTTTTAATTATAAGTTTTTTAAATTAGTTTTTTGTTGTTATTCCAGTGTCGTCCATACCACGTGGCAGACAAGGCGCTGCTAATAGGCGACGCTGCGCACGCGGTTGTGCCTTTCTATGGACAAGGCATGAACGCTGGCTTCGAGGATTGCACGCTGTTAGACCAACTGTTCCAGAAGCACAATGATAACCTGGCGAACATCCTTGAAGAGTATTCTGATAGCAGGTGGCAGGATACCTTTGCAATCAGCGACCTGGCTATGTACAATTATATTGAGGTAAGGGAGCGTTCAAGTAATATGGAATGCAATTTTTGGAGATTTTTGACCGCCCCTCCCCTCGCGTCGTAACTTTTTCTTTACCCCTCCCCCCCCTTCTAGTAAAACGTAAAATCTACGCGACCGTTCTGAAGAATTAAAACAATATTACGTCACGCGTAGTTCAGACCCCCCCCCCGACCCTGTAACGTATCGTAAAGTTTCAGAAGACCCCCTCTCCTCCCCCAAAATTCGTTACGTAATACTTGAACGCTCCCTAACGCAACTTTTTTCACAAAAGTCGATAAATTCAGTATCTATTCCATTTAATATGGGATCTTCTCAGGATTAGCTCATACCAGTCCAGTGCTCAAAAGGCCTTTCTAATGCGCCAGTAACAATGATCAGGAGAATGGCAACGAGGTATACTAAACACGATAAAATGTACTGCCAACTGTTCGTTTCGTCCTACAGATCTGCTCCAAACTGCTCGACATTTCGCTGGATAAGGGATTGCTAGCTCGCTTAGTTTCCTTTGAAATTGAGAGAAGAGCCCTAAGCCCAAAAGTGGGACACATAGGCATGGCCACGGTTGGACGCTTTTTGGGTTCAAAGCTTAGTTCATGGTTTTTTTTGTATATGTTCCCCCCGGACGGACCGATAGATGATACTTGGTATGAGGCTAAACCGTTACAACATAGAATACACTGTATCTGAGGAAATGGGTGGGTTTTCCTTAAATAGCCCAAAAACTAGATCTTAAAATTCACTAGATTTTATCCAAGGATTTAAATGAAACTCTGAACAAAGTCAAACATCTAAATATATGATTTATCCCTGATAATGAAAGTCCCAGGAAGTGTATAGGTCACGGCAATGCTAGTAGGCAGAAGGTACCTTCAATATTTATTATTTTTCCTCAAGATGCGGGATCTAGTGACCCGGCCCTCCTACCGCATCCGCAAGGCCATGGACGACTTCGTATTCTGGTTGGTGCCAAAGTTCTGGGTGCCTCTGTACAACTCGGTGACGTTTAGCACCATGCCTTATAGCCAATGCGTCAAGAACCGAGAGTGGCAGGATGGGGTAAGATATTGTTTAGTTATAAATATTTAAATTAACCACCACCATTTAACGTCAAGATAATGTTAGAGCCATATCGAAAAAGGTTGCCATGGCGACGTCGGTCGCCAGCAGTACGGCATAACAAAATAACAAATAAACAGTTATAAAGTCTACGGTCCCAAACTATATGCAGCGCTTGTATTATGTGTACAATGTACCCCAGGGTGGTGACCCAAGTATATAAGGTTTAATAAAAAAAGTGTGAAATATTTTAACAGATTAATCAGCAAATGTATAGATCACGTTGAGGTATAAAATAAATGTGTTAACGATGTTTTTTTAAACATATACAATACGACCCAATAACGTTTGGCCATGCGCTCAGTACAGGCTGTAATTTTTTTAATGTCTAATAATTTGATATAAGTATTATTTTTGCAATGTTATTTTTATAACCTACTGTTAGCTTTGTTAAAATATTTTACACCTTATATATCTAGAGATTAAACGGCCATGACTGGGCATTCGTGCTCATAGCATAAAGTTTGCCTGCCGGGATTCTAACTCGGGCCCTCTGTATAGAAAGCAGGGTGCTAGCCAACTGTGCCGATCGAGTCATCGACTATACTTATATACACAGCTGATCATAGTATTGTATTCTCTTTGCAGGTGATGAAGAAGGCGATGCTATTATTAGCAGGGACGGCTCTGGTTGGAAGCGCGTTGTATAGTCAAGTATTATCAAATATTTGTTAAATAATAACAATTATATGTATTAAAATATTTTTGTTTTATTTTTCCCATCTCAAATGTTCACAGCAGATGTAGTATGGTAGGTATGGATTTTGATTTTATGAAGTACTGGCTGTTCCGGCGCACTTCGCTACGAATTGTAAATTGTATATGTAATTTGCAAAATGACCGAAACTAATAATGGAAATTAAGTAGGTAATTTAAAATATTAATTATTCGTTTGGTTATGCCTAAAATTGTCATTGGTGATTTATAATGGTATAAGTTTTCATATCCAATGTAAAATTAAATCCGTGTGTATTTAAAAGTAGCCACAATCAAATAAGCTAAACTTTTTCGTTCGAATATCATTTTCACATCGAATTACGCATGGATTGATTTCGTTTGCACGATCAATCTGAAAATTCCTAGGTATCGATTAATGAAACTAAAAACGTTGATAAGCATTTATTTTCTTTAAGAATGATTATGCTTCCGTCGGTTAGAAAAAATCCTCTAACTCATCGAAGTCACTTCCCTGGTGGAGACGTTGAAACCTGTTCATGTAACTTAAACCACCACTTAAAAGAGCACCTATACTTTTTGCGTTTTTCACTGCTGCATTAGCAATGCCACTTAAAAATAACACAATGTCTCCAAGAATATTATCATTAAAAATGACCGCGCCAGTAATGGGTTTCTTAAATATATCATCATTAATATCGTTATGCTCTGCAAGTGTATATTTGGGTTTTGTTGGTATTGCACGAGGCCTAGTTGAATCTTTAATTTCATTCTTTTTATGTCCATTGTTTTTCAAAAGTAATAATATATGGGCATTTACAGGCAACGACTGAAGAGAATTTTCTGGAAGGCGGTTGTATACTGTCGAGCTACTGTCATCAAGAGTTGTTCCTGTTCCTTGTTGTGCGTTGGATGGAAAAATCCACGATGGCAATGCTGGTGATAGCTTCGGCGCTAACAGGCACAATAACACTGAAAAATGGATTGAGTTTTATATTAGATTAGAGCTTACTTTATTTTATGAATAAGGTATTTGGCCATTTTTATATTAAACTGCAGCTTCTGTCCGCCGCTGCGCCCATCGATTTTCCTCCACTGCTCGGCCCCAATGGTCACAACGTGATGTTACTACCCTATTATATTACATAAGACATCATAAAGTGAAAACCCGATGTAATCAGTCCAGTAGTTTCATTAATGAAACGGATAGTTACATAGACAATAATTCTGCAAACACTTGTTTTGGGTTTAGGATCGTCCAAATAGTCTATTAGGGTTTCAGTTTTATGTGTGGTATCTATAAGTTCATAGATAACAGAAATATTTATTTAAATAACTTTTTTTTGTCCGATACGGGGGGCGGGATAAAATATACTCACGTTGTACTAAACAAGCGCACATTATTCAAATTGATAAAAAAAAAAATTTGTATAAACCAAGTACCTATCTACTTAACTTTTTAATACATGATACGTTTGAGTATCTTGACTATAGTGGTATTTTCATCTAGTCATAGGTATCCTAATTATCCTGAAATTGAAATTAACTTGAAAATCAATTGGTTTTCTAATTTCAACGGTATTCTTTAACGATAAAGAAATTGGTTACGAGAAATTACATGATTGGAGGCATCTTTTGATATTGTGTACGGTGCATGTGTGCATGTTACCGAGTGAATTGTACCAGTTACTGTCGTTTTAACTGATACAATATCTGATTACTTATTCAATTTCATTGTATTTCAATTTAATTGTATTTTGATTTAATTTCTTAATTTTAATTTTATTTAAATTTAAATTTTTAATCTTTATTTCATTTAATTCAGAACAAATAATGTTTTACGTTTCATCGAATCTCATTTTTAACTAATAATGTTTATTTTAATTTCATTCTTGTCATGTTTCTATGTTTTATATAAGAATATAATAATGCGACTAATAATAATTATATAAGCTAACGTGGATAAAGAGAACTAATAAGGTTTCGAAGATACAGGCTTCCGCCTAGTTTGTATCCGCAACTTAACTGCGATGTGAAATGCCTAAACTGCCATAAACTTTACTTTACTTTTACTTTATAACTATTTAGTGGTAGGTAACCTAACGTATGCACGGTGTAGTACCTGGCCCATATGTTGATGCTCGACCTCCTTTACCAGGGATGCAGAATAGGTAAGGAGGCGGTCTGTACTATAACTATATGCTGGGCATTGATTGTTTATACGAAGTGGGCTGACTAAACACGTAAACTATACCGCGCCGTGACGCCCGTGGGAACGGGCTTCGTGTTTATTATCACAATATCGATGTAAAAATGTTCTTTTATTTTGGACTGGTTTATAAAAATTATTTCCTATCAAAGCCCGTGGTAGTTACAAGGTTTAAAAACGCGTATACTACATACAGTTTATTTTATGCTTTTATATCCCTGTTTCGTCATCATCCATTCATTCTAATTTCAATAGGAAAGATGACTCGGTGCTACCTCCGACTTGGGATCCAGTAATTAATATAATTAAATCCAAAACCAAGCGCACCATTGCAAGACCTCAAGACACTGTGAGCACTTTCTGCGTAGATCGGACCGCAAGCAACAACTAAATATGAGGGTACCCCAGTTCAAACTATGACACTAGGACGTCAGACACCTCAGTGCTCCCGTGACCATGGTCGCTGTAAAGCAGCCGAAAAGTCGGGAACGTAAAAACATAAAATCAACGTGATAAAATCTGTATAATAAGTTTTAATTCAACGTGTACAAACTTACTGTAATTTCGGCGTGTTCGTAAATTTATGTGGAAAAATTAACAAAAACACCTATATTCCGATAACTACTGATAAAACAGCTGCTCTCAACATGTTTATGGGAAATACGTTTTAATAGGAGCGTGTAATGTTTACTCGCATATCGGTACAAGCGGTAGCAAAATACAATGTACTCATGAAATGTGAAGATTCACAGGTTTTTATTAAAGCGATAATGAATGGTCTACAACGGTAGCTACTGTACTGTGGGAATGGGAAGCGGTCGATGTTTCTGTGCCCGTATTACACATAAGCACTCTGCTTTGTAATTTTAACAATGAATAAATTATCACTATGATTAAAGTTTACATAAACCATAGACAGTCGGAGTAAAATAAAAGACAGAAAAAGTAAATGACAGATAATAGCGATCAGTACATCAAGCACAATCCTTTTTACATACTATTTCAGTACGTCAGCAACATCTAATAACAATCTACATAATCAATATTGCAATAGAATAGCAATGTTTTTTCTTACCAATTGACCGGGTTTGATTCCCGATTCACGTCTGAGATTTTTTTTCAAATCTAGGTATTAATGTTGTTTTTCTTATCTTATTTCGATGTACAGCCTCTATACTGTACCATAACACAAGGGTTGCTTAGCGTGAGACCGTATAGTTGGTGTGTTCGTCAGACGATATTAGGTATTATTATAAATTCTTGATAGGTAATACTGTAATTTCGGTACCCTTTCGAATATGGTTGCGCACTCCGCAGATGCACTCCTGCCCAACTCTGACAACTTCGATTTAATTAAATCGCAATCTCATTATACGTTGCGGCTGTAATATGAAATGCGAACATGACGTGTGCTGCGAACGACATTAATTTGATTCAATTATCGCGACTTACATTATCGTACTCATTTAATTAAGAATAAAACCACAGATAAACTAATAGTTCTATCGAACAGATATTTCACTCCGCAAAGATATTTAAATAAATGGTGACTCTTGCTACAAAGCAATAAAGTGCACTTCAGCTAGCATTGTAATTTATGCGACCACAGATATATTAGAGGAGATATGTTATGAAAGCGGTGGGCTTGCGCCTTTAGCCAAAATTAGGCTAACATAGAGTTTTCGCCGTCAGTCGACTGCAACTGCACGTCGGTATCGGAGCTCTTAACTTTTTTTTTAAATGCCGTGTTATTCCGTGGTTGTGTGCAAAAATACTAGCAGCAAAGTGAACTACGCGAAAGATGGAATCTCATTTCACCAGCCAGTATTAAGTATTCTATTTATTCGTCTTTAAAATCATTAAAATCAACAAATCAAAAAATATTTGATGCCTTTATTATGTTATTTTAGTTTTCATGTAGCACAACGACTTTTTTATTTTTGTACCAAATACATGGCTCTTTAAGTACCACCTATGTTCGCTACTGAGTGAATGTACGCGGCAATGGACAGATCGTCTAACGATACTTTGAATAAACTGGTGCGTCGCGTGGTACGGCCGCTGTATGCGGCGACGACGCAGCACGCACCGAATTATTGGCACGCGTGTGTGTGTGAGACTTCGTATTGGTTGGTTTTATGTAATTGCATGTGTTTTGCGGCGAGTGGTGGGGAACAAAACGGAGACAGCGAGTTCCCATACAATTTGAACCGCGCGGCATATCTCTCGTGATCTGTGTATGCGACAGTGGCGTAACTATATGCGCTTCTCTATTTATCGTGTAACTCTATCTCTTTCAATCGCCTTGCGGTGTTGATCGCCGGGGATAGATTAATTTGGCGGTTGTCAGTTCCATCTTTACCATTAAGGGCACGGAACACGTGCCCAGGGCCGCCAACCTCACGGGGTCCCGAAATTATAATACATATTCGTATATATCAATATATTATATTATTTATTTCAATTATATAAATATTCAAATCACTTAAGGGATTCATACAATTATAAATTTGTTTAACCTCCTTAAAACCCAAATGGTAAAACCAAGTGCCCCTGGACGGCTCTGGCAGTACTGACCCCATATGGAAAGCATAGCACTATCATATAATTAGTAGGTATCATAAAGTCATGTAGGGGTGCCCCAATTTATACACAAATCCATCAGTGATTTCATCTGTGTTAACAACTCCCACCCTTCTCTGTTGTAAATAGGGTATAAATTGAAAGTGTTATTGTTAAATAAATACGACACGCGCCCATTGTCAAGGGGAGCTGGTATTGGATGAGAAACGGGTATTTCCCACAGGATGATGCGACCCTTTGTATTGCAGTAGAGTACGAAGTCTGGGAAACAAATTAACTTTTTTTGTATACGGGTTTGGAAGTTCTGTGCTAATATAAAATGGGGAAAAGGTCACGGTACCCTATTCCTGTAGGGGAGGCATGTTTGACTTTTTTTTTATAAGTACACATCTTTGTAGAGACGACAGTCGGGCAGATGAACATGGTGAGACTAGAGTTACTAATTTGACTAGGGTCGATCTAGAAGTAAAACGCACCATCTCGACTGTATTTCCCGGGGTAGTAGGACTTATAGTGAACTATTCTACTCTTATATTTCACCATGACTATGGTAGTTTTAATAAATATTTTATGTACTTCAGTTATCTGATTTAGACCGTTGATTATATCTTTAGGTGCCGCTAAGTATTCTCCGCGTATTTAGCTCTGGATCAAGCTGAATTCCGACTGCGGACTAGCTAGCCAACGGGCCTGCAATCTTGTGATACGAGCCGGAGGCAGAACAAACGTATTATCTTAGTGGCTCAGTCGGACGTCATTTTAGTTTCAGTGTGAAAGCTTAAATAATTTTGTGTTAGCTCTGCGAAGCGCGTTTGAGCTTGCTTACCGTATTTATGCGGTGTTAATTGTTTTACTAAGCCAGCAGAATTTTAGAGCTTACCTCAAAAATAAATACCAAACGTGTGAGTATAAACAGCTTACTGATTTGAGTACTAACATTTAGAGCTCCGAGAAAATAAGAAATCGTATTTATATGCATAATTCTTAGAAAACATCACAAGATGGCGTTAAGCTCCTGAGTAAATAAGTAAGTTATTTTAACACAACTTAAGACGTTAGTGTCTGAAAACGTTAATAGATGGCGTTACAGGTCAATATTTTATTAATTTCAAAATCAGTCATATTTCGGCCAAATCAGCTGAACTATTCATTAAATATTCAACATTCATCACAATAGTAATAAATTACTTACCATCTACAGACGATGAAGATAATTCCATTTAAACATTAATGTTATATTGTTTAATTGAATGCCTAAATTAGTTTTCTAATAAATGAAAGTACAATCTCAACGTAAGACAAAGTCGACAACATAAGTAATACAGGTGCTAGTATTTCATGAATAAACTATTATTTGGCAAGCTGATCACGTCTGATTGCGGAGTCGCTTGTTTCCGACCGCAGTGGCACCTAATAACTAAATATTTCAGACAAATTGCTTTGAGATAGATAACACTTTTACAGTAGGAACTGTGTATTAAAACATTAATACCTAAGTAAATGCTGCCTTTGATGAATTTTATTCATGGAAAGTTGTACGTTATTTATATTTTCATCCTTTTTAGGGTTCCGCAAGTAACCTACACTGAATATTCTGACCTCTACTGATTTTTTATTTACTTTACATTGTACTTATTCGTCATTATTGTCATGGTCTGGCTGGGTGTTACTGAGCGTACCCCGTGTCTGTTCATGGTATAATAAATGGCTACTTACTTTGTTTTAAACCCTGTGCATTTTAAATACCCACGAAGGATATTGCAAAATAATTAGTTTACGGCAAGCGTATCCCTTGAATATTCACCGCAGACACGCCCATTCATTAGTTCACAACGCGAAGACCCGACATGGACTCGATGTTTTTATATAACACCAATATTTCGAGAGCTTCCAATTTGAAGGTTGAAACACTGTTATCTTCGCTTTTATGTATACCCGCACGGGGGGGTGAAGATTTAAATAAATTGGTCATGTTTAACTAATGAAGCTAGTGAGAGATGAGGGCTATTTATTAAGGGTTTCACTGAATTTAACCGGAGAGTTGGTGTCATACGAAGTGTTAGTTGGACGCGTCTTGATTGATGAGTATCAACCCCATATTTATTTATTTACATTGGCTATACAACGTACTTTTTTCTAACAAATGCCGAGTATAATACTATTGTCAAGTGATTATAAAACTTCTATAAATTTGGGGTCAACATTTTTATAAGTTGAAAGCAACCTTTGGCATTTCAATATGCTTAATTAACATGACGTATCTACCTAGTTGCGGCCGAGTGTAAATACTTACTAATGATTTATTAAAAAACTTTACAGTTTATTTAAACACATTATTATTGCAAATAATTTGGTAACGCTTATTTTATGTTTTTCTTTCTCATAATCTCTCGTGAATAGTCCATTCAAAGATAGTTGTAAAATGAATGGTCGCGGTCATTACTGCAGCGTAACGAGCACATTCTTGTTTTATAGCTACTGACTTGGTACTACAATTGGACAGACATTATATATCGTCGTTTTGTGCCTATTTGTTTGTCGCCATATTGGCGCTGATAGTAGTGGTGAGTGTCCACGGAACTAATCGTAGAGTTTTGACATGTGACACGCTCGAAAAGGCGTAACAATCACATCAGCACAAAAATAGTTATAATTTTGTATTTACTGTAAATCTAATTTAGTGGTAATATGACGTCATTACTTATAGCCAAAGCCAAACGTTGTAGACAACAAGTAAAGCATCCTTGACCTTCTGTCAGTATTTCAAGAAATATTTTGCCGTGGCATGGCGTACCGAGCGCGCGACCGGTCTGATCATAGACAACCTTTTATTTTGGAGGTTACCTATGGTCTGGATGTTATCTATGGTCTGGACATGGCTATTCCTCATCCGCTTCCTCTCCCGCGTCCGCATACCTACAACATGTTCTCACACTCCGCGGTTAACGTTCAATTGTCCGGAACCGTTTAGCTCGTAGTCGAGTTAAAGCGCACTGTTTATGTATACCGACGTTATTTATGCATTTCAAAGACTGAGTTAACTATTGTATTGCTGTAAATACATGTAGTATTTGGTGGTTTGTAAAATAATTTCCATTTTTGTACTCATGAAGAGGAACCGTGAAAAAAATTATAATCACATTATAGTAAGAATTCTAATTTATAGAGATTGTAAATTCTACATTTCTTTTTTGCTACCCGCTCTGTGTTCAGTAGATGGTTTCAACCACACTATTAGATAAGAGAAGTCATCATCGTCATCCATACCTTGTCGCTACACAGGGCTGGCCCTTGTAACAATCATCAAGCTATGCCGTGATGATGTTTTCTGTATTTTTTTTTCGTGAGCCGAACACACCAATTGTATTATGTCAAATTAAGGAACGCTTGTATTATATACCTATATAATAGGTTCCGTACAATGGATAGCGGGCGAACCCAGTTTATACTTACATTGATATTAAGCATTGATCTCAGATACTAACATTTGTGCTCATCACACAAAGTTGAACCCAGGATTTACGGTACATAACGCAGGCTCACGACCAACTGTGCCGATCGGGTCGTCAAAATATATTCAATAAATAGTCGATAGATATCTACAGGTGTGTGAAATTTATTTTTTGTTATTTGTTAACGGACCTAAAATAATCTAAATAATGTGTAGAGTCATAGTTTAAAATATTGTCAAAGATTTCGTTTTCACCCTGTATAATAAGGTATCTATTTAAAATATGTGCATTGAAGACACATATATAACATTATTAAATGAGACCAGACACTGGTCCTATACCAAATCGTTAAAAAAATATATGACAAGAGTAATCACAGCGGGGCGAGCTCTAGGTGTTAGATTTTATTGCTCATGTTTTTTTAAAAGCCAACCGGACGAGGGCAACATTTACATGCTACATTAACGCATAAATATTTAACGCATATTTTTTTGTTGTGTGATGCATATTATTATCTATTTAATATAAAAAAATATGTAGAATTTCTCCTACAGCGTGCCGGTTTGTATCGTACCTAAACTATACCATAAGCGCATCACAGGACTTTATATAGACACAAAAAAGTCCCATCAATAACAGTTAAACACTTTACAAAAAATTAGGGGGTGCTTTGGAAGGTTATTAAGATAATATTCCCAAATAAATTACTCGATGGACTGATGACAATGATCTTTTACAGAATTGACCCTTATCTGTCTTCTACCAGTGTATTTTCTAGTACGGTATGCATATTACAAGCGATGCTTTGTTTGGTACCGTTCAATTCGAGTCCGTTTGGTGACTGGTAATATTTATGAATATTATTCCCTCCAATTTATAGAAAGCTTGCATCCATTTACAATGGCGTTAGAGATTACTTTGCTTCGTAAATTGAAACTTACATCAAAAGAATTCTATACGATTCTAGAAACAAGGGAAACAAAATTTCAAAAGTTGAACTCTCTGACCCTGTTGCTGTCCGATTCTAAATAGACCCGAGAAGCTTTAACACCCAAATAACAGGGAACGAGACAACACCAACAATTATTATAATCGTTCAATTCATCAGCACTGACGCGCCGTGTGTCATAGACGTTTTAAAATCAATGCCTTAGGGAACAATTAAAGTCCAAAGCTCGAGCAAGGTTCAAATATATGGTGGTACCGAAACTCAGCCAGAGGCGATAGGCACCATCATACAATGACCGTTTAACTTCAGCTATGAGTAGTGAGTGCTCTGCTATAGATACGATCTTAAAATTGGTAGAAAGTTGTGTATAATAATTAATAAACTATATGTAGATATTACCTAAGGCAGTTTTATATCAATTAAGTTTTGACAACTTCATTAATTTCCGTATTATTAATATCTCGCATGTGATTTCGAGAATGAATAGTTATTAGCGACAGCCTGTATAATTTAGAATTTGTCTGTTATTATTTATTTATTGGAAACATTGGAGAGAATTCTTATAGCTGCATAAGATCGTTTGAAGTTGCAAATGAAACATCAACACACTGAACAGTGACTCGTTTATAGCGCTTAATGGATCTAATTGCTACCTTATCTGTGCTGATCAAGGTACCAGGCACTCATGGGAAAGTAGGAGCAACGTTGTAACTGTTAATATCTTACTTTCACTGAAGGTAATAGCGGTCAGATGAGTTTGCGATAGGGAACTTAATAGAAATCGCTGCTAATAGAGATCGTTATAAATTCTCCTGTAAAGAATCCGCAATTACTCAGGCTCCCAAAGGAATACTGGCCACTCAAATAAATAAGTTTTTAACATCAATATTTTTAATGTCCGATTTGAACCCCTTCAATTATTCTTCATATTATGTATCCAAATTTGGTACCATGCCAGTCCTTTTTTTTTTGGTTTGGCAATCAGCTACCCAAAAAAAGAAGAAGAAACTGTTAAGTACCCCTGATGATAATGACGATGATGGTGACGATGATGCTGATGTAAAGAATAAAGTTAGGGACTCCTATCATCAAAGCTGTGGATTCATTAATGAAAATTTACCGGACATCTTGGGTGAACTTGAAAAGATAAGTTATATACTATTTCATTTTAATTTCCTTGTACATTTATGAACACCGAATTGGTTATTATCTCACTTATATTACACATCTTTTCTTCCCTACAAACTAAAATTAAAATTCCACGTGATTGTTGAAAATAATGCTAAGTACATAATAATATTAAGATTATCTCAGATCCGTCCATTTTTTGCCGATATATCTTGCTGTTGTAGAGTGATTGATTCTATTTGGGTGGGTGCATACAGATCTTAGCTATACTATTACCTATACAACGTGATTCAGAAAGTGTCTACACTTTGAGTCCGCGCTTCTTTAGGGTATTTGTAATCATCACATTTTATTAACGCACATTGGAAGTAATTTTTATTCGATTATGTATCGAGTATTTTTTTGACGACTAATCGAAATTTTGACTTTACACCCACATACAATTCTATCACTAAGAATGATTTAACCATTTAAGTGTACATCTATAGTAGTATCCAACGATTACCACGACATTTGAGCCAGAGATTTAATAATGATACAGATTTCTGTATGCACCCAAAATAAATAATACTAGGGAATTAGAAGACAACATATGATGGCTCTGTAGCGACCCCGCACACGTTGTCCTGTGATGATATGTACATGTACCCATCGATGCCCCAGTACGGACCCCACGAGTTCTTCAGAATCCAGAACGTCTCGCCATTGCGTTCTCCGTACCCAACTAGAGACACTTCGTGATCTAAATCCTCTTCGTCACTGAAATAATAAGTGTTTCTTAACACAAAATACATTCTAAGGTTGTAAAAATACTGACCTGTTATTAATATGGACTGGATTTATTGCACAAGCAGACCACTATCTCGTGCCGACGTGTATCACCTCCTCGACAGTGACATATACATACAATGGACTGGTTACGATCGCAGCATATAATACTTATTTAGATATAAATTATCCATAACGAATGTACAAACATCGTGCCGGTTGTAAGCAATACTTATCAACCACTCGTCGTCACAATTAAAAGTTACATAGGTATACTTACCATTCTGTATCATAGAATATGCCAGAAGAGTACATTTGAAATGAGGATGTCGCGTGGACAGATACCGATAGAGGGCCGTGATTGATCAAAGCAACCTGAAGAACGACAAAATTTTAGAGTATGACGTCAGTAGCAGGTTTACTAGACTACTCGGTCAGTCATACAAAGCGTACTCTTGATCTCACTTGATGGTAAGTGACGATGAGATCTACGATGGAGCATAATTGCCTAGGTAGGAAGGCGGCAGTAGATCGAGACGCTACATTCACTAGGCACATGCAGCGCAACTGATCTGACCCGCCATCCATGAATGACAACACCGAACATCATGCCGGAACACGGCTAGGCCGCTTGGCGACATGGCTTTGTTCAGTGGGTGGTGACTAACCACGGCCGAAGCCTACCACCAGTAGAGTTGTCACCTAGTTGGCACCACCCAGGGTCACGTGTAGGGTATCTCGAGGGTATTTAATTCTCCTACGGACGAAGGTGACTCGACTATTAACATATGTGTGACGAAACTACTCAAACTACAAGTAGAAACCCCAAGTAGAATCTTGGTCGTTTTATGGAGTGTATCAGAGATTCAGAACACATTGAGTATGAGAGGATTTGAATGTGTTTTTGTGTACTCACAGGTAAGGAATTTTTTTTGGCTTCTCTCTCCAATTATTAGAACATAACCGTATGAGAGTCTATTGTTGTCTATAATTATGTGGTCTCAGTCTTGGTACTGCGAAAAGGCAAGACTAGGACCAAGACTTTGGAGAAGATGGATAGAAAATTTGGAGAATACTTCCACAAGTGATAACCTTTAAAGCTTCGACGTTCAGAGGTGTGACATCGGTGTAGCCACGAATTGGATACAACTTCTTCATACTTGTAATATTACATCTTCCGTCCTGCAAGCAACAATATAATAATATGTATATACTTCTGACTGTTATATTTTTTATTGCATACTTGTATATTGATTTCTTATTTCATTTCAATGCATACTTGTATAATTTATGCTTTACGATTAGGTACTAAAAGACTAAAAGTGATTTTTTTTCCAGATTTAAAAATGAAACGAAAACAGAGCAAAGCTACGCACACAATGACGTCACCATCTTAAAGCAATGCGTGTGTGTTGGGAAGAGACAATCCCATTCTCTCCCTATAGGACTTGCTTTTACCAAACTTCACTTCACACAGCAAATATATTCAAAATTATGCAATATATTTCGAAAAAACTTTATCTGTGTGCCATACAAAAATAGCTACCAACTATTAATTTAATATAAGAAATAGACTACATTTAATCAACCCAATTAACAAAAATACAGCACGATAACGATAGGTACTTATTCAATCGGCAATTAAAACAATATAGGTTAGGTACATAATATAAATCGATAAATATCGGTCAACTAAAAAAACATAGAGAATACGGCGCTGGCGCCTATTTCGTGTATGGCACGGCGTCTTACACTATTTTGATATGGTCCATATTCAGCTACAGTTGGCAGGCCGTAGTCCATCATCCATTCGTATGCACCGTCGTCTGTGCCACCATCGCAACCGGACATATCATAGCTGGGGACATCAAATCACACATGATCGATACATGACGATCAGGGCCCCAAGTCTGCTAACACAATCGTTTCATAATCGAACAGCAACCGCATTGTACCTGTCACTTTTGATAGATATCCCATACAATATCTAGTATAGTAGTATAATAGTTCACACCTCTATAACACTGCTATGTCATCGTCAGGTTTTTGTTTTAATTTCGATCAAAACCCAGGAAATTTTCATAAGGGAATGGTACAGTATTAAGCCAGTCGTACTATGGGTATGTAAAATTTTACGGAATCCTGATGAATGGTGTACCCTTTGAACGACTGCAGCTCATTGAACGACTTATCTGGGCCCTGTGTTCTATAGTTCAGAACCCTGAACCCAGAGTTTTGGTCTTGCTAAAATGCCATACCACGACTAAGACTGATCTTTTTGCACATAGGGTTACTAGTAAGTAGACCTCATAAGGCTTCATTCAATATCAATTCATTATTATTTTAGAGTCGCAAGATTGTATACACCGTAACTGGAGGGAAAACTTACGCCCAAGCGCAATCTATAAGGGCTTGGTTGGCGAGAGTCATGAGCGTGCCTCCATTGATCCGCGCGAGCGCACCTTCCACCGCAGCAGTTGTTCCGAAGGTCCAGCACGAACCGCATTCGCCTTGATCTGCATGCAATTATAGGCCGTATGATTAAGAGCGTACTTAAACATAAGTTAAGTAGACACACGACGTAGACACTTTAGATCCTATTTAAGTGTCATACTACTATTATCCATCTGACAGATAACGCAAAGCTTAAACCGGAGAAATTAGAGCTTTCCTTCCTTCCTTCCTTAAGTACCGTAGAGGTGCACTAAAAACAAAAATGAAAATTTTGACCCCTAAGGTCAAATGGGGGGTCAGGTTTTGCATGAAGTTTTTTTTTACGATCGGGTGCCTGACTAGTATAGAGGGTTTAGTGGGTAGGAACCCTACATCACCCGGCTCACTCCCACGCAGAGGCGGGTAATCGTTGGATGATTTCCCTCCCATCAACAAAAAAAGTTAGAATGACTTACGTTTAACATCCGATACGAGCTTATATAACCTCAAGTCGTATTCACTGGGCAAGTCATTGGATAGTTCTGATAATTGACTCTGAGTGTACGGAAAAGGCACGTTGCCAGATTTGCGAGCTTGGTGCCGCCGTAATCCCTTGTATCGGGTAAGTTCTTCGGGAGTTCTATCAGCGAATTGGTTAACGGTGAGTTTGTAACCAAGGTTCTTTCTGTTAATTGCCGCGATATGCCTGTTGAGCACAATAGTAATAAATAAAATAAAAATACATCATCACGCTTGTAATTCTCGAAGGGGTAGGCAGAGATTCACTACAGTGCACCCACAATTTACCACTGGTATTTGGCCCAAATGTTATAGGGGGCGAGCCTATTGCCAAAATAGAGATTGTTAATTTGGATGTACGGGGTATTCTTCGGAACTACTGATCCGATTCAGAAGATTATTTCACTCACAGAAATTTACATTATTACTGAGCGCTATAGGCTATTCCATTGACATACCAGCGGCGTACATACCATGGGCGGACACGCGGGCAGCAACTAGTAATAAATAAGGTGTAGAAGCACCTTACAAAGCGACGCGTTGATCCGTGTGCTTTGGAGGGAATGTTACGCTAATTCCGGTTTTCCGTGTAATATCGTTGAAAGTCGTTACGGGTAGTCGGAAGAAAATTTCTGACATATTATCGGTACTTTACTTACCTCATATTATTTTGGAAAATTCTCCTCCGGATTGCATGTTCTTTTTCATCAGCGTATTGCCTATCATGATTCTTCTTGAAGCTGAAGAAAAAACAAACGAATGTTATATTCCCGACGTTATTTATTGAAATTATCCGTCAGTTGTAGGTTTACATACGTATTAAACACATGGTCAACATGGTCATCCTTTTCAGGATCAATGAACGCCAAGTCCTTGGTTACAACCTCACTGTCCAAAGTTACTGTTTCGGGAGCCTCCTCGCAGTGATCTGAAATAAAATGTAGATGTTTCACATTGGAATTTGATTATTAAATGTAATATGAGCACACACTTATGGTTTTCTATCTTCAGGACCTATCGTGTTATTGGAGGGTACTTGGAAACTTAGCCCAATGAGCCCCATCATAGGGCTAAGTCTTATGTACGAAAAAGCCTATAATTATCTGAAGAGACCTAATAAAATACTAAAATATATTTTTGGATTGTAAGTACTAATGTAATTTAAAAATAATATCACTTCCATAGGAAAGATTGTGAAGACCCTTGCAAGTCTTTCGAAAGATTTTTCAAGTTTGCCAACTCACACTGGGCCAGCTGATCCCACTCGCATTGAGGAGTGTGACTGGTGTAATCACAACAGGCAAAGCCAGTGACAGGTGAAATTCAGTGCAGTGTACACCAGTGCACTTGCCCACCCCATCGGAGCTTACAGGCACCATGGTGTTTGTTACTACGCATAAATTTATCATATGTCGTAAAGTGTTGAAACGTTACGACAATTGATTCGCAAGAAAAAAGAACTCGATGTTCTTAAATTAAGCAGAGATTTATAATTACAATTAATATCCACGTTGAAAACGTCAATTGATGAGAATTTTTCCGAAAATCCAGAGAATTCCCAAATTACGTTTTTTGTCTGATATCCTAGTTTGGTGTCGTACTCGCATGATTCAAACCTAGAAATAATATTATAATTAAACTTCTTCTTATAAAATTATACTCTTGAATTCATTCAAAATTGCATATGATTATGTTAATACATCTATTGAGGATAGGTCGTGTTTTTCATGCAATGTCGCAAATTTCGAGTCAAAGTCATTACGAGGAGTGGCTGGAGAAGCCTTGCTGGTTTTATGAATTTATATTTTTTGTTACCTGACAGGCGACCAATACTTCTTACGGACATTGTAATTCGCCCATAACGTTTCTTTCGTTCGAATACCCATTTCTTCGTTAGTATTCTCGTTTTCATATTTAACGGTATTTTTATCGCTAATTTCCTCTGTACCTGTGAAAAGAACAGTCAGTTAGTCGTTTACTTGCTCTCTGTGCAGCTTCACAAATCTATATATAGGCTGTTTAAAAAGGGTATATTAAGCTTTGCATGCGCTTTTTAGCGCATTGGTAATTATTATGTGAAGTCTGAAATTCCATGTGTCGATTTAAAATATTCTAATTTGTTCCACAAAATGACACTCGTGATCTGGGTCAGCAATTTTAACAATTTGTATTAACTTGACAAATCAAAATGGTGTCTTTCCATAATGGTTACGAGTACGCTAAAGAAACGCAGATTAAAAGTTTAGTATATCCTCTCTGTATCAACCTGTACACCTGGGTTGCCCAAATAAAGCGCGGCTGCATTAATACTTGTTCGGGGTAATATTCAGACGGTTGAGCATGGCAGGTTATCCGAAAGCAGTACCCACAGAGCTACTGAGTGACGTCATTTTGCCTTATTGAATGGCAATGCAGATGAGTTAGTAAACACAACCAGCGACCAGGTCACCAGATATCTTCATACTCCCGAGTCGCAATTACCCCGAACATTGGGAGGTCACCTGGTCTCCACGGATGAATGCTATTTTTTTTAAACTTAACATGCTTATTGGAGTCGTTAACGATTTATAAAAAGCTCACCAATAAATTTGAAATTTCTTGGCTCAGGCAGAATATCCTGTAGCGACCCGTCAGACGAAACGTAACAAGTGTTATAGACAGATTGGTTCAGGAATGCTTGAGGTTGTATCTGTATGTAATAACAAAGAGATAGGTAAGTACGAGGCCATGTTACAGATTACGTTTGGTTTCAGAATTGACAAATTTTACTTGTTGCAAAACTAAATTCACTTCTTCTTTATTTACGATATTAAATGCGATGAAATAAAATGGATATGAATATGGCCTCATCCGCAACTTAGCGGGTATTTTGCCAGTGTCAAGTAATTAATAGCAATATTAAATTCAATAAATACACATTATAAATAAAATAATGGATGTGACAAGTTAACACACATTTGAAATTCACGTCAACAGTGTCATTAATTTCTCACTGTAATTCGGCCATTCCAGTTAGAGCACTGATTGGAATATCACAAAGCGATTCCACTTCGAGCACCCAATAGGTGCGATAACAATGAAAATTTAAAATATTTTTACTGTGTTCTACTAAGTGTACCAGCGGTCATAATGCATATAGAAGTATTACCGAATAAAAATCTCGAATGCATATGTCTATTGGTGCACTAAGTGGAATAGAATAAAAATATTTTTAATTTTTATTATTATCGCACCCTTCGGGTGCTCTTAGTGGAATACGAGTGGTGATATTCGGTTGATGACATTTAAATCGGTGTTCTAACGGGAATTGTCCTGTAATTTATTTCCATGTTTAACCGACTCCAAAAAGGAGGAGGTTCTCAATTCGGTTGTATTTTTGTTTTTAATTTTTTTTGTTACTATACCTACCTAAACTCGGTGTTGTATTTCACACTTAATTAATGTGAGTAGTTATTTCAATTCAGGTTTTTTTTAATAATGTAAATAGAAATAAAAGGTATTGTTTATTTTCTAGTTTCTAGATATCAAAATATAACTTACTTTGTATGTTTCTTTTTTTGTATACACCGTATTCTCTATATTTGCCATGTATAATTGACTAACAGGTTTTACAATCGATGTCACTGCCCCATCATTATAATCGATTCTAGATTGAGTTTTGGTTTTCCTTAAATAATTAAAGATAATATTACAGCATTTAATTAAGTTTTTTATTAACCCAGCCTCTAGTAGTATGTAGGCTGGAAGCAGATGAAGTTATATATGTAAATAATAAAACATTTTCGGCTATTTATTAAAATCCAAAGGGGAAATAATCATGAAAAATTAAAGTTTAGTCGTAAATTTAGTCGTATCTTCTATACTAATATTATAAAAGTGTATAGGTTTGGATATGGGAGGCATTCTTTAATATATTTTTGGAAAAACAAACGTAGTGCACATTTTTGATACGAAGTTAATGCGTAAGTCTAGCCCCCAAATTTATAGACGTTTTATAACTTTATGAAACGTCATATAGTACTGCACACAAGAGTTTTGCTTGCAGTACTATATGACGTTTCATAAAGTTATAAAACGTGTATAACTTCGTGGGTAAGATTTTAAAATGAGAACATACCATATTTGTAAATTTTCAATAAGGTTGGATTGAAGTGTAATTTTAGTCGCTTTTACTGTATATTTAGTGGGCCACTTCAAGTTATAACCTGAAACAATTATTAGGGTCATCTACCTATCTAAAATCAACGAAAGGCTCTGCTCAAAAACAAGGAAAAAATATTTTGGACACAAGCTGAATCCAATGTTATGATTGCATACTCGTAGACACAACAGAAACTTTTGAGTTTAGATCAAAAGTGATTAATTTGAGGCAAACGAAAGTAAAGCAATATTAAATCATACAAATAGAAAATATTTTGCGGATAACAATAATATAATTGATAGAACTAGGCGATACTTGGCGGAAATCCATTGCTAAACAAATGGGAGAAGAGGAACCCACCACTGACCCTCAGCTTGTCAACTTTTCCAATTATAAACCAAACAAGTTGATCGATAATTAAAGAAGCCAGCAACACCGATCTCCTCTAAGATGTTAGTCGAGAAACTGTCTGGAACGAGTGTTGGGACCCCAATTAATATGCAATTCTCCGCGAAACGATGCGAATCTAACAAAGTATTCGGTACGTGCTGCGCCTCTGAACGAGGCATCCTCTAGACGGCTAGGCTACAAATGAGCCTTGGCCATCCTGTGTGTCGTCGTCGTTTGGTTTATAATTGGAGAAGTTGACATGCCAAGGGTCAGTGGAGGGTTCCTCTGCCCTCACAATAATATCTGTGACTAAAACTATAAGACCTAGGAAGCACAAGTACTTAGAAGCTATAGGAACGCGGCAAATTAAATTCGGCTAATTTTACGGGATGTTTTGCAAAATAAATGGCCAGTGTGGTCGCAGCCCTAAAGGCTCTTCCCTAAAGCAAAACTTACCACTTCCCTGAGCAACTAGAGTGAGCCCAAGTAATAAACAAATATACAGAGCCATTGCGGCGTCTGTCACTATTGTGAACAAATATGAACTCTAACTAGTGAAACAATCCATATTTATACAGTTCGATTGTATTAATTAAGCTAATGAGTGTTTCAGTTTTTTTATCGCAACGAAATAAATATTATTATGGATACGTAATTTGGTTATAAAGATGATTTTTGAGTGTCAAATGGCACATTTATGTTAATTCCATGATCCTGAGGGATAGTGTAGCAGGTGGACCTGGCCATCTGGTATTTTATAATCCGCATATTGTATGGTATTTAACAGTTCTTACGGGCTGACCTTAGCCTAGCCTGAAACATTGTCAGAACTGGACTACTATGTTGTCGTGCTATACCTATACCAGCTGTTACTATTTTGTTGATGAATTAAAAAAGAAAAGTCAAGCTTATCCATACACATTTGTACGTATTTCTTGTAAAAAATAATATTATTTAAATATAGCTAATGAATATTATCAATCTAATTAGATTATCAAAAAAAAAAACAACAAATACATATTGATTTGAAATTTTTAATGAATACGAAATTGTTATTCATACAAATATAAAAAAGTATGGTTTATCAAAAAATAGGATAACATTTTTTCTTTTTAAAAGTGCCTATTATTTATTATCGTATAGTGTTAATTTAATTGAATATATTATCTTTTTAATGTCATCGAAATATGTAGCTTAACCAAATTGCTCAAGTTATACTCAACTTAGACATTGCGACAAATTAGACATAGACACTGGTGCAAAAATTAAATTGTTAACTGCTTAGTGAAGTTTTCAGACCTGTGAGTACTGTCGAATTATTAAGGCTAAGATGTATAAAAATCACAATAAATAATTTAGTACCATAAGAAAATACTTCATAGTTTGATTACTCAGAAAAAAAAAATAGATAGGATTGGAAACGATTTCCGTGGCCGTTTGAACCAAGTATTGTCCGTATTCGAGAATTTCTATTAGCATTAGAAAGGTGTCCTATGAGCTGATAGCGGCGGGTCGAGCAGCTGTTACATACACCAGGTATGAGACACAAGCGGTGTCTGAAAAGGTCGCAAAACTCGATTTTTACAATGTGTTTTAGGGGAAAAGGGAAGATCTTCCAGCCAGGCGGGTGGTATGCCTGGTGGGGCGGCCGCTATGCCCCCGTTGGTTATTGCCGGGATCTTGTATATATGTTACGTGCTCCGAAAACTCTCATAGCGCGATTCAGGATTGTATTGAGAAATGTCTATTGTTCTGAATGCGTCTGCAGCGCCATCTGTGTAGCTTGTGGCGTGGTTGAAGTGGTCCGTACAGTGTTATTGAAATATTGCAAAACCTCAGTCGCCCTAAGTTATTTTAATTATCCCTTGAGAATGGATGTATGACGTCATCTACCGATTTACTGATCCGATACTGAAAATTGTTTCACTTGTACTAAGCTACTCTTCCCAGAGTGCTATAGACTATGTTCCATCGAGGTACTGATGGTGAAGCCGTAGACTCAAGTCGTGGAATAAAAAATATAAAATAGCCCTACATCTAGAGCGCCTCAGGGAACAAACTTGGATACATATATAGACTGATGAACACATTACCCTACTTTGCATTACGCAGTTGGGTAAAAAGTCAAAAGCCTAGTAGTTAATAGAGCCGGCCGTGACCGTGAGGTTCTGGGTTGAACCGCCACCTAAGCATTAAGCTATTGATGACAGCACAGTCTCTTCACTCAATAGAGAGACGGGCATATTTTATTTAAAAAAAACAATCGCTTCTCTAATATAACATTGTACCACAATCGAAAAGTCAGTGCGCCCTATTTAAATCAACAGGCCGCCGGCTACTTCAGCACGCGAATGCAAATTTCATCTCGATTGGGAGCGAAACTGTCCGCTCTCGCTCGGCGTACTACGCTTTGGCATGGGAAATGTGAATTCCTTTAATAACTTTTGTTCTGATTCTCCCGACATAAAATGTTTAAGTATGTATTATTTGAATTTAGAATACTTTTAATTTTGTTTCTGATTTTTTTTTCCATGCCAGTGTTTTACCAACGAGGAACAACATTGCAGGAACACTTTCTTGGTGCTGTAATAGTACAGTCAATAAATATTTTTTTTAAATTCGAAATCAATTGTTCTTTCAACTAGACGTTCTAATAGTTTGGAATAGTGTTTTTTTTTTTATTTTCAAAAACTTTAACATTCGAATCTTTTATTTAAATCAAATTCTTCTGCACGAAAGTGAAGTAATTTTATTCGAGTTGGCGGCAAATTTTCAATAACTTTAAAATTCGAACCTTATATTTTAATCAAATTCTGCACGAATGTAGTGTAATTTTGTTTGACTTGACGGCGATAGATGTCGCCAGTTGGTGCGGTTGTCTATAGTACCATCCATGGTAGGAGGATAGTGTAATAATATTATAAGTACTGTACTTAATGGTCTACGTGAATAAAATAAAATATTCTGATGTTGCAAGGAAATATATATACGAAACGCCCAGGCGCTTTTCTAAACGACATATCATCGAATCTGGCAACGATATAATGTATCGTAAGTTTAAAGCTTATAAATGTTATTAGTAGGTTTAGTAGAAATAAAGTGCTCAATCCTATAAAACGCACCAAAGTAATTAGGTAGGTACCTACCTACTTAAAAGAACCTTACAATTTGCAAAAAACATGCCATACTTATTTTAATATCGATTGTATACCTATAGGTATTTATGAGACAATACGTATTCACATCTTCCTTTTTAATTTGAGAAAGTTCTTAACAAGCATTATATATTTATGAAAATAATATACTTACTTACGGGAACATCCTTCAAAGTAGCAGGCTTCATCTTAAACCGCGACTGCAAATACGTATTCCGATATAACAAAATTTTAATTAAATTGTTAATAATGAAACTTCTAGCTCCATCGTGGTGTATAACGTGATATTAAATTTTCAGAATGAGCTAGGTAGGCGTCGGGTTAATTAAGTTAGGACAATATTTCTTAACAAAATAATATTTTATAATTAAGAGATTTTTTGGGAAAAAGGCCGTTGAAAGTGTACCAATATACTTATACCTGACCTGATTTAATACAAACTAATATGTACAATAATTATAGGACCTGATTTAGATGGAATTATAGCAAATTACAAATAATAATTATACCAGCCCTTTTAATGTCCGATTGTTGGGCACAGGCCTCCATCAATGTGAAGGGGATTAGGTCATACTCCACCACTCTGGCCGAATGCGAGTTGGTGGACTTCACAAGTCTTTTGAGGGGTTCTCTCAGACGAGGAGGGGTTCCTCCGGGGAAAACGAGAAATCACAGAGGTGCGAACCGGGGTTTGAGCCAGCGATCCTCGTGATCGCGGCTAGCATTCTACCATCTTGGTTATCACTGCTTTACAAAAAAACAGTCGTGAAAACACACTTACCTGTGTGTAGCTTATTCTATAGCGACATATAGGCTTGCGATACACCGATTGGAACATCTTGAGAGTAGTTAACAAATCGACATAAATCAGTCATCGACACCCGGTCAGTGCACCCCGGTACACAAAATAGTGAATTATAAAACGTTCAGTGTCAGTGCACTCATTCCGTTGCATTGTGAATCACGCCGCTGCGTGGACCTCGGCACCAAAAAAACGCGACACACAGCCCAAAAAAGCGCTGGTCGGACAGAAATTGTGGCACGAGACACATTGACTGGCCCATTGTATAGTTTTATTACAAAGCCGAGCGCCCGATCATTTCGTTACACCGAAACAAATCCTTAAAATGTTCTATCGCCTTCAAAGTAGCATCTATATTTATCGTGCTAGGGTACAATTTGTGATACGGCTGCCGTTTTAACGTTTTATGATTTATTTCGGATTGATCAATCTATTTTAATCTCAAGTAGAACGGAGCAAAGTTTGATTTGGGTATTTGGTGTTTTAACTTTTTGTTAGGGTGAGATCGGCGCAAAGCTCACCCGGAGGCTGTCACGCGCCGCGCATTGTCGGTAGGTACAGTCAGCAAAAACTGATGCAGCGATAAAAAGGTAAACCGCCTGAAGTATTGGACTGGACTTTACTCATAATGAATTGTTCAGAGTATTGGACCAGGAAAGTTATTTAAAGTCAAATTTTAATATTCTGTACTGGTTATATTACAATAAACGTGTTTTATCTATACTTCTATACTAATATTATAAAGAGGTTAAGTTTCTGAGTTTGGTGGTAGGGCGTAATCCCCGGATCCACAGATCCAATTCTGAAAATTATTTCACTAATAGGAAGCTACATTATTCCTGTGTGCTGTTTCATCGCATCGATACCGCGGGCGGAGCTACGGACAGAAGCTAGTTATTTATAAGAGTGCAGCACAATTCGCCTCAATATGTTTGACTGAACTAGATCTTATCTTAAAGTAAAACTGCAGACTACCTAGCTCCAAAAAGAACATTAATTAATTATTCTTTTGAAATAACTAAGAAAAAATAATAAACTATTGTCAGATCTTTAAGACTATGGATAATAATCTGATGAATTATTTTAATTCTTGCTAGATGATACGAAACTTAAAACTAACCAAAAACGATAATAAAATGATTCTAACGTATATCACTACTTGATATACCTCTTTTTTAAAAATGCGTTATCCCACGTATTAAAATTTTAAAATATTATTTGTTCTCAAGATCATCCGATATTCAAATTACGAATATTTTAAATTAAAATTCAACATAATCTTAAAACTTAATCAGCTATCTTAACACGAAAATTGCGCAACTCTAACAACAAGACACAAAGTTATCTGACTTTATTAATTTTTCACATGAATTTATTGGTTCTCAGATTACTAGATACGTACATTCGTGTCGGAGTTAATTACATGCGTTTCACAACAAAATGAAGTGTTCCCCAACATGTAGTATGCCTATCAGTTGATGGATCAGCCATGAATACTAGCTCTATAGGCGCTTCCCATAGGTACCGTATTAAAGCCTAATATCTGATGGCAATAAACAAATACAACGGTATTTTTACTGATCGTTGCCTTCTAGTTTAATGTAATTAACGCCCACTTGTTAAAGTTTGTGAAATGTGTTAGGTGGGTGGACACTATGGAAAGTTGTAGCGGGAAATATTGGTTATGATTTTATGATAACATAATATAATAATCATATTTCCACAAGAACACATCAATTATACGGTTTTACAATAAGCAACGCTTGTATTATGGTTAGCGTACAATTGACCGAGGGCGAACTCAGTTTATAATACTTATATAGATACTAAACATCCATGAGTCGGGTATAATCATTCGTGCTCATCACACAAAGTTTGTCCCTACTAGGAATCGAACCCGAAACCCTCAGCGCAGAAAGCAGGGTCACTACCAACTGTGCTTATTCGGTCATTAAATTTCATACACGCAGCCCTTTTTATGTAGCCCGCGAAGTTTACAGTTCAAAGTCCTAATGATCCTATAAATCATTGTTGAGTTTACTTAATGATTGTAATATAGGGTCTATAGGATGTTTCAGAAAGGGTATACTTAGCCTTAGACTTGCGTTTTTTAGCGCATATTTCATCATTAAGTTCTTATGTATGGTCAGAAATTCAAAATGTCAATAAAAAAAAAAACCCACCAAAATCGGAATCGTTATTTTGTTCGGAACTAAATTATATTTTTTAAATCGACTCATCGCAATTCTGACTTCACATAATAATTAAAAATGCGCTAATTTAGCTCGGGTTTAAGCCTTAGTTACCTTTTCTAAATCACCTGTACAACATTAAGCTTAGTTATAAAAAAATAATGTATCTGTTCAATAGCTTTTAGGTTGAGTTTTCTTTCTTTAGATAATCTAAGTATACTTACTACTTATACGAATGAAATTATTAAAATAACACTTGGTTATACTACTAATTTAAATATACTTAATTAAATTTAGATTTCATTCGTTTTAATATCAATAAATTCAAGCATAGCTAAGTAGGCATGATAAATAAATTCAATAAAATCTCGCATAAATTCCAAAACTCTTGTCTTGTTAACAATCTTAAAATTCTTAAAGAAGCACGTATTAAAATAATGAAAATTGGTACAGAACTACAGACTCGTGAACTGGTTCTCGTATCTCATTAAGAAAGCAATTTGCAAGATATTTATGGACAATAAAATAATAAAGAGGTGGACCGCAGCTTATCGGCTGAGTCAGAGGAAATTGGTAGGATGCAAACAGATTTGAAACTGCAGTTTATGTGCGAGACCTCTCGTATTTGGCTGTTAGTGCTTACATTCTGGGCGACGTTTTAAATTAAAACAAAAAAGATGGTATAATTTTATACCAGCATTAGGAATTTCTGTTATTTTATAAAGGATGGCTCCACAAAGGAAGGATTTCTAAGTTAGATGCCTTATTTTGAAAGACTCCGTGTTGCGCAAACAAGACTGAAAATGTTAAAAATAATCATATGTGGGATGTTATATGCTAAACTAAGGAGTACCATTTGATAATGTGTTATGAAAGGTACTTGTGAATTTGGTACGGTTTGGCCATTACCTGGCATGAAATGGTAATTTTTCTTAAATTCCTGTATATAACAATAAATAGGGGTACATACAACTAAGTACGTTTTATTTTCTTTATTAATAAATACAATACAATAAAATAGAAGCAACGTCGTCAACCATCTCAGTCCTCCCGTGACCATGGTTGCTATAAAACAGCCGAAACGTCGGCAACGTAAAAGCATAAAATAAACGCAATAAAATCCGGACAAAAATTGTTTTATTTAATAAAATAGTAGGAACAGATATATTTAAGTAGGTATTAGGAAACATAATTTATAAATAAGTTCCGTATAATATGTTCCTAGTCTGCAAGCTTACACAAGCCGATAACAATGAAACAATAAGAAGTGATTACACACACATGACGCGAGGAGACAATGGGGACTTATTAGAAAACAATATAAACGGCGGTGAAACCGAGCGAGATGATTTATCGATGCTATAACAATAAGCCCATATCGATAGAAATGGCATTGACATCTCTTTGATTGAATATCGCACGGGCGAGATCGTGGATCGCGGAAGAAATCAGTTTGGTGCAGTGAAATTATATTGTGGACCAAGACTTCGAAATAGATCTGGGAAATCAGAAAGAATCAGAAGAAATGTACTCAATCTAGCTAGAATTAATAAAAGTGTTTACAAATAGTATATTTTCTGAGCTGAAATGCCTCAAAATTAAATTCGAATCTAAATGTTGATGTAGCAACTGAAGTGTATAAAGTTTCAAAGTACATACGTGCAAATCGTTAAGTTTTACGAGTATAACCCTATTTAAAAGGTAGTTACCATATTATTACACTTAACGTGTAGCGTTTACGATCCTAAGAATCATGCCGTAAACTCCAAAAATGTTACTTATTCACTGACCAGCACTAGAATATTTATATATAGCCTCATTGATTACACATCAGATAGTTCTAAAAAGCTTCTGGAAGTTAGCGGTCAATTCGAATACCAATGATTTCTTCCATCTGATTTTATCACGTTTGACAGTCGGTTCTGTTCTGACGTCGGCAACAGGCCAAAGAATGTTTTCTCGTTCAAGATTCATGTTTTTTACGACCAGTAGCTATTTTATGAAGGTGGTGGCCGAGTCCAAGATCCACCTGATAATGACGTCGGATTACGGTATGTAAATAAATGTGGTTTTTATATGTTCGTGATTAAAGTTGTGAGGACGACAAATAAATAGGGCTTTATTTTATGGTGCAAACGTTTACTTACGAATTATGTAACAAGCGTTAACACATTCTCATAGAAATTCTTGATCACCTATTTCCTATGTCAGTGCAACATGAACTGCGTTGTTGCAAATGCTTGCTGCCTGCTTTTGAATAATATATTGCAATAAAATGTGTAAAGCATCTTATTGCAATTAAATATCATTCAGAATTGCAGAAAGTATAGCTACAAATTTATATTGCAAGATTCATGCCCATATTTGTCTTCATTAACGCATTTCTGAAACAGACTGTTTATTTTTTCCTGCTTGTCAGCCTTGGAGCCATCCTCAAAGGGTAACATGTATCGTTGACGCTATTTATAAACGCACCGCCTAATTTTTTTTTAATCCTCGCTTCACTTCTGTGCTCGCGCGCACCTGCCCGCACCGGCGCGGCTGATTGGCCCGCGTAAGATGCACGAGTCAATAACATCTAACTACTCTCCTGAGGCCACCCTTGTGGTTGTTTTCTTAGCCCTTATCTTGTATTCTGTTATTCATTCGTACCCTATCTTAAAGTCACTTGATTTTGTTTGTATAAGAGCATGTGGTGGTACAATTGTTTTCATAGTGACGACGTAAGACTTATGTATGTAGTACCTACTCATTTTAAAATTCAGATATACATACAGGTCGTGATTCTTAATGAGAAGGCTTACATATTCTTAGGTTACAGAATGTCATGATTCTAACAACAGAAATAGAAATAAGATCGATTGTTAACCTCAAATATGGACAAAAGAAAACAAACAATTAAGAGACCGTTAAATAACTTACAATGAACTGCCATTTCAGAACATATCTTAATGCATCACTCAAGTCAACTGGTATCACTCGATCTCACTGTCCGAATTCCGTACTTAAATTGAACATATTATAACTCGGTAACAGTGAGATGAAAGCTATAAAACTTAAGGTTCATTTGCATTTGATGAGAATACACTTGTTTAGGAATAGGTATAGGATTACGGAATGACCGTTTTATCGCCTATTAAATGATGGAATGATTGGATAAATCTTGTAAGTATGCAGCAAATATACAGCTACAATTAAACCTGAAAAAAATGCTTCCAATAAAATGACAATCGTGATTTGACCTTTTTTTTTAATTGTGATCGAATATTTGACATCATATTATAATGATTAAAAAAGTGCTAGAGAAGTAAAGGTTCAAATGGTAGTATATCCTTGTTAATTCAAGCTATATAATACTGATTCTAGTTTCTTGCGGTGTGTATCATAATGTCAATAAGATTCTGAATAAGTTGTGGTCTCCGAACCACAGTTATGTAGAGCATAAGTAATTGTTTCGAGCGCCCAATCTCGTACGCAGTACTTGTTATCAATAGCTTTTTACGATTTGGGCAACACTAAATTATGCCACTTAATTGCTATTAGACGATTCAATTTCAGATATATTTTAGTGGCCCAGGAAGACGGCTACTTTTAAAGACACGCACTGAGATTGACAATCGCTGATAACATTTAGCCGCTACTCTGTCTATGCCTGAGCCATTAAACAAATGGACAGCTCTAAGAAAGCAATTGATTGTTGTGATAAGTCACTTCGACTCAAACAACTCACTGTTCAAATGGAATGACCTTAATATGAGTTGAGTAATCGTGTTATGTAAACGTTTAAGCTTTAATTGATCCCTGCACATAGATATCGGTATTGCCTGTCATTGTTTGGATCTGCATTTAAGTTGTTATAACAAAATGTGTGACCAAAATAATGTCCATTATATTTATTAAAAAGTAGTTATGTATAAGTACAGTTTATGTATAAAATAAATGTTCAAATGGTATGTGTTTTTTAAATCAAACTTAAAAAATATCAATACCCATTCGATGAAAAATCTTTAGTAGAAAGCCGGGGTAGAAAATAGTTTTACCTAGATTTCGATAGTAACGATTTTAAGTAATGTTAATGTAGGGCATGCATGAGATGAGCTTGTTTTTCCGAGCCTCATGGAGTTACTGGATCCCCGAAATCACACTCAAACATAGACACACTCACACAAATATGATTCCCACAATATTTGTGTGCATCTAATATAAAAACCGAACTCTCTCACGAAAGATATCATTGCGGATGTTCTGATAGGACTACGCGAGCGCAATTAACAATCATTATTGGAAATTAACTTTTTGCAATAGAAATGGCTTGCGATCACAAATGCTCTGTAATTACCGCTCTTGGAGAGTCGATGTGCCTTAGTGTTGAGAAATTTATGTTGAATGATTAGTCTTACAGAACAACCTAAGTTATAAAGTTCTAATCTTACTCTTTTATATTATATCGCTCTTCATAGAGCTGTCGTGGCCGTTGTGTGGAGTCGTTGATGTCTCGCATTTGTTCTATTGGTGGTTGTTCTGATGCCTTCATGCAGTGGACTCCTGAATGCATGCACCAGAAAAAAAGTATTTTTCCGGTTCATTACTTCGCTTGGAACAGTTAGATGTTCAAGACGCTTTAAAGATCCAATGGAGATTGATAATAGCTTACGCACGTATAATGGATTATCTAGAAGAAAGTGGTGCCTCAAATCATTTACATTAACAATATTTAGCTCATTTTATAATGGCGGGTGAATGATTCTGATGATACTTAATTTATCGTCGTTCATGTTTATATTGAATACGTGACCGTATGAAATGGGTGTATCTAATTTCGTACATGTCCCGTGACAAAACAGCTAATGTGTTCCTAAATTGGAAGACTTTATTGCAATAGTTGAATAGTTCACAAATTAAATATTTGGTACCTACTGTATTTTTTTTTTGTACAAATTTCAAGAAGGCGAAAGCGTTGAGACGTGCAATCTTGATAATCCATTAAAGTGTTGGCAATGATGCAACCAAATACAAACTCAGGAACGAATTTTCTCGATCCCAAGCTCCCCAAAGCAATCTAGGTATACATTTTATTTTATTTGATAGGTACAGAGATGGACAACATATTGCTAAACGTACAGATTGCTAAACATGTTATATTCATATAATATACCATTGGTAATGAAATGATGACGGTAGATAACTTCAAAGAGATAACTATTAATGAAAGGCAAGCTAATTCAAGAATACAGAACATGCTTGTGAGTTTTAAAGACCGTGAGCCTCAAACAGAAGACTGTGCATAAAATAATCAAGTGGCTTCCAGGTTTCAACCCACTTTAAGCGACACAGGAGGACAATACAAACAAAACGATGGCTGACGCGGTGTGTCCCCTTACCTTATCCAGCTACCAAGGTACCGTGCATTCTAAAACAATCTCTATTATTTTAGCACCATGATCTACATCTGTTTTGCACTTTTTCAACCTCTAAAATTATCTCTCTATTTAAGCGGAACTTAATGTGGCCACTTGAGATGCTACGCAAAATTGATCTCTCCATACTAGAATGTATGATGCATTTTCAAATCCAAGACACACAGACAGGTGATTTTATTTTTGGGTAATATGTGCCGACATCCCGCTGCATTTTAACATAATGACACTATAAAATGGCTGAATTTGTCTCAGTAGTTACGGTGTTATATTTTTTTCCCTAATTTATAATTTTTTGCATGAGTGTTGTGTGTGAATAAAATTAATATCAAATCGTTGTTGTTAATTTTGTGTATTTTTTTATTTATATTTTTGAGTAGCGCCAAATGGAACTAAGTATCCTGCTTATCCAATTTTGGACTAGATACCTTGAAATTAAGTAATGTTGCCGTAAATCCATGTTCCTTCCAAATTTTGGAGACTGAAGCCGAAAGACGTTCACACCTGGTCATAGGTATCCTCCAATGATTTACTCTCATCACGGTCCTCAGTCACCTGCATCCATCGGCTTCCTTGCGAGGTTGTGATATTATCGGTCCACCTTTTGGGGGCTCGTCCTACACTACGTCTTTCGGCACCATTCTTGTCCGGCAACCTTTCTACCCCATCGGCCATCGGGGGGTCTTAAAGCCATGTGCTTCGCCCACTGCCACTTTAACTTTGAAATTATTTGAGCTATGTCTGTTACTCTAGTTCTTCTATCTGCGGATCACCGTATTTCTGATTCTATCGCGTAGCTAAATCCCGAGCTACGCTCGCTCCATATAGCATCAAAACAAATCTGATTTGAATACAGAACCCGACACCTCAAACCGTGGGAACACTCATGTAACTCCATCGAGTAAACTCAAGTGATTCACGGTAGTATAGCAACAGACAATAGGAGGAACCACCTCGTTGGTTCCGACAATTTGTCACGGCACATTCGCATATGCTTTCCAACCCGCAATGGTTTACCTCCCATAATTGTTCTATGCAACAATCGCGCTTTGGACCGGTAAATGGGCGAAGCTTAGTAGCCCGTGAAATCCGTGAACAATTTATTCCTAATCGTCACAATTAGTTTATATGCGTATTGAAGAAGAATGGATGTTTTGAGAATGGCGATAATGATGATTTTATTTGTCTTAGTTCAAAAGTTCGCGTTTATATTTTTTTACCACATCCTATTATTAAAGTTAATTAGTATAGCTAACATTTTATTCACAAGTAAAACATGAGGTTTGCAAATGTATCGATAAGAGTTTCTTAGTTTCACCATCCACCAAATACTTGTTTTTTTTTATAAATATAAGGATTATTAAGCCTTCTACAAATAAGTACGCAGCCTTGCGGCGTAAATCTGTAACTTGCTTTATAACCGGTGTACTTTGTACTGCCTCAGAACCAAATGTATGAGAAAATTAATTATTATTATTATTTTTAGGGATTTTTTTCAATGTCTTAATAGTTATTCTGCTGTTCAGGGCGACGACAATTTCAACAAAAAATCAAAGATTATTAAATTGTTGAGTTATAAATGCGGTAACTAACACGATTTAGTTTGATATAATATACATATATATATATATAGACTGGGACCCCACAATTATATTACATGTTACATCGCAAAAGGTTGCTAAACCCGCAATTATAAAGAATGAAGCAAACGTTTCAATGATTGACAATAAAAATGATACACAAAATAATATAATTGCAACACATACATTAACTGTCTTGCAAGTTATATCAAAATGTGATCTACAATCATCTGCACGTGTCACTGATATGTTATTTGCTTGCAAAGAAATTAATGTCCATCTTACGCAGAGCTCCAGGCAACTGTAAAGAGTTTGAGAGATAATTTGAAGCTATAAAGATTACGTGGCTTGTTTAATTGGGCGCCTCACACCCACAGATATTGGGCAAGGAAGTGCGCACGTGGTCGGCAATATAATTTCGGGATTATGAATACAAACAGAATGAGTCCACGTACGTGTTGGATGTATAATTTTCTTCTGTAGTCTGTCCTTGATGTGGGTTAAAGGGGTGTACACAAAAGTCTGGAGATAAAGGCTGATATGCTTATCTAATGGGGTTTTGAAAAGGAATCTGATAGATTCTTATAAGGATTTATTTAGAGTTTTTCTAATGAATTTCAAGTAACAGTTGTACACCGGAGGGGTGTAACTAACTTATCTACATTGGAAGAGTGTATATCTAAGGGCTTCCGTCTCCGTCAATCGTCTCATATATGTATTTATAGAAACTAAAAATGTACCACTTTTTAAATGTATTACAAGTTTAGACTTGGATGTTTGAAAACTATTTTTAGCCAAACGCCTATTTCAATATAGTAACACTCAAACCCCATTTAACTCATCCATTAACCCAGTTTCAGAAGCTACCGCGCTTGTATTTATCTTTAGTGAATTGAAACTAATAGGGCGCCGTAGAAATAGACTAATTCAATGATCGTGGGAAGGGGTACTTGAAGTCTTCATCCAGTCGTGTGCAAGTCGGTCCAGATGTTCGGACTGTGTAAGTTCATTTATTTGTGAGTATACTGTTTCGAGATAAATTGTATATGCTTTTTTTTCTCCCAGATGTTTTTTGTGTAATATAAGTCAGAGTAATTTATAGAAAGGAATAAAACATTGGTAATTTATGTTTATATGGAATGAAAGTTACTTGTAATGGTAAAGTAGAACTGTTCAAATGGTTTAAAATGCACACCCATACACCTGCTACTTCTTAGTTACTACATGGATGAGTGGTGTTGGTCGTTAGGTCAGGATTGGTGGTACGCTTGCTAATACGACTGGCCTTGTCACCTTTTGAAGCATCGATGTATGTGATCCCCTATGACCTTAATTTGGACAGTCCACACAATCAGGTTCCTTTCTGTTAACATAGAGCAATATTGGGAACACTAATACTTTGACGAGCTGGGTTTTTTGTGGCCTTAGTTATGCTGCAGTTGCTTTAGATTGTCTTTGGTCAGTGCACATACATCTTTTACTCCTTAACAAAATGTTCTTCCTTAATAATTGGGAACATACGTCAAATTCATAACTTAAAATATAAGTAAATAGGTACTACGCTTAACTAGTAACTATAAGAACAGAGCGTTTACCTAATTAGTTTCTTATAATTGACCTATACTTAAACTGCTTTTTTTCAGGGTTATTTTAACCTCTCCTTAATCGATTTGCAAATATATTATTTATCAATAAAATTACTGGTATAAGTAGATTATCGTTTGCAAAACTAGATCAAGGTTTAGTATACAAAATCAATAAGCTACTTTGACGTTGCCACTGCAATTCTTATTCAGTGCATTATATTCCTGTAACGGGTCTAGGCCACTGTATTGATTCTCTGTCTACATTCCAAATGTTATTTTGATGAGATGCTCACGAGGAATCTCATCAAGCTAGATATCATAGACACCGACGGGAAGGAGAACATCCGACTGGCAAGAAAGGAGGCGATCAAGTGTATCCAAAAACGCAAAAACGGGACGGTACTGAAATATAAAATAGGTATAATATAAAATTTATTATTAATTTAATATAATATTTATATTATAAATATTGCCAGAATAACACATCAACTGTAATGTCCTGGAACCAATTAATGGAGTGGGGGCGATCCCAGTAGTTAAAGTAACCTTGTTGCTATAGAAATTACCCATTTTTTTATCGCGTTAGCATCTTGTATGACAATCTCTTTCATAGATAATGTTACTGGCTCGCAACCGGTGTTGCAAGTTTCTTTATAAGTTTGCCAGCTTACTTTGCACATTACACAGTATTAGCAAGGTAGTCTAGTAAAGAAAATCAGTTTAGCACCGACCGAGTGACATTGAAATGATTCTGATGGCACAAAATGATTTGGACCAGTTTCATTAAGTAACAGCCGACCGCTAATAATAATAGTATATCTGTTAAAACGCATTGTTCCTTTTAAATCCAATTATTGAAACTGATTTGAATTTATCTTTAATTAAAATTCCGTTCACAGTCGACCCGACTTCTTAAAACGAAGAATCGAAGTTGAAATATCTCAAAAATGTTTTAGTAGGTATCAAAGTCTATGGGTGCGCCGAAAGAATGCCTTAATTAAATTGATGGTTGGCGATTTTGATAAGGCAAATAAAAAGTGGCCGGTGTTCTGACATTAATGAGAATATATTGCTTCGGTATATTTAGATTTAACATATTATACTCACCATAATTAAATGATCATTTGAGTGGGTAAAGCTGAGATATATAAAAATGTATGCAATATATTAGGTGCTTGCTAAAATCCTTGCGGGGCTTTGGTTATTAAGTCGATAACACTTTCAAGTTTCAGTTTCAAATTCAAGTCTGGTTCCAAAAAAAGTAGGTGACGCAGAGACTATTAAGTGATTATTATTAAATGTATGATTTTAAACCGGCGGTTAACAGCTTTTTACTTGTTGTATTACAGAGTCACAGTTGAGTTAATTTGTTGGGTCCACTAAAGCTGATTCACCTTGTCCTATTATCTGGTTTCGATGAAGATTTTTTATTCTCCCTCTTTTCTGGTATAATCACTTACACACCGATCTCCTTCATATTATTCTATCCTTTCTTGAGTCTTTCTTTCATACTTATCCCGTCATTTTTCTACTTATCACTCCTCTAAATAAATGCATATCTTCTCTATAATTACGTATAGGTAGCTGTCGAGTTTCAGACAACTTCGGTAGCCCTTTGGCTGCCTAATCCATATATAAAATCAAGGCCAGACAGTTAAGTGTTTATATGGTGATATTCATACCAATTGGCCCAGATGTGGCGCCATGACGCTGCGCATAGATTTGTTAATTATTGAGGTCCTTGATGTCACTGTGCGATGATGAATGCCGAAAGAACTCCTTAATTGTGTGTGTGTCCATTATATTGTTTGAAAATGAGATGGTTCTCTATTCGTATTTTGGTTCTTGTTTCTTTTCGGTGGTATTGAGATGTTGGTATAAAATCGAATTTATTTCGAACTATAAAAATATTGCTTCTCTCCTAGTATTTTTGGTGTTTATATTCAAAACCTAGCCGAGCTGTTTATTTTTTCGTTTCCGTGGAAATGGTATGATTTGTAAACCTAATCGTTAAGGTCTAAGTCGATTGCATCATTGAACTAGTGGTCCCAGATAATCCTATCCTTGAATTTCGTTTCCAATACTTTAAAACATTGCGTCGTCATATTATATAGTACCAGCTATACCCAGCGACTTTAAATTGATATAACTTTTTTATTTATAATTTATAACTAACTGAAATTAAACAATAAAATACATAATTTTTTTAGTGAAGCTTACCACAATAAATAGAGTAAAAACTGCACCCAAATCGATTACACCGTTTCTGAGATAAGCGCGCAAAAACGAACAGACAAACACATAAATAGACAGACAGACCAACATTCTAACAATCATTGCTTTGGGTTCTATTGCGTTGATAAAGGCCCCCAATAATAGTTTCAATAATAAATCAATAATATACCTTACATGTACAGCCAGCGATCAGTTGCATTTTTATAATATGTAGGTAAATGTTATATCCTATAGTTAAATGTAAACTGCGTATCGCGGTTTATGACTAAACCCCAATTAATAAACGTCCATTGCCCCCGAAGGCCCGGCCGATGATAGCAATTAAAAGTTTCGCATCGTATTTCGGTCATGAGCAATCCGGGCATTAAGAGCAATTGGGCTGATGAAAGGAATTGGATACAGTTGATTAGTTAAGACGCACCAAATAAGACATGGCGTAATATGGAATCGCGGGTTGGACGATTAAATTCATTTGGGCCGATGAGTTTATTAGCCTGTGTCTTTCACTCAACATCCTTGTAATTAAAATAATATTTTTAATACGCTATGCAGGTAACATATTTAAAATAGGATTATCTATACATCTATACAAATAAATAAAATTGGAGTGTCTGTTTGTAATATTAAAATAATCGCTTTTTAGTAAGTGCATTTGGATGTCTACACGGTACATATACCAAAACAACATTTTTTTACAATTTTTGTCTGTCTGTCTGTCTGTTTGTACCGGCTAATCTCTGAAATGGGTGGACCGATTTTGAAGGGACTTTCACTGGCAGATAGCTGATGTAACAATGAATAACTTGGGCAAATTTTATTTAGAAACCCCCCCACCCCCAACCCCCGCCTACGACTTAATATCACAAAGGCTGCCGGTCGCGCGGGCTATTGCTAACGGTTGTGTCTTTGTTAAATACCACGCGGACGAAGTCGCGGGTAATAACTAGTTAAAAAATAACATTGCAACACCTTCGAAGTGCTAACAGAATGAAGTTGTAAGCTATTGATCTTCTTGTTTATTGGTCTAAACTCTTAACCGATTGGACCCTAATTCATTATTTTAATCCTGTGAATGAGCGAGCTATTAAATAGGTGTTATTCAGATATTGACGCTATTAAAATGTAAATGGCGGGATATCAAATCTCATCGGGGCATAATCCAGAAATTTAATACTAATTTACGATCGATAAATAAAAACATAATGGGTAGTCGCGACGTCTCTATGGATGGGTTCAGTGGGTAAAGATGCGTTCTTACTAATAATAAGGCCAGTTCAAACCTCATTAGATATAGACACTACTTTTTGGCATCCAATTTTTATGTTGAGTTAAGTAATTATAGGAAAGGAAAATCCAATTTGAGTTTCAAACGCTGTTATTTAATATATTTTTTTATATAGGGAAAGAACTGCATAGCTTAGCTGTCTTAGTATGAAATGTAAAACCATTCTAATATTAATATTTGAAATTTGTGTTCGACACTTTCAACATTACCACGCTTTTATACTTAGTAACAATTATTTATACTGACTTAATTATATAATACTCGTAAATAGAAAAAAACATTTTTTTTCATACATTTGTGTTTCAGCTGTATTTCAGCAGCTACTAGAGAGGATTTTAAATAATGACGAATACATATTAAGGATATATTTATAGGTTTAGTATTATGCATACTTCTGAAAACTCAATAAGTTTTAAATGGATTGAGGAACTGAATCTAATAAATAACGCAGGAATTTTGTCTCCTCAACTAATCAGTGTGAATACAACCTTACAAAGAGCCGCCGTCTTCGGGTATTTAGTTAAATATGACACTTGCCTATCGCGATCGGTGTGTGGGCGACAACTAGAATTTTATAGATCCCATTGATAGGTGTTTATCAAACTAACGGTTGTACTGATTTCTATCACGACAAAATAAATATTTGTAGTGCACTGACGGTTTTTCTCACTCGCGTTGACGTAGGTATATATAATCTATAAATGAGTTCTTGACCTAATTAATGATTTTAGAATTTTGTGTCACACATGTGATCCCAATTGGCCATTGCGAGTTTTGTATCTAGATTCGAAATTAGGTAATATGTTATAAGATTTTTTAGCTATACAATAAATTATCTTTGGTTAAAATTAACTTGAATGAAGTTGTTACAGCATTTAAATCAATAGCCGAGGTCGAAATATACATTTAGATGGATTAGCTTACATCCAAAAAAAATCCGACAACTTGTCCTAAAGGCTATACAATTATAGGCATAAAATAAGTTAAGTCACCGATCTCAACACTTAACTGTTGACATACTTTACATATTGTATCAGTGCTACAACAACCGATAGGTTTACGTATCCGAACTTAACTGTTCAACCGAGGAAACCACAAGAACAGTACAAACCACAATCAATATCCAAGTCGCAATTCCGTCAGTAGATAACGAAACCATGTTTCCGCGTTCCCGTCGATCTCCGCGACTGATAAGCGAAACAGCAAACACCCTGAACGAGCCAGTATCGGACAACAACCTCTGTTATAGGGAAATAGGGATTGCGTGGAATGTACAGGCGAGCGCAGTTGGTCTATTTTACTTTTCCTATCTTATTTGGTACACAATCTTTTCATGTATTTTAATGTAATTTGATTTTTTTTTTAATTGAAATAGTATTTTTTATAAATATTTGGTAACATCTTCCATCCAGTTTCTATTCTTGGCACTATTCATTATATTTTAATAAGAGGTATTTAAAAATATTGCAACAAAAATACCTTTCACTATTTCTGACCTTTTTGTACAAGTAAGAGAAAATAATCTGTAGGGACTTTTGCAGGTTTATAAAATAGATGTAGAACATACAATCACACACACACATAATTACATCACATCACATACACATCTATAAGTGTTGGTAAATAATGATACCTTATTTCCAGTTGCTGTGGTTTAGGTAGTGGCGTCATATTGTAGAGCAGTAAAATTAAATTAAAAATTCTTGAAAACGAGAGTTTGTTGAAAGGACTGCCGACGCACTGATCAAGGTCACGCGCACCTAGATGACATCATTCTCTCAGAGCACAGCAGCCTATAGCGTCTCTACTTTGTAGGTAATAGCTTCATGACTCTGAATGAAAGCGAGGTACAGCACCCGGCCGAAAATATTGCACGTTAAGCTTTAGAAAGAGACTATCGGCTAGAGTCAAGAGCGAAAGAGACGACGCTATACAAAGCCGAAACTTTTTCTATAACTGAAGTGCCATATTTACGGCCGGATACTGTAAATGTTAGATGACGTAAGTATTACTGTGATGCCTTAGATGAATAAAAATATTATCATTCAAGCTTACTTTTACTACTTTATCACGAATATCAAACTTTGCCGGTATTTTTGTTTTTATACGAATAACTTTACGTTAGTAAAGTTATAACTTAACGTAAGTACTTACGTTATGTTCACTCATTTCTGTCGGCGACTGTACTAAAGATGTTCATTTGGAAGTAATGTCGCACGCCGCGCTATCCAGTGCATCCTTACGGCAATGTTACGACATCGTCGTACATGATGTTATCAAGAATTTGTACAAGTTTTATGTTTATTTTGACGGCGCATACGACTGCGACACTGTTTACGGTATTGCAAAGTGTTGTGGTAACTTTGCAAAGTAAAGACTGGATATAAAAAAGTTTCTTTATTCCTATTTTTTTTATCGAATATATAAAAGCTTTGCTAGAAAGCTAGTATATATAGCAACATGATGTGACTGTACCAATGCATACTTTATTGCTTTATTTATTATATTATGTGAAGTCAGAATTTAAAAAAAAAACATATTTGTATAAAATAAAATCACGATAGTCATTATGTTGGGAACAATTCATTTCTTTTAAAATCGGCATATCTTAATTTTGAGTTCACATAGTATTTACAAATGCGCTTTAGAAGCCAGGTTCGAAGCTTAGTAAACCTTTTATGAATCATTCCGTATATATATAAGATCGCAAGCAATACAGATCAACTTTCACATCGCAAATTGCACATAAATACCTACAAAATTTGTGAGTATACGGTCGCGTTTATGCAAAACAGACCAGTCATTCATACATATTCACATCGTGCCTGAACGTTTTGAACGGAATTAAAATTCCCGGCCGTCGGGGGCGCCATCTGCGTCGGGTCCCCTTCGTTTGTTTTCAATTGTGCATTACACCATCCCCGTGTAGTAATGTCTTTATCACGCCTCTGAAGCATTAAGGAAACGAGATGAATGTGAGTGTATGACGTGACAGAAGTGAGGTACGCAAATTGAACCTTTAGGGAGGTTTAAAATGTATGGGAGCTTAGAGATAGTTTTTTTTTGCTTTCTGCCCGGGTTCGAATCCTGGTAGGGACAAGCCATTGTACCCATAATACAAGCATTGATTAGTGTGGGACCGTACAGTTGGTGTGTTCGTCTGGCGATATTATGTAATTATATTCTATCTATCTATCAGCCGATATACATATATATATATATGTAATTATATTATTTGGGTAATATTTATAATCATTTCATTTATTATTTTTAATCCTTTACCAACCGACTACTCCGTTGTCATAAGAAAAAAAATGCAGCTGAGTTATCCCTTGGTATGAGACCCGGGTAACGGATCCAAAAAACTCTGATCTTTTCATCAGAAACCATTAACTTTAAACTAATTGTTTTAGCGAATACTGCTTTAGATTGTGCTATCATGAGATAGCACAGTTGTTAGTGGATTTGCCTCAAATTGGGCGTTATTTAGCAGCGTTATGTCTCCGGTCCGGTCGTACCTCCATTTATCAGTTGGTATTTATCGCAACCGCTTCGCGCGTCGGTTCTAGGAACCGCTACACAGTGCCGGCTAACTTCATCCATGTTTATCTGTTTCGCTTGAACTAATCTTAACAGGAGTTGTTTTACAATAAAAAAAAAACTGGGTTTTCTAAACACACTGGGTTTTCTAAACACATTTAGGTACAGTTGTTCCACTATGCGGGGTGAAGACAAATTCAAAAAAATCTAAGATCATAATAAACGGCCCACCCGTTCTTGAGTTATGTATGGAGTAACTAACACGATTTTTTTATATATGTAGTTAGATTATTGGGAGGATATTAAACCGTAACATCGCGATAGCTACCTGCCCAAGAAATTGATAGTTGTAAATAGTTGAAATGAAATAAAATACATAAAATAAACGCGATAAAATCCGTAAAATTAGTTTCATTTCAATGTGTAGTATTCGCATAAATATAAGAAATCAATATATTGTTATATATGTTGTATATTGCGAAAAAGTCAAAAGTAAATAGAGTTTTAGCCCCCCCTGTACCCGTGCCCTTACCTTGCAATGTTACTACCTAACTCTTGACGTGCAAGTGCTTGTGCAGTGTACCTACTACTAGCAAGCGAGAAGCTTAACAAGATCTATGAAAATGATTATTCTATAATTATAAAATCTCGTATGAACAGTGGTGTTCTCGTGCGTTTTGTTTGTTTCAGATACAGTTTAAATTTTTTTGCGCAATAAAACTTGTAGCCCAGATGGTAAAACTGATAAACTACGCTTATGTAAGTTTATATTATGAAACATTTCTAATTCTGGGCATCACGTGTCCTATGAAACAATATTATGCAAGCCATGTGTCTAAGCATGTAACTTAACGCTGTCTTGTTAGAAATTACGTATTTATAATGATGCATTAATTTTATAGTCTTAGCAAAGAGCATGCGTACTGGCATCTGGCAATCCAATATTTGCATCAAATAGGAACTCCAATAATTATTGTTATCTGATAAAATGTTAATTATGGCATGATTGTGGCTATACTATTGCCCAACTATTTTGTAATGGCATTCTTTTAAATTTTGTTTCTAGGTCATGTCAAGTTAGGGAATAAGGGCAGTATATCAAAAGCACTACCTATGTTATGATTATATCTTAGGCCCAGAGATTATATTATAGACGGAGTGCCGCTATCAACATATTAAAGCACAAAAAACCAAGCCCATTTGTGTAGTAGTACGTTTTTGTGCTCCAGCATAATTCAGCATGTATTTCGCGATACTCCATCTATATTAATTCTCTGCCTGAGATTTATAGTATGAAATTTTATTCAAGTTCCTTTTTTTTTGCTTTCAAATTTAGAACAAACGAACACAAAATTTCAAATTTCGAAATACTGTATTTAATTTTTAAATTCAAATCAAATATGTTCTAAAAAAAACCTCAAAGTGGACAGTGCCTAACTTTCAAATTACTTTTTTTCAAACTGAACCAGCTTCTCATCCGGACAGCGTGCCTAAACAATGGCTGCAGCCCACACGTCTGCATCTTGTTCACATGAGGGTTGGAGTTGGAACACGTGTCGCTGGTTCCCACCAGCCAGATTATGACGTATGCGGGCACATTCTCTATAACCCCTTGGCTATGTATACCATTATCTGTTATTAAGATATCGCGTTTCGATTTAAGATGTTAGTATCGATGTACTATTCTGAGATCACCAAAATAATGGTGATTTGGACGTAGTAAAATAATCGCCACGGAATTGTCTTATATCACATTATATAAGAATGATACATATCATACATTATTTATCGTATCGAGTTAGTTCTAATATGCAAACTAGAAAGGAAAATCAACGGTAGCGATGTGCTAATAGTTGTCTGGTAGACTACGTACATTGATAGTTAGTTTTTTCAGAAATATCCATTGCGTCTACAAGGAAACTCTAGTAAGCTGAAAACCTCGTACTAAATAAGGTAATATTGAGATCTCCAAACTTAACAAAGATGTTTTCATAAGCCCATTAACTATGTTGTTTTTGCAGCGACAGACAACTGCATTAATTTCAAAACTTTGTTGTCCAAGGGGTCTCAAAAGGGACATAAGTGGTGCGGTGTTTATGTTGGCGATTACTCTACATTGGGGACACCGAGGCACGGATATTGTACTAATGAGGTTAGAAACTTAGGAGGAACTTAGAAACTGAGGATTATGTTTGAAAAGCTAATTTTAATTGCTTCTAATTAAAAGGACCTGAGTCGTCAGTCGTTGGAAGATCAACGACTATCGCAAGCAGAGAGCGTAGAGAACTGTGTTTTTTTTTCGGAACTGATGAATGGGCAAGTACTTGGAACGATTTGGATTTTTTTTTGTGTGGGACGATTACTTTTCCTCTCGAGTCGATTTTACTTACTTAAATATGAAAAAAATCGCTTTTGATTAGAACAGGCTACAGATAACACAGTGTGAACCTTTTTTATGTATAAATTATATTCACACATCGTATTATCGTATATTCTGGGCGTAGTAAGACGTAGTTGCGTATCTGATAGCCCATATCGAATTGCACCTACCTTAATTATTTCACTAAGAACCTCATTTTGCGGTTTCTTTCATACATCTTCTTTGTTTAGAAATATGGCGACACTAATAAGCATTTATTTTGCCAGTGTCAAGCACCTACAAAGTATAGAAGCATTATTACCGACATTTTTGGGCAACTCTTCCTGCCTTTGTGACATCAAAGGGGGGTAAGATGTTACAAACCTCCACCTCGAGGGTGTAAGTATGATAGAATGCGAATGACGAGCAGGCACGGGCTTGTTACCGGGAGGGACCTTGTTATCTGTTCACGTATCGAACAGCCATCTAATTTGTGTAAGGTACCACAGCCGACCAAATAAAAAAAAAACTTGGTAGGTACTAGTTTTGTGCGTGAAAGTTTTATTTGATTGATTGTTGATAAACTGGTCCACATATATTTTTAACTAGCTGTTGCCCGCGATTTCGTCCGCCTGGTATTTAACAAAGACAACCGTTGACAACAGCCTGCTCGCCCATTCTGAGCCCGCGGGACGCATTGCAGGTTGTTGCTATCAAACTTAATCAGGCGCTGCGCTGCAACATTGGTTTTAATATTTTTTCGTGAGATCCTATTTTTTTTCTAAAATAAAAGTAGCCTAAGTTACTCCTTGTTACATAAGCTATCTGCCAGTGAAAGTCCCGTCAAAATCGGTCCAGCCATTTCAGAGATTAGCCGGAACAAACAGACAGACAGACAGACAGACAGACAGACAGACAGACAGACAGACAGACAGACAGACAGACAGACGGACAGACAGACAGACAAAAATTGTAAAAAAAGTTGTTTCGGTATAGGTAACGTGTATACATCCAAATGCACTTAGTAAAAAGCGGTTATTTTAATATTACAAACAGACACTCCAATTTTATTTATATGTATAGATGTATAGATAAGTTAAATATAATAAACAACTTACTTATGTATCTACTAAGAAGGTTTTCCGTTACATAAAACTACATATATTTATTAGGCAACAGGCCAATAATGAAGTTTGAAATACTTCCTATTCTGTACGTATACAAAATACGGCAAAAAGTCGACGAAGCGACGGACGAAGGAGGAGTTAGTAAACTCGATTTATGGAAGTTATTTCGGCCGGGGCGGACGTTATCTAGCTCAGCTTAGCTGGACACTCGCTGACGGTAGTACGGATAAATTGTCAATTTTGACTTACATCCCTTTTCACTGTTGGCGCTACGGATATAAAATTAATTCGGAAATTTGCGTTATTATTTTTAATATGTTGCTGCTTAATTTTAATGCATTACTCCAAAATGAAAGATGACGACGTCTGGGACAGTAAAAAAAATAACTAGATTAACTCATATATATAAGTAGCATTTATGCTACACATATATTTAAAAAGTCTAATATTCTAATATTTAGCCAGCTTTAAGCTTGGGTCAGTCTTGAGATAACGGCCTCTTATTTATTTATCCACACAAGTCGTGTCTACAGTAAAACCTTTATTGTTATAATTAACTTATACATCACCAGTTTCAAAATATAACTTGGTTTTATGTCGCAGCAGTAAAAATGCCATAAAGCCAATGGAAAAAAAATACTGGTCATGTACGAACAACTCTGAAAAGGAATTTATTGGTTCTGTATCTTTGATTATAAATCGCATGGAATTGTGTCTTTTGGATACAATATTTAAGTATATACAGATATAACGATGAAGTCGGATAGGTATGATCATTTTTGGTTCACTGCACTAACTTCCAATTTAATAGTGACTATACAATGACCCAAGATTTTTTCTTCTAAAAAGTGTTTTGTATTGCCATTATAAATGGATGAAAACTTTCTTTGAATTCGGGGGTTAGTCTATAGCTCTACTTAAGCCATTTTTTTATTATACTTGTATTTTCTTTGTTTAAAGAGTTTATTTAGTGAAACCATTGTATTGAACTAGCTGCGCCCCGCGGTGTTACCCGCGATTAAAAAGTATGTCCTTTTTATCGGGATAAAAAGTAGCCTATGTGGTATTCCAGACTATAATCTATCTCGGTGGCAAATTTCATCCAGATCCGTTCAGCCGTTCTGGCGTGATTAAGTAACAAACATCCATCCATCCAAACTTTCACGTTTCTAATATTAGTGTGATTAAACCATGCTGGTTGCCATTGAGATAGTTTAGGCAACTTATAGGCCATGCCTCAGAAAACACTATCAGAAATTTAATGGTTCTAATTAGGGACCTACCTATTAATATTTGTAACTTTCCAAGTTCGCGTATAATCAGTAACTGATACAGTTCCCTACATGCTGAACCCTAAAACGCCATATTGTGAGTAATTCTTTGATCCGCATGCCGTTGTGTAATTAATTTTATGGCGGTTATATTTTTAAATTAGTAACTATTACGAATCTGCTTACAGGTTTTCAAAATAATGTTGTATCGATAGCGGTCATTCGTTAATTTAATTTGTTTTAACTTATTTTGGTAATGAGGCCTATAGTACAGAACATAGCCGATAGCTGCCCCGCGCAGTCAAAAGGGCGTTTAAGGGTCCGCATTCTGAGCTCCATGTTCTTTCTAATGTATGGGTTCCACAGTGTCCGCGCAGGCACAGATACAGGATGTCATTTATGTAGGGGACGGCATTATCATAGGGGGGAATCTTTTTTAAACTATCTTTTAGAAAAAATAAGTATTGTAGCCAAATAATAAGTGGTCAGCCAAATAAAACGTATCTTTGTAATACAAGATTTTTGTTAGTATGATAATTATTAAAATCTAGTGTAAACATCATCATTACATGCAATAAAAGTGACCCGAGTAGCTCAGTTAGTAGCGTGCCTGCTTTCTGTGCCGTTTGTCCAGGGTTCGAATCCAAGTCAGGGCAACATTCTGGCGATATTATTATTATTAAAGACTAGCTGCGCCCGGCGGTGTTACCCGCGATAAAAAGTATGAAAAATTAAAACATCTATCCCACGGGAACCATACATTTTACCGGGATAAAAAGTAGCCTATGTGCTATTCCAGACTATAATCTATCTCTGTGCCAAATTTCATCCAGATCCGTTCAGCCGTTCGGGCGTGAAAGAGTAACAAACATCCATCCATCTATCCATCTATCCATCCATCCATCCATCCAAACTTTCACATTTATAATATTAGTATAGTATAGATACAAATTGGAAATAGAATGCGTAAGCCTTAAATCACACTGTAACTGAATCTGAAACTGAAAGGATAACATTCCAATATGATTTAATTAATAAACTTTATTAATTGGAATAATTAAGGGTGAAATGTTTTTGTGTTACATTTTCAACAAACCATATAATCTTAAAACTCGATAAGGTAAATAAACATGGCGCACACTTTGCATGATAAAACCATTACAATCATTGCAAGTATGTACATAGTTATAAAGCACTCCGTCTGTCGTGGAGCTAAGGTCTAATTTAGCACCAGCTTGTAATCTGTTAGATTAAAATGCTGCGTCTGCCGGCAGCAATAAAGCCGCACAAGCCACGATGTGTCTTTGAATCCTAATCCTGACGTTTAAACCCTCGCAACGAGATTAAACCGGATTTAAAACGTGTTGCGAGAACGAATGTACTAAACATTTAAAACAAGAACAGAAAATACTGATATAACGGAAAGAGATAGAATATGAAATTTGGAGACTTTTTGGCGGGAAACTGAAAAGTCATGGCGTCAGTTATGTTTTATTTTCTAAAACTAGTGTTCCTGCGAGTTATAGTGAGTGATATAAGTGGAATATTAACCATTATAGCTTCGGTAAAGTGCACAAGTGTAGGTAATTGAAACAGAGTTACGAAACTTGGCTTTTCAGTTTCTCACAAAAATTCCATAAAAAGTCTTTCAGTAAAGTATCCATCACTTTACTGATTGAGGGTTGGGGGGTATTTTACTTGGGCCTAGCCTTTGGGCCTGTGCAAATGCTCGAAAATTGAAATATTTATATTACTTGACATTGGCAAAATACCTACCTAAATAGTGATGCCAAATTAAAAAAATAAAAATAAATATGAAATTTGAAAGGAATGAATATAAAACAGATATGACGGCACCGAGTTGGCCTAAAATAGTTTTAAATAGTTGTCTCTGTTCTACAGGCTTCCGCCTAGTTTGGAACCGCAACTTAACCTACCAAATGTCTAAACTGAAACAGAAATTTTAAAAAATTATCTATTCCCAAAAAAAAAATCATTAATATTTTCGATTGTAGATCTATTGTAGACATAGAAGGTTGAAAGAAGTTTACGAAGAAGGTGCACAAGTGTTTTCTTCTGACGAGATTAAGCTGTGGGCATCCCGGCTGTAGTATTTAGGGGGACGCGCCGCACGCATTTGAACATACACCCTATACATTATTAAGATTCTTCTTGCGTGCCTCCTTCTTCGCTCAAACTACAACCACTACTCAAAACACGATTCTATTTCCTGGCAATAAGATACAATTTTATTTGTCATCAAGCTGTATTCATATGACGCGGTAAGCCTTTCAATTTCCAACAATGCTCAGTATGCGAAAATTGTTGTCGACCTTTGTACGTGTTTGACTTCAGTAGGCGTCTCGTTTATTATATGTCTGTGTTCATAGGTGCTTTGGAATTCACTTTTCTTTGTACACTCACCATATTTTGCGTCTAATAACAGTCGAGCTCTGACAGTTGCAAATGTTCTTCATGTATCTTGTTTAGAGTTTTATTGAGAACGGTACGAGGTTCGTATTTTCAAACAAGGAGCTTGAAAAGTAAATGGATGTAGTACAACTATGAGCATTCTGTTGATAAATCAATGACTACATATTTTAAGGTGCTGGCTAAGTGGTGTCTATACTGTATAGCAAGACAGGAAATTATGTAGAAATCCACTAATTTACAACATGCACTGGTGACAAGAGACGAAATAGAGATAGTTGTACAACATAACTCAAAACAAGTGCATAAATCTTTAAAGTTACAACATTTTGTAACGTTTATATCCTTAACCAGTGGCGTAGCTGTATGTAACGAAGGGCCCTGGGCCAAAAATGACGTTGGGGTCTTATTTAAATAAACTAAATACTCTACTTCATCATCAGCTGCTCTCATCGTCCACTGCAGAGCAAAATAAAGCAAACCTAGTTATACGTGTAACGCAAATAATACTTAATCGTACTTCTTAATATTTTTATAAGTAAAAGTGAAATTACACCATGTTATATTCATGTTTTGGAGGTGGTAGACATTTTTGTGATTTCAGTTCGGGCCATTCGAGGTTTGTTGGTCAGGGGCGAATAAGTTAAAAGTTGAAAATTCTCTATTCAACTAGGATATTATACAACATTTTCGAATGCCATTCATGGAGACCCCCTTGAGCTTGGTGGCCCCGAGACTGCTCCACTTAGCTCTGCGGTAGCCACGCCACTGTCCTTAGCACAACTGACCTGACTGTCAAATCACTCAGTTACTAACTTTGCAGCAAACAAACTTACATCCAAGTTAAGCAACAAAACAATTTCGCACAATAACATAAATTAATGGGGCTACTAACACAAACTCAAATTTATAGGTACAACTCTATCAATCGAACCGAACCCGGAATGGTCGCGTTCCTTTGAAGTTCACTATCGAGGAAGAAAATAACTAAATGGATATAATTCGATAAAAGGACCGAAGGCAAACTTTTATCTCCGCCCCATTTCCCGTCTCCAATAACAGTTCGAACAAAAATAAAACTTTAATAACGTTATTGTCAACGTGTAACCATCAATCTTGTGCCCATTAAATGATTAGATAGGTCCCTATTAAATCGATATCTCGCCACCCACACGAATCAGTGACTCGATTGTTCAAAAATCGGAATGCACCGACTCCCGTAATCTGGGCGTGTACGTTGATAAATTTAAAATTTATATTTGTAGCTTAACTTTTGCTCGAGGTTTCAATAGGACCGTTTAAACGAAATTTCTTCTTAGTGGATTAGGATTAAAGTCCTCGATTGTATTTTCTCATTGCGTAGGGTTTTGTTTATAAGAACAGCTCTTTTTAGCATTACGATTGCTTGACCCGGTTTTTTTATTATTGTTACTCTCTACCTTTGACACATCCACTACCATTTCCTCGCTCTAACACTGCCTTCATTTATACATGGTCATGTGCAACTATACTTTTCTAAAAAAAAGAATCAGTGGAATTTATTATAGGTACTATTGTAGGTTGTAGGTAAGTATCGGATAAATTGATCATCAACTTTTAATTCGGTTTTGTTAGATTACACCGAGCTTGCATCGATCATTTTGGACGTTAACTGTTACTGACTTTGATGTTTTGATATCGATATTAATTGGCGTGTACTGTGCTTTTGACTGATAATAAATCTACAGTAAATCGAACTGGTATCGAGATATATGTTTACGGGTAATTACTGTATGTAGGTGCAATACTGATTGCTACATTCAGACGGATTTTGGAAAATTTTCCTATTCAAGTTTTGCTTTTATTTGGTATGCTAAAATAAGAACAAATTTCTAGCATCTTTCTGATGACTTTTATTCCGTTCAAGAGCTGAATGTCGTGGCACAAGAAAATCATCTCTATTCCCTACCTTATTTTGGTCTGATATATAAGTGGATGTAGGTGCTTATGGACATATTTTTTGTGGAAGTGTTAAATGACAATTAGTATACAGGCTATGGATGTGATCCTTGTCCGGTGCTCAATACTTCGGGTGAAATATATGTATTGTATTTCCATAACTTCCAACACCCCAACGAGAAACAAAGATTATTTTGATTTAGTCTAGCTCTGTTATGTCTCTAAGTGCAAGCACCTGAAATAAGATTTTGTTACGGAGAGGTTCGTAACGTCATCGTCACTCAGAATAATAATCTTTTCTGATTGCTTGCCTTTATTATTTATTATATTATATTATATACAGTATTACGCAAGCCTCTACATCTTTTTAAGGGGGTTGTTTATTATTCCTTTTCATAAATTAAAAAATGTGGTACTAGTTTTACCACGATATAGATAAATAATAGACGTTTTAATTTTAAAACTGGTATAGCACCAAACAACTTACGGGAACAAAACCTGTAGGAATAACATTTTAGACAGTGCGCTGTATCAACTCCCAAACCAAAGTTAATTAATGATTGGTTCTCCGAAATGAGTTCAACATTCGTAAAATTCTTATTTTGTAATATCTACGAATAAAAAATGTATGTTAAAAGTTATAATTAAATTAATCAAGATATGTTTACAGCGGCCTCTTATTATCTTTATTTCTCAATTTGCATGTTATAAATGTTTAACTGTTACTCATTATATGGTTGGTTCGAAGAGAGTTTATAATTTATATATAAAATGTAACTTCAAGTAAGCAGAGCACACAAGTTTCCACCGCGTACTACGGTTTCGTTTTGTTTTATATACGTAAGGAAACTGAATTAATTAGAATTTTTTTTTTATTGACGACCTGATTAGCCTAGACCTAGTACTGACCCTACTTTCTGAGCCGAGGGACCCGGTTTCGAATTCTAGTAGGTACAAACTTTGTGTGATGAGCACTAATGGTTGTACCCCAGTCATGGATTTTATAAGTATTATATACTGAGTTTATTTGTTACTTTCCTTAGTGTTGGACCGTATAGTTGGTGTGTTCGTCTGGCATCTATATTATTATTATTATTATAGAATAAAACTTTACAGAAAGCGGCTCTATTTTAGTGTAAGTATTAACCCACCTTATTTTCTACGTTACTTAAGATACTATGTATTTGCCGAAAAATATGATATTATTTTGCACAGACATTTTATATTTTTCCATCGAGTAATATAATATGCTTCATACCAATCAAGCCGGTAATATTATCATATGCACAATGTCGTTGTTAATTCGTCAGTATTGCGTTTTTTTGTTTCAGAGCCGGTCCAATTAGCGCACGCCTCATTAATTTGAGGCCCGTCATAGCTCATTTGCAACCGCAACCTCGACCACTGCTAGAGTTACTCAGACAAGATCACTGGGTATCCATCCATAGCCTGTCCAATACATTTCTGTTAGTGCGTTTTAAGAAATTGCAGGGAGGAATTTCATCTGTATAATTAAGCTGATATCACACTAGCGATTGATGAGTGCGCTCGTAGCGGTCGCCACTCTGGAGTTTATAGGTACAAGTACGCGACTCCACGTGTGTGCTGTGTTCTCTACCTACACGATCGAGCTCGCTTAGTCAACAACGGACAACCTCTAGTATCAGATTTAGCATATCTCAAAATTTACAAATCCCAACGACCTTACCGCACTCTTATACACTTCAAGTAACCAGGCCGTACCACATAACACCAACAGATATCGATCGCGCCAGCGAGGTCGAAGTCGTAAAAACACATCCACTGCCCGCAGATGCGTCTTCGCACCTTGGAGCAGTCTACAGTCGTTAACCCCTACATTGGCAACAGCCCAAGCTGAGCTCATGCGTCCTGAGGCGCCCTTGAGCTGGTTGCCTCCCTACCTTTCTGGTTGGAGCGCCTTGACGCGCGCCCATTCGTCCAGTGAAGCAGCATTTATCATTTTGAAAAAAAATATTCCAAACGAAGTTTACCGAAACATGGTGATAACGCTACTATAATGCTACCACCATCTAGTTGTGGTATAATCATACAAGACTGGGCCCTATTTATGATACGTTTTATCCCGACAGATAAAAAGCTAATAGTTGCAGGTTCAGCAAGTATTGAATAAAATTTGCATGTTGATTTAGTAGTATTTTCGTGTTTTACTGGACACCATCCTAAATTTTGTTTTGATAAGATTACATTGGTAGGTACTCTATTTATCATCATATTATACCAAATGCTCTATCAGTAGGCTATTTATTTGAATAAATTAAAGTAGTAATTAAAGTAGTAGACAGCTTTATCGTCACAGCACCAAATAGATCCACCCTATCTTAAAAGCTCTACTTTATCTCTAGGTAGTAGGTAAATGGTTTTCTATCTCGGCTTTAGCTGTCGGATGCGAAATTACCGCCGTCTATAAGTAGCGGGTAAGGGCTGACCCGCTGCGGGCTATCGTGAGCGGCCACGCCCGAGCTGCGGCGAATAAAGTAAACAATTACACTGGAGGTGCATAAAATTACCCATTTTTTAACAAAATATATTTGTAAATCATCGACTAGATACATTTACTGTTGGACATCAAGGATTGAATGTCAAGACTTGTAACGATGCGCGTGAGTTTATTTGCTTACCGTACTGGGCTACCATATTTAATACTCGTAATCATATTATGCAGTCGAAAATAATCTAATTCCCTTTTAAGTTATTATACATCGCTTCAGAAGGGCTAGAGCACTAAAGTCAAGACAAAATAGATGTGTCACGGATTGTGTTGCACCGTCTCGCTCTCTCCGTGCCGTAATTCATATGAGGGAAAGAGACTGAGTCGATTTATCCGTCATGTTGTCTTCACAGCTATGTTTCCAGTGCAGGACTAAGTCATCAGCCCGTATTGATTTTCAATCCTTAACTTTTTAAAACAAACCATAAACCAACCATATTTTTTAAACAGCAAGATAAGCTTCAGCTTTTATTTAAAATATATCTTCCGTAATCTGCTTTCAGAAAAGTCCTGAAGTATACACTGTGCTCGAGAGCTGACATCACGTACTTGCCGCCACATCTGTAAAACGTGTGCATGCACATGAAGCATTTATACTTAACAACTACCCATACGTGTCTGTGAAAGCATTCGGGATACCAACTGAAGACAAAGGAAAAATTGGATAAGGAAACTTTTTTGTATAGGTACCAAAAGCATGATGTTTTCGATGTTCCGGACTATTATTTTATCTAATGTTTTCGCAATGTGTCTATAATAAAATCATTTATGTTAATTCATGGATTTACAATTTTGTAATTTTTGAGCGCGAAATGTATCACAAAGAACACGATCACAACACAACGCTCCCTGTAATAACCGTCGCGTGCGAGTGACGAGCGCGCTCGAGCGTATTGAGTTTTAATTTACATCGCAGTTTAAGGTCTTAAATAGTAAATATGTTGTTATATTTTAAATCGAGTTGAGATAGACATCTATTGTGATTTTATGATAAAATAATTTAAAAATACTGAAAAAAATGTGTATATGTAATTCATATAAAAATCTTCGAAAAATTCCAACTCTGGGGCGTTACAAAGTTACACCCTATAAAAATTGAAATTAAATACTGTTCGTTGAGCAAGTCCGATTTGGATATTTCTTTTTAAATGCTCGTAATAGTCCGAGTAAAATGCCGTCCGGAAAATTTCAATATTCGGAAAATACAACAAAGTCTTTCGGGTCAGCTAATGCCTATAAGAATACATATACCCAATATAATATTTACATTATTTCTGCGTAACGCCGCACACATTATGATATTGAACACTCGCCGTCCACATGGATGTCACGAAACGCACTTAATCGTGACCATTGGCAGCTACAACAAACATTAATTCACGTTATCACCATATTTATTTTTAGACTGGGCTCTGAGTAGCCGTAATCATAGCAAAATCTGAAATTATAAATAAATTTCTAAATTGTTTTTTTTAGCATATTGTGTCCCACTGCTGGACAAAGGTCTCCCCCCAACTCTTACCACTCATCACAGTCTCTAGCTTGCTCGTACCACCCGTTGAAACGTGAAATAAGCGTCGAGGTATTTACGAGTTTATTAACAAAAAAATATTTTTGAAGATTTCCTCAATCGCACAGAAAATAACTGCACGCTTTTTCTCCTAAAAATATGCGAAGATTTATGTATGAATACAGAAGCTGAGAGGTATAATCGAAAAATAAAAAGCTTTTGATCATATTATTTCGATTCAGAAAATACTAAAATAAAGCCTATGAAACAATAATATCTAACAAATGATCTATGGTTCATAAAGATTTACAGATTAAAGCAGTCAAGGACAAAATTAAGCGCCAGCAATGTCTTACAAAGAACGAATATATTCTCAGCTAAGCCACGGCTTTTGGTGAACAAACAGAAATCTTGAAAACTCAATTGCCACCTGGTCCTTATCTAAAAAACTCATTAAATAAAAACTAAATAATCTGGGCCATATTATCTAACCGCCAGTGCAGCAATAATCTGCGCGCGCGCCGCCGACGGCCGCGTTCGCCCAGCTGCGGACACCGTTTAACTTATGTGTTCCCCTGAGATTGCCTTCACCAGATACCTGCCCTGCCTACAACCGTTAACTGATATCTGAATCTGAAGTCGTTATGTTTGTGAAGCTTAATTTTAAATCTGTTGTAAACTATAGATATCAAATAATTATGTATCCATATATTATACTAGCTGCGCCCCGCATAGTTACCCGCGATTAAAAAGTATGTCCCTATGTCATTTTCTGACCCCTAAACTACCACTACCTCAATGAAAAAAATTAAACAAATCTATCCCACGGGAACCATACAGCTTACCGGGATAAAAAGTAGCCTATGTGCTATGCCAGACTATAATCTATCTCTGTGCCAAATTTCATCCAGATCCGATTTTACATTTATAATATTATTGAGATTATGCCCTTTTATTAATCTAGGTCCAGCTTTTAAGTTCAAGGCAATATCCATGTTTAAGCCGACCGCGCAAAGTGCAAAGCCAGGCTCGGTTAAGTACAGTGGTCGAATGAAAAGGTTCGTAAGTTTTGAAATTGTTTAACGTTAGCGAGCAAATGTTACCTTTGCCAACTACGTCACAGAACAAACTGTTGCACAGAAAATTGTGTTTAATTATTATATTTGATTTTAATGATTAGCATTAAACATTTTAATCATTAAAATCTACCGATTGACTGCTTAATTTATTTCACACTTCGAGAACTGTACTCACGTTTCATCCGCATATATATCAATAAATGCCAAACAATGATGTAATGGAATGCCCGAAATTGAAATCGCCGAACGAGCGATCGGCGAAGCGATATTGGCCGAATGACAAAGTCTAAAATTGCCATTTAACGGCCGCTCGAGTGCCGAGAATGCGAACAAAAATGCTCACACAATTTGCGTTATTCAATTTTAAAGTGTTTGAAATTCAGTACGGAGCGATGATTGGGGAGTACACAGTGTTGCCGGTAACTTTTTGTTTGGTTCATTCGTGTAAATGTATTTTGAACGTTTGTTGGACGGCTCTCGTGTTGATTTTGAAACGAAAGAATTTTGGTGACATGTTTTAGCTCGTGTATTGGCTAAGAGTTTAGTGTTCCAATAATTCAATGGTTGTCTAATAATTATAAAGTTATTGTAGTCACCGCGAAGTAGGTCTTTCTGCAGCGACGTTCAATTCACGACTGGTTGGTTGAGTTCCGTTGTAATCATAGAATGGAATAATCAACGGAGAATATCTTACAAAATGCTATGTCTAATATGTACCTACAGCAGAGAAATACAAAAGCAAGTTCACGTATTATTCTAATGGTTACATAAATAATATTATCTCGGGAAACGCTACGTAAACGTACATTTGGCTACATTAGATCTCATAACTTATTGTTGCTGCACCGTTACGAGGCACACCTTATTATTATAAGAATTGTTAGACGCACTCGCAGGGATAATAAAGCTTTCTATCAGTGAAATTATTTTCAGAATCGGCGCAGTAGTGCCGGAGATTATACCCTACATACCAAATCACAAACTTTGCCTCTACAATATTAGCATAGATAAAGGCGCTATTATTATCTTTAGTAAAAACATGTACCTATATGAACTGCCCACTCAAACCAGTGCGACGAGTTGTCTCAACATGAGATGTGGGCAGAAACGAAATGCCTACATTATGTATCTAACGCTGACGCAACCGTAATGCATTTAAAAAACCTTGTATAATATAAAAGAATAATGAATTAACACCGTCGATTTTGTCGTTTGAACACGGAAATATGTTTATTTCGCTGGAAATAGTTGTAATGGTGGATAATTTTCACATAAATCGCCGTATTATACGCATTGTTAGAACGTTTTCTGTGTTACCTAATAACAAAACCTACAGTCTGTAAGTATAAAAGTCGTGTAGTTAAAAAGCATTTTGTCAAATATGGGAGACAAAATAATACATATTTTGAAATAAATTGTTTTAGCGATTATTATTTTTTCCTTTTTTTTGCACATATTATGTGCACGGATCATTTTGTCACGTCAAATAATATAAAAGCTTTCATTACTATTTTGTCGGAAACGGGAATATCTTCCTGTCAGGGTGGTATGCCTAGTGGGGCGGCCGCTATGCCCCATAGTTTTTTTTTTCGAATTGATAACTGCTGTTGGTCGCATATTACCTATACAGCATCACCGGACGTGAGCCCCCATTGTTATTGTCAGGATCTTGTAGATATGTTACGTGCTCCGAAAACTCTCATAGCGCGTTTCAGGATTGTATGGAGAATTGGCAGTTGTTCTGAATGTGGTCTCAAGTGCCATCTGTTTAGCTTGTGGCGCAGTTGAAGCGGTCGCTACACTATTTTCTACTGCGTACAGTGTGCGGTTTATTAAAGCTAACCTCTGATGTTTTCTTTATTGGAATGTTTAAATTCATAAAATATAATATTTCACAAGTGAATCCACGGAATAATCTAGTATTAACGGACAGAATGTTTACGACCTCAGTGAGGCGTCGTATCGACGTCCAAACGACAAAACTATTCATTAGTTTTTTTTATTCGCCATTGTACGTGTCTACGTACAAGAACAAGCATACTGAATAGATATTGAGCAAATGCCGTATATAAAAAAATATGGAATATGTAGGTGTATTACGAAAAGTCATGTAGTAATAATGTCTAGGTTTTAATAAAACACAGGCTGATGTTTATTTAAATGTTCTTTTAACAGTAAGTATCTAATTCAAACGGCATTAAGTTAATAAAAATAAAACTAATTTTACTGATTTGATCGCGTTTATTTTATGTTTTTTCGTTAAATATGAGGGTACCCCAGTTCTAACTATGACACTAGAACTTCTGATCATGGTTGGTGTAAAGCAGTCGAAACGTCGGAGACGTAAAAAAAATAAAAAATAAACGCGATAAAAACTGTAAAATTATTTATTTTTCAATGTGTAGTATTCGCGTAAATATAAGAAATCAATGTGCATTTAGTTACCTATTTTGTCGATAATCTGATAGCGGATAATACATAACAAAGGTTTTTATAAGTATATTCATTTACAGAATTTTAATAACATTGACAAGCAAAACATAATAAGTTGATTCATGCATTGGAACCCGGTAACCTTGAAAACGTTAAATGACATTCAAATTACCCATACATGTAGCCAATTATCCTAACTTGCCTATGTTACCTCCATTACTGCGGCGCCGTGGGCGTTGTTTATTAATAAAATAATTTATTTTATGGCAAGCTTTAGTTATCACTCGTATATTTAATTACATTCTAGGACAATAAATTATAACCATAATAGACCATTTGCCAGCTTTTATTTTTGTGATTTACAACTGTGTGTATTGTCGAATTGTGGTCAGAGATATACGTAGAATCCGAATGCAGTAGAACATTTTTTTTTATTACAATGACGTCATAACTAAATCTGTCTTTCATATAAAAACGGTAAGACGTTTAGCACCATGTACATGTGTCTATTTTTTTTTCGCTGACTGTCACGTCCAAAATCTGATCAGAATCAGTATGCCCAGTAAGGTTTGGTACTTATTTACTTACTACCAAGCTTAAATTAAATAAACAAAACAAGCTTTCTCAGGTGGCTACACCATTTTACTCCACCGTACCCAAACATGTAAACATCTTGAATGAGGTATAATGATTTTTCAAGAGCTCTGTTAATATTAACTTTTAACATGCTTGCACCTCATTTGTTTATATATTTTTTTAAATTCCTGGTAATGCTGTTTTCAGTGTAATGAACCAGTTAAGTATATGCATTATTATGTAATGTAGCACGGTTTTAAAAGCTTGAAGGAGCTAGCTTTGTTTCTTTATGTGTTTTGTATTTGTTTTAAAAGCATGAATGAGTTTTGTTTGTGTATGTACTTTTTACTTTACTCAGTCTTGTTTTTTTTGTTTTGGAGTTATGATTATGTCTGCAGCAAGATACCTAATATGTCTTTGGTGTGCAAGTGTTGGAGGCAAGGTGTCCCACATAATAAATGGATTACCATCGTTTCGTATCGCGCGATGTTGGCAGTGAAAATATAACATTTTCGTATGTGCAGTACAGACAGCGTATACGATTATCGTTTAAACAATGTTGATAATATATTATAGTTTTTAAGCCATTCTCAAACAATTTAGCTATAAAGTAACGTAAACTATTACAACCAACCAGCTTTATTGAAGCTTTATTAACATGATAAACTAACATTATTTTATTTCAATCTAATGAATATGGACAGATTGTTTTATTCAATGCTTACCGATAATAATTAACTCATAATTACCGTTTACAATAAATTACGCCATAAATATATTTTTTTATTTAATTTGCTGATCATATAAGGCGATGGTCACACTTGCATAGCGTGGGAGTAGAATCTTTGTTTACAATGAAAATATTAGCATTTCATACGATTACACATTTATCAAGTTGCACCGAATCCATTGCCGCGTTTATTGAACAAAGTGCGATCGAATCAGCAACAAGCCTGCAATGGAAGGCGTACGGCAATATTCTGTGCTGTAAATATAAAAGTGGGAATTAAACATGGTAAGGGGTCTTAGTCAGGAGCGGAACACCTATACACGGTCTGCTGGTTCATAACATAATATATTACTGTCTGTGTATTTAAAAGCAATTATTTTTTAATATTCCACTTTTTAGTGAGATTGTAAATTGTAGAATATTCACTGGAAGTGCTAATCGATACTACTTGCTAAAATATTAGTTTTTTTTCTCAAAAATCTAATAAATAAATGAATATCGCCAGACGAACACACCAACTATACGGTCCCACACTAAGCCTCGCTTGTATTATGGGTATCATACAATGATCTGAGGGCGAACTCAGTATATAATACTTATATAGCTGATAATAAACAGCCATGACTCGGGTAAAAACATTCATGCTCAACACACAAAGATTGAAATCAGAATGCGAAGCCGGGACCTACAGCACAGAAAGCAGGGCCACTACCCACTGAGGAAATCAGGTAACATACCTCATTATTTCTTTAGTGTTAACGTCGTTAACGTTCACAAAGCTTTTAATAATCTCAACTAGTTTATGAATGCCTGAGCTAAGATTTCGCATATCATTCTATTAATTAAAATTGAATTGAAACTAATGATTACAGTTACCGATAGCATCAATGGACGTTGTTCGCCAGCATTGTCTTACGAACAATGTAGGGCATAGAGAATAGTAATAGCGGCTCCATAATAGACGTGCCCAAATTATATATAGTCACAATAAAATAAAATGTATACGAAAATTGTTTGGGAGCTATGAGAAATATTGTTTGTAATATAAATGCTCGGCACATTTTTTTAATGTTGTGTAATTATATAATATTTATTGTAATAACTAGCTGTCTGAATGATCTTTGTACTGCCTCAGAATCAAATGTATGAAAAAATATATCCTTTTTATTTGCGAATATTTCCCATGTTTTAATTGTTATTCTGCTGTTCGGGGCGGGGAGAAGAATACCAAAAATCATAAAAATCGGCGGGTAGGCCGAAAAAATGAGTTTTTTTTTTATTTCAAAGACAATTCTTATTTTTTGTGTTTACACATAAATTGTGAATACATAATAGCAGGGATACTACCAACTATGCCAATCGGCTTATTTAGTTGGTAATTGTTACTCGTAGCGTATTATCGATCGCGTTCACATTTTCATTAACGGTCTTTCTGCGCCAAACAATTTCGTCTGCGATGCATACGCTTGCGGTCCATTGCGTATTACAAGCGCCATTAATTAACGGAGAGCTGCCGATTTTGGTCAAATTCACGAGAATGCGCTGTAAAGTGCTATATAGAGTTAGGTAGAGTAGTACTTTTGAGTTCGTTTAAGTAGTGGATAATGTAACAGGTGTTTTAAATTGAGTTTACTATTCTTAAACTTTATAACATACTAGATTTTGCCCGTTACTCCGCCTTTGAAACTAGATTTTGCTCTGCATCTCGACCTCCTATAGTTATAGCGTGAGATATTTTGAACAATAGACTATCACATAGTGAAATCCGTTATAAAACTTGTGATTTTTCCATGATACTCAAACAAACAGACACATAGACAAGAATTCTAAAAACACTTGTTTTGGAGGTGTTTTTAGAACTCCAGAGACGTCCACTCTGAAATGTTCTAGGGATACATCAATTATGAAATCCGCAAAGTAGTGACTAATAAAATTACACGACATTCTCCTGCTAAATAACAAATAAACACTTTTAATTGAAGACAGCTCGAACTAACGATATTCTTACCATGAAATATAATCCGTCTTCGTAATACAATATACTCATTTATAAATACCTACGAAATGTTCTTTCTATATACTCACACGCCGAGCCAGTCGTTCAGCATTAATTACTACACAATAGAGTCCAATTTCGTCTGCGTGAAAGAGATTCTAATGGCCCATTAACTAAACTAAGTATCTTTAAAAAGTAAAGTGATGTTTATAGCGTTTTCACACTCATTATGTTGTCATAATTTATAGTTGAACACGGCAAAGTAATTAGATATAAATTTGTAACAAGATACCAAACGTTGCGGCGCTTCGCCACGGTTAGCGCGGACATTATTATAGCTCTGATTTCTGAATACGGAATGTATAATCATTGGAGACCATTTCCATAAACAAGTCGAGTTTAGTTCAGACTTTTGTTTATAAGCAGGTCATAAAGTATGGAAATTATACCGTCCTATTTTTGTGTGGACTATCATCGACTATCGAAAGGTAAAAATATATTTTATATAAGTTTTTTTTATCAATTATTAACAATAATTACAACAGCCCGTCTACGTATGTCTTGGATAGAAATATGGTACTTTTAAACTGAGTGGGTATTTCAATTTAAAAAATAATAAGTATCACCCAAAATGCAGTGATGGCCAAGTTGGTAGAACGTTTGTCTCGGGAAGGAAGGTCGTGCAGGTTCAAACCCCGGTTTGCACGCTGGGATTACTAGATTTCGTCAAGTGAAAGTCCGCCGAACCGCACTGAGCCAGCGTGCTGGAAAGCCCGTGCGTAACAGTGGGACATTAAAAAAAGGGCTTGTAATATTATTATTATGACCAAAGCATAGGGCTTTCGCAAAAGTACTATAAGTATAGGCTTAACTGATACCTACTAAAATTATTAACGAAATTAGTCGAACAAGTCAAAAATTTTTATATTATCCCCACTCAAAGATATCAAATACAACATTCCGATACCACATTAAAGATAATTATAAAGATTATAAATCGTTAACAAATTCTAATGTCCACACTACAACGGACATTATTTTGTGTTTGATCGTTCCGTCATTAGTCATTGTTAACGATTCGCCCAATGAAACATAACGATCTTAACGATAGGCTGCAATGCCACAATACTTGGGCCATCCGTTATCATTATGGTTTCACAGCATGGGATTGCCTTATGAACCGCTGTGTTATACGTATATTAATTTATTGATTCTTCGTTTGTAAAATTAGCCGGTAAATTAATACGCCATGACTAATTTGGATAATTAATTACTAATAAATTACTAATACTCGACATAGTTTAGTACTTCCTAAAAAACCCTATATCAAACACTTACCATAGAAGATTTTAGCCGAGAGAGAATGACAGGATATCCACCTATAGGAAAGCTTGGCTTGTAATTTTATATAACATTTTGTTAGTTCTTCGAACTGAGAGGCGAGATTCATAGGTGGCCGTTATCTGTTGTATGCAAAGTGGTTGAATGTATCGGATTAACAAATAGCTAATCGGACTTCGGGTCCGGGACCTCACACGATGAGAATATAATAGGAATGTTTCTGTATCAAAGTATATTCAACCTAATAAATAACAGATAAACAATATAATTAGCTAGTTAGCGGTATAATTAAGTGTTGTGGAATAAGGCTGACTATTTAATACATATTTTCTAAACTGGTCTTTCGTTTTTTGAAATTACCCCTGGAATATTCTCTGAATATATATTAAAGAGATGACAGCTACAAGCAGTGGGGTACTGAGCGTCCCATGGTGACCTCGCTTCAATTTTAAGCTTGCCTTAAATCTTGCTTTTTGTCTATTCAACAGTTGTCTATGATCATTTATGAATTATCAGTGGTATTTTTTAATTTAATAGTCGACTTTCATAAACATGCGACACTGCTCAAATTATACGTGGTAATTTTGTTTAAAAATCTTAAGACGGAAAATAATATGTTTTTTTTATTTATAAGTTTGGAATATCTCGTAATAATTTAAGAGTTTATATATATATGTAGCGTTTATGTATATGTAGCGACCACTTCAATCGCACCACAAGCTACGCAGATGGCACTGCAGACGCATTCAGAACAATAGACAATTGACGTCACAATCCTGAATCGCGCTATAAGAGTTTTCGGAGCAAGTAACATATATACAACATCCCGACAATAACCTTCGGGGCATAGCGGCCGCCCCGCCAGGCATACCACCCGCCTGGCTGGAAGATCTTCCCTTTTCCGCTAAATATATATATATATATATATATATTTTGTTTTGTATTAGGTTCTTGTTATTGTTATTTATTAGGTATATATATATATGTGCCCGTAACCTCTTGTAATTGGGCAGTTACGGATAAAACGTATTGAATAAGAATTACTAGTTTATTACAGAACACAAAACTGATATTTATATATCGTGAAAAACACACGATCTACAGCGCCATATTGTATTAAAAAATCACAATGACAAGGCTATTTTACTTAAGAGAATGAACCATAGAGTACTGTAATAAAATTGAAAACTAGTAGAGTTGAAATTAGTCAAACTGTTTGGAATGACGTTATGGAAGAGTTAATATTATGCGTACCTTGAATATTTAATTCATCGCTCATTGCCGCACTTTAAAATTATCCACCGCCAATTCTCATTACCCGCGCATTCCGTTCCAAGTGCACTCGTGTCGAATTAAAACTAATGCTCTTAATAATTTTCCCTTGCGCCCAACGCTAAGGCCATTACCGTATCAACGCCGTTCAAAAGGCTATGTCCACCGGTAATGCGCTCGTATGTAGTTAATGATGGTCAAATGGTTCTTAAAGTACCTACTTCTGTTTCAAAAGGCGAATGAGGAAGGGTTTGGAGAGGTGAATGATTAAGACCTTTCGTGTTAGATTGTACTACTGTGTGTAGAGAAGTTTAGGCTCTCTTTCAAATGTCAAATCTATCCTAAAAGACAGGTACTCAAAGCGGAGATCGAACATCGCTAGACGGTCATGAGATCAAACCGAGGATGTGCGTCTTCGGCTAGATCACTTTCAGGTTAAAAATGCTAGTTACATAAATAATAAAATATAACATTACCATAATGGCAGTGATAGCCAAGTGGGTAGAATGCTTGCCTCGGTAACGAGGGTCGCAGGTTTAAGCCTCGCACCACTGGGATTTCATGTGCGAAACTCATTTTCAACCATGATTATCACTTGCTCGACGGCGAAGGAAAACATCGCAAGGAAACCTGCATGTCTAAGATAACCCCTCGGAAGACGTGTGAAGTCCGCCAACCCGCACTGGGTCAGTTTGGTGGACTATGGCCTAATCCCCTCGCATTGAGAGGAGGCCCGTGCCCAAAAGTGGGACATTAAAGGGGCTGGTGTTATTATTATTATTTTAACATTACCATTATTTGCAGCAGGCTATAATCAGCAGTGTCGCCTCCTGTTCAAGGTTTATGGTCGGGAATTATTTATTTAATTTACTTGAAGTCCTTCATCAAAATTGGTAATAGCTTTGGCGAGTACGTAATCTATATTATTTTTTACCTGCGATCAATGTACTTGAGTATTACGAGTAATTGTGGCCTAATGACAGGATGTTATCGAACAGCTCCAATTATGTCATATTATCAAGTGACGGTATAATGCAATTATTTTGTCAGTTTTAAAAACGTGATTATGCAAACGACAGCCAATACATCTGAGCTGTGATTTGATATGGTAATCAAAATGGATATGCTCAATATAACTATATAGGTACAGTACCATTTTTTTTATACCAGTCCTTTTTATGTCCCACTGTTGGGCACGGGCCTCTCATCAACGCGAGGGGCATACCTACCCTTTAAAAAAATAAGATAAGTTAACCGTTCCGCTTGCATCCAAGCGCAGTGTGGGCGTTACTGTACCACGATAATTCTTTCTGACAACTAATTACTTTTATCCGCATAAATTTCATCATTTTAAATTGAACTGCTTTACATATTATACGAGTTTCTAGGCGTCCTTTCACAACGAGATTTTAATGGAGCATTTGATAGCAATTGCTGCGACTGGTCTGTACCGGCCACGCCTAGAAGAATCCGATTTCACTTGCATTAATTTTGTACGCTCAACATTTTGTACTATCTCGTATAGACTTGGTGGAATTTATGTTTTATCCATTTATTTACTTATAATCTATTCATTAATGCAACACCACCATATATAAGATGATTTAAAAAGGGTATACTAAGTCTTGAACCTGTGCTTGTTCAGCGAATTTGTAATCATTCACAAAAAGAAATTGCTCACAATTGTTATTTTGTTACAAACATTTTCTTAAATCGTCACATTAAAATTCTGACTGCACATAATGATAAAAAATGTGCTGTAGGAGAGCAGGTTTAATGCTTAGTCCTTCTGTACCTACCTGTAAAATTAATATACGCTACCTGTGTCTTAGCACAGAAAGCTTATATTCAATAATATTTTAGTACTTTCTCAATTTAATATAACAGCACTACGTAAGCTAGCAGATACAACGGCAGCTAATAAAGGAAGCGAGTCTAACTTTATGACATCATTTAGTTTTAGATCGGGAAACACATAAAGCAGAAGTATTAAATCCACATTTATTTATTTATAATAATTAATTGCTTTTAGTCTAAGTTATGTCCCACTGCTGTACAAAGCTCTATCCTTTTTAGCACTTCGTGGGCTCCTGTCTGGGCTATTATTGTATTTTTAGGATGGCAATTTTGATTCCCTCATCGACAACGATACTCGTGTCATTGATAAAATGATACAATTTCTGGCCATTCGTTCTTTACCGTTTATTCTCTTGCGTGTCTTAGCTTACGACGTTGACATTGGCAGAATCGTATTGGGCCTAGTCTCAATAGAAAAGGGCCAGGACACGACATTTTCATATCATTATGTCACATCCATTATTTTATTTATAATGTGTATTTATTGAATGTGTTATTGCTATTAATTACTTAACATTGGCAAAATACCCGCTAAGTTGTGGGTGAGGCCTTCATATCTATTTTATTTCATCGCATCTCATTTCGTAAAGAAAGAAGAATAGGGCCAAAAAGTAAAGAAAAAAAGAATGATACAAAACAATGAGTATTTTGATGATAACATAATAAATACCTAAGCATTAAGGAGGAGATGATATGGAACTGCTTTATGTCATTGCGGCTGAGGTTGTTGAGGTTTATTATTACTAAGTAGCTTTAAGTGGTACATTGTTCATTGTGGCAATACAAACAAGTGAGGTGTAAACCAAGGTTCGTGTGTAAAGCCTATATTTTGCACAACACCTGCCCACCACTGCAATGGTAAGTTATCGTTTTGCCCGCTTAGATCGCATCGTGACCAGAATGCAGTCAATTGCCGACCAGTCGGCCGTTGGTCGATTCAATTACGTGTTCCTATTCCAATCCTATTGCTAAACCAGAGTTGCTATGCCCACATTGTAGAATTTTGCATAAATACTTTAAAGTACTTTATAGGTAGGAAAGTCAATAAAATTGTAGATAAAAAATCGGATTATTCCGAAAAATCTTTGTCTAAAATTGTATTGACTTCAATACCTTATAGCTAAATATTGAGGAACTTTTGATAATGACCACTTTTAAATAGTTTTTTTTTAAATTGTCAGGTCATTGTAACCAAAATGATACAAGACTTTATTGTTAATAGGGACAAGGTGATGTTACATGGAACATAATATACCAACCATAGTTTTTCTAGCTGCATAGAATGAGAATAAATTTATGTAAATTACTTTGATATTGTCTTAAAAAACAATAGTCTCACATTACAAATCTCTAATAACTTTTTATTACCTCAGTTTCCGAGTTTTATATTACAATCATCTATCGTTTTCATCGTATATCGCCTTCACGACACGTAATGGATACTTCTAAAGGGACATTTAAATGTCCGTGCCACAGAACATTTTCATAGGTCGTTAGTATTCTGCGCGAGACAAGGAGGAGCGATAATCTACAATGAGTTTGGACAAAGACTTATGACCTATACTGTATAGACATTTTAAAATTGATGGAATGGCCTTTGCAAAATACAATGTTCGACGGCGAATGAAGGAGCGCTCGTTAAAATAACGCATACTATTATTAATACTATTGCTTTTTAGTCCTTCTTGATCACCTCAAAAAAGGAGGATGTCATTAATTCGAATGTTTGTGTTTTTCTATTACGTAATACCTGATAATATCTCCGGCATTTTGTACATCGATTTTTGCTTAATGTTTTAACCACATTTTCACCAAGCTAATTAAGATTCTACGTGCCGACTGTTTATTTTTTAAAAGCATTTTAAAAAGTTTTAATAACGTATTATTCATATAATTTGAAAATATAACTAGGTAAAGTGACCTTTTAAAGCCAAGACTTATAACGGCTTGCCACGCATGCAATTCCGTTGCACGCAAAACCACTCAAACTGGCTACTTAGCTATTAAAATGACCACTGAGCTACATTAGATAAACTTGCTACTAACGGTCAGTATAAAGTTGTGACAGAAATCAGGTCAAGTGACAGGTACTTGCAAATCTTGTATTTATAAGGCAAATATTTAGAATATACCGAAAAAAATTCTTTACCACCTTAATATCGAATAACATTTGCATTTGCATAAATAACATTTGCACATCATAGGAAGACTTTTCGTAAGGTTGTGAATCGCAGGTCCGCCAACTTCACGGGCTCTCTGAATGACGGAAATACATTCTACTTTATTGCTGGTAAAGACATACGCTTTAAAAATATATACGCATAGACAAGCGGACTCTTAATTTTACTTTCATCGCGATTATCGCACTTTCGTTTGTCGGTCTCTGGCAAAAGAGACATTAGTTTAATTTTATCCGGTGTAGAGCAATTTGACAATGTGGGCCAAATGATTAACTTAATTAGGTACGTGTTTACTTTCTACATTCATAAAAAAGTAAAACTAAGCAACATGTTTTGTGTAAATGTTTAAAAGGAAATGTTTTTTTTGTGAAACGAGTTCGGTTAATGATTACGAATCGATCCAATAATTGATTAGCACTCATAAATACTACGCAGTATTACGGAATTAGATTTACCAGCGATCATTTATCCTTTCACAATTCGCGGCTGGTGTGGGCGTGCGCGCGCTCAAGGGTGCAGTGAAGTCGTGACCGGACACACCCGAACTACCGCGTAGATCACCTATCTACGCCCGTTTTGTTATTCGATATTTGAAAATCGAATTTATGATATTTGCAATTAGAACTTGACAGGTTGCAATTTGTTCCGTGAAATGATAACCAGCATCACGAGGTATATGCATAGGTGTGGCTTAGTGTTTTGTTTTCTTAGTTAGATGAGTTTGTTACCTAGATATATGCATAATTAACAAAAATAGTGGAAAATATTTTAACAGATGACTGAGTGCGTTATATGGATCACGTTGATGTATAAAATAATTGTGTAAATGATGTTTGAATTTTTTTAACAAGGCGTACCAGTAGCTTTTAGCCGTGCGCGTATCTTTACAACCTACTGCTGGCCCTGTTAAAATATACACTATTACTGTTACAACTTATATAATATATTTGTAGGTGTCTACATACTATATTTTAAAGGGTTTTTAATTGCTAGGAGTACTGAAACATGTCTCACGAAATTACCCTCGATTTTGTCCTTTGTGTTTACAAGTCTCAGGTTTGCGTTATGTACCTCTGTCAGTAGAAAGACCTTCTAAATCTGCAATTAAATTGATAACAACTATCTATATTTTGTGTCGGTACCTTCACTTTTGTTCACTTTATTTACAGTTACACCCATTATTGTGCAGTTGGGCCCATTTGTGTGGCAAACAGTGTACAATGTAGGCCTTGTAGTCACTCAACAAAGAGGCAGTTGTCATTGGGTACAGTTCACGTTAATTGTTCCCGAACTATGCCGTTGCTGACGCATACGGCAGTCAGATAATTATGCGTCCCGCTCCAACAGGCTTCTGCTCGTCAGCATTGCAAATCAATATGCTTGCGTACATGTGTTTAACTATGAGAGGTTAATTTTAAGCGAATTTGGACGCAAAAATGCGGAATACTTTATATACCATGAGACAGTTTGCTATAGGGCTTCTTTAGTCCATTCGGAGCGTCTACTGTTACTGAACACATTCTATAACTTGTACGTACAGTCTCCAGGAATATTCCTGCCTAAGCAATTAAAATAATATCGTGATTAATTTAAATTAATTGTAAGTATCTTTCTTATTTGATTAATTTAAATTGCGATATAGACCATTATTTCCATATATTGAGAGAGCTTTCACTTTTAGCCAATTTCAATTGTTTTCAATTTCCGACCCACAATTTTGTAAGAAATAGAGTAGAGTGTATTTTAAGACTGAGAAATTACAAGGAAGGAATTAAATTATAACATAGCCAAGCCTTATTTAAAACATACATACTCGCATAAGATGGCCAAAAATAAAAATCGCTAGCTAGTCCTTATTTTATTCTATTTTTATCATGATAGAGCGAAATCACATTGAACATATTTCCCTAACCAAAATCAAATTGTATGCGTCACATGTTTGGTCAGTCTCAGCAGTTAATTGCTGAGTCAAACCTAGTTAATCAGCATTCAAATCAATCTGTTTGACTCTATCTGACTATATAATGGAATAATTGCGATTACGAACTAGCATGGATAGTCTGTATCTATAGAATGTTATAAGTTTATATTAATGAAATGTATCTATAATGTTTCCTTGATTTTATGCGCAGTTTTATGCATCAAAATGCGGTTTTCTCATTAATCATTTACAGTTTTCTAATCCTCAGAACCTCTTATGAAAAACCACTACCTCAAATGACATTGATCATCTGTTAGCTATTCTAAAAGTGTGATATTCTTATCAAAAACAAGTTGCGAAGGCTATTTTAATAAAGTGCACAATTTGTATCTCTAACCCACCGCTATACAGGCATGTTCAGACGAGAGTAGAATCCGGCCCGCCCGCCAAACATATGACGCGTAAGCTGTAGATACGGTCACATTCTCATGTGTAGCCATCGCGTATACCTACCTATCTGAACAGTCCACTCATTTAATTGAATAAATTGTCGCACGACTCATGCACTACCATAGAGTATTTAACAAATGGAGCCGCCTACAGCGACCACCTACTCTAGTTTCCCTGACAACTCTTGAGAGTCGAAGTGGGGGTGGAAATTCAAAACGATTCGAAATGGCAGCGTTCGGGAGTGAAATTGTTTTGTATACAGCTTATGGGTAAATGGGCTATGTCTTTGGCAGTACGCCTTTTGATGCCACATCCAGGGTTATTAGTTTGAGGGCACTACACGTCACTCGGCGTCATGCAATTGATGCATCCGTTCAATGCGATGGGGTGGGGTTCGTTCATCGTTATTCATCATCACTGAATACATTTAGAACACTGAAGATTGGTGTAGCGGGAAGCCGTACGTCAGGGCTGCCCACAAGCTCGCGGAGGTCAAACTATAAATAAAAAATAAATGGTGTTCTTTGGTAAGCGCACCACTGGGGAAGAGCTGGGCCGATTTGGAACTAATACTTCGATGTTGGTAAAAGTCTGAATGAGGTTTAAACGGAAAGACATATTGAACAGGGGCAACGTCTATCGAATATTGTAACGAATTTAGCAATTCTGACATTAAGGTATTTTATATCATCACTACTACGGTTGCAATACACTGTTATATGCTTCCAACTAACTATTATATGACTACCAACACTTAAATATTTAGGTATCACAAAATATGAAAGTAGTGTTAGTTATTTCGGCGATTTGTAGTTTAACCCCCGAATTTATAGACGGTTTATAACTTTATAAAACGTCTATAAATTCAGGGGTAAATGTTTACATCTTCATATGACGTGGGCAGCGGACATTCGAGCAGAGCGCAAGAACTAGACGCTTGTGTCGTTATCAACGAGATTATATATATTATACCTACATCCCGTTTTGTTACTGAGAATTTAATAATTAATTTTAAATAGAAGAACGGAAGGTGGTATTATTTAACAGTAGGTACTCCTTATTAAGGGTCCCCTGGACATGCGTTTTCCCATACAAACTGACTTTCGCGATAACTTCTTAACGACTAAACATATTTAATCCAAATTTTTTACATACAATCTGATCAGATATATCAATGTTTTAAATTAGTTCTTCTTTGAAAACAATCAACTAAAAAAAAGATAGAGCGAGTTGACATAAACTCATTTTACACACAAAATTGTGTAATTTTTGCTTAGTTCTTACACATGTTAGTATGCTCTCAAATGAAATGAAAATCAATTTCTGACTTTGCTAAAGTCCTCTATTTTGCTAGGATAGAAATAAAATTTTAATATCTGCATAAGACATAAGAATACATTGGCTCCTTTCTATAGACTTCATTACCTTATTAGTTCAACAACCGATCAATAGAGCTGGTGTAGACCAGTAGTACATTATTATCGGTACTTTGTATTCGTAATGTCCCGTAGAAGTCCCAACCTAAAGCATGGTTCGGACAAGCGAGTATTTTAAATTTATATTATATCTGTAGAAGAAAAAATATATTCGAGTCTAACAGCAAGTGATTTTATCGAGTCGAACCATCTAGTTTTATTTTGTTGATCATATACTGTCCTAAGCCGCACCTCTAAGCTCAGTGAGCCAACAACTGAAATATATGTGATGATGTACGTGCGTGACGTTGGCAGTGCCAACGATTTTTGGTCAGTTCATTGTACTTACGATTTTACTTGTAACTTGGCTGCAGTCGGAACCAGCCTTAAGGCGAGCTTAATTGCCTCAGGACCACTCGGGACCATAAAGCTGTTATTAAGTAGGTGGAACTCGACTATCGACAGCCTACTGCCTACATATCTATGCAGCTACCGTTTGTAAAATGTATATTTAAACGGCCAACGATGGGTTGTTAGATCTACATGGAATAGTTGAAAGACCTGTTGATGATAAAGACAACCTTGTTCAACTGGAGTATTATATTCTTCTATTATACTGAGTGTCTGAGAAAATTATTAAATACAAGCTCACAAAGCTGAAAAGCAAATTGGGTGTACTTTAACGGTTCTATAGTGCGATAAAGGAGATGTCAATAAAACCAATGGTTTTAAAATAAAATAATACAGTAAGACGGGAACGGCCGAAACAAATGGTTCCCGGTATTTAATTGAACGTCATTTTTAAACTAATGGGCCCAAGATCAATCGGCGCTCTTTGAAAGCTTAATTATGTTTATTCGATATCATTAATTCGTGGACGACTTTGGTTAATCGATCCGTTTCGAATAGGTAGAAGTACATTTAAAAGTTTTTCTAAGATACGAAAGAGATTTGGGGAACTTAAAGGTTTTAGCGTTAAGTGCGACGAAAATGATGACATTTCTTTTCGAAGATCGTAAAAATCTCAAGACTCATTTAACGTTCTTCAACGTCTATCGTTTTGATACAAACGAACGCGAGGCTTACATCATTAAGCACTTTCTAGCTGTCTGATAACATAATTAATACAATTTCGGGATCAGAAACTAACGAACGAAACGAGCATCGTATAAAGGGTTAATAATCGGTTTAAATTCCACCGAATCAGGGTTCACACTGCGCCAGAAGCCCAGAACAAATTCGGAACCCAATTACGTGAAGTGACTGTGCAGTAATAATCGATCAAAGAAGAATTTAAAAGCCAGGTGCTACCGAAAGGAACTGTCGAGACCCGCCGTTTCGGAACGAATGGAGCATGTCAATCAATTTAATTAATCATTCAAATTGCTTGAAAAGAAGCGTTTTCTATCTATAAAAATGGCTAAATAGTATTCTCACGAAAATACTTATGGATATTGTAAAAGGTCTTATTATAACATCGCATTCCTTTTGGCGAAATTTTTCGATGTCAACCTAATAATTTTTCTGTTTCTTCAATACGTTCGTCTTATGCCTAGCTCCCTATAAGTACTTATTTCATCATGAAATCTCTTCCATTTCTATAAAAGTTTTATTTTTGTCATCAACCTATTATTTCTCCTATTTAAAAGTTCCAGATTAAAGATCTTTAAATATATAAAGCTATAAATGTCGTTACGCTATATCTTTTAACTTTAACCGTGTATTCAGCTATCAACCGTGATAAAACTAGTTATTTGACGTTTAAAGGTGTTAAATAAAGTCTTAACTCCTTATCTCTGGATGTTGAATGATCCATTCATGTGTCTTGAAAATCGTTCTAGCCAATTTATGGGCAGGGTTTATCGAGTTGGTATTGATAATGTTACTATTAAGTCGACGCTGATGTAATTATGTTTCTGCTTTTAATTCGTTTTCTTTATCTCATGTGGCCTCAGATTCGTTGGATTCTTTATTATTTTACAGGGTTTATTCTACAACATTAGACTCTATTTCGGTTATTTCTGATATTTATTATACCTCTGATAATTAATTTACTATTCATCTACATGTTTTATTATTACAGGTGGGTAAGCAAGACTTTGCGACTCCATAATATGTATATTCATTTGGCGTTGATAATTCAAACAGAGCAGTAACTTCTAGTGTAATCGTAATGTCATCGAGAAAACATGCTGTCACTGTCACACTTATTTAGGAAACGTGTGGTGTAAGAGGCATAGAATACGTTACGTTACCAAAACTGTACATAAAAAAGATTTTCCTTGAGATACTGTATTATTAACGCAGTCGTTATTCCCATCTACCTAACAGGTTCTTATAAATTCTATTTTAATTCTTGCAGAATTCAAACCGCTCTATAATTCTAGTAGAGAACTATATCATCTCAAACCGCACGCCATATCTGAGGGGACAATCACCCGGAGTTCTTTGAATATTGTATCGGTGGTCACCATGTAAGGCGATGCGCATACACTGTGATGTTGATTTGCGACACCTATGAGTAACACTAATGGGTATGAGCGCGATGATGATGATGCAGACGGGTTTAGTACGATGATGTTAGATTACAAAGCCACTTTAGCTAGAGAATAGAGATCAAAATAGCATGGTGTTTAAATAACAGTAGGATACACTCATAGATTTAGACTTTTGTTGGGTAATTGAGTGTATTTAAAGTTCAAATTGTAGAGCCACAAGTGATAAGTGCGGTGTTATTTAGAAAAAGATCAATACATATCAGTGTGCTACAGCTGCTTTGGATACACGAATGTAAAGTCTTACTCTAATAAGCTCTATTATTAACAGTGGTTTATGTTCAAATTGTAATAAGTAGAGTTCAAAATGTGCCTCGAGAACTTTAATATAAGCAGCATAGATGTAGAGAGAAAATAAGCTTTACCAAAGGTTTTCTGGAAGCAAACAATCAAATAATATTTTAAAATTGTTTATTTCATAAACAACTTAATTTACAAACAATGTCATAACGTTTCTTACCGTAGATAGATTTAAAAACAACATTTTAATGATATATAATACTAACTACACACAAATATAATCTAATATCACAGATGATTTGTTAAAGATATATAACACTATAAGTTGCTAACGATATACATTTTAAAAGCATTCACTTAAATTTTAATTTGAAAATACGTTTCTATATTTTTAGTACCGTTTTAGTTTTAAATGTAAAAAATAATATCACAACCGAAATACAACAAAATATCATAAAATACACAGTGTTATGATAGTCAAATTAGTTGATTATACATTCTGGAAAACATGTTCTTTGCTTATTGCACTATTGGATCATATTAAAACAATTTGTTTGCCTACAAAAAGATTCACATTGTTTAACAAAAAAGCTATAACTTTTTTTAATAAAAAGTCACTCAAAGGTGCTATCTAGGACAGAACTTAAAGTGGGGAAATAGAAAACAATGCAGTGACAGTAATCTGAAACAAAAAATAACGGAGTTCATTAACATACTAAGTTTGGGCGTGCCCTAGTCACATTGTTTTATAGAAATATGTGAGAAAACTCGTATAAATTATAAGAGATAAATGACGCAAATGTAACTATTAACTGTGTAATACATAATAAGCAAAAATATTCATTTTATAATAGAAACTATACAATTATTTGCAAACAAACTAACTAGTGTTTTCGCAGTTTTGTAAATCACAGGAAAAAAAAATCTTGAGAACAATGCGCGGATAAAAAAAAAAGTTTTAATAATAATAATATCGCCATACGAACACACCAACTATACGGTCCCACTTTAAGCTTAACGCTTGTGTTATGGGTACCGTACAATGGACTGAGGGCGAACTCAGTATATAATACTTATATACATATTAAACATCCATGACTCGGGTACAAACATTCGTGCTCATCACACAAAGCTTGTGTCCCTACCAGGATTCGAACCCGGGACCCTCGGCGCAGAAAGCAGAGTTACTACCACTGCGCTAATCAGGCCGTTTAATAAGTATCGTTTGATTCAAACCACTTACCTAGTAGGATCATATCTGGTATCGAAGCCTGGAACATTGACAACGTTCCATTCGTCTTTAGCTTTCGCGTAGCTGAAGGAGATCTGATCCCTGAAGGTCTCCGGAGGTAAAAGCTTCATTTGTTCCAAATGGGAATGGAACTCTGGCACAAGAGTCAGGTTTTTCTTCATTAGATGTTCTAAAAACAATGGAATGGTCTACAAAAGGTCCTAACAAAGGCTTTAAAATATATAAAAAGTTGTAAAGGGCAACAAAAGATATGAATAATGGTGATAGTTAATAAATAGGTAATGATTAAAGATAAATAAAGAAAGCGTTTGAAATGGATTTGATGAACTACTGCTTACCTATAATAAAACCCATAGAAACATCGTCTGGTAATCTGATTCCTTCACAAATACTGATGAATCTGCCACCACTGTAACAAAGATAGCCTATTAACGGTATGCAGACAGATACTTGTTGGTTATTCGTTTAGTTTATAGTAAAGATACAAACGGAGAATCATTTTAACATAGCTAGCTAACTAAAGTGATGTGCCCAAAATCTGCAACTACTATTGATATCACTAATATATTAACCTACACAACTTATACACGTACATTGTGTTATCCCAAGAATATAAGGTAATATAAAACCATACTTATTTTGTATTGTTAAAATTAGAAAGCTTTCAATACTCACCTCGCAACAGGTAACATTTTCAAAGCCAAACTTCTGCTTATGCAAAACCCAGCGCCACCCGTGGCGAACCAGAATGAGAACATTAACTGAAACAAATTAAACTTTTACTAAATAGTCCAAAAATAAACTTGGCTGAGATAAAACCTACATCATTTTACGTATTAAAACACATAACAGATAGTATTGTAAGTACCTTGTTTGTGGGCTTCTTAAAGATTTTAACCGGTTCGTAAACAGATGTCCGGCCTAAGTACCAATCTTCCTGATGATTGTACTTTTGCAAAACGCTGACCAAACGCGGCACGTTCACGTAGTTATCATCGTCGAAATGACAAAACCACCTGTCGCAAACAAAAAGGAGCTTTGTTAACATTCAGATAAAACAGCTTTTTGGCGGAGATTATAAACTGAGGTCCCCATGGTGGCAATCATTATAAAAACGCCCATTCACGTGAGCTTCGATAATAAAAACGACGAAAAAAGAAAGAATGCACTTTCATTATCGACGCTATAAAGGTAACCAACAATTTATACGATCATCTCAAATGAGTACGCGGAGAAGAAGCCAGCTGTACTCGGAATTATTAAAGGAAAATAATTGCAGGACGTACAGAGTATTTATAAACATGTAGGAGCAGGGGTTTCGCTTCGGGTGCTAATAATTAGTGTGTTGCAGTGTAATTTACAGACATTACGTGCGGCGGCAAATAACAGGAGCTGCGTACGCGCAATCCGTGACCGCATATTGCAATATGGCGTACGACAAATGGCCGCGAGTCGCCAACTTATAATCTGGATCGGGTTTCTTGCATATCATGTTTTCATTTGCGAAATTGGATCGTTCGACGTATTTCTTGCAAGACAGCTGTTTAAGCTTAAGCTATTTGTTACAGAGCCAGCTAAGCTTAAATACCTATGTCATTGTGTGAGTCTAGACTTGAAAATACATACGTGCCTACTATGTTATTTACATTCCCGTTTATAATTCCCGCCTGTTTAGAGTTCTTGAATATGCAACATTGAAAATCATTCCACTTGCTTGTCATCATTATTATTATTTGTTTAAAACTAATTTATAATCTTGGAAATGCTGTGTTTCATTAGAAGCAATTTTAAGTATTTAACTGACTGTGGATTACTTATGGACTTAATTTAAAAACATTTGAGAGTATTCATCTTGATTTATAATCATGACCGCCATTGTTAAAACTCTAGCCTTGTTTAAATATGAATTTATTTGTTTCATTCAGGTAATTGAATTGTTTAAAACTACTTATAGTTATTTCTAAATATGTTTGTAGTATTTCTGAATTAATTATAGATCTAGAATCATTAATCAAAGGTAAAATGTCTGAAACTACTGGAAACTATGACCAAACTTGAGTTTCTAAAATGGTCATAGATTCATATGTTGAAATTACATTATCATATTATAATAGGACGTCTTAGATGTATTCCATATGGGTGGATTCCATTTAACACTTATCTTTTACTTAGTATAATAAAGGATTTCAGTCGACCAAATCGAATGATTAAAGATTTAGATCTTTCTACTTGAGTTTTACTTAATATTTGTATCCTTCTCTATGTGTGTGTTTGTGTTTAAAATAGTTTTAATAACTCAGTATTATTATTTATAAAAAAACTTTTACAATTTCAAAGGCAACGAGTTAAGTGCTATACTATGGTTCTGAATTCGTAAGCAAACTCCAATAAATGCCAGGATAGCTTAGGATAGCAATTAACTTCATTGAAAGAGCAGTAAATAATGAAAAGGGATTAATATTGGACAATTTAGCCTTATTTTGGTTCCATTTGTAGCCGTACCTCGATTGCCCCGCAAAGTGTGGAAACAGAAATATAGATTCCATAGAAGTGCTTTTGACCGATACCGTCGAATGTTCTGTGGACATTATAAGAATCCAATTCATACATATGCACACATTTGCACTTTGACAGCTATTGTATAATAATAATAATAGCGCCGGACAAACACACCAACTAATCTGTCCCACGCCAAGCAACAGTAGTATTATGGGTACTGTGCAATGGAATAAAGGCGAACTCAGTAATTATGTAATACTAACATATATATAGATATAAAACATCCAAAACTCGGGTGCAAACATTCGTGCTTATCCCACAAAATTTATCCATACCAGGAATCGAACCTGGGACCCTCAGCACAAAATGCAGGGTCGCTACCAACTGCGCTAATCAGGCATTCGATACATTAAATAATTTTAAATTAAGAATTAGTAACAATTGTTTCGTTTTTAATGTAGGTGTCAAAATATTAAAGACCTACCTCCTACATAGTTCAGGACGTATCCAGAAGAACATACTTCTAGGAATGTCGATAATCTTATTACAGTCCACCTGGGTCCAATAAAAGGAGTTGTTCGACTCCGAGCCGATCGTATACTCGTAGTTTTATATGATTCCCGTGTAAAACTGAGAGCATTTAATGGTCGAGCAAGATAACTCGAAGTTGAAGATAAGAAAGCTTTTATTGTTCTCGCTAATGCAGATACAATTTATCCGATTTAAATTATGTTATTTAGAGACAAACTACGGTGTATTCGCGTGTACCACATGAATGGCTTGGTATTTTTGCTTCATACTTTTGTGCGCGACACTCCGTCTGTGTTGTTTCGTCGTCTAAAGTTATGATAATTCATATAGTGTTTCCTATAATAATTGCTTGATTCGGGTGCTCAAGAATCTTTCCATTGCTACCACTGTTGGCAGTCGCAGCAAATTACTTCAGCATGTGTAATATACACGCTGAAGTAATTCACTGCTTTAAGACCCCAGCTTAAGTATAACATTTCCATAATCTGATACAGTATCCTTATTCCTTTCATCAAATCGAACCATTTGCTCTTGTGACTCCTCTAAGACAAAGTTCCGCTCCATTTAGACCACTTGACTTGTACAGACGCTCCGGAAGGAATGCCCACAAAAGATCACCGCATCGTTCGGCTTTCATTACGAGAGGTTCAGTCTTGGTTTTATAGACAAATTGATGCGTGGGCAAAGGAAATTAATGGGCTCAAGTAACGAGGCTTGAGCGACACGTTCTGATCTATAACCTAAAGCCTGTGTTTCATTATCTGAAGCTATTTAATTCGAGTATCACAAATCACAGTCGCATCATTCACAACCGATTTATCTCGACTCTTTATTACAATCGGACATTTAGAATTGTTCTTCAATATTGATATTGGAATATGATCTCAATGATCGGTGCATGTTAAAACAACTGTGGGAATAAAACTGGAAAGCTTTAAGAATAATATGTGTTGGTTCTGTGTAAATGCGTGTAAATTTTTGTGAACCCAAAATAATATTGGAGTTGCTCTTCAGAAACCATTAACGTTTGTTGTTTGTGTTTGGACGTTGGGCTTGGTTGGTGATGTTCTCTAGTGATTAAAAATCGTTTAAGAATGCCTTCAAGGTGTCCAAGCTAAGTAGGGGTCGCTAGTTTGGATGACTAAGCAAATTAGACAGGTAGCACTCAAAAAGGTCTACGTTTGCACCTGGTCTGCCGATTTAATACGAACTTTATCTACTTGCGATACTTACTTTTAAGCACCAATGGAAAATTTAATCTACTTGAGAAAGAATTTTTCGTTTTCATAAAATTCGGTTTTCGAACATTTATGCAGCTTTCTAAACGCGATTCAGAACTTAATCTGGTCTTGAAAATTTAAAATTCTGGTTCGGCTTAGCATGTTTGGTACTTCATCGTACGAATAATTTAATAATTATAAATGAATATTTATATTTCCACCAAAATGCATTTCAAGGCAAATACAAAAATGGAGTAACACTACATTAATTACCAATCTCTTAATTGTATTCTGATACCCATGGTAAGATTGGGTACTTAATAGATTGGAAGAACTTTGGTACTTTTCGAGAGATACTTTAGCAATAAGACTAGCATCGACCTCGCAAAACAATGTCACAAAATATTTAAATAAAACAACTCGGAAACAAAAGACGAATATTTAAAAACTTATTCTGTTTAAAATTTCGGTGAGCCATACGACGATCATTAGTTGTCAAACAAAAGTTTGGTATTCAATATTTATACAGAGAGCGGTGCTTCTAAAAACAGAAGTTAAGAGCGTCTTGTTTTTGTTAAGTTAAGTTTTTGTTAAGACTCGGTTACACAAAGATTAAAAAAAAACTCATAGGAAAAGAACGGTCTTCTGACAAAAAGACAACTAAATTCTAATGAACTTTGGTTTACTGAATTAAAAAAAATATACTGACTCGACCCATCTATACCTAATAGCACAAGCTAGATGAAGGTGAGTTAGATATTACAATTAAAAAAAAATACCACATGTTAGGCATTTGCTCAGTAAGTACGAGTACCTCCCATAAATATACAGACAGTCTAATTTGTCTGTGATAATAGATTTCCACGATCAAATTGCAGCTTACGAACAACATTTATAATTACGGAACCACATTTCCATCAATCATTAAGCAACAAACATCGGTCTGATAGCGTTATAATTGCTGCGATCTGTCGCTCTGATGGACAAGGTAACGCGATACCGACCTGTTATAATGAATGATGGGCGCTAACTAAACAACTATTTCCTATGAAGAATAACTATCGAAAATCTCCACCCCCCCCCCCCCCCCCCCCAATCTATATGTATTCATTAAACAAAGTCGTGTTAGTTACACCATTTATAACTCAAGAAGGGGTGGGCCGATGTTAATGATCTTTGGATTTTTGAATTTATAATCGCCCCGGATAGCAGAAAACTTGGGTAAATTCACTCAAAATAAAATAATAAATATATTTTTTTTTATACTTTTGATTCTGTGGGGCTTCCAACTTCGCCAGGCTACCTAGTTAAAAATAAATTTAAACGCAGCTTCCTTCCAGTCTGATTCAAATTGTATCGTGATTTGACTGATTAGCATAATTACTGGAGCACCAGCTTTCTGCTCTCCGAGATCCAAGATATATTTATGATTGTAACAATCAATGCACCGTATATGAACCCAATCTTTTACTGAGCTATTAACTAAACGTGCTACATTTTCTGTGCCCGACAAACAACGAAATAGGTACTTAAAGTGTTTGAGGAGCAAGATTGTGCACCGCCAAGAAAACAATTTCAACGATCAAACAAACACACAGATTTTGGAAGTTTCGCATTTACGATGGGAACATCAATCAATATATTCTACCAAGCAAATTCAGTCGTATGTTATAGAGAATAAGAACTAAAATACATATTGAAAAGTTTGAAAAATGGATACTATACTCACTTTTTGCCACTCTCAAGGAAATGATCATATTCTACGGACATTTTGCAGCAGAGATGTTTTCGCTGATGCGAGGCGGAACAGTTCGTGTTTACCATGTGGCCGTCTGTCAACAAATAAGTCTTGTTACAACACAATAAGGTTTCAATTTGTAGGTTTTGTAGAATATAAGTTTTCCTTTAATCATAATGTTGTTGAAGTTGAAGTAAGCTTGGAACTTACTTGTTTGGTTTTGATGTTGGCGGTTTTCCGTATCCGTGAAGAACCACGTCTGTAACAAAAGATTATAATATATAATAATGATATAGACGAACACACGAACTGTACGGTCCCGCAATAAGCAACGCTTGTATCATGGGTACCGTACAATTGACTCAGAGCGAATCCAGTATATATATAATACTCCTTAAACATCCGTGACTCGGGTACGAACATTCGTGCCCACACACAAATGTTGTCCAGGATTCGAACCCGGGACCCTCGGCACAGCAAGCAGCGACACTACCAGACTATTGAAAAAAAAACAAACAAGAACATAAAACCTGACAGTACGAGTACTTATAAAAACAATGTAAGGCTGAACTCTAACTACTAATAACGCTACTATGTTACGTAATTTAAAAAACAATGTTGTCTATAGGCGCTTATTATGAAGCAATCATATGCCATTTATTATAGTTCGACGTCTCTATTAATCGCTATCATTATACACCTAGTAATACCACACATTGCGAGTTTTGTGCTTACGTGCAACGAGGAATTACTTACGGTCGCTATCTTGCTAAGAATTTACATATTCCAAAAAAACTCATTTTGAATGGTTCGATCCGTTTCAAAGCTACGACGATGCTACAGACAAACACACATAAGAAGACAAAGACTTCAAAGTTATCCTTAGGTTCGAATCCTGGATGGGACAAACATTGTGTGATGAGCACGAGTTTCTACTCGAGTCATGGATGTTTAATATATTTTTTTTAATATTTTTTAACTGAGTTTACCCCCAGACCATGGAACGAGACTCATAATACAATAGTTGCTTAGTGCGTGACCGTATAGTTGGTATGTTCGTCTGGCGATATTATTATTAAATATATATATATAAGTATATATTTTTTTTTTTATTATTTCGCCCTGTATAGAGGGGCGACGCATGTTTTCCCCGGATATGAGTGTCCGGGCCCTTGTTTAGGGAATCATTACCATCGATTGCTTATATTATTATCTTTGGTTAGTGGCATTTAAATGTATAAATGCTTGATGTTTTTATATGTGTATTAATTTTTATTGTGATATTATTTTGAACTTGTAAATTGAAATTCATGTGGGTTTATATAATTTTGTTAAATTTTTGTATAATGGTTTTATATGTTTTGATTTTTATTTTGATATTGTTTAAAATATAATATTAGTTATTTAAATTTATGGTTTTAGAATTTGTTTAAAATTTGTAAAGTAGTTTTGTGTATGCATTTTGATTTTATATTATTATTTTAAAATTGTAAAATTAAGTATAATTAACTAAATTTATTATGTATTACCTTGTTTTATTTTTGTATATTGTATTTGTGGCCACTTTTAGGCAGAATATATAAGTATATTAATCATCCATGACTCAGGTAAAAATGTCTATCTCATCACACAAAGTTTGTCACTACCGGGATTTGAACCCGAGACCCTTGGCACAGAAAGCAGGGACACTACCCACTGATCTAATCAGTTACCTATATAGTTTGCTGACATTGCATTCAAAATTATCATGTCAATATTGTATGTTTGATTAGGCACGGCAGATAAAGATTCTGCGAATTTCTATTGTTTACCTTTCAGATAAGCTTTCGACGTTAGGTTAACATTTCAAGGTAGGTACACAATATTCTCAATCTTTTAATAAATAAATAAATATCGCCAGACGAACACACCAACTGTACGGTCCCACAATAAGCAACGCTTGTGTTATGGGTACCGTACAATGGACTGAGGGCGAACTCAGTATCAATCAATCAGCCGAAAGACATCCACTGCTGGACATAGGCCTCCCCCAATGACTTCCACACATCATGGTCTCAGGGGGGTTTATTAGGCCTAGTCTACGGATAAGGTTAGGTTAGAATCTCCCATGTTAGATATAAAAAAAAACACATTCCCCTTGACATTGGCAAAATACCTACCCAAAGGTGGGTGAGGCCATTTATAAAAAATAAATCAAAATGTTGCCAACTGCTATTAGGGGTATACTGAAATCAGGTACCTACCTACCACACAATAATCATTTGGCATCACTAGCAATAACATTGTAGGCGCGCACCGCCGCCCGGGCTATATTTAGAAAACACAATGCCTGCCCGTTGTACCGACGGCTCTAATAAAAGCCTTTGCTGAACGGAAAGTACCGTACGTTAAATAGTACATTTTATCGTAATAGCGGAGTCTAATGCTGGAACGTAACTTTGTAAATTATAGACGCATACCGATTATACGACATAGACTCTTATTGTTAACAACTAGGGTAGCTAAATATTCGGTGCTAGGAGAAATATTATATAGATATTAATCACGCAAAACGTGATGCCACTTGCACTATATACTGAAGTACTAAGTACAGTTTTTTTTCCTGAGCCGGTGCATGCTGGCAGTCAAAAATTATGTCTATTCACTGAAACTTTCATTGCGATGCCAAAAAAAAAACGATACGATAGAGGAAGAACGGCTTGTAGCTACGCTACTTTAGGTGTCATCTTGATTCTTTTAACATCCCCTAGGAAGCTTTCTGTATAAAGATATCCTCAAATTGACCCGGAATATAACCAATTATTTCGATAAGTTTTATTTAAATTCGATTCAGTAGTTTCTGTGTGATTCGCATTCGAATAGAGAATTTGGGATTTAATTATCATAAATCCAAATAAATAATATTAATTTACTCACTAATTAGCTCATTATGGAGACTGATAAAACTGGTTTGTGAAGGCTGATAAGTTCCATAGAAACATAAACTGGGTATTGCCCAAAAATAACTCACCATAATATCATCATTTTGAAGACCATTTTAAACCATTCGAAATCGATATCGGAAACGGAATCGAAAACTTTCGAGCTGGATTACCGCAATCGTTTTTAAAATTCCCGAATTCGATTATCTTCGATGTATCTTGATGACAATACCAAATCGTTTTTTCAAAAAGCTTCCGTCGGAAAGCTCGTCGGGAGCGACATCAACATCGAAAAGTTTCAAATCCGTTTCCGATGTCGATTCCGAATGATTTAAAATAACCCTGCTGATTAGTGCACCCTGCTCTCTGCACCGAGGGTCTCGAGTTCAATTCCCGGTAGGGACAAACTTTGTGTGATGAGAAAGATATTTGTACAAGCGTTGCTTAGTGTGGGACCGTATAGTTAATGTGTTCTTCTGGCGATATTCATTATTTTTTTTATTATCATAATTTGATTCCATTATAATGGTAGCTTATAAATTCACTAGAAAGGTTCATATTCAAATATGTTCACATATTTGATTATCTATCAGCCACGTTTTGCATATAGAATGCAAAGTAAATATTCAAACTACGTTGGTAAGGATAATAATATGTAACCGTTAACAAATGGAGGGAACGATACATTAGTTAGTAACATTAGTATTTAGGGCGGAAAAGCCGCAATCTTGCTGCCTGTTGACAAACACACAACCGACAAGCAATATCTTGTTCCGTAAATACCTTTGCCATTGAATTAAAGTTACAGAAAGGGCTTTTATAGCAAACATATTTCAAGAGTTATTCTTGGGCTTTATTAAAGTAGTTTAAAGTACCTTTAACTGAATTTACACATTTAGTAGACACTACAAAATTACCCCAATTATCTAATATAATCATCCACGTTGTTATTAAACTCTATTATCCCTTGTTTTATTAAAAAAGTATAGTATTATTTTTTTGTTCAAGGGCTTAACCCAAAAAAGCTTCTGCGCATAGTCAAAATCAACTTGTTGGGAACGTCGTTAAATATCAGAAGCAGTGGCACTGGAAATAGACAGTTGCTGTCCACTGTCTATTTCTCCAAATAGGTTGATGCTGATAGGGAAATAAACCTCTGCCGCACCTTCCAGGCTATTCTAAATCTATCGCCAGGTCGGTAAATAGCATTAGGCGCAAGCGGGTTTGTTCGTGTTGTGTTTGACTAAGGTGTCGAGACGCCTCCTGTATTACTTCGTTTCAGCATTTCTGAACACATTTCGGCAACGGTACTTTCGGTTAAGGTAGATGTAACTTTTTTTTTGAAAATTGAATTTAAGAAAGTTATAGTGTCAACGCCATCAATATGATATCAGAATCAGAATCAGAATATTTTTTATTCACGTAGACCATTATGTACAGTACTTATGAATCGTCAAAAGTTACAAAAATATTATGCTACTGTGATAATTTCTTAACTACTGAACTGATTCAAAAAAGAAGCACAATACCGCTGAGTGCATATGTTATGTATCATCGAGGGACCACAGGCGGAGCCGCGGGGCGAAGCTGGTTTAATTACGTTTTACGAAATATGTAATAAGCAAGCCCCGTCACATGAAATAATTCATGAGACCTTAGTACTATAAAATTAAACGCAGTCGAGTAAATTTGAAACTGGCGCTCTTGACGCATAGATATCGTTGGGACGTGCTTCCTTATCCTATGATTACAAAGTCACTATAAGAAGACTATAGTCATAAGTACCATTGACGTAGGTAATGTAGAATACAACCTCTGTCTGAACACAACACGCGCGATGGTAAGTTAAGTATTTTATTCAATCTTTCACTGTATACGCATATAAGCTTTTGTTTTCTAAATATTAATCCTGGACACAAAGAATTTTTGTACTGGTAAACTCGACCGAAGCGGTGGGTATGGGAAACTATTACCATCACTTCAAAGGTTCACGGTAAACCACAAAAATTTGGGGCTCGGGTCGAAGCGTGAATTAATGTGAACAATAGCTCTTAGATTTACGTTACCGTACTACGCACTTACCGTTTGGCAGGTCAAGTATAATACTACGGACATTATTAAAGCTATGTGCTAAGAGCTTGTATTAGGAATTCATTGTATTCTCGGAAACAACGTCTTGTTGCCGGTTCAAATGTAAGATATAATATATCAAACTAAATTTATTTAGATATGAATGAGAAACCATGTTTGCTAGATAAAAAACTACTGAAGAACTTTACAGCAACCATGGTCACGATAGGACTCCCGTGAGCATGGTTGCTGCAAAGCAGCCGAAACGTCGCGCGTCGTCGGGAACGTAAAAACGTAAAATAAAGTAAACGCGATAAAATCCGAAAAAATGGTTTTATTTCAATTAGTATATAATGTTATTTATTAAATTTCAAATAATTTGATTATTTTTTTTCGGGAATGTGACATTTACAGCCTACCTAGATGAACCTCTTACAATATTTTACACTATTAATGTCAATTATTTTAAAAGCATCTGACGCATATCATCTTGAAGGGTCATTCCAAAAATGATTTAGTATCAAGCCCAAACAAACAAAACATTAAATATTACTTAATAAAAAAAAAATATTGAGTGCTTTCTAAAACCATAAAAACTGATGCCAAGTTTAAAAAAAAGCTCCAAGTTCAATTACATTTATTGCAAAAAATATATCCAGTCATACCGGTTGACAACCACGCGTCTATAAATGCAACAGATTATAAATCAGAATCGAGAAGTAGCCACAAAAGGGCTAAATCGAGTATACAATCGAGTCACGTGTCCGGCGCGCGCCTTCGTGCCACGCGCGGCGCGGGCGCACGGTCATACCGCATACGCTAGGCCCGAACAACACCATTTATTAGTATCGATAGTTAGAATGACAATTTAGAATCTTAATAAATGTGTGTGTGAAAAAGTAATAATATTTCAACAATGTTAGATTGAATTTTCTTCTCAATAGTCTATACATCTATACATATAAATAAAATTGGAGTGTCTGTTTGTAATATTAAAATAACCGCTTTTTACTAAGTGCATTTGGATGTATACACGTTACCTATACCGAAACAACATTTTTTACAATTTTTGTCTGTCTGTCTGTCTGTCTGTCTGTCTGTCTGTCTGTCTGTCTGTCTGTCTGTCTGTCTGTCTGTCTGTCTGTCTGTCTGTCTGTCTGTCTGTCTGTCTGTCTGTCTGTCTGTCTGTCTGTCTGTCTGTCTGTCTGTCTGTCTGTCTGTCTGTCTGTCTGTCTGTCTGTCTGTCTGTCTGTCTGTCTGTCTGTCTGTCTGTCTGTCTGTCTGTCTGTCTGTCTGTCTGTCTGTCTGTCTGTCTGTCTGTCTGTCTGTCTGTCTGTCTGTCTGTCTGTCTGTCTGTCTGTCTGTCTGTCTGTCTGTCTGTCTGTCTGTCTGTCTGTCTGTCTGTCTGTCTGTCTGTCTGTCTGTCTGTCTGTCTGTCTGTCTGTCTGTCTGTCTGTTTGTTCCGGGTAATCTCTGAAATGGCTGGACCGATTTTGACGGGACTTTCACTGGCAGATAGCTGATGTAACAAGGAGTAACTTAGGCTACTTTTATTTTAGAAAAAAACATAGGATCTCACGAAAAAAATTAAAACCAATGTTGCAGCGTTGCGCCTGATTAAGTTTGATAGCAACAACCTGAAATGCGTCCCGCGGGCTCAGAATCGGCGAGCAGGCTGTTGCCAACGGTTGTGTTTTTGTTAAATACCACGCGAACGAAGTCGCGGGTAACAGCTAGTAAGGAATAATTTTAACACTAATTTTGCCTAGATACCACAAACTCTATAGCTTTATCGATAGGCAATTCAATGGCCACGCAACACTAGCATAAGCACAATGGTGGCTGGTCCTTGGAGCCGGATTAACGGTTGATTATGCACGCTCCAGATTCAGGAAATGCACGTTAAAACGGACGCTGCACGACTGCCGCTATTGTCTGAACGATATTGGGGATTGATGGCATATTGTTTGGGAGGCTGGTTGCAGGGGAACGAGGTACTGAAATAATAATTTGTTTGCTATGCAAAATCAGCAATGTATATCTGCTTAGGATGATGCAGCCAAGTTATCCGAATATAATTGAAAATATAGATACATAATAAGAGATTTTTATCTATTGTTAGTATCAAGTCCAATGAAACGATATATTTGTACAAAATATTGAATACTAACGTCAATGAAAGTAAAAATGCAATCATATCTTGAACTACTATTGGTAGTTGATGATGATGACAAAACTGACTTAGAAATACAATTTAATCAAACGGCAAATTAAAAATATGTACCGAACATTATTTCTTTCAAACATGTTTGGTGCTATGAATATCAAGATTGATCATTTTAAAAATGCTATTTGCATAATAGCGTTGTGTCGGTACGTAATCATCACCATATGGCAGAATTTAGTTAGATTGCAATAAAAAAAATGACATAGCAACGGTTTTTTGTACAATCGATAAAAATGAAGATGACGCTATGAATAAAACCAAATTAAGTCGTTCTATTAAACATAATTCGAAAACTGATGGCAATATTGACCTTATAAGACACACAGACCCCGCTGTGAACATTTCTAGTGCATTTATAGGAGATTTATCACCGCCGTATTGAAATTTGCCTCTGCGGGAAGCCGCTTTATAGCATTATGTTTTATTATTATTGGGTTTTACTGAAACATCGTGACGTTAAATAGAATTTATGCATACTTTAAGCGGCAATGATGTCACCCGAATTATCAGTCAAATGCCTAATCCGTGAAGCATGTGCAATGTTTGGACGACCCAGTAGCTCGGATCGTAAAACAGCAAAGCTTCAAAATGTAGCTCATATAAAAGTAATGGAATCATATAGAAGAATTGGATGGAATGATTTATTAAACAATGACAATGTAACGTTACATGTAATTTTATTATTATTTCTCTATGTCTATGCTAGTTTGCCCGTAAATGTTGAATGCTTGGCAACTTGCTAAGCTAATTTTGGTTTTAAAATGTAAGGTAAGTAATTAATTTAGATTGCTCAAACTACTTGTTAGGCATGATCTTCTTACTAAAGGTATTCAAATAAGAATATTAGTTATAGAACAAGAACTTATCTCGATCATTCAAGTAAACGGTTTATTTACTTGGATAGTCAATATCATTAGTCTAATGATGTATTTAGTTAGTGTTTGTAAAATAATTAGGTATTTATTTTGTTGAAACTATTTCACTATTTACTTTTGCTATTGAATTTTCGTATAAAGCTTTTTTTTTTACTTTACCCTTCAAAAGTATTACATTTCTTTTTTCATGATTAATATTAATAACAAGAATTACAACTTTTTCCAATATGTTATTTAATACAAGTTTGTCAAATTGCTCACCTGATGCCTCGCCAACTGGTACCATGTCTTCAAGATAATCGGCAATCGTGTATACTGGTAATGCTTCGTTGTTTTTACACTAATAAAAATTTCATCAAGTGTTATATTTTTACTTTGTCCACTATCATAGATGTTCGTTTTAGTAACAGGTTCAATTGATAAATCAGACACTTGCACAGATCCCTGTCGACTTTCTTGGAAGTTGAACGTAACTCCGCCTTGGTATACTAATAGGCTGCAGTATCCCAAAGCTATCAGCGCAGCTGCAGCTTTAATCATCCTGCGCCCACCCATGCTGGTGCCGGGTGGCGCCGACGCGCCGATAAGATTGCAAAACCCTCAACACCTTTTCACTCATCTGTTGTACTTTTGGTATCGAAACACTATTTATAAACAGTTGTCGAACTCTGCACGCAAATCGACACTGCTTCAGCGCCAGAGAACGGTTACAAACTAAATATAATGTAGCACAGACAGCGAACATACGCCCGCGCTCGGTGTCCCCACTACGTGGTGCGGGCGAGAGGACAGACATACCCGTCTTTCTTTAAGGGCCCTACCTGCGCGTGCGCCTGCTCCATCGTCATGCGCCTGCGGCGGCGACACCCTGTCAAGTGTACACATAATAGTTATCTACAACATCGAGAAATTGTATTTTAACGGAAATGTTATGCCCAAATTCATAAATTTTAAGCTGGCTAAACATTTAACTAATTGGATACTTATAGCTTATATTTTGATAGAATGACATTATATGTATACGAATTCAAAATATTGGGTGTGAAAAATGATCCAATTAAAACAAGATAGATAGTTAGTCTAGTTTTAATTAGCTTATTACCTCAAATTGATGATAAACTTCATAAAAACAATGTCATCATCCTGAACTACATTCCATCCATGCTTGGCCGTAATTATTTGTAAGGATTTACCCCTAATTAGCGAAAGCAGCCGTAGCATCAACATCCCGTTGGGTTTGGGCATCAAATTTTACTGTGTCATCGTCCTAATTTGTTCCCATTGGCAGACAATACGCTATTGTCGGCGGCGGTTGATCGGCGTCCACTGCCCACTGATCAGAAAAGCCCGCAGCCGTGGGTGGTAATGAAATTAAGAGCCAGTCATTGTTGCATTAAATTTCACTCAAATTTGATAATGAGAGACGGGATTGGCCCAACAGAGATTAATAAGATTCTTTTTGTATGTGATTCCGATTGAGAAGGAGTTAATTATTTTTTATTGAATAGAATCTAATTTGATTATGAAACTGATATTATGGTAGACAATTGTGTACCCGTCTTAGTAATTGCGTTATAGGCACTTCATTTGATGATATTTGGTGATTTATTAGGTATCTAATAAAAATATCTAATGTAGTGGTTTGGTTTCAAGCAACTTAGGTATAAGTACATTCGGTATACCTAAGTTTAGTTTTCAAATATTATCAAAGCCCCAACTTAAATTAACACGATTTTTTTATTGTTTTCTATTGTAGATATACATTTAAGCTTTCCCACAACACCTCTTTTCATTGAAGCCGAATCATAAAACAAGAATGAACCATCCTTTTGATTATGTATTTCTCACACTTTTAGATCAATTAAATATATTAGATCAAATCTTGCCATCACACGTTTGCTTTATTTCATTGTGTTATCTTGAAATGTTACATTTAGAAAATTTTGTAATTAATTCTGCTACTGCTTTTCTCACTTTTATGAAATCAAGCTGACATTAACTTTGAGTGAAATCAACACAATAATGTTCTCCAATTTCAAAAACACCTACATGAATGACCTGGTCATATTAACCTACATTCCGAAACCGCTACCCACGCTATAAAACTAATTCAACTGGTTAAGTACTAATTCACCATTGTAACACCAACCCCGCCTACGTTGCGACCTTTTTAACTTATAGCTCATCCAATATTCGGAAGTAAATGGCTCATAACTAATTAATGTCCAGCTATACTGATATCAGCTTTTCCTGTGCCAGTTTTAATTGGAATTTCTATAAGCCGATCAAATCTGATCGTACCGGTTTTTAATGTTGAATGTTTTTTAAACACTATGTTTTTGTTAGAAAAATGTTTCGATAAATGATTTATGTTACAGTGTATTACGGACTCATAATTTATGATGTATATTAAGTATACTCTTATTATTTTTAATATCATTTATGTCTCGTTATTAATTTGCTTATTAATATGGTTTGACGAGTTTCTCAGCTTATTTATTAAGATTGTGATTTACATTTTCCTTCATGATTTATAAGACATTAATGTTCTGGATATTTGAATGTGCATCGCAAGTTCACTATTAAAATATGATCTCAGTAGAATACACGATATTACTATCAAGTGTTAAGTGTCTGAGGGCTAAATATTCCACGCACGCGCGCGCACCAGCCGTATATTTACATAAAATGTAATGTTGGATGTCCAAATAAATCCGTTCTGACATTCTCTAGATGCTGTAGAAATCTAGGCATGTAAATGTGTTCAGAATAATAATATGTTACTTATTCAAAAAAACAATGTAATGTAACCAAGTTGTATAGTTAGCGACATGGGTGCTTACAAACTCAATAAAATATAGTTTAAAAAAATAGAAAAAGAACACTTTCTCGCCTGTTATACACGAGAGGTAAATAGAGGTGCCCTGTAGTGCACCCACATTTCTGCAGTGGTATTGGGTTCCAAAGTAATAGCTTATTGCCCTTATACCGGGCACACTCTGCCTTACTATGAGGGGGATTTAAACAATAGACTACCAGCCTGGCTCAGTGCGGGTTGGCAACTTCACACGGCTTTACAATTACGATTTTCTTGAAAACACATTATACGATAGCATGCATCAGCAGAAATAATTGAGAGTTAAGCATTGAGAAAGCCAGCCGGCATCCCAACACTAATTGCGGAAGCATGTCATAATGAGGATCGCACACGCCAGCAGTACTCGAACGAACCGTGGGAACAATAGCAGTCTGCCTATTTTTACCGATAGCCCTCAATTGTGAAGGTATTTGGACAAAAGTGCCACTTGCATCGAATGAAGCTTCAAACGAATCAAATGAAGCCATCACTAATCCCATAATTGCTAATGCCTATTATCCGCCGTTATGTTTGATTGGTGCAATTGCGCGTTCGTAATTTGAAATTTGCTATCACGTTATTTGTCATACTGACATATATATTTATTCAGGTGGTAATATAACCTTCAAAGGTGGTTCCATGTATAAAAAAAAAAACTGTTGCATTTCTTCGAATGGATTGTTTTAATGGCCTTTACCGTTTCTTAAGATCGTCTTTATCCAAATGTAAGTTAATATGACTATTCTATATACCATGTTATTTACTTATGTTACTTCACTACCTCTGGAAATGTGTGTAAATGACATTTTTACTAGGCGCTGCCGCTGTCTCGTTTCCTTTTGATTTAGGACTCAAGACCATGACTTTGCGTCTTCCCCCTTGGGTACTACAGCCGTGATAATGTATGATGTTGCAACTGTAAAATTTGGTAAGGTAAAAAATAACACATCGCTGAGTTAGAACCTTGTATAACTTAACCTCTATCCATCTAGAGATTCTATCAACACATCAATTCCGCTTGTTTGACCTAATCCCTGGCTCTCACACGTGTCAAAACTTAACTATTATCTACCGTTGAACCGTGCACTAAGTTCTGTGATGCGTTCATATCAGATTTTATGTTTTTTTCCTTGCATCCATGAAACAAATTGAATTATTCGACGAGTAGTATAGCCGCGTTTGTAAATTATAGACAAAACTAACAGTTGTTTTGTGGATTCGATAGTTTTAATATAATATTTTACTTACATTTTGTAGATCGCTTAAGTTATGTAATAGTCTATATTTATTGTAATAATTAATAAATAGATCTTGTCCATCGGACCTTGACTTATACTACTATAAATAATGAAATAAAAATATAACTATTTTTAAGGATTCTATCGCGTTTATTTTTTGTTTTTACGTTCCCGACGTTTCGGTTGCTGTATATAGTTTTATTTCAATGTGTAGTAGTCGCGTAAATATAAGAAATGAATACTATAAATAATATCTACGTTTCTGAGGAAGCGGTTACAAAAATCCACAGACAACTGGTCTGTAAAAAAAACAAAACAGTTTACATATATATTAATCCCGAACTATGTATATTTTTATAAGATATCTATATATTATTTATTAAATTATCATATTTGTTTGTTTTTTTGTGAATTGAGGGCACATTTGATGAGTTCTATTTGCTTTACAATTTTATATCTTCTTCAACTAATGGAACTATCTGTGTTGTTAGAAGTTTTCAGCTTTTACTGACCGCAATTACTATCCCAACACAACTAACCGTTATCTTTTAGTGCCCATCGAAGGACTATCTTTGTGTCTACGATAAGAAATAACCTTTTAATAATACCTTATTTATCTTTATATGCTTCAACTAACATACGTCATAAAACTTTTATAACTCTATCGCAATGATTTTAAAAGTACCGTTTTTTCAACTGATGGTTCTATCGGGCTTAAAAGCTTAACTTAAGTATTATCGCTTCTAAAGTTACCAGAAAAAAGATAATAAAGCTAAATTGCCTTAATGTTGTACATGTACTGTTACGTACCTTTTCTTGAGTATGGTATAGATAAATTGGTATTGCGTGCATGGGTCACTATATCTGTAATGATTAGTAATGCTGATATTATTTATAGTGTTGCCAATAATTAGACCAAAATATGTAGGTTGCTTTATTTACGTATATTTTAACAGCAAGCTTGTACTCCATCTTTAGAAAGTACATTTAAAAACAAATAACACATTAATCTAAGAAGCAGATGGTTAAACCTATTGTATAAGGTTCCAAATTTATAGAGCCAACGGCACGAAGAAAGAAGGAAAAGATGGCCAACTATTATCACGTTAAAGTCTACTATTTTTAACTGAATAAAAAATGCTAGCTTGCAATCATATAAACGATACTTTTTTTTTTGTTTCGGATGTCGTATATCAAAGGATTAAACTGTACTTCAGATCAGTGGTTAGGGCGCCTGCAAACATGTTCAGAGAAAAAAAATATGAAAGAGAGAATAGAGAACCAAATCAAAATATCTACACATTATGAACATTATCACTTTTTTTCTTATAAAAGTAAAAAAATTGTATTAAAAATAAATTTGTAAGTAAACTTTTACTAAAGTAACAGTCTCTGTTTCATATACGCACAAACGGCACATACATCTTAGGGATGCTTTCGATGGAATGATCTGACTTTAAACAAAGCCTCTTTGTTATTTCGCCGAAAAGGGAAGATCTTCCAGCCAGGCGGATGGTATGCCTGGCGGGGCGGCCGCTATGCCCCGAAGATTATTGTCGGGATCTTGTATATATGTTACGTGCTCCGAAAACTCTCATAGCGTGTTTCAGGATTGTATGGAGATTTTCAATTGTTCTAAATGCGTCTGCAGCGCCATCTGTGTAGCTTGTTGTGAGGTTGAAGGGGTCGCTACAGTTTCACACTGCAGGTGTAGAAAAATGGGCGGTCCAACAAATTCATACGATTTCAAAGCCTAAAAAATATTTATCTTTGAAAAAGTGTCTCTCGTATGTAGCTGCCCTTATCATTTGAACCAATAGAGAGATTGGTTTCGTCCGGTGCAAGCGCTGCCCGCCTCATTATCCAATTTAAACAAATTCACCGCCCGACGTTGATATGTTTTGGCGCATCAATGACGCTCAGTATATAGTGGTAGCGTAATTGAGTTAGCGCAATTGCTGGCTTTAATTTCACAGCAAATAATGTATGTGCATATTAATACTATTTAAATTACGAAGGTAATTTCCACATGGATCTATAAAAGCATAAATTTATAGTGTTTTTCAATCTAAAGTTCGATGCTAAGTTAGTTCGCTACAGTCAATTTTTATTTGAGCAACTAAGTTTAAATAAATGTCCATTGCTCCAGTTAAAAAATATTAGGTTAGTTTATGTATGTAGGTTATTCTAGAATACTTTGCTGCAGATAGGTGGTTAGACTAAAATTATATATTTTATCTGCCATATTAAAATAAAACTAATTTTATGGATTTTATCGCCTTTATATTATGATTTTTACGTTCCCGACCAGTCCTCCCGTGACCATGGTTGCTGTAAAGCAGCCGAAACGTCGGGAACGTAAAAATCATAATATAAACACGATAAAATTCTTAAAATTAGTTTTATTTCAATGTGTAGTATTCGCGTAAATATAAGAAATCATTGTCTGCCATAGTTTCAAAATGGTACCGGCTTTAGATACCTTTACATTTTCCTTTATGAATTAATACCATAGCCATAAACTAACATATTAATCGAATACCTCATCTTAATAACTACCAATAATATTTAACATCATCCATATTTTAATTACCGCAGCTTATAAAATTAGTCGTCGGTATATAATCGCATTAAAATCAAATTTTTCGTTACGGTTTATAAGAGATACGTTTCGGATCACTTAAACCGGTTGAACGGCGACCTTAACTAAGAGGATTTAGGATAATGCGACACTAGGTCGACAGTTGCTTTGACGTAATACTGTCCGGATTAAATTGACTGTACTTAATATGGTTATTTTAATATGCGCTGCATTGTACGGTTCGATGTTTGAGTTCGGCTATCTAGAACATAGAGGACAGACGAGCGAACTATGCCACATCATAAGTGTAAGCATGTATATGTAATAACCATTATTATTTAATTTTGATTCTTATAATATAAGGCAACAAAACAAGAAGGTAAATATTATTTGATACCTTCAGCCATGGAATCATAAGAAGCACCTTATTCTAATAAGTATAAGTAAACGCAATGATAATCTGTGCTCAAAAGAAGGAGGTAATTCTTTTTTCCTTATGGCAATACTTGGATCTAACTGTACGTCTTGATAAGGAACTGTACGTACCTGTACATAAGTGCTATTCTGTAACGACAAGATCATATCTCACGCGTGAGTCCGAAAGTGAATTGTATAATTTTAATACAAATTTTACATTTCACCCTCGGCATCACGGGTAGCACGCAAAAATCGAATTAAATGATAGTTTATTATAAAAAAAATTATAACCTACTTAAATGTAAAACCAATAATAAAAAAAGTACCATAACCATATTTTACAAAGTCAGATATAAAAGCTATAACATAAAGAACAATGGCTATAAACTAGTATAGTTTTGGATATTAATTGCGAGACCAGTAAAAGGTGACAGTGCTGCCGGCTGCCTGTGGAGTTTGAATGCATGAACCGAACCAATTAGAGACCAGCTCAGCAGGGCGCTGTTGTTTTAGATCCACATCCATACATAGGAAGAAGGTTTAAAGACATCTGTTTACACTAGATTAAAAATAAAAAAATCGGATTGTCCAACCCTATATCGTTAGTTGTCATACGATAGTATACGTGGTTACACTCACTATCGGAGTGCAGGATTTAACGCGCGAAAGCAAGCCCGAATGTTGTATATATTTTTACTGTTTTAAGTTTTACAGAATTTATGACGTTTATTTCATGTTTTTACGGTCCCGAGGTTTCGGCTGCTTCCCGTGACCATGGTTGCAGAAAGCAGACGAAACGTCGGGAACGTAAAAACATAAAATAAACGCGATAAAATCTGTAAAACAAATCTTATTTCAATGTTTAGTATTCGCGTAAATATAAGATATATATTTATATATATAATATATATTTATATATACATAATTATTTCACACGCGATAGCTCTGTTTTTTTTCCGAAAGCATAAAGCGTCTGTGTAAAACCTTTTTACGCGTGATTTTCGCGTCCAAGCGCGCATTCGCGTTCTCCATCTCTTTCTTTACACGTGCGCTCTTTTTTGCTGCAATCACGCAGTAATAAGCGTACGTATAAAGACGGCTTTATCATATGGGAGCAGGGTATTTACTTTACAAAATGCTCTTTATTGCGTTGTAATACGTAAATCATAGACGTTAACTGATTTACTGCATCCAAAGGTATGCTTGAGCTTAATTCCTTAGTAAGGTAATTCAGGGGGCGTTTGCGAAGGTCTACATTCTTCCTGGATTGTAGAACTATAGAAATGTCTGATCTGTACGCTTGACTATTCAACTTATGCGGCCCGAATAACTCACTAAACTATAAAACATTGTTGGGTCCTTGAATAATGCAATGTTCTGTTCACATAATTCATAGTCCATAAGATTAACTACTTAGCAAGTAAGGAGTTTTACTAAAAATGCGTCTAGGCAGCCATACACTCCCACCACTGTTACTCCTGTAATCCAGGATCAACAGCGGTGACCAACGAAGACGCCGAGGTTTGACCCTCGGCGTGTCCAGCTATAAGTATACCTTTTTAATTAAAACGCGTTTTTGCTCATATATATTACACTTACGTCTAAGAACGACTGTTACAATAGATTTGACAAACTTACCCCCAAATTTATAGACGTTCCATTTGTTAAACGTCATATAATATATAGTTTTGATTTGCGCAGTACTATATTACGTTTGAGAAAGTTATAGAACGTCTATAAATTCGGGGGTAAGTGTGTATAAACTAGCTTGGTGATTGCACAGCTAATTAAAGGAGACTTCTAGTCCATAATGTTACTAAGCACACGTGACCATGCGGAATCCAGAATAAGGAACTAGTTTAAATTGGTGTGGTTTAGTTAAACGTTGAGGCGAGGTTTCGGTGTAGTGTGGGCGGGCCACGAGATGCTATCTGATGTTGGTGGGTCGTATGTCGAAATTAATTGTTGGATATTGAGTTATTGTTTCAATAATAGTTATTGAGGTGATGACGACGCGAAAATTTGAACTTTTAATTACTCGTACGTGTTTATTACTTACATGTTTTGATAGACAGGGTGTAAGGAGCATGATAACGAAAACTTTGGGTAAAGGGTACACTTAATATGGACGCACCCGTAAGGTCCCAAACTAAAGGAAAGCTTGTATTATGGGTACCGTACAATGGAATGGAGGCGTCCTAGTATATAATTTCTAATCTAGAAATTAAACGTCCATGACTTGGGTGACAAACATTCAGGTGTTCATCTCACAAAATTTGCCCCCACCGCGATTCGAACCCGGGTACAGAAAGCAGAATTACTAACAACTAATCTGGTATGATCAAAACCGTTGAGTAATAATAGATTTTACTATTCTAAACCCTTAATTATCCAATTATCAGGCCATTTACTGAATAAAAAAAAATCCCCATCCCACCGCCAACTTCCATTTTTATGTTCCAAATTTTAAAAATCGCTTACCAAGATTTCTTTATTTGCGATAGTCGGTCGTTAGTGGTTTTGTGTCCCTGGCTGGAGTGGCGAATGGCTGGCATTCTAGTCCAGGCGGCACTCCGCCCACGGCATGCCAGCCCCGGAATCTCGGCGGATAAACTATGCTTATTGGCTGCTTTGGAGTCGTTAGTGAAAATATTTGCAGACAGGTATACGTAGGGTCTTCGAATTATGTTTGAAACTTTGTGGAAGTAATTTTTTTAAACAAAGTAGGTAGGCAGAATGGTTAATTGGATTTATTTTATCTTTATTCATTGTTGTGCATCGTAGGTAAAATATTGAAAAATAAATCGTAATTAATTGCATTGAATTATTTGAATTAATTAGGTACGATGATTTGTATCTACAAGTGCTACTTTGGACTCAGTTTAAATTGCATATTATTATTAGTTTTCTTTTGTTTAGTCGTAATAAAAAATGATACTTTTAAAAACACCGAAGTGTTTTTTAACAGTATTTTACAGCAAATATAACACGCATCATTCCCATGCAGATAAAGTGATTAATACGAGTAGTTCACTAATTACAGTGCCAGACAGTGCCCAGATATCATGTGCACTGTGAAATTAAACGAGCCGTAGGGTAGAGTTGCAGCGCTTCTCAAAAGATGTAATACAATAGGTACAAGCATTATCTTTCACGGTATAAATAGAATCAGTTTTCAAAGCGACGTTTCGGCTGCTTTATAGCAACCATGGTCACGGGAGGACTGAGGTGCATGACGTTTCAAGTTCAAACTGTAACACTAGGACGTCATCCACCTCAGTCCTCCCGTGATCATGGTTGCTGTAAAGCAGCCGAAATGTCGGGAACACATATCCAATTACTGCTCCATTGAACAATTTGTTTTAGGACTTAGAAATATATTTATAAGCGCCTGATAGAAATAAATAGCAATACTTATTAGCTAAGAGTTGCTAATTAATTTAATTCCTACTTACAATTTTATTAAAAGTCCTATCTATATCAAAACACGGAATGATTTAATTGTATTTTTTATTAAAAACAGCCGTTTTTGAGATATCACTACTGTAACTAACACAACTTTGTTGTATATATAAATATATATATACATCCTTGTTCATTTTGCTCAATCTATAGCTCAATAAAGCTCAATTTGAACGAGAAATTAACATTATTAATCGAATAACCAGGGCAGATTGTGTTCCTTTATAGAGATGTATGGACTCATTGATTTCACTTAAGCGCAATAAAATTTAATTAGTAAGGTGGGTAACAACAGGATCCCAGTCAGCTAATCGGTTATTTATTGGCAAACGAAGGGATACAACTTCTGGGGTACGTAGGTACTAAAACTGTCACAATTAAAATATTAACCTACTTTGCTCGGGCACAGGATAATGGAACATTATTTGGAAGATAAGGTTTGTAAGGACCTAGTTTAATACTTGACACGTGTTTTACCTCTACGTTTGTCGATGCAAACAAAAAAAGTTGATTGTACAATAAGTGCATAAAGTAGGTCACTTTGTCCGAGACGAAGGTGAGGGTAGATATTTGAGTCGGGGCTATAATTGCTGATTTAATGAACAACGTCATAGTACAAAGTTTTTTATATAGGTATATGTATGGAGTTATATTGTGTTTGGCTGCATGTCTAAGAAGTAAAAACAAGATTTGTATGACTCTAAATATGAATGCTGAATCAAAAATATTGTTCTGTTTTATTCATAACTTTTATTGCAAAGCGTATTTGTGATTGTGCATTTGGTCAATCCAACTCCAGTTGTATGCATAATCACATAGTAATATGAACGGGAGAATCCACGCAGCAAACTATATGCACCTATACTATGTATTTCACTTTCAACTAGCATCGTATACAATTTATATTTCAAATATCGCTTTCTGGTTCTAGTTATCTAAGAACACCCTATACACCGAGCATAGATGATCATACTAATGCTAGCTTAGATACTTAATAGTATCATAGTTAAAACTTGAGGTCCGAAAATTTAAGCACTACTTTAAAATGTTCACGAGATTCAAATTTTTTTAGAGTATCGTCCACTTTATAATATCTATCTATGGAGTACAGTTTCGGTCAGAGTTCTAACTTATCTTAAACAGCTGATATTTCACAGTACTGCCAATCGACTCAATCTTCATGGTCTTCTTTTTATTTTACAGTACCGTTATCTACTTTTCCCCACAAGATCACACAAAGGTTAGGATACGGAAGTTGGAAACAGTTGTCCGTGACATTTGCTTTGTGACAGGCAGACACCCGCCCTTTCTGTAAATCTACTTTATGACCGCCGGGAACACAGGGCAATTGCTCATGTAAGTTTAAAGTGCGCTTCCCAGATAGTCTAAAAGAAATGTTTCTGGAGGTAAGCTATGAAGTTTTTTTTTTAATATATTTTTCAATGATTCGTTTTGCATCAGTGGACACTATTATTATATTGGTAAAATTAGTTTTATTTTTCAATGTGTATTATTTGCGTAAATATAAGAAATCAATAAGTCATTATAATGTACGAAAGACCATATTACTGTGTGAAATGTGTATCGCGTTAGATACATCTCCATTGTGTCATAACGACTTTAAACTGGAAGACGTAATAGAATAAGAACAGTAAGTAATTAATGAAATTAACAACGCAGAGACAAGGCAAGATGATTTAATTAAATCCTTTGACGTTAAATAATCTAATAGTTAAAATGAAATTTAGATATGGTAACAATGTTCCTCTTTTTAACCGTATTACAAAAAAGGTATTAGTCTTAAAGAAAAAAAATAAAGATAATTTTAATTCTCACCGGGACAGCTAGTATATTCCAAAAATCAAAATTATAAGAATAGTTGAAGGTGTTGCATTCGTTGTCAACTGCGTATCTGTTTCATATACCATCCCGTACTAACTACAATTGCCTTCCGTAACCTCTGATTAATGACACATCACTAGCACTATTTGTCAATGGAGAGAAGCAAACAGATCCTCACTACTGATAGACGAAGAGCGATAGTCACCTTCGCGGGTCAACTGATCGATCTCCTGATAACATTGTGGTTTCATGTTACGGCTCTATGAATAATCGCCGCTCAACAGTCAGGCTTCGATGTTGTTGAAACGATTAATAATATCACATAAAGCGCTTCGGATGAGTGTATCGCGATCATTTTTTTTTCACGTTACGTCACTCAACACGCAGCGAGTGGGTCATTTGTAAAAAGCTAGATTCAACAAGCAGATACAATGTTTATTTGAGGAACTCAGGAAATTGACGTTGTAGGTTGACTTTGTGGATTTTCTAGTTAATTTTTTTATCATAATGAGCCTAGCCTTTTATCACAATTTTAAATCTGCTTCTCATATAATGTTGACCTGATATCATTGATTTAAGAATTTATATTACATCTTATGCGTGTATAAATGGAATGTAATTAGGCTTTCATCTTTCATCTGTAGACCTAGACACTCTAACAAACAATGCGATCTACCAAAGCTTTGAGAATAGTTTTGCAGCAACTCGCTTATAAAAACTCCATCTAGATAACGATTACATTCAATTCTACTAATAATATCATTGAACTCATAACCTGCGGGCTATTTGGTTTTAGAAAGGCCATTAAATGCCTGCGTTTGTGAAACGGCGGCCACGTCGTGCCGTACTTCATTTATCTATGCTAATATCAAGTTCGTGTCAACAAGGTTATATACCATTGTGTCTATTCCAGAATAGTCTTGTTAGGGTTGCCACCTTTATGAGTTTGCTGGTGACCAACAATTCTAGCGCGGTGTGGCGCTGTAATTTTCTGTACCCCTACGTGAATTTCTATGAGGTAGTTTTTTTATTTACAGGTGGCTGTCTACACATTATCTATCTAACTAGTGTTGCCCATTATGTCATGTTCATGAAACTCTTGACCTACGCATAAGTCCTTATTTTCTTTTATCAAATTTGTCATAGGGTTGTACTAAAAGTATGTTATTGTCCATGCGGGCTATTATAAGTTTTCTTATTTGTCCATGGACTATCATCAGTGTAGTTGAAATTGAGTTGCGTGGCCTATTTTTTGGATTTATATTTTAACTTGAAAGTAACTAGGTAAGTGATTAAAAAGTTAGCAGTCCTCTAGATATAAATAGAGTAGGTACCAGATACAAACAATATAATGAGGCGTGCTTTCCCTTTCAAACTACGAAAGCACAGTGACAACCCTACTCAGTATTAAGCTCGTATCTATCTAATGATCTCAGCCGTTTCGCTGCTATAACAACAATGTATGCCACGGATTTAGTGTTATTTTTACTTTTTATGCTCTATATTGGACTGATAAGACCAGCGAACAATAATGTTTTATTTCAACAAATTTAATTAATTCGGTTATTATATCTTCTAAGTTGTGATTTGCTGTGGTAATTTAATATTGTATTTTCAAAGGTAAGTAAGCATACAATCATTTCTTAAAACACTGGGCAACCTATGTTACTTGTAGGTTTGTACAAAAAACAATTTCCTTTTGTATTATCCAACATTTTAATTTCGTTGTCCTTAATTACACAAAGATTAGAAGTGAATTACATAAAGCCCCTTTAAATAAAAAGTCTTGGATAATTGTTTTCGGCGAGAGGTAGGAAATAATAATGAAAATGGAAGTTAGCTAATTAAGCGCCTGATGTAAATGTCAAAGCAACAACATTGCTGTGAGATTGCCTTAAAAAGTTCTAAAGGTGAAACTTAGTTTGAAATGTACAACTATAGTTAAATTAAACAAGTTCTAGTTACTAACTTTCAAGTCTTTGCAGTTGCGTTCCGATGAAGCAAGAAAATTTCATTCAAACTGATTGCGATTCCGGTTTTTTCATGATGTTTCGTCCGTTTTATTGGCTACCCTTTCAAAGCTAATTAAGTAAGTACCGTTTATCAGTTTCTATAGAATTAATTGAAGTTCAAAATGCTTATTATACTATGGTTGCCACAAGGTAAAAAGTCCTTTGAATTTAGGCATTAACCTACAAAGACTGAAATAAAATTACTTATCATAATAAAAAAAGGAACCTTATACCTACTATGTAGGTGGTAAAGTTGTAGCTTAGCATTTTGTAACTATTTTGACAATTCTATAGTACTGTACTTATTGTATTGATTTCTTATATTCACGCGAATACTACACATTGAAATAAAACTAATTTAACGGATTATATCGCGTTTATTTTATGTTTTTACGTTTCGGCTGCTTTACAGCAACCATGGTCACGGGAGGAAACGTTTCCTCGTTTCGCGATAAAATCTGTTAAATTAGTTTTATTTCAACTGTACTACATTAATAAAAAATATTCTGTTGTGATCTATACATCTCAACGCCTTCTAATCTCAATATCAGAAGCATCATTCCTATCCCCCGGGCGCCATTTATATGAAACGGAAGATATATTTCTCAGAGCACGGCAGACTCAGAGCGGCCAAATATTCAAACATTGTGTATCCCTCAACCTCCCATCGGGATTAAGATAGATTTGTATTTCGTTGCTTCTGCTTCTACTTTCATCGTGCGAACTGCCAAGGAATGGAACACGCTGCCGGCGTCTTAGTTCCCCGCTGACTATAATCTGGGTGTTTTCAAGTCGAGAGTGAACAGGTACCTTCTAGGCAAGTATGCTCCATCGTAGATCACACCGTCACTTACCATCAGGTGAGATCGAGATCAAATACGTGCCTATAATGTAATAAAAAAAAAGTTCCTGTAAGTAAAATAATAAAAGAGATGGACCAACTCTGCAGTGGTCATGACGTCGTGATAGGGGTGATATAATGTCACCCGCAGGTTACGGTGTAAGGTCGCGGAATAGGATGCTGTCCTTTTTTTGCATAAGTAATGAATTAATATTTTACGACTAAGTAACAGTGATTTCAAAATAAATTGTTTCGTAGAACAAGTTATACTCTAGGTGGGTTACCTTAGCATTATAGGGGCGGGCGTTGGAATTTCGACACAGCTTTTTCACGTATGCAGATGTCTTAACTTTTCGTAAAATTTAAACTGTTTTCTTTGCTCCATTTTTTTATTGTTTCATCGTACATCATACCTACTGTTGCCGTTGTTTTTGCGAAATTACTTTATTTCTTTTGTATGATCAAATTCTTTTTATATGTTTTTGAAGTTTATTTAAAATATTGTCAGATTGCCTTCGGTGAACGAGAGGTAGGTTTTGATTTCCCCAAAATACTAATATTATATTATTTCATGATCATCAGTGTTTCATTTAGTTTACACATACATCAATTACCTAATTAAAAAATAATTCTAAATCCAATAGTCAAACACCCAATTAGCATTAGCTCTAGGAGTTGTGTTTGTTGCGTCCGATTAACCCATATTGTGCACCAGAATGCTTGACGTCACGTTACGTCCTCGATTTTTCTATCAAGCTAGGGACCTCGGCTCGGATCGGGTCCCGCCGGTTCTTGCACACACCGCGCATGCGTCGAAATTGCGCCAATTTCGGTGGCAGCGTCCTCTTGCGGCGGCGAGCCCAGTCCATTCGGTGCTCAGCTGGGGGATGTTGCATCGCGCGCGGTCGCATCTTGTCGACAGAAATGTCAAAATAATTTGAAAATGGTATAGTTTAAAAGTGGTGCATCCGGTACGAAACTCACTGTATCGATGTGTTCGCGACTGTCGATATCGATACTAACTTAGTGTTGTGTTTATATTATGTTTATGTGTTTGGATTAATATAAACGTTTTAGGGGGGTAGTTTTATAGTATTAGTTGTTAGAATTGTGGGTGTGTGTGTAGGGTTACGTAGTGGCTTTGATTGCGGTACTCATTCAAGTGCCAGTATAACCTTGACACGTTTCCCGCGTTCGTGCGTCTATCTTGTTTTCAATTGCCCTCTTTCTTGAAAATTACCACAAAAACGCGTTTAGTAATTAGTAAGACTGTTTAGCGAGAACTCCTTGAAGACTCTAATTTATAAAAAATAAAATAAAATGCTGCTCGTTTTCTATACATGATGGATGAGTGACTGTATTAACGATTGTCCAATGTGCTAATTTAAATTTAAAAATGGAACCCTTGTGACCGCTCGAGTGAAGAGAGAACGCCTTCAAGATGAAAATTTCTAAAGGTAAGTTTCGTTTTCAATATGGCTATAATTACGAATCATTATAGGTACCTGAAGTTTATTTTATATATGTACCTATATACACATGGGTGATATAGAAACCACTTACTCACCTCAAAATAGCTTACATTGATATACCTGCATTTGTATATAGACTTCTCCCCAGTTCTTGACAGCTTATTAGATATAAATTACGAGCTATTCACGACAAATGAGTAAAATCCTTTCCAACCGAGCACCTACAGGGTGTAAGGAAGATGGGCGCCAAATCTGAATCCCGTTGGTGTTATAGTTTTGGAGATAGATATTATTATACAGGATGATTTAGCTTTTATATCGATTCCTTTTTAATACATATACTTTGGTAGCGCGTGCACACATAATAATTAGTGTAGCCCAAACGAATAGTCTTGCCCAAACGAATAAAACGTAAGAGTCTTAAAGCAAAAACTGCAAGTCTCTTGCGCCTTGGTCTTAGTCTTGCGAGAATGCAAGAATGACCATGGTTTAGGGCAACACGCCACACTAATAATGATATACCTTCTTATGTAGCTGTACCTTAAACAGACGAAATAGGCTTCTATTTTTCTTCTGCACGGTCGAAGCAGCCATCTAATAGAGAAAGACAAATTCTTTCGATCAGCTGACTCGATTTGCATGGGGGCTCTACTCTCTAGTAAAATATTGAGGGGACGAGCAATTTTTTAATGTCCCACTAGATACGGGACCCACCAGAGGCATATATAAAAATAGGCTCATTAAAAAAACAAATAATATAATACAACTTAAATTATAAAAAAAAAACATCCAGTCACCCATTATTCTGAACTAACCAATATTGTACTTAGCGTTAATTAATATGTACTTTGTCTGTACATAAAAAAATAAAAAGATACCTAATAAAAAATAACGACCTAGAATCCCTAAATGGAATATGGAATCTAATGCAGATGCGCACTCCCACCCCTTATTTTCCAAAGTACCTACCCTTGCAGAAAAAGGTTAGGGACCTCAGGTTGTCTGGGCTCTCGAACTTACACCTTCATGTAACCTCGGCTTTAACCTCCAAGGACTGAAGCTTTCGGCAACGATCTCGCCGGGTGATAGCGATGAGCTTGAGCTTATAATAAAATAGATTTTATTATTCTTTATCTGATTGGCTAAGAAAACATTATCATGAAGAAAATTGTAAAGAAGTGTCGATGATTTTTTTTCCATGACTCATGTGAATAATTTACGTTTTATTCATTCAAGAGTTTTATAGAGATACTTACCTGGCTATATAGAAGCCAAGTTTCCTGTAAAACGTTTTAGTAGGCCGTGTATACATTTCCATAAACCTTACAAGAACCTAATTTTGTTTGGCATCTGTTACGTAAACGCATGAGTCGTAAAAAATATTGACGGGAAATCAAACCAGCTTACTGTATGGTACTCATACATGTACATTCTTTGATTAAGTTAAAGATGAAAATAATATTACTACACTATTGATTAGGTACTTTCCTGTTTATTTTTAAATTTAATTTTGAAGGCTTTTGTCGCTAGACGACCACGCCACCTTAAAGTAGAGAAAATGATTTAATGTAATCTCTCATTTGGTCTATTGATAGTGAAAACTGGGTATATTTATTGCGCTAACCACCATAAGCTCAATGCTTAACACATATTATATTTAAAAAAAAACACGAAAACATGAACAGAAATAGCACAGTTTAAAAACACTTATTTGAGAAACACACGTAAGCTACTAGCTAATTTCATCACGTCTACAAAAAAGAAAAACATGAAAACGTTCTATCCAAATGATCTATCAAAACAATCAAACACTAATCCGAGTCTGGGGACGTTCATAAATGTATGCCCTAAACTGTGCGATAACACGTCAAGCTGATCCCAGGGTCGAAGCGAGGCCTCGAGGGATGCCTTCAACCCTATCCTTTAAGGCTCACATAGTTAGGTAAGTGTAATTCCCTGTGAATACTCGTGAATGCCTTGAATTATGAAATTAATAGAACCGAGGTAAAGGTGTATGCGCACTACGGGGACCGCATTGCGGGCACTGTTGATATATTTTATCTTGATATGTAAATGTTTGGAATTGTATTTATTTTGGTATTGTTTGTGAGATAGGTAGGCACCACTATGTTATCTAGTATCAAGCTACGTTTTCCTCAGACAAACACACCTATTTGGTCACAAACAACAGCAACGCTTGTATTATGGGTACCGTACAGATGGGCCGAAATATATAAATACTTATATCGATATTAAACGTCCGTGACCCGGGTACCAACATTAATTCTCATCACACAAAGTTTGCTTGTACCGGAATTCGAACCCAAGCCACTCGGTACTGATTGCAGAGTTAAAAAACTGTGGCATTCAGGTCGTCTAAAGACTACATTATTACTCTACAACTGTCGATTTAGGAAGTAACAAGTGGCATTTAGTAAGTTCGAATCCGTTTTCATGCGGTTTCAGTTCGATGTCATTCAGTGTAACTGAAGAACTGTCTAGACATTACATTAGTAACTAGTTGTTAAAACGACTACAGTTTTTATAAGAACGTCAAGTTTCTATAAAAGGATTTAAAGACCGTTAAGATCCATATAGCTGTTATAAAAGCAGTTTTACAATAACAGTTTTTGAATGGAAGAGCAGATTGCACCGGACCCCGTAATAAAATACAAAGTATTTAGGTATACAACTTTTAGAGGCGTTGCTCCAAGCCGAGCGGCCTTCCCTATAGTGTGGTGCCACCCTTACATTTCATATTCATTTAGAGTGGGTATTGTTTTAAGACATGTAAGGTAATGGGAACATGGATCCTATTGTTTATGCCGGTTATTTAACTGCTCTATTACAGCAAACAAACCCGATTGCTATTTTGCAAACGAATGAATGCGTCAATTGAAAATTTTGAACAATTTTGAGCGCTATACATTTGACAATACTGCTTTTATGATTTAATAAATAAAATCTAAGACGTGTTAGAATGCAGATGCAGTAAACCTTCGAATTTAATTTAAAATAAAATATATCTAGAAAGTTTATTTCAGTAAATACTCTTAACTGAAAGCGACTAGTCGTGGCTCTACTTATATAGATTTAAAAGTAATTTTAGTTTAACCTACCTGGTAAGGATTACATGATAGGTTGAAGTTATAACCCTGAACTCATATCTTGACTTTTCTTGAACGAGATACTATATAAATACACAAAGTTCCTTAAGAGTAATATATGTATTAAGGTTATGGATATTCCTTTATCATACTTAAGTTAAATTCCCTTCCTCAAACAAGATTGAAATAATCCCACAATCTTTGCAATATTTATGAAGACACGTAGAAACTCGTGGAGAGCCATCTCAAGTTGAACGGCTCTCAAGATTAGCTCATCCAGACTCGTTGAAGCTGTACCTATTGTGGTACTCGAAGGTCGTATTTCGCGCTTCGAAAGCTGAAGATTGGATAGTATCTTGACGAAAACTGTATTGGACGATCATGAAAATGTTTCATCGATAATTTTTAATAACATATTATATGTCGCTTTTCCCAATCGTTTATGGTACCTTAGTACATCTTTTATGTAATGGATACGTCTATAATATTTGTTTGATGACTCTATCAAATTAAATTTTAGCATTAGGTCTGCTGGTTTTACCGTAGATTTTTTTTACTTCTATTAAATAATAATATTATGTTAATAATGTTTTCAGTTGGAAATATTGCACTATCCTGAATTCAGGCTTCTAAGTTCTATTTTATAGCCCTATAGTATGTTGGTCTGGCAAAGCGAGCTCAGCAATACCTACATTATAGGTACTCTAATATTAAGTGCGGCCAATCCTAGTTACTCCTAAGTCACAGAAAAAAATCTAAAAAATCATACAGCATACAATACAGCTTGTTAGGATGTTTTTGGTGATTATATTTATACTAGCCATGTGCCCGATGGGATGTCTAGTGGGTAACAACTCAGGAACCTTCCAACGGAACTACTTGTTACCAAAGTACTCTTCAAGAGTTGTAACGAACTCAAAATCAGTAGGTCTATTAGATTCTGTCATCGAATTCCAATGACCTCCATTCAACTTCATCATCAGAACCTGATCACCATGAACGAATAAAGTCCTTGTAAATATCAATCAAATGAACCCATACTCGATAGGTCTACTCTGCGTCTTCACCGAATTATTGTGATAAAACTTTTGATCCCAAGAAAAAAGTTTTTTTTTAAAACTGGAAAATAGATGTCCGATTATTTATTTTCAAGAATAATTTTACCAAATTTGAACGCAATAGCACTATTAATTCTTTTTTGTCCCCATTACGACCCCGTGGGGTTCCTGCGGTCATTTGGGAAAATCGAGAAAGCCCTATTTAATTAATTCTTATAAAAATACTTTTCACACAGTTTCGAGTTAATCAACCTACATAATAAAATTGTCCATAGAAAGTTTGACCCCCCCATTTGGCCCCCCTTAGAGGACGTATTTCCAGAAATTCTTCTTTAGTGCCCACATACGTCACATAAGGATCTCCGGTACAAAATTTCATACTTCTGGGCCCACAGGTTTGGGCTGCGCGTTGTCTGTCAGTCAGTCAGTGTTAGATTTTTATTAAGTAGGTTAATTCAAAAGGCTAGGCAGCTTGAAGCATGTAATAAGCTCTTATCATATCCATATAATCTACAAAATATAACTTTAATTTTCAAAAACGCACTTTCATAAATAAAATCCTAAGCCACCGAAATAATTATATTGCCTGGGTATTGTTTTACAACAAAACGATACTTTTATGTACTTTACCCACATAGATCGTACGCAATACGAACAAAAGCAAACTCTCAAAGGTCGTATAAAAGTCGCGGTTTAGAATTAAACGGCTATAATTAACATTATTTAAACAATTCATCGTTTATTGCACATGAGTGGGTTACATTTAAAGTTTGAAAATCTTTAGTAATTAAAAAATGATTTTAATTCGTATGTAGCTAGGTATAGTTTTGGTTTTATACTATGCTTTATTAGCAGATATTTTTTGGGTTCGGCTTCGGGCTCTGGACTCCAGACATACGATCTCACAGTAAACACAATAATTGATAATTTACTAGTGAACTTAGTTACACCATTTATAACTCAAGAAAGAACGGGTGGGTTGAATATTGTAATCTTTGATTTTTTGAATTTGTCTCCGCCCCGAATAGCAAAATAACTATTAAAGCATGGTAAATAAATATATTTGATTCTGAGGCGGTACGAAGTTTGCCGGGACAGCTGATTATACACATACAGTATTTTATTTATTAATATGATACCAAAAGGAGAAGTTCAAAGGAGCTCTTTCATTCGCAACGTTCATTCATCGTTCCGTTCAAGAATGGTATCTATAAAAGTCAAAGAGAATTATTTGCGGGAAAGACTACATTCCAATTAAGGTTGCCACGGCGCTGTAACCTTGAGGACCCGAAGGACGGTAGTAGGTACCCGCTTCCCGGTCTTCACCCGGATTATAATAAAACATTTCGTTTCGAATAATACCCGGGCTTGTGACGTAACATGGGGCTTACGAAAATGACGTAGTAATTTAATACTATAATTACTAGGGTTTAAAGGGACTGTAAATATGATTGCACTGATTATTTTTGTATACTATCGTTGTAGAATTTAATATTGAAATAAAGGATATACTTACTATTGATTTTATATAAATAAATAAATATCGCCAGACGAACACACCAACTATACGGTCCCACACAAAGCAACGCTTGTATTATGGGCACCGTATGGACCGACGTGAACCCAGTATATATAGATATTAAACATGACAGACATGACTTGGGCACAAACATTCGTGCCTATCACACGAAGTTTGTCACTATGAGAATTGGAACCCGGGACCCACGGCACAGAAAGCAGGGTCACTACCAACTGCGCTAATCAGGCCGCCATATTGCCCGCAAATTGAGCCCGAAGTGCCCAATTTCAAACACCAATTCACCACAAAACCACAAAACATCAATTTGTATCTAACAAATTATATTTATCATCAAGCATATACTCATAGCTTGACATTTAAAATATTATCGAAAACACAAACAGAAAATGTTAATCGAAAAATTGTACTAAAATGCGTGTAATAGATTAGTAAATTCACATCGACTCAGTTTTTGTAGTTTTATAATCAGTACTAGCTACTAGCTTGTTAGCATAACAACACTAGTAATTCTTAAAAAAATAATATAATAATAATATACAATACCAGCCCTCTAGATGTCCCACTGTTCGGCACGGTCTCCCCTCAATGCGAGGGGGATTAGGCCATAGTCCACCACGCTGGCCCAGTTCGGGTTGGCGGACTTTACACATCTTTCGAGGGGTTCTCTTAGACATGCAGGTTTCCTCACGATGTTTTCCTTCACCGTTTAGCAAGTGATAATCAAAAATTGATTGTTATTTAACATTTTGTTCATAGATTTTATTCGTATCGTTTCTAATCACGTTGATTGTATTATTCAATACGAGTGGGCATAGTGCAGATTGATTATTTCCGGCGGTCGGAAGAGGCGCCAATTCTTCCGTGTTTGTTATTTGCTCTAGAGTTTGATTTAGTTTTGGGATCAAGCTGATTGTTTGTGTTCATTACCTGTAGTATTTGAACTTAATCTATATATAAAAAATAAACGTTTGATCAATTGTCATGTATGGGTTCCTATACGTGAAAATAGAAAAAAAACCTGGTTGGGACAAACTTTTGTGTGATGAATATGAATGTTTGTATCTGAGTCATGGATATTTAACATCTATATAAGTATTGTATACTGGGTAGTATGGGATTGTAGATATTATTGGTGTGTTCGTCTGCTGATATTATAATTGAAATAAGGCTGTTTAAAAAAATAAACATTGTAGCCTAGTATTTTTTTTTACCTCAAAGCACTTTTCATTCATAAACTCTATAATTTTTCAATTCAATCAACAGATTACCTTAACCTCACGAAAGAAGTCACGTAGAAAAGAATCAGTCCTGAAAACATGAGGCCTAATCCAAACAAATGCCGTACTGAGTGATATTAATGGTTGTAGCCTTGGCTTTAGGACTGGTATGCACTGGCCTTATCCCGAGTTAACTCTAATATCGTAGAGTTCGTGGTTTTATGATCTAGGGTCGTATTTAATTTATAGAACGTCATGATTTCGTGCGTGCGAACCGAAATCCTTACTTAACGAAGACTTAGAGACCTAAAACAATACATGTGCCATATTCTTACTTTAAAGTCACGTTAGTTAACTACTTAACTAAACAGTTTTACAGATCGTATTTTAATATGGAGGTTTTTTTTCTTTTTTTTTAATTTATTTTGAGGTCAAAAAGATTTTAGAGAAAATTGATTTCTTATATTAACGAATTTGTACAATGTGTAGTACTCGCGTTAATATAAGAAATCAATAATTGAATTGCAGTAATTCCTAATACTGAAAATATACTAAATACGAAATGGCGCCAAATTTCTGCCAGTAAATATTCCCATTCATGATGGACATAGGTACCTACATTGGGAAATAAAATTAAGAGTCCATCAGCCTTTGTTATGGGTCAATAAATATCCAGTTACTCGGTAACGATGGACCTCTATTATCCAGCAGCCGTTTGACTATTAATTACGGATTTATTGTCGTATAGTATTTTTTCGATGCATTTCCACATATCCACATTTATTGTTGTTAGATGGCTGTTTAGAAAATATATCCCTTGAATTTATAGAAGCTCTTTATTGCAAAGCGCTTTGTAATGTCATCTTCTTCTATGTATACAAAACAAAATCTTGCTAGTTACACGATATAGAACTCAAGCACGGCTGGGCCGATTTTCATGATCTTTGATTTTTAATTTGTCTCCGCTCCGAATAATAGATCTATTGAAATATGAGAAAAAAGCACTACTAATAATAATGAACCTATTTTATTTTCACATTCTTCATTCTGCGGCGGTACAGTATTGGCTGGGACAGCTAGTTGTAAATGTATGTAATTCCTATAAATCATTTAACACATTTACTTTGTAGATCAATTTGTAACTAAAAAACCATTCTTTACAGGCAACAACATAATCCATCGGCCTCTGATCGCCACCGTCCCCATTTACCTTCCAATAATTCCCCTCAATGTATACTTATATTGCAATATCGTATCACAGCCGCATGAATGCTTCATATCAAAGCGTCGGGATGATTGCTCGCCACTTATATACGGTGAAATTATCTGTATTTCCGAGTTTGAAGCGCTTCAAGTTATCCACACAGAGAAAAGTGTCGGCGACGGCGCGTCATGAATATAGAGCGGCATTTGAAGAGACGCTAATCTAAATAAACCGTCCTCAAGATTGCTATGGCAAAAATATTGCGGGTTATTCGCGGGGTTGTCAGCGTAAATTTGTTGACTTCATTCCGAGATACAGTCAGACTTTTTTGGCCCGCTGGGAAGTGCTAATCGTCTTGGATACTCCAACGAGTTTAATCGAAAAAAATAAGAGAAGTTGTATGAAAAGTATGCATCCCCTCCCTACATTGCAGATTGGGACACAAAAAAACTTGTGTGAGTACGCACGTTTGCACAGAAACAAGACTCTTAAATGTGGACAAAGCTCTTTTGTAAGGTATCGCATATGCTATTAGACTAAGTGGTCCTAATCTTGTGTGCTGGCTAATTACATAATACCTATTTAAATATATTCTGTTAGTTTTGTTTCATGTTTTTTTTGTCAATGTGGCAGAAACATATTTATTGGATACGCAGGTATCCAATAAATATGTTTCTTCTTCTCTGTCAACTTGATTCCAGTAGTACTGATTCAGCAGTATTATAACTAAATGTCGGAAAAGGAACCTTCAATTATCGATCAACTTTTTTGGTTTATAATTGGAAAAGTTATCAAGCCGAAGGTCAGTGGTGGGTTCCTCTTCCCCATTTGTTTAATCTACTTACTTTCTCCTCCTCGATCTCCTTCACCATTTAGCATGTGATAATCACGGTTGAAAATGAGATTCGCACATGAAATCCAGAAATCCCAGAGGTGCGAGCCGGGTTTGAACCTGCGATCCTCGTTACCGAGGCAAGCGTCCTACCAATTTGGCTATCACTGCTCATGTTTAAGTGGGCAGGTAGAAAGTAGTTTCTTAAATTGTGACTGGGGAAAATAAGTTAAGCTGGCCGCCTCAGCAACGTTAGTGAGATATATCGCTCGTTTGGAAAAATAACAGCGACTATAATTCCAACTTTGTTTCATCTGTTGTTGAAAGGGAATTACAATCTGGAAGGATCACTTTGCAATGTCCTTCTATTATCGATAACATATTTGACAAGTGCAATTTCGGATAATTTTTATCGTGATAGTGGTCAGTGGTGTAATTAATAATCGCTAATATAGTGACGTATACAATTTAATAATGTTGATACACTGATACTAATTTATTGAATATTGAATTAATATATCAGTGGGATGTTACATAAGATGTAGCAATGATAGTGTACAATATTTTGAACACGGCTAATAGTTTATAAAAATATCATTCCCAAAGAAATTAATGAAATCATTACATTTATAAATTGACACTACTGAGTGCATGGCCAAAAGCTAGTTCGCCTTGTTTAAAAAAAAACAAGCATCATTTACACAATTATTTCATACATCTAGGTGATATAAAGATCATTGATTCATCGGTTAAAATATTTAACACTGTTGTAGTTACATTATATAATTATTGATTCATTCATTCTTAACTTTTGTTAATAAAAAGTATTTTAAACATGACGGGAGATCGAACGAACCTTATAACCCTTCGGTTATATAGTCTATAAAATCTTCGATTCTGTGATTAGGAATAGCTCTGAAAGATATCTGTGACACGAGAAAAAATCTAATCATTCATCAAACTTTATTAAAAAGTACTGAATTGACTCGCTGATTTGGTTTCAGTCGAATCGAACCTGAGATTTAGTATTTAATAAATACATAAGTCATCAGTATCAAAATGCTAAAACTATTCTTGCTTATTTTGTATTCGTTTTATGTCAGACAATAAGCATTTATTCCCATACTAATGAATCATTCGAACACATTGAACACGCAATAAATCCACTGAAACATATTACAGCTCAGACAGAGAGATCCAGTAAGACAAAGGAATTATATATAAGTATACCTATTTTCAGTAAATAATAATCAGGAAAAGACGTTAGTGGGCCGCCCGCGGGGCGGACTCGGCCACCGTCCACAACCCATGTAACTTTCGCAACTACCAACTAGTTTTATCCCGTGGCTCTGCCCGCGCAACTATTGATTTTGATATTTTGCTCCAATTCAACAGTCCTAGTAGTACTAGTACTATCCATATTTTGGTCGAACTATGGACTAACGAATTCTGAAAACCCCGTTGAAATAGGTTCTTCATTCAAAGAGGCAAAGCTAAAGAGATCAGACGCAAAGACAATAATATGTTATTTTGGATGTGTTTTGGATTATGTCCATTGTTAAAGTACACAGGTGATAAAACAAGGTAATAGTGGTGTATAACTTATTGATCACTAGCAAGGCCACAAAATAAATATATTGGTAGCAATAAAAGGAAGACCAATAATGTGTCTCGTAAAGAAAGGGTTTTATGCGAATCATCCGCGGATCTAATGGCTCGTATGTGTTGCATGTAAAAATTTACGACTTTGTAGCGTCAAATATTGCATTGCGCTATCCGATTGGAATTCCACAGACGACTACACTCCTCTACAGTACGTCAAGTGCGAGATTATTCGTAAGCTAACCGTATACTTTATAGTCTACCATATTTAGACAATTTGTATGGATAATTCAAAGTTTTAAATACCGTCCGCTAGAGGCGCCATTCAATCCTCCATACAAAATGTCTAAATACGGTAGACTATAAAGTATACCGTTAGCTCGCACTTGACGTGCTCGATAAACAAATCGATACCAAACGTCGTTCTGAAGCCGAAACATACGTATTGGAGGGTACATAACTTACAGCGACCACTAGCCACGATAAGCTCCCGGAACCATCGTAATCTCAATAAAACGTTACCAGCCATTGTTTTTATCTGTTTTATCGTCTAGCAATTCATTCGATTTTATTAAAGGTTCGCTTATCGACGTGACTTTAGTGAAAAAGTTTTTATTTTCATGGCTTAATTTGTTGAATTACTTTTATTATATGAAAATATCAAGGAACAGTACTTACTTAGTTGTTGCTATTGTATCTCTCAATCTATCTGTCTTTTTAACAATAAAATAATTTGAATTGGGTTAATTATATTAAAATAATCAACTTAAGATTGGATAGGTTTTATTATCAACCTGTAGGTAGATGTGTATTTCTGTTCAGCTGTATAGTAAAGTCGTACGTGTAACTACTATCTACATTCATACGGATCTTGGGTATGGTTTTTGGGTCGTCAGTGACAGTGTAATATAGACTTAATGTTCAGTACCTAACAGCATAACTGAGAGTGTGCTAAAATGACAGGGGGGTAGTCCCCTATTTGATTGGAAACCTAAAATATATTGTCATTGCATTCTCTTTTCAAAGATTCGTACTTATACAGGTGAATACAACATTCATTCATGTTGCTACCCTAACTTAAACCACACAAGATATATTTTCCAGGGAAAATGAAAAAGTAGTTTCGTTCCCAAACTTGTACCAACTTATAAAGTAGGTACTACAGGCGCTCGTAAATTGTTTCCTTATGTTTTGACATTGATCATATTAGCTGCTACTCTAAATTTTGCTTACATTGTTTCTAAGAAGTGTATTTTCCACGAATAGGATATCTTCAAGATAATTTTGGGTAAGTGCCTATTAATAGAAAAGTGGTAATAAGCCCTGAATAACAAGATAATTATTAATATAAATTGATTTAATTTCTTCTGTATTGATTCGACTTTAACTTGTCTTATTTGGGTCGCTCGTTTTTATTTTTCTAATAACTAGAGGTTTTCATACCCACACACATATTACTATAACTATTTTGGGGTCGAGTCACCTTCGTCCGTAGGAGAATTAAGTACCCTCGAGATACCCTACACGTGACCCTGGGTGGTGCCAACCAGGTGACAACTCTACTGGTGGTAGGCTTCGGCCGTGGCTAGTCACCACCCACTGAACAAAGCCATGTCGCCAAGCGGCCTAGCCGTGTTCCGGCATGATGTTCGGTGTTGCCATTCATGGATGTCGGGTCAGATCAGCTGCGCTGCATGTGCCTAGTGAATGTAGCGTCTCTATCTGCTGCCGCCTTCCTACCTAGGCAAGTATGCTCCATCGTAGATCTCATCGTCACTTACCATCAGGTGAGATCGAGATCAAATACTTGCCTATAATGTAATAAAAAAAAATAAAAATAAAATAAAGAAATCCTTATAACACAAGCGTTGCTTAGTATGGGAGCGTATAATTGGTGTGCTTATAACACAAGCGTTGCTTAGTATGGGAGCGTATAATTGGTGTGCTTATAACACAAGCGTTGCTTAGTATGGGAGCGTATAATTGGTGTGCTTATAACACAAGCGTTGCTTAGTATGGGAGCGTATAATTGGTGTGCTTATAACACAAGCGTTGCTTAGTATGGGAGCGTATAATTGGTGTGCTTATAACACAAGCGTTGCTTAGTATGGGAGCGTATAATTGGTGTGCTTATAACACAAGCGTCGCTTAGTATGGGAGCGTATAATTGGTGTGCTCGTCTAGCGATATCTATTTATATTTATCGTACATAATTAAATTTGGTTACACCGTTATTCAGTAACTATTATCAAAACTGTGTTGATAGCATAATTTAATTACGTTATGGATCCCCTGAATCAGGTTATTAGATATAGAGCCCGACGATAGAGGCCAGCTAAAATGTTGATGTAAGGGCAAGTACCCTCTGTAACCGTCTTGCTCTTGCACACAAACATAATTAATTGGATGATGATTTATTATCAACGAAAGAGAAAAATCATAAGTTATATGATGACACCTTTCCACTATTTAGTAGGTATATCAATAATCGAAAACAACCTTCTAATAGAATATTTTTAAAAGTGTTTCTAAAATTAACTTAAAAGATGTCTCAGCAGTAGAGTCATAGTCAAAATCAAATCGTGTATGTGTTTGTGCGGAACGCGGGAACTGAGGAGAGCACGCAAGCATTTGTTGGTTTTTTTTATTTTACCCATAAATCATTCTGATTCAAATATATTTATATATCCTGCGCTTGGTAACATGCAAGATAAGTATCAACATATCAAGTCTGGCCGACATTTAGAACATCACAAAGTGTGCTCACTATATATTGAAGCAGCAAAATTGTCCTTTTGCTGCAAGCGGGTACGCGCTCCGACAGACGTCTCTTGGGTTTTACGTTTCCGCGACCCATCACACCCAGTCACACCTTGCTCTTGACATGTTTCCAATAAGGAACTTGTTCGAAATCGATCTAATGCTCTCAACAAGTTTGAACGAGAATTGTTTACGCTGATTTTATCAGCACCTAAGTGATCTAGGAGGGGCCTGCTGGAATCATAAATGCCTTTATTGTCCCGAATGATGGATCTGAAGGATTGCCTTTAGTATATATATATATAGTGGGATTATGTGAAACATGATTTTTGTAAAAATAATACTTTCAAAAAACGTCGTCAAAGAAAATTTTGCTGATTGCTCACACAGTCTGGTATTGCTTTTTTGAGTGGGTGTTTTATATCTTAAAGTTGGCATGTTACTCTCTTATCCTATTTAGGGATTATATTACTTCAAGGAGGTCCTAGTACTGGTTTATATTATTTAGGATCAACTTCGGTACCTTTTTAGAATAAAGTTTTAATGGAAAGTCACTTGATAGGCCCTTTAAAGATTTCTAAAACAAATTTAGAAAAAGGCTTAGAACTCTCATGTGATTATTTCATTAATAGCACTTTTGTTTGACTTTTCGTCCTGAACCGAAGACCTGACGCTTGTTTGGCGACTCCTTTGACCGTTAAGGTATTCATTCTCAGAATCTGTTATCTTTTGAATAGTTTCAATCTCTATGCCTCTATCTGTATGTTAAATAGAGTTCACAGTAATACATTTCAACGCTTTTATCTCTAATCCTTGCGCCCACTTCTTTGCTCTACGTGATGCGGACGTCCGAAGCGCGAGGCACTCAAATTAGCATCCAATTTGCTTAATGGCCGTTAATATGAATCTAACGTGTAAATTCAAGTTGCTGGTTAATGTAGAGTTCTATGATTTTATTCTAAACTTTGTACAAATATTTATCAAAATAATGTATAATTTATAGAAATAGGTAGGCGATACTTGGCGGAAATCCATTGTTAAACAAATGGGGGAAGTGGACCCCACCACTGACCCTCGGCTTATCAACTTTTCTTCAGGACGGCTGGGCTCCTGAGGATGCCTCGTTTAGAATCGAAACACTAGTCGAATAGTTTTTTAGATTCGCATCGTTTCGCGGAGAATTGCATATTAGTTAGGATCCCGGCACCACGAGTGCCGGGATCCTAATACAGAACATAGACAGAATACAGACAGTTTCTCGACTGACATCTTAGAGGAGTTCGGTGTTGATGGCTTCTTTAATTATCGATCGACTTGTTTGGTTTATAATTGCAAAAGTTGACAAACCGAGGGTCAGTGTGGGTTCCTCTTCCCCCACTTATCTAAAATAATGTATGAAATATGTATATTAAAAATATGCTATATTTAAGGCAGTCTAGAAATAAATTAGTGTAGCCACAAAGTCTAATAATGCTGGCGAACGGTGCTCGCGTGTTTATTTAAAACTCCAATATAAACTGCCTTATGTTGCGCTATTAACTACGCTAGTGTACCGCAAATTGCTTTTAAATATATTTTGCTTTACGTGCAGTATTTAAATTATGAACATGCATAATTTATAAAAACAATATACGCTTGTAAGTAGTTAAATTTTTGTAGCGTATTATTGGGGAGTGTAATAGGTATGTGATTATGCATATCGAGTACAGTTACCAATACATTTAATGAAAGTTTTCATCCATTTACGATGGCTTTGTAATGCCATTTTAAAACTACTATAAATTTGGGGTTAATGGGTAAGGTACCTACTTAATTATACTCCTCACTGTCTATTGAAGCCTATTTGATTACGATAAACATATCACTCTTTACAAACAATACCATAGAAAGTCACAAACCTGAAACCACAACAATGGACAACACAATTAGCCGTGTACTTACTGAGCGAGCCACCGCGCGAGGCTGCTTCGGGTACAAGCCACGCTCAGCAGCGTCAGTGTAGACCTCAGCAATTAGTTTCACGCGAAGCTTATGCAGTAGCCCATCGACATTGCGTATGGCAGCACCCGCCTGAAAGCGTGAACTTTGCCTCAGGCGAGGCACGCGATTCGAGGTAGTCAGTACCTACACAGCTATTCACCAACAAACGAGCATACAGTACCCGACGTTGATAAGCGACCTGTCATCCTGGATCCACTCACGATGCTCCCCTAAATGACTTATCGTATACTAGAGATCTCGCTTAGGCTTGACAAGGGAATATAAATAGTCACAGTTATTACAGCGAGGTCGGTATGACGGTCGCCAGCGCCATCTATGGAATGAATAGCGACCCATTTATGGGCCGTGATTGGATAGATGTGTACTCCGAGCTCCATATTGAGGTGAGTTATCTATTAATTAAATGCTTTGTGTTGTGTGAATAGAGATTGGTAATTACAATTGTGTATAAGTGGAAAAGCCGGGGTAGTTTCCTGATTCGTATTGGGGTCAGCTTTGCTATACTATGATTTGGCTGGTTATATTTTCTATTGATAACACCAGGAGATGGCCGTATAAACTGGTAAAAATTGAAGGTTCATAAATAGTATGGGTAACATTATTTAGATTCCTGAATATTATTAGAGGGAATAATAATCAGGAATTTATTTCAAGAATAATAATTATTATCACGAATACCATATTGCATACCATATACATAAGTACATACGAATACCATATATATACCATAAGCATAAAACACAAAGCCGAATTGTGCTGTAGGTACACGCGAATTGCGTCCTTATCTACGTACACGCGAATTCACGTATTCCACACAAATCGACACTCCCGTCTAATTCATTTCTTCGTATAGGCCTGTAATTATTATTTTTTGTTTAAAAAAGCTCTTTTCGAGTGACACTGCCTATTCGCATCTCTATATTAGTCTATTCACGTTGATTTAACACAGAAAATGGGAAGCATGAAAGGGCGTCATCGCGGGCCCAAGCAAGATTGATGACAGTTTCCCTCTAAAATACTCCTATTCAGTTAAAAGCCCGAGGGAACAAGAACTTTTCTAGTTGGTAAAACTCGAGATGAATGAGGTTATATTGAAAATTGTTTTTATAGGATAAGGTTGGGTGAAAAAAATCATAACATAAGAGATTAAAGTAACCTTGGTACATAGCCCACAGATTCGAGATCTTAGCCAACTGTAAATAAAGCTCATATTGTTCTGAAGCTTATTTTTACAAACTCTGACCTGACCCTTCAATCACAAATTACTCCGGTTATAGTTATATCCCCAAATTTATAGACGTTTCATAACTTAATCAAACGTCATAAAGACTGCGCAAAGCAAACTTTGACTCGATTTAGCTTTATAATCAAAGTCTAAATAAAAAAGAAGTTGGTGACACACTGAAATGAAAGTTAAACATGATCGCTCGCGCTAGCTGTTTGTGCTTACCTAACGTTTCTAATCAACCAGTGTAACCACAACCTTCTTTATTTACTATAGTTTTATTACTAGCTAAGGTAAAAGCCTTTAAAATAAGGTTTTAGAGAGGTTAATTGTAAATGAAGTTGGCTATCTTTGCTAAGTTTTAAGTATGAATGTTGGATGCAACTTTAAATGGAAACTTGGGACAAATTGTACATCAGAGTTTTTCTATAATTGTGTATAATATTACTAATTTATACTTTTATTTGTTAGTAGCATCGCTCTCGTGCATTGGATATACAAGATGGTTCAGAAACGGTATACTATCCTGTTGCCTTGGCGAATTTTTAATCACTAGCCCAAGTTTTCGTTATCATTACTATTTATCTAATACTACTAACTATTTATAAACTATTTATCCTTGTTCCAGGTTTCTCAAACACCGCCATCGGACTCGGGATCATCATCTCTACGTTCCTGAACCTCACCGACTGCGACCTTGTCACAGACATACCTCGGAGCAAAGACCCCTATATTTACCAAAGAGACAGTCCCAAGAACATTCCTGAGCCTGAGCTACTGCCTGTACTACACGGTAACGACACCAGATGTCGGATATCAGAGTACTTGTGTACCAATAAAAAATGTATACCGATTAACAGATTCTGCGATGGCACAAACGATTGTGGTGACTCTTCTGATGAGCCGAGGCATTGCACACGTAAGTGTATTTATATCTTCTATCTCCTACTTTATATCTCCTACTCTTCAAATCATTTTAGTTTAACTAATAAACAGACGGTATTTGTTTATAATTACCGACACACTATACTTCGCTCGAACTGTTTTTTTTTCTATTAATTCTGTAATTATACGGTATATTTACACTATGGATGCGTTCTGGGCTTGTATACTTCGATAAACGCTTGCTACTACTACACATTTGTGAAGGAGTGAAATAATTGATAAGCTACACAAAATAAGAACAAAGCAAATCCTAAAATCTTTTACACTCTCAGCGACCATTATCTCGACATCAGGAAAATATATCCATATTCACGGGATTCATGCATCTTATAACACTTTCAAAATCCTTTTTTCTTGGGAAGTGCTCCCTACATGACGCGGCGACAGCTGGTAGGGCGAGGTGGGAATATATTTTATGTGGGATTTGTGACGTATTTTATATTTTCTGAAAATGTCTTATAGATCCGATGGGTATTATTTGCCGGTAATAAGTATTTGGCCAAAAGTCCGTTTCAGATGACGATCAATTATCGCATGGATAATCATGGGTTTCTTCCATATATCCCCTACGTTCCCTACATTAAATCCTTAAAAGTCTTACGATATCCCACTGGAGTCTTGCCGTTGGTACCATGAAAGTAGTTGCTTGTTATATCCACATTTGAGATTAATAAACCTGATATACATAATCCGAGTCTTAAAATGGAAATATACAGTCAGATAAGAATAATCCTGTTCCGCTAGTAAGGTTTACCTAGTAACGGTTTGTTAAATACACTCCTCGAGGGAAATTTAAGACTGTTTCAGCAATCGTGACTACTTAATTGGCGGGGAACGAAACACAGGAAGGGATGTATAGGAACACAAATATCCGTCTAGTGAAACGGGTAAAACCATATACCATATGTATAATCTATACATATACAGGATTATTCAGAAAGTGTATACTAAGCCTCGAACTGCGCGTTTTTAGCGCATTTGTAATCATTTTGTAAAGTGAAAATTTGGATATGTTATTTAAAGAAAAATATTGCTCACAAAAAATCACAATTGTAAAATCGACATATTGAAATTATATCATCACATAATGGTTACAAATGCGCTATTCTGTACAATGATCCCCAAATTTATAAACAGTTATAATGGGTTATAAATGGCATTATAACGAATTTTCTATAAATTTGAGGGTAAGTCTGTAACTTTGACGTGTTTGTACATTGAATATTGATATTATTTTCGATACTGAGGCCGAATCCACCTTTCATAAATGTCTGTTCGGGCATAGCGGGCAAACTACTGGACCGATTTTGACAAAAAAAATCCCTAGCAATAGCTTATTACCTGAGTATACATTTAACCCTTAGTAGCCTGATTTTCGAAAGTGATTTATTTTTTAATATTACTGTGTTTAGTGTAACTGTGTTTAATAATAATGACATTTTTTTTTTTAATTTCGTTGGAAAGAATATTATACAACAGTAAAATACGTACAGCCAACCTATAAAAAAAAACTAATAGTAATGTGAACATTCGGTTTAAAAGATTGGTATCAAAATTGAAACTCTAGGCTATTAAGGGTTAAATATTTATTTTACGTGAAGATTGTTTTTCGCGGCCATCAGCGGTCCGGACCGTTCCGACCTCGACTCAGATACTCGAATGCATTAATGGAAATTTATCTCCCTTACTTTGATTTAAACACCGTCTTCGAGTAATGATTTATGGTTTTCGGGTTAAAGTCGGTTGTTTTATGAGGTGAAAATACTGCTGAAATTTATTTTTCCTTTGTGAATTAATTAAGCATTTATATTTATCGGGTACAGGATAAATATAAATGCTTAATTAATTACATAATTACATACTAGTAAATGTTTTAAATTGTTAATAGCCTCGTTGCGGGATTTCAGTTTTAGTTTAGTTTAATCCTAGTAGCCATTAGCAATCGTTTTCAGAACAATGTACGTTTATAGAAGAATTATTAGATGCTAACATAGCTAGTATATCTCTTTGATTTAATTGATTTTGAGCCCAAAAACCAAGCGGGTTTGTGTTGTGCACGCGAATTACGATCTTAAATCCACGCGAATATGCGTGTACTACAAAAATCGGCTTAGTTTTATATGCTTCAATATGTTCGCGACGCTCCGTCTGTAATGTTTTTTCGTCTAAGGATGTCACATATCAACATATCAAATCCCTAGAAGAAATAATGACTTTGTTTTTAAAGCATCTTGCAAATAAGTTTTAATTCATACACAGAATTGTTTGCTGTAAAATCCAAATTGATATGTAAAATGGTAAGAATTTAGAGCGTTCTCACATGTATGGATTTCAAAGGAACGAAGCCCCCTACAGACCCTTCTGTTCTTCATTTTTATTGGGCAGGTACCTGCTTTACATAATAGCAATTAGTTCATGTAATAAAAACGACAAGTTTGATAAATTCGGTTCAGTCCTCAAAACCTTTTGCCAAAGTAGCGTGCTCAAAGTAACGCTCTATATCCTTCTCTATACTTACTTAGTTTGTTATCATCCAATCCTTTTGCTAGCGAAAGATGTAGGAAAACGAAACTAATCTCGAACCTGACCTCACCCGCCCTGAGTCGATTGCTCTGAGAGTAATAGAATTTACCTTTATGCCGGGATCATACAACAGACGAGCGACCTCGAGGCGTGGCGTTTTGCGATTGACATTTATTTGTAATTTTTTTCCAATCACAGTCGTGTTTTCTGACAAGTATCTACAGCTATTAACTGTAGATACTAATAAACACGCATGCAGATTTTCATGAACTTTTAACATAAACTCGCGGATATAATAAAATATCAGAAATGGTACCAATTACCCTCATTCCATGCTAGGTAGTCAATGGCTACACTTGATTTATTAGTCGAACGATGAAAAAAAAAATCGTTCGACTGCTCTCAACTCTTTATTGAAGACGTTCACCGCATCCTGGTACTCCGTGAATTTATCACGGCAATATCTTGAGCCATTTTCGCTTATTTTATTTAGACATCAAACCCAGAGGGACGATATTAAAATATTCCATTTATTTATGGGCGACACGACATTTCAAAGCGGTTCAAAGCATTCGCGATTCCTTTGTTAGAATTTCGTGTTTGAAATGATAGAATACAGACATTATAATTATCTTATTGATCACGATCTATTTCATGACCTTAAGGTTCACGGATATGCCTAATTAAAAAAACGCAGACTTCAAAGGCTCTACTTGTCATCAATCTTATTAGAAATCAGAATTTAGGTAGGTACCTACTCTATTTAAATTATAGGTATATCAGGGTAATATGAAATGGATAAGAAGACTCTGCGATACTTCCATAACTATCAAACTACTCAAACTCTATATTCTTGAAATTTTACTTTTGTTTTCTTTGAGTGAACTAGTTTCATATTACAGCTGCTTATGGGCAAATGGGCAATGTTTTTGGCATATCTCCCAACGGGAATTGATGCGCATTTCAAAGTATGGGAACAACAATATGGGAATATCTAGTTTTAAAAATATATGTATTGAGTATTGCAAGCACAAGATAGATAATTTAGTTGCCAATGGTAGAACTGAGGTGGAATACTAAGATGATACCTAAGGAAAATCGGCTCTAAGTGGTTATAATTTAGGTCGTAATGAGAATGAAATATTGAATATATGAAGGAGAAAGATCCTATACGAGTACTGGGGTGGTGCACTGAAAAAACGAATTAGCCGAACATTTTTGGTTATCTCGAAAAATAACTAAAATTCCGTTAAAATCAACTGAACTTTGAAGAAAAGTTTTGTTAATGATAGCAAACAGTTTTGATCAATCTTGGAATTATAATTTTGGACGTGAAAAGTTGTCACTGAGAATAAAAATTATACACGAGCATTAAAAATAGGTAACAATCCTCAATAAAACAATATTGATATTTAAGAACAGTTTGTCAAAAATATAATCAAGCGTAACACTTAAGTTTTAATGTCGTCCAATAGTTTATTTAAAAATTATTCCAATTGTATAAAATTATGAAAAATATGCCCTAACTAATATTTGTTTCACCCTTCTCCCCAGTTTCATTACTCTAATGTGTCGTACTTTTTATGTCCTACGGGGATTGTCAGGTGTAGACGTACATTACTCGCTCTAGCTCAGCGGTATCGCGTATTAATTTTCTGTTGCTATAAAAAACAACTTTAAAAGTGTAAAAACTGCTCGCCTGCGGTCGGCTTGATAAGGCCGGCTCCATTTTGCTCTCTTTATTGCTCATACTGCGGTCAATAAGAGCACGCCAACCAGCTTATTTCAACTCGGCCGCCTGTTGACGTGTTTACTTGAGAACTTCATATTTTTCATTATGAAAATAAACTTTGCAGTTCCACTGCGCGTTGCAATTTTGTTGTTAAGATGGGGTGTCTAATTCTTTATTTACTCGTATAACATTTGAAATCAGTGACTATAGTGACTTATTTTTTAGGTTTTTTTACTAACAAATAGAGGTTCACATATTACTATTCTCGTGGCAGCGAGTATTAGAACTTTTGACAGCTTATTTTTATTCAATTTTCTCAAAGATTCGCACAATATTTAGTCGCCTACAATATGGTGGCATACAAAAAAATATGTACCTAGTACTACTATGATAAGCATGTACTTATGATTTACTTCATTTCCCTTTTTAAAACATTATGTCTCAGGCTTAAAACATAACAGAGTTTTTTTTTTTTTTTTTTTTTTTTTATTAGTCCGGGCGCTATCACACCCGGCCCGCGAACACCTCTGACATGGGGGTCAGAGACTTTGTAAATCTTAATATTAGTGACAGAAAGTGTAAAATGAATATAAAAAAAAACAGCAATAAAATGACTTCTTATAAAAGTAAACATAGAAAAAGATACATTATTTATATGTTATCTTACATTATTTCTACACTGTGCACAATAATACACAGTGTAAGGCTGTTTCTTATTAACTATTGACTGCACACAACAGTGTACAGTCATACACAGTACACAGGATCAGAATTGTAGTATAGGGTCCTATCATCCACTGCTCAGACTGACCTGCTGGTGTGAATGGTTGCATGTGATATAAGATGCTAGCTGGGCTTATTACCATAATAAGTTGCTAGCAGTCTTCTTTGTTTTGCAATTTGTTCCTATTCACACCAGCCACCTTCTCCGTACACTGGTGCGGTAGGATCCTATACTCTGTGCTTAAAAACCTGTACCACCATGACCATACTCCTTCTTCCACTTGGTCATTGTAACAGTTCTTCCAACTCTTAAGGTGTGCCGTCTTGGCTTTATCCTCATATTTTTCCTTTGCCTGCGGTCGCCGCTCGACGACTCCCGCTCTTCGGGCTTGCTCTGCACATTTGACTCTGCGCTTCTCGATGTTGACATCTCGCTTCGTTTCCCCACGATCCTCAGACCACCACTGTATAGTGAGTTTGTAAATTGGCCTATTTGTGTCTGTTGTTTGGTTGCATGTTTCTATGAATGATTGTGTAAAGCTTGCATGTCTTTTTAAAAATGTACTATTTTCTTTAACTACTGTCTGACTGATTTTATATGCAAATTTTAACTGATCCAGTTTCTCATGAAACTGGATACAGTTAGCATGTTTTGTTTTTAAAAGCATGATTCTACTGATTTTAACGCTGAGTACTTTACACAATTTAATTTGGAAAGGTATACCGTTGAGGCCTGAGCCCGCGGGGCTTTCAGCCACTCTCCAGTCTTTCACCAGCGCTAGTTGGTCATTTGTGCAGGCTGCGACTTGGACGATGCATGTTGGTCGTCGTCCTCCCCTAACTTTGTCAATAGTGGGGTTGTCGCCGTCGTTCGGCGTCCGCAGGCCCATGTCTATCTGCGCACCCGGCGTATTTGCCATTCTGATGTCGTTTGTGGTGCTGCCACACCACAAGCTCTTGGCTTTTGCGTTGCCTCCTGCTACTATCTTATAGCGGAGGTTCGCTTCTGCTGTCTTGTACGCCGGGGTGCGTGTACCGAGTGGGACCCTAGCGACCACCTTAGCAATAGGCTATGGCGGTTCTTGCTAAGGCGTCCCACTTCTTCCTAGTTGGGCATTCCAGGCCGAAGGCAGTATGGGCTGTGTCGGGAACTTTTGCGGTTACGCAGTTCCGACACACTGGTGGTTCGCCTGTCCCCCATTTTGGGCAGTCGGACTTCAGGTGCGTCCCACCGCAATGCGCGCAGAGGTCGGTCGACTCCTTACATGTCTTCCGGCCGTGTCCGTATGCCAGGCACCGCGTACACTGTATCAGCGGTGTCTGATCGTGCACTTGGACGTACTGAATGTCGATGAAGATCTTATCGACCGACGTCAGCCGTTGCCACATTTTAGGGGGAACCTGCAGAACCACATGGTTCTGTAGCGGGTTCCGCGCCCTTCTCCTGTACTTGACCGTGACGGCCGAATCGTCGGCCGAGAGATCTCCCAGCAGCCGCATGTTTTGGGTCTTAAGTGCGGCCTTGATATCCTCATCAGTGATGTATTTTTGGACATCTCGGATTATGACCAAGGGGTTCTTGTTCTTGGCCTCCTCGATCTTGAGCTTCTTATCTTTTCTCAGCTGTGTCACCGTTTTCTCAATCTCCACCTTGGTGGCACAGCTGAGAACGACTTTCTGGTCCTTGATCTTACGGACCCGCTCAATTTGAAGACCGCACTTCTTGGCATCCAGTGTTGCCGAACTCTGTCTATTACGTCGGCGCCTGTGTCCATGATGTCATCGGAGGACACGATGACGGAGTGTTTAGGCCCCTCTACTGGAGTGGACCGCGGTTTTGACAGCATCTCTGAGTATGAAGGAGTATTCTCCTTCATCTCCGAGAGCCGTCCACTCATCTCTTCGGCTGTGCGCCGCAGAGATAGGACCTCGGCCATGAGCTCCTCGTGGTCCCGTCCTCCGGTGACACCTGGCGCCGGTACAGCCTCAGCCATCTTTTTCTGATGGCTGTCGATCGCGGCTTGGAGAACGTGCATCCTTTCGGTATTTTCCCTCGATAGCTTCGAGTTCTCCTCTATTTTGCGGCAGAGTTTGGTGATTTGCTCCGAACCTTGCGCGTCTTTTGAACATAACAGAGTTCGAATAGACGCTTGGCCCAATCAAATCGAAGTAAATTTGTATAACTGTAAGCTGCATTAGCTCCTTCAATACAGCTAAAGGCTTAAGATAAAACAGGATTTACGATAGTATAGTGTAATGGTGGTTATAGCGAGATTAGAACGCAAGATGAGACATTCAATAATGCTAAACACAATCGAATCACAATTAACTAACTGTTGACTCTATTAACGATTAACTCTACCGTTACTTTCGACCGTTTGTGTATAGAAAATCTGTCAAAATGCATGTGTCAAAATGCTGGCTAAATTAGGACCTAGAAGAATCTCATTGAATCAACATCGAATCTACAATTAAAGCAGGTTATTGTGTGTACTCACCTGTAGTAATAGGGCATGATCTGTTCAGATATCGCTAAGATCCACTTAATCATCATTAAAATAAAGACGTAGTTACGTAACTTCATTAAAACAGGGCCCACCTTTTCGTAAATTAGCGGAGCGAGTCGAGGCAAGTTAACAAACCACGTGATCTTATTAGCTGCCTCACTCGAGCCATTAAGTCGGCGCGGGGCGGTAGGGCGCTATTCTGCTCTACCTAGTTCAATTTAATATCGCCGCGCCGCCTTGGAGATATGTCATAGATTGCAATGATGGTGGCGTTGGTAATTCATGATTGATGGTAATAGCGTGACGACATGTCGGATGGCATTTGTTTTTAGCCCCCACTGCAGCGCGAGGAGGGGTGTAGTTTGACGTCATCGTATGTCCAGCTGCGACCTCATTGCTCTACAACATTTGAAAACCTTCTAAATAACATCAATGTAATCCTACCATATTGAGTAGGTGGTGCCATTCGTTGATTTGTTTGTCATGGCTAGGAGCTTTAAAATAGTCGGTTCTTTTTGGTTTTTTTTATTACATTATAGGCAAGTATTTGATCTCGATCTCACCTGGTGGTAAGTGACGATGAGATATACGATGGAGCATACTTGCCTAGTAGGTACCTGTTCACTCTTGACTTGAAAACACCCAGATTATAGTCAACGGGGAACAAAGGTGCCGGTAACGTGTTCCATTCGTTGGCAGTTCGCGCGATGAAAGTCGAAGCAAAACGCTTAGTACGTACCGAAGGAATGTCAACAGTGTACGGATGAAACTTGTCGTACTGTTTGTATTGGCATAATCTATCCTATATCATTGGAAATCCAGATGGAAACAATTTGAGTAGATTTTCAATGATAGCCACTGCAGATAGCCATCACTCCGGATTCCGGATTTCGAATACCGAGCGTTGTCCGAAGTGAAATGTCAAGATTAAAAACTCAATTATCCGCTTGTCAGTCTGACGGTCCGCTCGCGAAAAATAAATGAACAAATAGAAATCAAAAAGGGTTTTTCTTCCCGTTTTCATTATAAACACATGGCGGTCGGATGGCTAACGCAGCCTACGGCGGATTGAATCTACCATTATTAAGTTTTAATGACGACAGCCACAATGCCAAGCCCACGGGCTATAAACAAAGGATAATGGCCGCTGCGGCTCTAGTAATAAGATAAATAACCGCGATCGCAATTTGAACGACTGGGGCAGGAATGTAATCTCGAGGAGGTGGAATTAAATATGAATGAAACGGGGATGGATATCGACGGAAATGTAACTGTATTAGGAAATAATTGGAGATCAATTAAAATTGTATTTAGATTTTTATTTAAGTCACCCAGTCATAGTTAACCTACAATATGAATGCATTTATAAATTAGCCATAAATTATCATAAAAAGTTTTTTGGAACGAAGTTCCTTATCGCGCGTTGCGAAAGGGGGCTAGACGGAAAAAATATCACGAAAAGTTGTAACGACACTGCTATCTTTGTCGTTTGCATTTACATAATGGTCAGTATTTTCGAGACATTGCACAAGTGCATCCGTGGCGCAATTGGCTAGCGCGTTCGGCTGTTAACCGACAGGTTGGTGGTTCGAGCCCACCCGGGCGCGATATATTTTTGTTTCCCAAAATTATTGATTTTATGTACATAATAAATAATGAAAAATAATAAAGGAACTTCGTTCCATCCGGGTGTCCCTTGACACCTCTCAAGTTTTTTTTATTGAAGTAAGCTGTCCCGGCGAACTCATCGCTTCAGTATGAAATATATGAGAAAATATATTATTTTTATTAATTATTTTGAGTGAAGTTATACCATGTTTTAATAGTTATTCTGCTCTTGAGGGCGGACAAAAATTAAAAAAAACCAAAGATCATATAAATCGGTCTATCCGTATTAGAGTTATAAATTGTGTTACTAACACAACTTTCTATGATATAATATATAGAAGATTATGAGACATGCCAATCCTATTTAAGTATTGTTATCTTTCTAAAATTGTTTATTATTTGAAAATACATTTTTTTATCCCGGAAAATCGATAAGTTCCCGCGGGATAGCCAAAAATGTATCTGAAATGACATAGTGATAACATAACAAGTAAATGTCTATATATATGTATATATATATTTTCATTCCAGAACTGAAAAGGTTGTCCCGGGATAGTGATCGAGGTAGTGACCCTGCTTTCTGTACTAAGGGTCTCGGTTCGAATCCTGGTTAGAACAAACTTTGTATGATGACCCTGAATGTTTGTAACTGGGTCATAGATGTTTAATTTTGTCGATATAAAACATTCATGACTCAGTGGCAACTTGTGTTATAGTAAGTATTATATACTGGGATTGCCGCCAGTAATGGTACCGTACCCATAATCCAACATGACTTAAGTACTTTACCTTATTTTGATGACAAATCAATGTACTAACTATGGCTCACAGTTTGGAATCTCTTCTTGCAGTGATAATTTCATTAGATCAAACGAAATAAAGATTCAAATATAAATTAGGTACTTTAACAAAATGTTGTCCGGAGTACCGTTCTTAATGGAAACCTAAATTTCTATTGGAATTGCTAATAATAAATGTAACATCCGTACAATCTATCTTTGGATCTGCGTGTCGATTCAAAACGTTGCGACGACAGGTATCCGACCCGATTTGATTAGACCATTAAGTATACAGTACTTATGAATTGTCAAAAATAGTTACAAAATGCTAAGCTACAACTTTACCAACCGTTCGGAATGCCGTTTCTATGGAGAAGAACGGGCAAGAAACTCCATGGTTGTTTTTTTTTAAAAGATCTTTTACAATTTTAATAGTGCAATAAAAATTACACCCCAATCCTTACAACTCAGTCGTTATTATTATCAACAATAAATCTCGTTAGCCATACAAGTAGAGCAACGAAACGCAATTCTGAAACTGGCTTCCACCTCTACATTGTATATTGAGAAAGTTTTCAACTCAAATTCAGCGATTGTACAAACTTCCAAGTACAGCACTAAATACCTTAAACGTAGAACCTGAAGTGAGTTAATTAGAGCTCTATTCAGCCTAAAAACTTGTTTACAATGCAACTACAATGCTACGTGATTTTCAACTATGTTTGTACGTCGTTCGTGGATGGAAGAATAAACTTATCTACTTACAACGTCAACCACCTCAGACCGCCCGTGACCATGGTTACTGTAAAGCAGCCGAAACGTCGGGAACATAACAAACATAATATAAACGCGATAAAGTCCTTAAAATTAGTTTTATTTCAATATTATAAACCATTTTTATAAAGTAAAGTGCTTTATAATACCATAGTAAATGGATGAAAACCTGAGAGCTGATGCTGAGATAAAGCTGAGCGCTGATGAAGTATTTTCAAACTAAGATGTGTCCCACAACTTTCGCATTTAAGTTTAAATTGAATTAACACAAACTAAACTAACTTCGGTATAGATATCGATCATTGATCTAAAGTTTAAAGAGATTACTGGTGATGTCTTGTATTGAAAGCTGTAGTCGTAAGAAAATTTTAAAAATTAGATAGTTATTTGAATAAAGTTTGACTTTGATTGTGGACAATGGAAAATGAAATCACTGAATAAAACGAACAAGCCAATGAAACCGTCAAAGGTTAAACATGATTCGATTAACTAAGAAGCTAACGTTTATAAGCAAGCCTACCATTCGAATTGATTTGAAACACATAATAATGAGGATCGACAAAATAATGGCTGTATGAAAAATTTCCTTCATTTATAAACATTAAATTAAACGAATCGAATTAAAATAAATAAAGCTTAAATTAAATTCATTAAATTTAAATTATATATATATTTTCATATATAAAGAGTGTAGCCCAAGCTCAAGTGCAAGTTATAAATTGAGGCTAACAGCATTAATATTGAACAGAATTCCTAATCAAAACCCAATTTTAAAAAAAGAATAATTTCAAAGCTTATATAACTGTGGCAAGCAAATGCTAATATAAAGACAATAGCATTTAGATTCCCGTTGGAGCCGGCGAAGGCTGCTTAGGGAATCATCTCATTTCCAACGGGAAGCCTCTGCTAATTGCACATGAACGTGATTACAAAACTAAAGTGGTTCTAGAACTAACTCGGAAGCTCGCAGGAGCCCATTTCCTTTAGTTCACTTTAGAAACTTAGCTAAGAGTACGTTATACATATACATGTTTTAGCGTAAAACTAAAAGTTAGCATTTTTTCCGTATTCTGCAATTCAGTGCCTTCAGAGAACAACACATCAACAACCGCTTTCCTCCTATATGAAGAAGCCCGTCATTAAAGCTTAAAAACAATCTTATACTAGCTGCGCCCCGCGGTGTTACCCGCGATTAAAAAGTTAAGTTTCCACCTCCCACTTAAGCTTTTGAAGATTGATATTCAAACTTAGCCTTTAAATGATTATTATTAGTCGGAGTTTGATTTACTAAGTTGATGACACTGAAATGGGAATTCGAAGCGCCACTTACTGTTAACTTGTTCTACCTGTTACTAGAACTGTGACGTCACACTCGTAGTAAAACGGGCAAAACAGACTGAATTTCGCGAAGGCTTACACTGAAGTGTAAGCATATGTCAATATGGGCATCGACGCCTCTAGTAAGAGGCGTCGATGCGAATATTGACATAGTGTCACAAAGCAAAATCGCGATGTAAAGTAGACCTTATTACATCTTTTTTCTTCACCATTTTCTTCTTATAATCAAAGGAAAATATTGCTAAGGGAATCCCACTTCGTTATTTCCAATCCATTATACGAGTACTTTATTACCGACTACAGCTGATATAAAACATTAAAAACGTTATTCGCGGTACATAATAAGTCAAAATGGAAATCGTTGGACGCAGCGCAGGGTTGGCAAGTTGCCAATGCTGCAGCTAAGAGTTTCTAATCCTTTTACAGCAAATTTTATGAGTCTAAAATAATCCAGTGATCGTCGCTTTACAATGTTGAGCTGTATGCCTTGATTACACGTATCGAGCAAAATGACAAAACAGTGTCCTCTGGCAAGTGATCAGTAAGTATAAACTTTGCTTACTCGGCCGACCACTCGATCGACAGCACTGTCTCACCATTTTACTGGTTACGTGTAATCCATGCAATAATATAGATATACAGTATGATAATGTCATAAATACATACCTTTATGTTTTTTTGATGGACAGTATGCTTCTGGCTGATGCAGGTTTTGCAGCTTCACCAGATTGGTGACCATATACGCCCGTGTGTTCATGCGTTAGTTTGCGTCAGTACTTAAGCTGAACCGTGGTTTTCCTAAAAAAATGGTGCTTCCTACATTACCAGTTATAAAAGGCCGTTTTGACACATGCCCAAATATCACAGTGACAACTGACATCCATTGATCAGCTGGAAGTAGTCCACTGCTGGAGATGGTCGCCCACTGCTCTCTTCCACCGGCTTCGTGTGACGTTGCTCGTATTATTAGTTAGTGTAAGAACATTCAAAACACACTATGGTTATACCTACCTAACTATCGTACATAGGTACCGCTTTCGCTTCGTCCACAATTAATCATTTACGTCTGTTGAGAGTACCACGGACTTGACCTTTCTGGAGGAGACCTTTAATCTGGGCGTAAAAGGTTCACCTTGAGCGCCTCCTTGCGACACTTCCACTCACCTTCGTTCGGTATATTTCTTTCTTCAGTCATCTTTAATCCATCCACTACATATGGGTAAACTATCTTAAGCCTATTTCTATCAATCTTAATCACCACATCATCCTTCAGCTCACATCTATCTCTTTTCACACTATTCTTCTTCTGGTAAGCAAGAGTGACACCACACATGCTTCGTAAGGAGCGTATTTTAACTTTATTCATTTTGCTTAATGTAAAACCTCTTTTCACACTGCCAGTTGCCATCCCATTAATGATTGTCGCTTGCCGGCTGTAATTAATAGAATATTGTATGTACACATACATTAGCACGTAATTGCCATCTGACTATCTACGAAGACATTCTTTAGAAATCAGATTAAGATAAATGAACGTGGTTTGTGCAAAACGGTATGACGGAGCGGTATTTTTACATTAATCACTATCCATTAGTGGGTGTATACCAACTTTCCGGGAGATAGTTCAAGGCAAACGGTTTTTGTACGCTGAATTTAGCGATCCGTACTAATGAAACAAAATAGTTCTCTCTTTTATTCTCTTTTTCGATTTTGTAACATTTGTTTTTTCAAGTAAACTCATATCTATGAAATACCTGCATTGTTTCAGTATCGTAACGTATTCTATCTCTCTCACACCAGAGATTTAATAAATAAGTATGACAGTGACAGCACGTTTTTTTGATTACGTAACAATTATATTAGAAGTTCCTGCTTACCTTAACTGGTCTATTGTTCCAGTATCAGTGTTTCAGTTGTAGATTTGTCTCAAAAGAGTAACAGAAAATTGACTCGTTGACTGTTCTTGAAATAAGTGGATATTTGATACTAGTGGTGCCCATAGTGCAAAAATGCCAGAATGCAAGAATGAGGTTAAGAGTCAGTCTTGCATTTTCACACGACCAAGAGCAAGGTGCAAACGTCTGGCAGGGTTTTATTATCTCGCAAAGATTTTGTAAACTCTTGCGTGTTGGTCTTCCGATATTTAAATATTCAGGCAACAAAACTGGGCAACATTAGTGGATTCACTGATATTTATATTATATTTATATTCGCTCTTTTACAAAACGGCTAGGCGCTTTATTTAAAGCTTCAGTTTTGTAAAACGGCTAGTTAACGGTTAGACATATTGTAATGGCGTTTATCATTCTTCAATGCGGCTGGTTAGCGAGCGCCTTTTTGTAATGTGGCATTTTGACATTTAACCTAATTATAATACGGCGCCCCAATTAGTCATGAGTGAGTTAGAGACGCGTGAGCGACGGAAGCGAAACCGCATAGCAACTGTCACTTTTGACATATATCCCATAAAATATCTGTCAAAAGTGACAGTTATTATGCGGTTGCTGTTCGATTATGAAACGATTGTGTTAGCAGACTTGGGGCCCTGGGCTCCACAACTTGGCTGGTTTAGGCTCGAAGGGAATGATGGAGAAGTAAGTGCACTAAACTGCCGTCATTCTCTTTGAGTTGGAGAAATCCTACATCTAGAAATAGGAGCCCCGCCAAGTGGGGCTCCATCGACGTAACCATTTCCCTAAATTAGTTCAGAGATAGTATCGTAGTTGTGGATAGTGACGCTTTAAAGATAAAACACTATTTACATTTAAATAGATTTACAAAGGATTGAACATATTTACATATAAATCTAATTGCAAAGCGGCTAAACGTTGGCAGACGTTTTGTTGAACGTATTGGTTCCACAAATTGCCTAAACGTTCTGTTATACGTTTGTAAAGCACCTAGCCGTTTTATAGAAAAGCCAATTCTACAATCCGGCTGCGACATATAGACATCACAGCCCAATGGCTATAGCAATACGTTTCATAACTTTGTCGTGCAAAACCCGTAATTTTATGTTCTGCCGAAATTGGATAGACTTTTCAGACAGCGTGCGTAAGTAAAACACGTACAAACAAGCAGGTAAACTTTGTCGTCAACAATATTATATGGATTCGTAAGACGTTCACCCTGTGAATATAGACTTTGCCCGCGCAATACCTACACTAACATAATATTGTTTACGGTTGAAAATACTACTAAAATGTATGTTGCTAATATCAAAGACCAATATAGCAATGTAATTCAGATTCTCTAGCGTTTCATAACAAGTGTTTTGATTTATTAAAGTGAAGCATGTCTGTATACTTAACTATTTTAAAATCTACTTTACCTAAATAGATATATATTTATCACTAGCTACGCCCCGCGGTGTTACCCGCGATTAAAAAGTATGTCCTTTTCCTCTATATCCTTTCCCCTAAACTACCACTACCTATACAAAAAATCATGTCGATACTTTGCTCTATGAAAAATTTAAACAAACCTATCCCACGGGAACCATACATTTTACCGGGATAAAAAGTAGCCTATGTGCTATTCCAGACTATAATCTATCTCTGTGCCAAATTTCATCCAGATCCGTTCAGCCGTTCTGGCGTGATTGAGTAACAGACATCCATCCATCCAAACTTTCACATTTATAATTTGTGGCATTGTTTGCTCCGCAATGTCTTTCTATTTATCTACACTATAATAATAATAATAATATCGCCATACGAACACACCAACTATACGGTCCCACTTTAAACTTAACGCTTGTGTTATGGGTACCGTACAATGGACTGAGGGCGAACTCAGTATATAATACTTATATATATACTAAGCATCCATGACTCGGCTACAAACATTCGTGCTCATTACACAAAGCTTGTGTCCCTACCAGGATTCAAACCCGGGACCCTCGGCGCAGAAAGCAGAGCCACTACCACTGCGCTAATCAGGCCATCAAACACTACACTACACAATGACCGTGCACGGCATATTAAAATTATACAAATACCAACTAAGCCATCACGTTATTACAACCATGCGTCGGCATCGCGAACCATCAAAGCATCCACTTCTTAGGTCCTTTTACGACCGTCCGTCGTTGTTATGAGCATCTATAAACCGACCTCCATTCATAAAACGGAAACATTTTCTCGCGTAAAATAAATTTTACAGTTTACGATACCCGCAGTCTATTAAAGGACTCTTGGAGATTATTTTTTATGGCCCTAATTTATAGTTTTATTATTGAGTGGGGTATGCTTCTAGATATATATAAAGGTAGACCCTGAAAATGGACCAGCAAAGCTATACGCCATCTGTCATATAAGTTGTAAATTGGGTGTATCAACACATTGTAAAATATGTTTATAGTAATATAGGTCTCAAGTGGGAGACACTGAGTCGGATATTCCAACATATGCAGGCGATATTCTATGATTTCTTAGATGGAAAATTAATTAATTGCAAAAGAAAACTCAGCGTCGTTGGGAGCAGTACTACGAAATTTTCAGAGGCGAGAAGTTAGTGGACATTATTTTTTTTAAAGAGAGCCCAAATCCGCCACGCGTAAGCGACCGTGTGAAAGCCAAAAAACTAACATCCACGCGTTCAGAGTTACAGGGACTGTTTAGTATTACCCACAGATATAATAATTTTAGAAAGATTTACCCTTTTATCACCTCACAAAAATTGGGGTACTTACTAGTATTACAAGCATTACAGTTTTCTTAATTATACCTTATTACCTATAGACCTTACCAACACATCCTTTATAGGCTTTCCATGTTCACAAATAGCCATCACCCTACGGATTTCCCCCATAAAATCCCCCGTAAGGAAGTAACGCAGCCATTACACCGCACTACGCGTAGTCGCCTGCAATAATTGAATTAGTTCAAGGCACGCAGTGTACCGTTAGTTTAGTGGCGAGTTATTTATAAACGCCTATATTAAAAACATAGCATAAATTAGCAGTGATAGCTTAATTAGTAAAACGCTTGCCTCGGTTACGAGGATCGCAGGTTCAAACCCCAGCCTCTGTGATTTTTGGATTTCATGTGCGAATCTCATTTGCGGAGTTAAGGGAATCATCTTGAGGAAACCTGCAGTCTAACTCCTCGAAAGACATGTGAAAGTCCGCAAACTCGCAGAATGTCCTAATCCCCCTGGCATTGAAGGGAGGCCCGTGCCCAACAGTGGGATATTTATAAAAGGGCTATTATTATTATTATTATAGGGAAAATATGAAATATGACATTGATAGATTACCTAAAGGACTATACAACTAAATGGCTAGTTAACAGGTCTCAATTTTATACTTACATCAGATTTAAGCTTCTCTATTGGAGTTTATAGGTATGAAGGATCATGCAATAAGAGTTCTAATCACACAGATATTTCCCTTGTATAGCCATAATATCCGAGCCGACTTTGCATCTGGACACAGCCAATTAACATAAATTTTAAAAATAGAGTCCGATAATAACACTAATCATTGATCCTTATCAATTAACGTTAGTGCCTCATAGAAATTTGATTCACACAAGTAATGTACTCTTGACCACCCGGTCCAGTGATTACGTCCAGTTCGTGACTAATCAGACCACAGACTAAGCGGGCGTGAAGTTACTCACAAAATCACAATCTCGTAGCTTTTGACTACACGACAGGTACCAGGACATCAGAAACGCCAGGAACCGACACGTTCATTTTGTTACCAACGTAGGTCACATCGGTGATAATTGGATTAGTTCAGGACGCGACCGACCGCGCAACAAAGCGCCCTTCGGATCCTTTCGTCCGTCGCAATCGGATTACTCGCGCGGATTTGAACCCGTGACCCGGATACCGAGTCGGTACGTGTTGTTTGTAACATGTTTATTGAAGTGTTATAGGAAAAACTGCGCTTGTTGCAGCTATAGCGAGATCAGTAGCTTCTGTTGGTGTGACGGATGGAGTTGTTTCATTCACCACTTCAATGAACAGTCGGCTGGAGTGGCTGGTTATATGACTGCTCTAGTGAAAAATACGACTATGAATTGCAGTGCGACGTCATCTATAAAATGAGCACGGTGTTAAGTTGCCTAAATTACTATGCATATTGAATAAGTTCTTTGATATATTCCGAAGCAGCAATTAATCTCCTCTTTATTTTAACCCATACTTAGTTGCTAACTTATTCAATTGTACGTAACGTACATAAACATACACATGTGGAACAATATTTATATTGTTTTGCTTATGCAATTCGTGTACACAAAATGTGCTCAACATGTTGCTAATTAACATTTAATCCTACATTAGATATATTCATTCCCTTATCAGTATATAAGTGGTTAAGACTATAATTAAAAATTTCAGGACTGGTGAAATTTTATATTCCAATGTATTTCTGTTTTCAATTCGTTTAATAGTTCGTAGTAGGGATTTCACTAAGCCGAGATTTAAACCAGTTAAAACTCAAGTTTAAAATTTTAAATCTCGTTTCAAGCATCGCATTCTTTAGCGCCCAGTTTCTTTGTCAGTATATACTAAGTATGGTTTTATTGCTGACGGAGAGTAGCAGAAAGTACTTTATTTTCAGTTCTTTGTAACCTATCTACAATAAGTATTTTTTTTTCTTTAATTATGACCGATGTCGCTTGTGCTAAAACTGCTAGACCACGCGGTCACTAATTTCACAAAACTAATGAAAAATACTTGGTATATAGTTGGGTTTTTATCGTAGGTGTATACATATATCTGATACCACGCGAGCTGCAAACTCACTTAAGTCTGGAAAACTTGAGGCGAGTTCCAGCAATGATAAAATGCTTTTAAAACTCATTTAAGAGGTTGAATCTTTGCAAGTGTTAGGAGGTCTATAGCAATGTATGAACCTACGTAAACATTAAATGTTCTAGCTTTTAAAACATTATAGGAGCTTATAAGTTGTATTTCTATAGAAATTCGATTATATGCAATTGCTAGGAGATTTCGTTCATGCGGTCATTAGGTCTTATATGGATTGTATAAGTAAGTACAAGATCCATTTCTTCAAATCACTTGCACTTGTTGTGTTTGTGGTTTGTGTTGATGTTGTGTTGTGTTGTTAATGTTTCACTCAACTAGAGGGACATAAAGTTTAAATTAGTTACCCTTTTCCTATATTCAAATTCTTTATTGCAAAACAAACAAAATTATAGCAATTAAAAAAACGAAATACACAAAACAAACTGAGCAAGACGGAGAAAATATCTGAAGGAGTTTTAAACTTCTCCTGCTAGTAATCTGGGACATTTTTGAGCTGGCTAAATTGAATTTATCTTCAACGCAGATGACGCTAAGTTGTGAATTGAGCTTTTCTGTATTTTTAAGTGAGGAAGTTTATAAGCCATATTTTGTAGTAGAATTATTAGTTTTTTTGAGCTCATACACCTAGGGGTAGGTACCATATGGTAGGAGTATCATAGATAAAGATAGACAAAAAGCAACTTATATCTAATCTGTCATTCGAACATTGTGAAGGTCATTATTTCTGTGTTGACTGAAATTCAAAACAAATAAACATACGTAGGTAGGTTACATACACAGCAATGTAAAACAACTAGTTATATCAAATTAACAGAATGCTTTACAGTTGCTGGAAAACTAAGCCGTTAATAACATGATCTATAATCATCTTACAAACTACCTTCTATAATTGATTTCTTATATTTATGCGAATACTACACATTGAAATAAAACTAATTTTACGGATTTTATAGCGTTTTATTATGTGGTTTACGTTCCCGACGTTTCGGCTGCTTTACAGCAACCATATGCAGCTGCTTCAGTTACTTAACTGTAATAACATAATCAAACGCGTTAACGTTATGTGTGAATAATGAGGGAGGTTAAAACTCACCTTGTTTCATGTTTTCCCACCATTTGTTTTACTTTATCATCAGTGTTATTGCTAATGTATGTTGATTGCAGGGTTGCATGACGGGATATCTAAATTATGATTAAAATACCGCATAGAATCGCCTCTTTGTGGCCTTACCTACTATTGAATTTTTGTATTAGAAACACCCCTGTTACAAAGCTATATAATATGTAAGGTTAAACAATAGTAGAGTAAAATATATAAAAGTGATTGATATCACATACTTGTTTACTCCATACAATTGTACACTATTTTTGTTAAAACTTATATATTATTTAAGGTCATTATAAGGTCATATCATTATAAGACTCTTTTGCAATGTTATTAATTTTATATTTATCCTACTACTGGAAGGATGAATAGATAAAATTTAACCAAATACTTATATCACCATTTCTCGCTTTAAAACAATAAATAAACAACATTATAAAACATGAAACAAGTAGTAATAAAATCATTGAACATGATAAAATTATAATCTCAAAGAAATATACTTAAGTATAATATAAATACCTAGTTGAGTTGCTCCAAGGAAAATATTTCTATGAAGAACCTTCACAATGGAACTAAAATATTTTCCCTGTAAGTTATAGGTATTTTTTTATTCGGACCGTTTGTTCCATGTTTCCGCTTTTCACATTTAGTAAATTGGGTTAACGTTGAAAGTTAAATACACCAAACATCGTATTTCATTTCAGTGTATAATTAATATAAGGTAGATATATAGACTGTTACCGAACCCAAAAATATATTATTCACTCTTTCCGCCCCGCGTTAACAAAGTATGTCCTTTTTACCGGAATAAAAAGTAGCCTATGTTCCAGACTATAAACTATCTCTGTGCCAAATTTCATCCAGATCTGTTCAGTAACAAACATCCATCCATCCAAACGTTCACATTTATAATATTAGTGTAATTGATTTATATTGTTATTTTCTATTATGTAAAGCCTGTACTAATATTCAGACCAAGGATCCACGTGGAATAAACTTATTTACATTAACTGTAATACAATAACCTCCAGCGCAATGTTTTTCTTTATTTTTAGTATCATAACAGATCAGAGAGTGTAGATTTGGATGAATTGATGGAAAATATCTATTCAAAATTTGGACAGACGACGACAAAGGGAGGCTGTATCGTTTTCTCCCAGCAAACTCCCCCTCCAACAGGGGCTAATTTCGACAACTTATTCAACTTATTACAAGTTAAATTGAAATTCTAAAAGTCCTGCGCTGATACAGTTCTGAGGACAATTTTGTAGGAAAAAAAGATATTGTTTCAGAAAAACGAACGAAAGCTGCAGCTGAGTTTTATCATTCTTAAGGTAAGTAGGTAATTATGTAACATGGAATTAATAATAATGTTGTTAGTTGTTGTTAAAAATGTTGTTATAAAAAAATCAGTGTATATAATATAAAATATATATATTAATTTAAATACAATGCAGCAACGTAAGCGCGACCAACACTTGATTTGCATATTATCACACACGCGCTGGGGCCTTGGTCAGCATATTCACAAACAATTTATTGCTTGTAAACATTGACTGTGTCCAGTAATGTTGGTTATCAGGTCGGGACGAGGCGTAGAGTAGGACGCCCCCCCCCCCCCCCCACAAGGTGGACCAATGATAGTATAGTACCTTACAGGCGTCGTAGTAAGCGGGTGGATGTGAGTGGCGGAGCACCATGATGCGTGGAAATCATTTTGGGAGGCTATGTCCAGCAGTGGACGTTTTTCGGCTGATGGATGGATTATAGATTGCATTGTGACCATGCGTGTTGTATTTTACACAGAAGGAGTAACCATAAGGTGTAGAGAAGTGATCGAGCGAAATACTTAATTAGACTTCCAAAGAAAGAGTTACAAAAATAAATTGAAAAAAAACAAGCCCGCTGAGTTTCTCAACGGATCTTTTCAGTTGAGGTCGCGTTTCGGTCCGGTTGTAGAGTTAAGAATACAAAATATAAATGACAATTTGTAAGTGTCCACGTAGGCCTATACGAAATAAATGATTTGACTTTGACTTTGACTCGTGATAAGTTTGGTATTTCAAAATACTGTACAAAAACAAGCTCGCTGGGCCCCTTGCTGGATCGTCCGAGTTGAGGTTGCGTTCCGATCTTATAACTTCAAGTTACTAGTTGTATCTGCTCACGTGGGTTTTATACACAACTAGCTGTCCCGGTGAACTTCGTGCCGCCGTTTCTTAATTATTATTTTTTTGTGAATTTTTCCCATGTTTTAATAGTTAGTCTGCTATTCGGGTTGGAGACAAATTCAAAAGATCTAAGATCACAAAAATCTACGAAACTGGTGCGCTGTTTTACAGCAACTATGATCACAAGAGGACCGGTTGGTGGACTGGACTAGGTTGCTGTAAAGCAGCCGAAACGTTGAAAACGTAAAAACATAAAATAAACGCGATACAATCCGAAAAAATTGTTTTATTTCAATATACGTAGGTCATTGTATTGTTTACAGCTTTTTTGTTATTGAACAAAGTTTTCTCGTTAACAATGATTATTGGGGCCATTATTCATTATTTCACTTCGACTGGTGGGCTTTTGAAACGCTGATCCCATTTTAATTACGTCTTAAGTTATTTCTTGAAGAATATCCATTAGAAAACATTTTTTCATGTTAAGGCATGACTTGGCTACTTACAACTTGGAAGTGGAATTTCAACTGAGAAGTACTTATGTTTGCTTACACTTGTACACTGTATACTGATTATCCTCAGTCTTAAAACTAGTCATATCTACTAGACTCAGGATATAAGAGTAGACTATTTGAAACTTAACTTTGTCGATATTAGTGCTTTTGAGGTATTAAAGTACGTAACAAAATTTATATACTAGGTGCTTAATTTTATTCATTTCGATAAACTTCAGGTCGAAGGTATTACCCCATAATGCTGGCGGATATCACCTCCGAGATACTCACACCAGTGCCCCTACCCTAGATAATGACGTCACTTTCCTTGCAAAAGCTCTCTTAGTCAACAAACTTTCACGTAACAACACGACGGTAATCTCGAAAGGATGATTCAGAGGAATTCCATTTTTGTTGAACAGATTTTTGTATCCACTTTTTATTAAATCCTTAGTTATTAATCCTTATAGGAAGTATGTTGGTAAACAAGGTGTAACGAAAATAGGGTAAAATATTTCAACAGGGCCAACAGTAGGTTATAAGGATTACATTCCCTAAGAAATAAATCGCGTTCGAAATTTAAAAAATTGCACCGGTACTTAGCGCATGGCCAAACGCTACGAGTTCGCATTGTTTAAAAAAAAAACAAACATCACTAACACTATTATTTTATATATCCACGTGATCCATATAACTTACTGTTTCATCTGCTATTTTTTTTCAAGGAATGGGATTATTATTGCCTGATGGACAATTTTTGTGACACGCTATATTCCTTTCGGGTAAACAATCTTCTAACATGAAGATGTATGGATGTTTGTACGATATTCTATTGTTCTTTATCATAATAAAAATAAGTCATAAAATGTAACGTCAGCAAAGAGTCTCTTTGCTGACTATCAAAAAATACAAATGTAACACAAATATGTACATCTCTATGTATATATATACCCCCTGAAATCGGATGCCTTTATTGTCAAAGTCATCAAAAAGCTTTAAATAAAATGAATTGATCATTATAGCACGGAATAAAGTCATCGGTAATGACTAAACGTGATATTATTTTCATTTAAACCATTTGATAACTCGAATAATCTTAAAAAAAAATCAGGTTAATAGACCCGACATATTAACAAGCCTACATAATTGAATACGACCGCTATGAATGCGGAAATAAACAAACCAGAATAGCCGTTTTATTAACGGAATAACAAATAAAAGTGGCGCTACAGACGCATAGTACAATGTAAGCAGAAAGCTCCAATAATGAAGATACTTTGTAAATAAATAAATAAAAAAAGTTGCCATCTTCAGTCGGATGGGGGCAACCCTGTTTGGGTAAACACCATTACCGGGCCCTGCCTATAAACCCGCCAAGATAAGATGAATAGGGAGCGCGGCTGTATAAAAAGATATCGAGTGCTTTGCCGATCCGTCGTGTTAAACCAAATAAGTGGGGGACAGTATGCTTGTCTGGGTTTTACTATTTGCTTTGTACGAGTATAAAATCAATTAGAACACAACTGTTGTAGGTTAAACCCCGGACAAGCGACTTTGGAATTTTACGTGCGAATCTCATATTAAACTATGATTCACACAAAACGGCGAAGGAAAACATCGGAAAGAAACTGGCATGTTCTCAAAAGATGTTTGAAAATCTGATAAACATAAAGTTCTTTACCCTACGTTCACCATGAACATATAACTTCGTGTAATTTGGTAAATATTTGCCCTATATGTTGAATAAGTATGTAGCTACTTTAACTGTAGAAAAAAAGTGATATTTTTATCACAAAATAATAAGACATATCCTACTAAAATCATGTTCAAAGGAACAAAATAATAATACAACCAACACTGAATCATGAATTTTTATATCATCGGATTTATATTAAAATATACCTGGATTCAATACATTATTCACTATCTCCAGTAAAGATACAGAAATAAATACTCGGTCTGAGAATAGACTCCTTCCTTATTCCCAACTAAATACTTTCACCAAATTGTGACAGGATACTCGATTGATGATCTCGTTGTCTGAACGGTGATTTATGAAGCTGAAGAAATAACTAATATTAATAAATACGATATTGGAATGGTTTTAAAGCAATGCGAATAAAAATACTTAATATTACTGTCCCTCAATAATTGGTCTATTGTTGATAAATTACTTAGAAGGCGAAAATTTTGTGGATAAATTGATAAACATGCTATTCCGTCATCACGTGACGTGACGGTTTATTGCCAAGTAATTGAATATTTGTGGATAAATTGACAAAAGATGGCCTATTAAATACATCCATACAACGCTGTGACTTCATTATCATAAAGAGTCGAGCGAGATCTGCCTGGGTGTAACACGCCGTTCCATCGCAATTCGCACGTGTGCACTGGGAAAAGTAGAAATCGGCGGGTCTCATAGTGGTCTCATGTTTGTCTGTCTTATAGGGCATAGCGTTTTCATCTTATTCTTGAATTTCAAGTGTATAATAATTATATATAAACATTTATTTCTACATCTCCAAAACTCAAACGAGGTTTACTTGGTTTGGAGGTTTACTAATAAATGTATGAAATAAAATATTCAGGTTTGATCATATTATGCAACCATACTTCAGCGGAAAAGTGAGGATCTTCCAGCCAGGCGGATGGTGTGCTTGGCGGGTCTGACCGCCATGCCCCGACATTGTCACGGTCTTGTATATATGTTACGATCTCCGAAAACTCTCATAATGCGTTTCAGAATTGTATGGAGAATCGTCAACGCCATCTATGTATCTTGTAACGAGGTTTAAGAGGTCGCTACAATACAAAATAATTATCTTGCCCAAATAATTTCGAGAATAAACAAAACAAGCATAACCTCGACACATAGTGAGTGCGAGCAATGTATTGAATCCTATCACCGACTACCGATATATTGACAAAGGTGGTTTGACAAACAGATTTTAAAGGGTTTATTGTGCACGCTCGCGCGCGATCTGTTCGGTAAACACGCTGTTCCGTCTATTGTGCACGTGGCCCGATACAGCGGGACATTGGAAATGGAAAACTGAGTGCTATTTGGCTGACTCCATAAAGTTTTTTTTTCCAGTGATGAAAAAATGAATGAACTGTGGTGGGATTTTTTTCTAATTTCTAATGTCATCGCAAGAAATTCGGCGTCACAAATCTGGGTGTGTGTGTGAAAGAGCTTATTCAAAACTATTTACTAGAGAAGTAATAACACATGTCCCATATAAAATAATAATTTTGAATGCACATTGAATTTTAGTTTCAACATTTAATTCGACGTTCATGATTGTGAAATAAAAGCTACCAATAAATATGCATGCAATAGACTGACCCTCAAAATTATAGAACATTATAATGGATTTTTAGCGGAAAAGGGAAGATCTCCCAGCCAGGCGGATAGTATGCCAGGCGGTGCGGCCGCTATGCCTCGACGGCCATTATCGAGATCTTGTATATATGTTACGTGCTCCGAAAACTCTCATAGCGCGTTTTAGGATTATATGGAGAGTTGTCAATTGTTCTGAATGCATCTACAGCGCCATCTGTGTAGCTTGTGGCGACGTTTAAGAGGTTGCTACAGATTATTAAGCCATTATAACGAACTTTTCAGAGGAAAAAGTGCGTTATAATGCTATTATAACTTTATATAAATTTGGGGGTGAGTGTCAAATGTCATCGTGTGAACGTACCCTTTGTAAGATTCAAAAGACATTGACAAGATTATGTTTCCATGGTTTGACTCTCTATGTGGAAAATCATAACGTCTACCACACAATTTTCCCATTATAAAAGTCCAAACAACCGTCACAAACGTCAAACAGAAAAACTATGCTCCAGAAAGTAGCGCGGACGGAACAGTCCAAGTACCAAAATGCATCAACTGAAGGGCCCTCAGTTGGCAAGGGCTGCGTCGCGTCCCACCAACACACTGGTATCACCGCAACGATGCCGGTGCCATGTATCTACCTAATAAGCAGGGGTGGTACGATTCGAGAAAATAGTAGTAGAATAAAAACTGGACAATTTCAAAGAAAACATCATAAAATCCAAAACCAAGCGTACCATTGCAAGACCTCAAGACACAGTGAGCTATTTCTGCGTAGATCGGACCGCAAGTAACAACTAAATATGAGGGTACCCCCGTCAAACTATGACACTAGGACGTCAACCACCTCAGTCCTCCCGTGACCATGGTTGCTGTAAAGCAGCCGAAACGTCGGGGACGTAAAAACAAAAAATAAACGCGTTAGAATTCTTAAAAATAGTTTTATTCCAATTTCAAAGAAAATTTATTGTATAAAAAAAAATACGAAAACTGTCATCTCGATCTGTACCTATTATGATAACAACGGTTACCTAAAATTTGCATTTATTTTCGCTGAGAGTATACAAACACATTGTCTGAAAATATTGAAGCCCAATCTGGGTAAGATCAGTAGGCCTATCTCTGTAAGATACGTGTATCCGTAACCCTGTGTACCGTATCGCCACAATCAAAGAGAGAGCTTTTAGACTCGGATACCGAAAGTTAGTGTGTCGGCGCTTTGTTCCTGTTTCCAAGTTGTGAATTTGTGGCATTGTTTTGTTCTCGATTCGATTTACGATAGGTGTGCGGGATGAACTTTAATATCAGCGTGTAAGTTAATATTGCGTTCTATATCGCACGAAAGTTTTGACTTTGTATTAATTTATGGAATGTATTATTAGTATACTCATTCCAGTGAATTTTGTTGTAAAATACCACATTTACTATGAGATCCGTAACAAAAAATGGCGTCACCAACGAATTGCATATTTGGTCACTACAAACAATACAATATAAAATTAAAATTGAAATAAATTTGTACTATATAAAATTATTTGGTGTAAAAACAGTACGTAACTACAAATTTGACTAAAAAAAGGTGGTCGATATAGTAGTTGTAGTAGCAGGTATCCGTCACTCGTCGATTCTACCACAAAGCGCGTTGTATCCCGGGGATCGGGTTCGCGATGGGCCTACAAGAGATAGAGTCATACGATCAAAAGAATAGCGCATAGTTACTCAACAGTTGCATACAACGTAGTGATATGCAAGCTGAAGTGCACTTAATTGCGTTGTAGTAATAGTCGCTTTTTATTTAAATGTCTTTGCGGAATGAAAAATCTGTTCGTAGGAACTATTAGTAATACTTACTTTAAATTCACTTTATTTTCCATCACACTCAAACGTAGAATTAAAAAAAAAAGCTTCACTTCAATTAAATGAGAGCTTTCCCATTTTAATAATTACTTCCATCCGGAATCTCGTGTGGCCATGGACTATTTTATTTTATGTAACAGCATTTAAATTAGTGTAATTTATTTGCATTAACTTTGAACTCTATATATATGATAATAAGTATCACGTTTTTCGGTTTGTGATTAGGTATACATGATGTAAGGAGCATGGTTAGGAAAACTTTGGGTAGAGGTTGCACCTTAATGCTTATACTCGTAATGAAATTATAGAAATTATTTGTATCGAATATCATGGGTTACAAATGTAGTAGGTAATTTTTGAGTGCGCAATAACAACGATACCCACTTTCGCGAGTGACGAGCGCGCTCGAGCGTATCGAGTTTTAATTTACACTGCAGTTTTTTATATTTGATTACGCGCTGGTTATAAAACGATTATTGTAATAGGTATAATGATATATTTTTGTGATTTTACTCCCAAATAACACAGCAACACAGGAAGGAAATTAGAGATCGAAAGGAAGCTCACCGGTAATCTGTTCTTCAGCGAAATATCGCTCAATCCATGCCGGGGGTGGCCACCCACAATGTCACAACACAATCACACTTATTTGTATATTTTGACACAGGTTTAGAGTCTTTCAAGGCTAATTGAACGGTAATTAATAATTAATTACATGCGCGAGCGCGGAAGTAATGTCTCCATTTTTCTATTATTTTTTCAACTGTCGGCCGGCAGGGGGTCGCGTGCGCTGCTATTGGTCAGCCACGCGCGCATCGCCGAGCTAAGGATTGGGGAAAAAAGGGACAGAGATATGTGGAATGCACTAGTTGGAAAAAGGACCAAGGATAGGTTACTGTGTTATTCTAAATTATTCGGATAACCATATCTATTTAAATTGGTCATTTTATTTGGCGCAATCAATATTAATTGGTAACTATGTTTTTTTTATTTAAAATCACTGAGATAGACTTCTACTATAATTTCATGCTAATATCAATTTGAAAATACTGAAAAGAAATGCGTATGTTCATAAAAAGATTGACGGAAATCCGCGGGGTCTCCGCGGGGTCCAGTATCAAGATCTAAATCCATCATCAGTATCAGTTTTCGCTATGCAACCACACTCTGTATATTTTGCATACTATGTTTTGTTTTGGACTGCATGAGGTATTCTTATTTTGATTGGGATTAATAAAAGAATGAACTACCTATAGTCCTATAGCAATAATGGTTCAATTGTAGAATTAATTATCATATTTAATATCGCCATACGAACATACCGAATGTACGGCCACAAACTTGTTGCGACGCTTGTATCCAGATATCATAGAATGGACTGGGAGCGATTCCAGAATATAACAACTTATATGGTTATTAAACATCCATGACTCGGGTACAAACATTCGTATTCGTTACACAAAGTTTGCCGCACTGGGATTCGTACCCCAGGACCCTTGGCACAGAAAGTAGGGTCGCCACCAACTGCACCAATCGAGTCGTCAATTAAAACAAGATTCGTAGGTACTCGTATGATTGTTATTCTTTTTATTTTGTTATAAAGTGTCTCTTTATATTTTTGAAACACCCGAAGAAATAAGACAACATGCTCCCGTATTTAATATACTGAAATCACTGTGACATCTTTTTGCATTCTCAATGGCTGCACTTCAAGATGCGAAGTCTCTAGACCCGTATTTATTGTTTGGGCAATCACACTGAAAGCGTAGCGAGAAGTTTTCAGACTACAGGCGTAGTACATCACTTGCGAGTACTCGGCGAACTTCGCTTTGTTTGTGACACAGTTCGTTTGTTTCCCACGAGTTATTGTGAAGTACCAAATAAGCAACTCAGTACATATGATATCTAATAAAGATAGAGCGAAGAAAACGTGAAGTATATAACTGTTTGATTAGGTACTCATCTTGTGTCGGTATCCCACTAATATTATAAATGTGAAAGTTTGGATGGATGGATGTTTGTTACTCTTGCACGCAAATACGGCTGAACGGATCTGGATGAAATTTGGCACAGGGATAGATTATAGTTTGGAATAGCAAATAGGCTACTTTTTATCCCGGTAAATAGTATGGTTCCCGTGGGATAGATTTGTTAAATTTTTTCATAGAGTACCAATAAATTCATTTTCTCATACATTTGATTCTGAGGCGGTACGAAGTTCGCCGGGACAGCTAGTAGTTAATATGAAGAAAAGTTAAGTGAGCGTTGCATAGTTTGTAATACTACATTCGCCTGGCGATATTTCAGTATATTTTGGGCTAGTAAATGTGAGGTTTAATAAATGATTTTATGTTACTAAAACTCTATCGGTACATTTAATTCTCATACCCTGACCATATGTTTGCTAGATATTGTACGTTTTATGTATAAAGAGGTATCATATTTCAGACTTGAAGGCTATAGCTTTTACGCTCGTCATCGTTATGAAAGGGTTATAAACTATAAAAGGGATAGTCTAGATATTTATGATGAAGAATAAGCTTTTATATTCGAAGTGCTAAGAGTCTTGAGATAGAACTTTCTTGTTATGACGGCCTGTCATGTTTTCTAGCTAATACTAGAACTTAAGCAATTATGTACTTAATTTCCTAATGAAATAAGACCCTTGTTCAAATTATATGTAGCTTGATGCAGATATATAGACTAGGTACTAGGTCTCCAACAATAGAGCGTCAAATTTTTGTGAAGTAAAATAGCTTTGGTGTTTAATCTAATTCCAGCCAATTAGAAGGTCCTAAATGTCATTCTGCTACACTTAAGACCCCGCCATTGGTTAAAACGAGACACTGCCAATTAAAATTTGAAGTTCTGTTGGTTAAGCCAGCTGAATCTGTTTAGCGATGACTCCAAGCACTCTTCTGATTTATATTTTTTGTTAACAGGCTGTAATAAAACCTACTATGGCGATATCGGAAGAACGTATGAGTTGGAGCTACATCGACCCCGCGAAGACCTTGTGCCATACGTTTGTCTGCTCACCATCACCGCTGCAGGAGGAATCCATGGGGACTTAGTTCAGGTAGGTAAATTATATACCTTGAATACTTAAAGAACTTGGTGTCATACAGCGAATACCTAAAGGACTTGTAGTCATACAGCGTCTATTCTCCATCGTACAAGCCTGAATTCTTACTTTATTTGGGCACATATCGAGACGTGAAGATGTCTCCATAGAGTGCGTCGTGGTGCAGGGGAATGTTGAAGGTAAAAGAACACGCGGCAGACCTATACGTTGGCCTGACCAAGGGAAATATATAATGAATGGCCCCCTTAATGAGTATACTAGAAGGACAGCGACAGTACATGAGGAATGGTGACGGATTGTTAAGCGTACTGCCGACCTTTAAGTGATGACCCCGACCATTCTGCCAAGACCATTTGGCACCGACTTCACATTCGTTAAATATTTGATTCAGTTAGGCAATGTAGATTGCAAGATTAAATTAGTTTTTGGTTTTAAGTTAATTTTTATTTTTCCCTTTTTAGTGGATATATTTATTATTTTTGTTTTTGTTTGATTCATTCTACTTGTATGTATCAGTTCTACGTTCGAATAAATAACAATGGCCGCTAACCTTATAGCAACGGACGGTACAGCGGTATATTGTCACTTTGATCATGCAAACGAAAATAGGCCTTGCGACCATATGATTTGCAAATGATATTCGATCTTAAGGTAGTAAAGGACTTTCTTGGTTTACTCTACACACACAGTTTACACATACATACACAGATATATAGGTACACAGGTTTAAATGTAGTTTTTATATAAGAATATTTCTTGATATCTTCTTCAAATCCATAGCAATATTTGTTAGCAGCCTTGAATAACATCAGTCATGTTATTTCGCCTATAAAACATGAAATCAACTTCTATCTTAATATAGTATAAATAATGCTATCAACAATATCTGAGTTTTGGTAGCCGAGGCAGTCTTTCATCTTGCAAGGGGTCTTGATTAATTACATCGTTGAGTGGCACGTAACACTTCCAATTTACTGCGACGCAAGTTTCCTTATTTTTGTTTAGTGAATAATAGTTGGAGTATTTTTATTGCACGATCTGTGACAACCACTTCTATTTGGACTTTTTTTATCCGTCACACTTATCCAGAATTCGTATCTCCATGGTAACACATGGGGGTATGCAGAGATGTACAGTGTTGCACTCACATTTTGCCGATGGTATTTAGTCCAGTACGTCGAATGCGAAATTATTCGTAAGCTAGCCGTATACTTTATAGTCTACGCATTTACACACTGTATGGAGTATTTTAAACAGCGCCTTTAGTGGATGGTATTTGAAACATTCAGTTTATCATACAAAATATCTAAATACGTAGACTATAAAGTATGCAATTAGTTTACGAATCATCGCGCACTGGACGTACTGATTTAATAGGCGGTGAATATGAAGTATTTAAGGGGTGAGTATGCGGTTAATATACTAGTAAAATAGCAATAGGTTTGCTTCTCTTAATACGAGGGTGGTGGACTATGGCTATATTCCTGCAGCAATAGTCTCATGACATTGACCAAAATTGTTAAGACCAGTTTCCTAAATCACTTAATGTTTAGTACCCTATAAGAAGTAAGGATCTATAAACTTCATACGTAACACAAAATGTGAAAACCTTAAACAACTTAACATTAAAAGCTATATTTCGTTGATAGCACTAACATGCTCTATTATTGTCCATTATTTTGGTTTCTTTTGTTTTTCTTTCTTCCTTAGAAAAATGCCGTCGTAGAAGAGCCAAAAATATATGGTTGTAGGTGGAACTTTGCAAGGCTCAGAACGGGTAGAGTATGAAAAATGTGCTGTCAGGAACGTCATTCCGGTACCTTCTTTGATCAATGGGTACCTTTCATAAAACCTCTCTCCCTTCCGGTGCCCGAAACGCCTCACTTTATTATAGGGGCCAATCTAACGACCTTCCTATATTATTGTATTCATTAACCAAGCTACGTTGGATGGTCAAAAAGCAATAATAAATATGACAAAATAATTGTTAAATAAAAATATATAATCAGACTATCACCTATAGGTATATTTTACACGTTTTTAATTAATTTAATTGTAAAAAACTATAGCCACCCAAACTAAATAACGATAAACAAATGGGGGAAGAGGAACCCACCACTGACCCTCGGCTTGTCAACTTTACAATTATAAACTAAACAAGTTGATCGATAATTAAAGAAGCCAGCAACACCGAACTCCTCAAAGATGTTAGTCGAGCAACTGTCTGTCACGAGTGTCGGGACCACAATTAATTATTAAAATATGCGAATTCGAGTATTCGGCACGTTTTATACACACACACACACGTGTTCAAATAATGAATACTTCAAAATTGTTTTTGTTCAACACGTTCAAAACCAATTTATAAACACTAAGGTCGTTATTTTGACCCTTTTTTAGGTCTTACCACTATTTCAATAATTTTCATATTCCCTACAGATGCTTATAATTATTCCTAAATTTATATTTATTAAGAAGTCGGGACTGGGCGCTCAATAACTCGATAAATGTTTCTTGTGCAAATAACAGTCAGACCGTAATAATATCCAGACTTCTTGTTCGTAGAATATTATATTATTTCACTGAATATATATTTGGAATTCTTGTAGAAAATAAATGTGAAGGATTTATTTACAGATGAACTAGGCTTAGTATTTCAATGTAAAACGTCTATGTTTGTCCTAAGCATACTCATAATTTTAACCAAATTTCGGAGTGTAATATTAACTGAGAAGCATACGAATTTTTCACATTCATTTTGGAGTGCTTAGTTTCGAGTGCCTTCATTACCATACTAATAACGCACGTCCCCAGACCAACACACTAACTGTTCGGTCCCAAACTAAACAACCCTTGTATTATGGGAACCGTACAATGGACTGGAGGCAATCTCAGTACATATAACTGATATAGATATTGAACATCCATGACTCAGGTACAAACATTCATGCTCATCATAGAAAGTTTGCACCTACCACGATTCAAACCGGGGACTCTCGGCACAGAAAGCAGGGGCAATTTCAACTCAGTTCTCATAGCGCATTATTTAGCGTTCTAACGAGTACTGACTACTGGAATCGAGCTTAGATCGTTACTTGAAACAACATGCAACAGCCAGCCGGTGAGGCCGGATAAGTGTTTTAATTTCTACTAGCGTGTGCTACGTAAATATATGTGTTGGTAATACACAAAAAGCTAAGAAATGAAGAAGCTACAAAGCGATAAAGTATACATATTCTCTCTTTAATATATACATAAACCACTTTCTATACGATCACATCCTCAAAAACATTGAATTAAATTATTAGAAATTTAATAATAGTACAGATTCTACTTTTACTTTTATTATATTTTCATAATTAGACCGTTAAAGGATATTACAAGAATGCATTATAATAGATTATGAGAACGTATGTAAATTCAAATCTCATACATAATATCAGGTTGGAGAGTCAGAGCTTTTTTAACCGACTTCATAAAGGAGGAGGTTCTCAATTCGGTTGTATTTTTTTTTTTGTTAATCCACTAAGACGCTGTTAGTTAATTATTTATTTACTTTGTGAAATATGATACTAGGTTCTAGGAGTCAAGGGTCACGAGAGAAATCTTATTCTCCATCAAAATTGCCATTGGCATAATTTCAAACGTAATTAATACGAAGCTATGTTTAGCTTAGCTTGCGGTAACAGTTTGCCTTTACCTTTGGCCGCGATAACAGACTCGCTCAGCGCGGTAAACCTTCGCAATTATGAGGTAAGCGTGTGCGACCGGTCGAGTTCACTTTTTGTTATATTTTGCATGTATTTTCAGCGGCTTTTATTACACACACGACAAAGTATTAAAGATAGTATAATAGGTACAATATTTTAGAGTTTTGTACATGATAGCTTGTTATATTCCGTGGTAATATCAATACAAGTATGGAATTTTTAGGCTTCGGCCGTGGCTAGTCACCACCCACTGAACAAAGCCATGTCGCCAAGCGGCCTAGCCGTGTTCCGGCATGATGTTCGGTGTTGCCATTCATGGATGGCGGGTCAGATCAGTTGCGCTGCATGTGCCTAGTGAATGTAGCGTCTCTATCTACTGTCGCCTTCCTACTTAGGCAAGTATGCTCCATCGTAGATCTCATCGTCACTTACCATCAGGTGAGATCGAGATCAAATACTTGCCTATAATGTAATAAAAAAATAAAAAAAAGAATTTAATTAAAACAAGCGTTTTGTATGTATTAAGTTCTAATAATGGATATATTTTGGTAAATAGTGATTAGATCTTAGTGTAGGCACACACGAAACAGAAGAGAAGAGAAAGAAGTTTCAGGGTTTTTTGTCGCTATAATTCTATCCACAGAATCTGAATCAGAATGATTTTGTTAAAAAGACGTTAAGAGATTCTACTACCCGTTCGGCAGAGACTTACTATTACCCGGAACTTTGTTTCAGAATCAGAATCAGTTCTTCAGAATCAGACTATTTTTTCTCCATGTAAACCATTAAGTGCAGTACTTATGAATCATCAAAATAGTCACAAAATCTAAGTTACACCTATACCACCCGCTCGGAATGCCGTTCCTATGAAGAAGAATGGGCAATAAACTCCATGTTTGCTCTTTTTAAAAAGATCCGTTACATTTATGAGCAGTACATTGTTGTGGGTATATGAGAATAATGTAGGAATGGCTAGGCTAGGCTAGGCAGACTAGCAGCTGGCCAAAAAAAATTATTAATTTGTATATCATTACAAGTTAATAGCTAAATGGTTGTGACATTTACAAATTACTTCAAAATGATATTTGGAGTATCCGCACTACCGAACAGAATATTGTATCAGCCAGCACGGCAGTTCCAAACAACGGGAGCGGGACGTTTCGTAAAGTACCATTTTGCTGCGCCCTACATTGCTGCTGGGGGCCGGTCGAAACAGCCTTTATTAAATCCCTTCCACGATATGCTTTATTACGTTTCAGATTAAATGTGCCTCGCCTTGTTTCTGCTTCTGTTATTGTTTATCACTTTACATTTAAACGAATATTGGAGAAGGGGAGAAGGCGAATAAGAGATGATTGATGTACGGTGATGTCATTGAATTCATTGTAATTCTTAAAAAAAAAACACGCGAAAATATAAATATAATAAATATAAATACGCGAAACTAATCAAGCGGATTTTATCGCGTTTATTATAAGTTCCCGACGTTTCAGCTGCTTTACAGCAACCATGTTCACGGGAGGACTGAGGTGGTTAACGTCCTAGTGTCATAGTTTGAACCGGGGTACGCTCATATTAAGTTGTTGCTTGCGGTCCGATCTACGCAGAAAGTGCTCACAGTATCTTGAGGTCTTGCAGTGTCTTGCAATTAGTTTTATTTCAATGTGTAGTATTTGCGTAAATATAAAAAATCTATATGAAAAACAGCTCTATTAAATTTTAAAAGTACGTTAAATATAACATATGTATATAACATGTAAAGCAGATTCAAGTTGTCAAAAATACGAGACACGTTTACGATGATGAATGAGGAAATCTTTATTATGATAGGGATTCTATTGCTTTATTTGAAATAATGTACATAAATAGCCTACTAATAATGTAAGCGAGAAAATAAATATACAAATATCCGTAGATTCAATACTATTCGTCTTGTAAGTATATTTCGCATCAGACAATGTCGGTTGTATGAGGCACTGCATTGCGTAAAATCGCTTTGCTCTATAACTCTATAAAGACAATAAGCTCTTGAAAATGTGTTTCCCCAAAGCGAGGCAACGCCACTGCCTCGGAGGGAGCTATTCAAATCCAGGAGGCGATCAGTGATGAACGGCAAGATTTAAGATTTATTGCACGAGATATCTTCATTGAATAAGCTTTCATGCGTATTTTCATCACTATATTTCCAAAAATGTTAATAGTACGCACCTATAAATTTTAAATAACAATCCTAAATATATTTTACCATAGCTTTTTTTAATATTGAATATTTGAGAGAAATAAAGCCTACCTAAAAGTTTATATATTTTTTTTAAAGTATCGGTAACATTGATTGTAATACTTTAACAAACAATAATGCCTTGGCATCGTTATGAATTTATTCTTGATTCTTTTAATACGAATCAACATATTTTCGTTAATTTAAAAATCATATTTAAAAATTAAAATTAAAGTATATATGCTTAAAAATATACTTAAGGCGGTATACGTCTAGAAAACTACCTATATATAAATTTGAGATTCTACCCAACATATCACCAAAATTCTCCTTTCACACGATACATTAACGTTATACAACCGTTAAAGTTACATAACTGTTATTTAACGTTAACGAAACTCATGCAATGAACCATTATAATCACGCCGCAGGTACAACACTCGCCTCATTAGCGCTCCAGTTACGTTTTGTTTCAGTTATGGCCCGTTGTTTAATTTCCGAGTCGTTTGTTACCATACCCTTTAATTTGCGTATAATTACAGCGACTTTACTTATCGAAGTTTATTTTGTTAAGACATAATTCATTGTTACTTAAGTCAATAATTGTGGACATTGTGCTTTGAGGCACAGAAAATGGAATTATAGTTGAAATGTTTCTGTACCTTCGATCAAATGGACAGCTTAGCGCTAAATTATTATTATTATTATACTACACATTGATATAAAATAAGTTTTATTTCAATAACAATAATTAATTAGAAATTATAAACATTTTTTTAATTAGTATCATTTTCTAATAAGTTTTATATAATAAGTACGTGTTAGGAATAGATTCAAACGACGTTCAAAGTTCAGAGCGCACCCAGGGACACTGAAACAGGTCAACCGTGTTGTCCATTCGCTGACCGGAAATGTGTTTGCAACTCAACCCTAAGTTTCACATAACAACATTCATTGCTCTGCGAGTAGATTGTCGTAATTTGTAGGTGAGTAGTATTTGGAAAGCAAATTTTTAAAGGTATATAGTTCGCTCTCGAACTACATATAAAATATTTGCTTTAAGAAACATAATCACGAATGAAATAAACGCGCACTTTTCCATTGTGTGTAACATAGGTTATATGTTATATGTGTATTCATATTGATTGTATTAATGTAAAATCCAAATATATCAACTCTCACTAGGTATAGACAAAAAATATGTAAAAATCAGTCAAAAAATTTTGAAAGAAAAAACATAAATTTCCTTAAAGAAAACGAAGTCCAAACAAAATTAAAAGAGGTTTTAGCAAAGAATAATTCAAAAAGTTTCATTTGACTGCCGAAGTCTTCAATCGAAGGGTAACTTTCTAAATACAACCTTAAGTGCTCGCTCAGCCTTCAGAGACGTAAAGAACGAACGTTTTGGGAAATATTCAATAAATGAATTACGTATTTCGTTTCATGTCAACCCAAAATGTCAAAGTGAAATTAGCTTTATTGAATTTTGTGGGTTGTTTGGCTTTGTAGATTTTACTTTGAAAGTTATACTTATGTCCGTAGTTATTCTTAAGCCTGTATAGGTAAGTTCTTGTTTAAACATTGTAATGTAGAGCCTTTACAAAACTCTATAATAGACTATTCTACATTTAGCTGATTTTTTGTTTGGTTTTGAAATGTTCGTCGTAGTCCAGGGAAGGTTTACCCGGTGAGAAAATGGGGAAAAGTTGCAAGGACGAAAAATAAGTCTTTATTGTGCTTTATTTTTTCTGACTGTCAGTTGGTCTGCCGAACGTCAGACGAAAGGTTATCTGTCATTCTGTCACCATTATACGTTAGGTACGAAGTTCGCCGGGACAGCTAGTATAATATATATGTTTAATATCTATGTAAGTATTGTGTACTGAGATCGACCTCAGGCTATTTAACGATCGCGATCATTAATATGGGACCCATTTCCTATATTATCAATAACACTTATAATGCAATAAGGTCGTATATTAGTACGTCGTCATATCTGAGAGCAGTTGACACTAGTAACGTCGTTCAAAACAGTAGCTCTTAAGGTATACGTTTGCTGTACGATATTCAACCTTAAATGGATCCCAAATTGAAGTTCGTGACTCCACGGCATCCATAATACAAGCGTTATTTCGGTTGGGACTTTAAAGTTGGTATGTTCGTATGGCGATTTTATTATTATTATAAAAAAAACACGTGGAAAGTTTTGATCACCCTCAAATCAGTTTCAACCACCCCAGACCACTGTGTAACAGCGCACAGTACTCTCTCACTGTCCTACAGTCCTCGTCCGTGTCGTAATTCGGCGTAATTTTCGGGTCCGACACCCACGCAAATGGACTGTGCTCACCCGGGACAGAATATCAATGTACCCCGCCATTTTGTAAACCTGTTTTTAGGATAAAATATATTATGCCGACGAATTTATGCGATACTCTACTCTAGTAGTAACGGAAATCGTTGGCGTCACTCGAACGGACGATGTTCTTTATGACTTGGAAAAGTGGTGTAATATGTTTGAACGAGAGTATATGTAATGTATTTAAGTTAAATTGTGGCAATTAGGTATATTTTTTCGGTTATTAAATTGCAATTGTCTACTGTCGTTGTCACTTGTCATGGGGTTTATGTGCATTTAAGCGATTTGTGCACCGAAGCACTTGGGGAAATATCCATAGACTAGTATAGTACGGACAATGAACAAAGTTGATCCTAGGAGATCATTCAGCTATTGATGAGACCCATTTGCCGTTTCCTAGCACATGCTTTGGTTCACACACAAACACACACATAAACTCTCTCTCTCACACACACGCACACATACACACACATGCACACCCACTCACACATACGCGCGCACGCACACACACATACTCACTCACACACACATACACACACACACACAAGCATACACACACTCACACTCCCACATACACACACACAAGCATACACACACTCACACTCACACATACACACACATACACACACACAAGCATACACACACTCACACACACAAGCATACACACACACAAGCATACACACACTCACACACACAAGCATACACACACACTCACACACACACACACAAGCATACACACACACTCACACGGGTTTGGTTTGGTTTAGTTAGACCCTTATTACCTGTATCTTGACATAATTGTCTTATTTACATGAGTTCAAACAGTTCTCTAAGCAATATGAAAGCTAAACCTAATCACAAACAAAATACTAAGTCAGTCCAAATTAGATAATTTTAAATAGCAGTACAAATCAGACTTAAATAAACGACCTACAGTCTAGCTCGCTAAATCAGTGCAGTAATTTAGATCCAGTGAAACATGTCGGTGAATAGTTAAACACTGCGGGCCCGGATTTGGCAAGCATTCAGCGATCCGCGACCCGTACATTGATGTTATACGCTATAAAGTTCTGACTACACTGACACTAACCTCAGAGATTTTTCCTTAATATTCAGATTTATTTTTGTAAATATTAATTTGCATGTACACCGACTTACCATATCAATCATTCTTTATTGTATCCGTGATTTAGTTATTAAAGTTATCAGGTGTACGGTGCAGCCGTACATTGCACCAAATCAGCACTTTCCGTGGCACGAGCGACTTACTTTGCGATGCATTTGAGTTCGCGATCGGCTAGCAAGTAAACCGCGCGTGCTCACTTACCATCATTTCCCATTTAGAATAACAAATATTTAGCCCAATAAACTTTTACTTAAACGTTCAGTGTTTCCTTCAGTAAACACCCCTAGCAAGGAAAAGGTGTACGGGACGAGCAAGGGACCGTACATCAGGGATAAAGTCTGCTCACATTGTCGCCTCATAATGAACTGAAAATTACATTATCATTATGTAAGATTTTGTATTGTCGCAATGGAAAAAAGCTAATACGAAAAAAAAACGTATTTGTATAAGCAATCTGTCAAAAATGATTAAGATGCCATTTCTATTTGGTTATGTACGGATATACTTACTTAGGGCCCCTAGTATATTGTAAGTACATATAGGTAAACTTCAGTTCCATTCCAATAGTTATCACCCATCTCTCTCATAAAATATTGACCCCAATCGGTAAGAATATAACGCGTGCCAAAATTCTATTCTAATGGCAGCCAATGTAATGTTCTAAAATAGTCAGTTTACCAATGAAATTGAAGCGCTCAGATCAAATGTACCGTCTGTTGTTTCCTCTATTAACTCTCGGGATACAAATGAAAATCAAACAAAGGGGCCTCAGTGCCTACCGACCCTTATGAACGGACGCAAAACGGAGCCTTGTTCAGGAAATTAAATGAGCTTACCAGTTCTGTTGCTGACTCTTTTTTAAAACTAGTAATATGTTTAGCTCCGCAAAGGCCTTTGACATGCTGCAAGGCTCAAACTAATAAATAACTCACAAGAAACATATTTCACACGTCAAACCGTTCGTTAAAGCTTCCAACTTAGCTTTAAGCCTAATAGTTACGAAGGCTAAGTTTAGCGTATCATTTGCGAAGATTTTACGGATACGAACTTTCAGAATTTAACGCATTAAGTTTTGCTTTTAAAAGCACAGCGTATGCTTTGTTACCTTATGATGTAGGTTACTAAAAGGTTCCTTATCCAGTAAAGTATCGATTATAAATAAACAGTGTATATGTTGACGTTGGCAATGCTCAACAACTATCCAATATAAATATAGCAATGGTATACGTAGTTCCGAATTAGAATATCTTAGTTGTAGAATTTGGGTTGATACATTTTTGAGCCATACTATATACTAACTAAGAATTAATAAATACTTTATAGGGGTTGCTGTAAAACAAATTTTAAACTTAAAACATCTAAGTCCAAGTTCCCGAAACTATGCAGGTATTTTAGCTCAGACTAACGAAGAATAAATTAGGCAAATCCTCACAATGGAAATACCCGAGACCGTTACAGTTTTCCTACTAACTCCTAGCGTGTGGTCCGCTTAGAAAACATAGTAAATTAATACAGAGTTTCTTGTTCATACAAAATGTTGAAAAACAATAGCTGGTTTATAAAGACATATGCTATTGTATCTAATAATTATGTTTTGTGTATAAAAACGATAAACGGTTATAAAAAGGTAACAATTTAAAATTTGAGTACATAGAAAGGTCAGCCATGAATGTTGTTTATCAGCAGATAAACCAAAAAACTCAAAACATTAAAAAAAGCTCGTCAAAGCTTTAACATTAACACCTAGCTGTTAAAGAAATCACAAAGGTTGAGACTTGGAATTATTTAAACCTGGCCATCCTATTATATTCAAATTATATCAAATTATCGACGATATCGTAGTCATAGCAGAGTCGCTGGAGGACCTAAGCTCAATGCTCGAAGACCTCAATAGAGTCTCCCAACAGGTGGGTCTTAAAATGAACATGGACAAGACAAAGATCATGTCGAGCGTTCATGTTCAACCCAGAACAATAGCCGTTGGGAGCTCTATTCTCGAAGTTGTGGACAAGTACATTTACCTAGGGCAGATTGTTCAGCTAGGTAGACATAACTTCGAGAAAGAGGTCAACCGTCGAATCCAACTCGGATGGGCAGCGTTCGGGAAATTGCATGATATCTTCTCGTCCAAATTACCTCAGTGTCTGAAGACAAAGGTTTACAACCAATGTGTGCTGCCAGTGATGACATATGGTGCCGAGACGAGGTCGCTGACTATGGGCCGCATAAGAAGGCTCAAGGTCGCTCAACGCGCAATGGAGAGAGCTATGCTCGGGGTTTCGCTACGCGATAGAATCAGAAATGAAGAGATCCGTAGACGAACTGGAGTAACCGACATAGCTCAAAGAATTTCCAAGTTGAAGTGGCAGTGGGCAGGGCACATAGCTCGCAGAACCGATGGCCGTTGGGGCAGAAAGGTTCTAGAATGGCGGCCACGAATCGGAAGACGAAGTGTAGGACGGCCCCCCACAAGGTGGACTGATGACATCACACGCGTCGCAGGAAGCCGGTGGATGCGAGTGGCGGAGGACCGTGTTGTGTGGAAGTCGTTGGGGGAGGCCTATGTCCAGCAGTGGGCGTCTATCGGCTGATTGATTGATTGATTGATATATATCAAATTATACCTAAGGTGAAAAAAGGCTTTTTAGGCTGACTTTACAAAATAAATTAAAACAAATAGCAATCTAATAGATTTCTAGTGGATCTAAGTTAAGCACGATAGTGCTTAACTTAAATCCGCGCGATAAAGAAAAAAAAATATGAATAGTTATTTTTAATGAATTAACTCGTCGATAAAACATTAAAGGCTGCAACTATGTTATCTGTATGATCATAAGCTGGCATATCATTTTTCACAATCCAAGTGGAACCACTCTTTCCTTTATTAATTACATCTAATATTCCAGTTGCCGCCGACTCCACCCTGAAACCACAAAGTAATTTTAGAATTTTCGTGTCATGTTTCTACATTTAAGCTTTTGAATTTTTAAGCAGTGAAAAAGAATTGTATGAAAAGTTTTAAAAAGTTCCTGTAAGTCTAAAATGCGGGGAATAACAAAAAGCCTCTTTCTACATAAGTATATACTTACGTTAGACTATTATGCACTAGATTTATAAAGAAAAATCCCGTTTGTTACGTCCTTATGCAGCCTTGTTTGAGAGTTGTAGATAATATTCTTTCATATTTTATTTGCGACCGTTATTACAGACTATTATTATGGTAAGCTTTTTTGTTTCAGTGTATTTGTTGATCACCGAAAAATCAATATATATATATATATATATATATATGCATCTATATTTGGAATACATAATATCATAAGTAAGGTATAAGTTAAAGTTTATTAAGTTAATATACCTTTGTCGTACTGGCACTCGCGAAGTAATTTGACCGGCGGAATTTTTGTCAAAGTTCTGTGAACCACTTCTGTACAAGATGGCCGTGTCTGTCGGCCCGAGGCAAACGGTTAAAACACGCACCTGTGTCTTTGAGTAGAACTCCTCTGCCTGGAAAAAACAATAAGAAAACACGTGCCTTATGATTAGGAACGGCTAAAGCAAGCTTAAATTATGCTTGGTTTCGTCATACAATATTTCAGCTGTTTCTTACGGTCTTTCGGATACGAATCTTTTTAGTGAGATCCTTTATACTTATAATAATATTAAAATCGATTTTAATTATGAGTAAATGAGTGGTATTACCTCAGACAAATTAGCCTGGACTCGTCAAGGTGTATTGCTTTGCCAGAATCAGAAATGGGCATCGGTCATAAGCGTTATAAAATACTAGTGGTTGTGTGTAGATTATCTCCTAGTATGTGATGATTTTAGTTTGCATGAGTTTGCACGTATGCGTGGTTGTGTGCTGGAAGTGTTTACTGCCCCTCCTTCACCTTTGATCCTTGATCTTTTGAACGAGTGGCAATGCAGTTGGGATACAACAACTAAGGGCCGCCACCTCCACCAGTTCTTTCCTTGCGTTCGTGATCGTTTGGAGAAGACGTGGATGGAGGTGGACCACTGTGTGGCACAATTTTTAACAGGCCATGGTAACTTTAAGAGCAAATTATTCTATTTTAAATTAGTACCCTCGCCTCTGTGTCAATGTTCAACGCCGTATAACGAAAACGAGCAATCTGCACATCACATCCTCTGGGAGTGCAATCTCTGGCAAAACGAACGGAACATTATGCTTAATAGTTTGCAAGTAACTTCTGGGGTTGTATACTACACAGACCTTGTGGAAACCAGGGATAACTTCCGTGCGTTCAAGCGTTTTTGCCATACCTACTACTGGAATCAAGTTTAATCAGCTCACAAGTTTAGGACCAATTAGTATTTAAACTCTCCGTGGTGCCTTACACCTGGAATTAGTCCAGCTGTAACAGTCTTACTTCTGTGGACATTTGTCTACCAGATCTTTTTGTCTCCCGCTTTGCAATGGAGGGAAGTGGATAATTTTCTTCCAACTCCTCCTATTTATCTTTCGATTAATTTCGTGCGGGTTCCAAGACAATTAACTTTATCCCGGGACTCGCCGAGGGTCAAACCTCGGTGTCTTCATTGGACACCACTGTAGATCCTGGCTTACAGGAGTAGCAGTGGTGGGAGTGTGTGGCGGGCCTAGTGCCCCTCCTTCAAAAATTGGGAGAACTAATTCTGCACAGAAGCTATCTCGCAACAACTCCATTCTTCGATACTCAAAGGGTATGTCAAAGATGGTTTCTACATAAATTAAGTATCCAAAAAACTTACCCCCATAGCTATACTAAACTGCAGTACCGCGGCTTTGGTTGCGGAGTATACAGGCAGATGTGACCCAAGATTGAGGGCTAACAGTGACGATATGTTCACTATCACGCCCCCATTACCGCCCTTGTCAACTCCCATGACCTCAAGTGCTTTCAATGTACTGTTCACTGTTGCTGCCTGAAAAAAAGTGACAGTTTTTCAGTGAGTACATGGTTTATGGCTACAGGACAGGACTGGCAGGACTGCCAAATAGGACATTCTATTAAACTGCAACTACGCAAAGTAGATTTTTTCGTAAAGATTAAACCGTAAATTATATATATATATAAATTTGACACTTGTTTTAGTTTGAACTCAAAGAACATGATATTTTGAATTATCAAATTTGACTTCTTTATAAAATAAGATGCCATAACAATTATTCAGAAACCCATTAGAAGTTGATCTTAAAACATACGCCATAGGTCTTATTAAACTAGCCAGTCTATCAATACACGACACTCATACCTTGCCAGCTCAATTTATAAAGGCTCATAATTGTTACTACACGCAAGCCAACTTGAACTCGGTAAATTGATACTAACCATTCTTCTTTTCATTCACTCATGAGCTCTCAAAACACCAACGTTGTTTATGACGTCATCCAAACTGTCATAACTTTCTACGTCTATACGTAGCAGAAAAGTTCAAACATGTAGTTATAATAAAAATGGTGTATTTATTGAATGTTTTATTGCTATTAATTACTTGACATTGGCAAAATACCCGCTAAGTTGTGGGTGAGGCCATTTGCATATCCATTTTATTTCATTTCGCAAAAAAAGAAGAAGTTGTTTCTCACATGAACATTAAAAAAATAATCATTGATACTCACAAAATTAATATCCACCATTCTCTTGTGCGTTTCCTGATCCGAACTCAAAATGGCTGCGCTATTTATGACACCATCCAGTCTATAATACTTATCGACCACTTGTTTGTAGACAGCAGTTAGTTGGGCATCGTCTGAGATGTCGCATTTTATGAACTTGGCTCTCAGGGCACCGAACTTGTTTGTAAGTTGAAGTTCCAGTGTGGAGCCTTCGTGGTCAGCCACATCGAGAAATGCGACATGCTGGAATAATGGAGTTTTAGTGTTAAGTGGTAGTAAGAGTATGTACTTACCTAGCCTAGAAACTTTAAGAGGTCTTGGCGTAGTTTGTTTCAAAAGATCCCAACTGCAATAAAGAACAGCTTAGGAAAAAAATTAAGACATGATCTGATGAAACGAATATATGAAATATTTTGTTTTTGTGTGAATTTAGCTGAAGTCCATCATTATGTTATTATTAAAACGGCAATACGTATTAAAATAGAAAAGATAAGTTACTAGGTAATACTATTTGTACCGTAAATACTAAACAAGCAAACAATGAAAGCTAATATTAGGTAAAAGGAAGGAGTTTAACTCAGAAATTACTCATAGTTTTATTTAAACCAATTGTCTGTATCTACGACAGCTGTGTAGACAAATATACAAAACCAAATCCACTGTTTGTTACTGGACGTAGAAATAAGCTGAAGAGAATCTCACATATTTTATACCTACTGAGCTCCAGCTGAGAGCACTGTCTCGCCATTTTACTCGTTACCTACGTGTAATCCAGGCATTAGTTTCAAATTAAAATATTTGTAAAACGAACGTAATTATTGGCTTGCATACATTATCAATTATTGCTGTGAAATCACCGTTGTTGATTAATTTAAATAGCCTCGGGACTTACTGATAGGTACTGTTTTATTTTGATAACATGATTGTATTCGGCCAGTGCAAATAATTGCTAACTGCTCGATAAATTGTGTATAGTTAGGTACAAAACGTTATGAGCACTGTGTAAATCACACCAAACAGTAACTTTATCAGCATCATCATCACGATTGACGTCGTTTTTATCGTCAACGTCATCAACCTTGGCATGTGAACAGTAAACAGCTTCCGATTCATCGTGACTTGTTTATTAAATGCAGTCATTACTTATCTTTATTCTACAATAACAACGATTGCCACTTAAGTTATTGTGGCTGTCACTTGATTTGTTTACCTTGTAGTTGCTCACATTATACAACTTTTGTATAGCATAATTAAACATGAACACACAGGTGGTAGTGACCCTGTTTTGCTGTACCGAGGGTCTCAGGTTTGAGTCCCGGTAGGAGCACACTTTGTGTGATGAGCACGATTTCTTGTACCCGGGTCATGGATGTTTAATATCTACATAATAATTATATTCTCGCATCGTCCCCAGTCCATTGTTCGGGACTATAATATAAGCATTGCTTAGTTTGAGACGTTACAATTAGTGTGTTCTTCTAGCAATAATTATCTATTTATTATTTTGTATACCTACACGCTGTTTTAGAAGATTACGGGAAGAATTGAAGTGCTAAGTACTACGACCGGCACCACAAGGGGTGTGGTGAATAAAATGAATAGAAAATTATAGTGTATCCTTACCCTCGCGTTTTCAGCTAACAACGCCTTGACAACCCCAGCGCCCACCCCTGCAGCGCCGCCCGTCACCAAGAACACTTTATCATCCAACGAACGTTTCACGAGACCCGCGGCCATTTTAATAATTACATTCGAGAATAATACGAAATCAATTACGCGCTTCACCTATCTTTATCTACAGCTAACAAAATGGTATTTGAATTTAGACTTTGAAACGTTAATAATAAAATTTGATTTTAAATAATACGCGATCGCTAAGTTATAAAGTTGAAGTATATTTTTATTTCAACTCGAACAATGCAAGACGATGCAACAACACAAAGGTGTGATGCGTACTAAACAAAATATTGAACAAATTTCTGTAAGCGACGCTGTTATCAATTTGATAAGACATGTTGAAATTGGATGCGATTTTGGATGATTGAGCAATAAGTCGAGTGCTAATGTTGACATTGATTATTTAATCATGTATCGTGTGTAATAGATTAGCAGATAATAACTAAGTACAATGAACGTCTAAAGGTTCTACGTGATAAGCTTAGCTTATATAAGCAAATGGTGACCGTTATCCGTATACGAAAAACGTCTAATTTAAAATACGAAAACATCGGATCACATTTTTAAAACCATTTAAAAATATACTTTAATTTAAAATCATTTAATGTTATACTGTTGAACAACTTTTGCAAATTTTTCAACTATAAAGAAATCTAAAAATACTGGCGAGTGTTTCACTTACAGAATTAGTTGAGGTTCGAGCTTACAACCCACCAAAAGATTTTCTCCAAATTTTAGGAAGTCTTTATCCATTTTTACCTTTAATTTTCGATGCCACAATGCTCTCTAATGTCATTGTAAAAGCCGCGTTTCCAGCGCCTGTTTTGCTCTACACATTTCCCCCTGCGCGGATAAAGGGGGGGGGGGGGGGGAGGGTACAATCGTCGTTTGTATCGAAATACAATGTTTTATGTATGTGTTTTGAAACTTTTAGCAGGAATCGCGGCTTCAGAGATTACTTTGGTGATCTCTAAAGATGCTATATCAGTGTTACACCGTAGTACTTCGGGGTTTCCCTCTGGCGGCTCATTTCAACTCGAGGGGTTGACGCGGCGAAGCGGCTAAAGCGCTGTCAAGTGCTCGCCTATTGAATACGCAACAATAACGCGCAATAGCAGGCAGCGCTAACGATGCTTTTTTGAGTCTTTTCAAGGAAAAAATTGTATATACCCCCGCCCTAAGAGCGTTGAGCTCCCATAGCTCTATGTTCTCCTATACATTTGTTATGTTCTTGAGGTTTGACGATTCTGCGTTGGGTTAGGGCAAGGCAAAAAAAATGAAATCCGTTAATTGCGTGACATATACAACGTGAAGTCACAAATTTGATATATAAATTTAAATTAAAAAAAGAGCAAATGTGCCTTCACGTTAAGAATGGCAGGTTTAAATGGTAGTATACCATTTCTGATTCACGCTGTATATGAATTATTTTGTAAATTGTTTTCACGTTACGCAAGAACATATTGTATAATGCTCAAATGTTACCGCTATATAGCGTGTTCAAAAACTTTGCAACAACAAAACGCTTTTCATTCCAGACATTTAAACCTTGCATTCCAGTTTTTATTTTAATTATTTCAGGCTCGTACATTTTCCTCTTTATTAACATGTGACGTGGAACTCGCGAAATAATAAAGAGCAAACAAAAGCTTGTACGTACAGCTTCATGGGGGGGAATGCGGCGTAGTCCGTGAGTACTCTGCACAAGTGAAGCATGCTTTGAACGAGCTAGTAACTATCTTCCATTAACTATCTTCCAGTAACTATGCATGTATGAATGCGAGCTAGATTGATGAGGTCATAAATTAAATAGCCCAGTCAGAGTATAATAATAATACCTGCCCTTTTTAATGTCCCATTGCTGGGCACGGGCCCAGGTTAATGCGAGGGGGATTAGGCCATTGTCCACCACGCTAGCCCAGTGCGGGTTGTCGGACTTCACGCATCTTTCGAGTAACCGTTCACCGTTCAGTCAGTCAGTTCAGTCAGAGTAAAATAGTTTAAAGCCTGAGAGGCTAACGAAGTTCTTTTGTATTGTTTTTATCTATACGCGAACTCAACTAAGTAAATGCTAAAATAAACTCAGCGGGCTAGTCTTTGTGTCGATTGATTATATTAGAAAGTAGAACCTACTTTTTTATAAGTCTAATAAGTTATCAAGGAGGGTTATTTAATTTAAATGATAACTTACTCATTAAAAAGTTTCGACTAACTATAGATAATAGGTATATTAGCATCGATTTCTCTAGCACACATGCGAGCGTGCGTCATACGAATAATTCAAGTTTTACTGAACTGATTTAAGTAAGAACCTGGTATAGGTAATAAATTCAACTTAGTCAAGCTACTGGCATTCGGTCATAAATCGCAACTTTTTAGTACCAGCACTGCATTGATCTACAGACCCACTACATGGATTACGACTCGTAAATGTTAAGCCCAATTCCCTCAGTGGTTTAAATATGTCCAATGTATATATACCTACTTAAAAAAAATACTATCTTCTAGAAGTTACACGCTACCCCATGGACGTGTTGATTCTTGCCTAAGTTAAAGTATCTAAAGTGACCTATCTCGAGATTTGTTACACTATCTGGCAAGAAATGTGGTAGATTCTTGAAAACTTGGGTACCTATACCCCAATCTTAAAATGTTATTGAGTATCTCCACTGCAACCATGGCAAGAAACCGGTTCTTTGAGAATAATTTCTCCTTCAGTATAGTAAGTCATTATAACAATGGTCTACCGAAGAACACATTTGTTCTAGTGTTTATTTTTTGGACCTTTTGGCTTTAAATATAGGGTTTCTAGCCATCCGAATATTTGACGACTTTGTTATGCAGTTTTAAGGCCTGAAATATAGCCTCAATAACTTAAACACTCACGGGGTGTGACAAATATGTTAATAGTTATTGCTCGCGACTTCGTCTGCGCAAAGATTACTATGCACACACAGTTAGACATACTTATAAATAGCCTAGGAGACTTCTTGACCTATATAATTTGCTGTCCAAATAAGTACAATAATAAATCCCATGTAAGCACAATAATAAAACTACATATTACATATAGTATTCATCCGAGATAAGTAGGTACAAAAATAACTTCACAATGTCAGCGAAATAGTAAACCTTCATTAATATAACAAACCCGACATGTTGATTTTGCAATTATAACTACAATACTTTGTAATTTGAGCAGCTATTTTGCGTCAAATGTTTAAAGAAGTATTGTCTCTATACAAAATAACATACAATTTTACTTCTTTGCCAAGTATATAACGGAGCTTGTGATTACACCAACAATACGCAACTATTCATCATCCTGCTTTATAAGTAAACTTATATATACTAGTTACAAGTCGCAGACAAAAAAAAGAATACCCATTCAAATTCCGTCAGTATTACAACGCGGCATAGTTCAAACAAAGCTGATGTTCAACAGCGGGTGTCTCACTCATCAAACAGATCTCATTGCTAGGGGCGAATAGGGTTACTTTGACGACTGAAGCCTATTCCATGTTTGACAGCGTTTTTGGTCAAAAGTCGGTATGTCCAGTTCATGTTGCCCAGCTTAGCATCGTTCGCATCAAGTAAGTTGTTCGTAGAGTTTAATCCTTCTACGCTTGTATTCAAAACTGGTAGCTCCGTGCCTTTATATTCGTGGACTTTGGTTTTATTTGCTCTCCCAAATAAAAGATATCATAGATTCTATTATTCACCAAGCCATGGCAAAAATCCGCGTAGTGGATTTTGAAATACAGTTTTTGACTATCGCACGAGAACCTACCCATTTTTCGCAATATCCTTATTTGTATTGAGTAGCCTTCTAATCTATCAAAATGGCAAGTTTCATCGAAAAAAATCCAGCAGATTTCCCGTAACGTGCGAACAAACTGACAAACAAAATATCCAAAAGTAGTGGATTCGGTCTCTGTATCGAAAATTAAATCAGCTGGTTTTTTTTTCAAAACTATTAAATGTACAGACACGCTCAAGAAATTCTTATTTACGTTATGCCTTGTACTCGCGGCTACGCTCTAGCTAGCAAATAATGAAAATACCTCTAGGGTTTTCCAACATTTCACTCTACCGTGGAGTATTTTTCTCTAATTTACTTATAGAAAAGTATTTATTTTCGTCATGTGAAATAATGCTTTTTTTAATCAGCTGGCAACCCTATTTTGGGTGAAAGGCCTTTGTTGTCGTCGAAGTGAATACGCAAATGCAAAAACCCAACACCCTGTAAAAATGCCTCGAGTCTTCCGGAGTTTTATCTCTTCAGATAAAGAACAAAGCAAATATAAAATTGGATACATTTTTTGAAGGAGATTTTAATGCTTAAACTTTGTAGAATGTTTCAGGATTTATGCATACTTTTATATTTTTGTCTGGTTATACTTTCAGGCAGAAATCAGAAAGGATTGAAAATGGAAACTTGTATTTGATTTGAACATTTTTTTTGCATGTATAATAAAATCCTTTAATATAATAATTACTTTATTTTTCTTAATTCCTTCAGAGATGACTGATTTAATTCCTAGAGCAAAAGTAAATTAAGTACCTTTATACAGAGCATTTCAAAATTAAATTACCAACCCCTCATGTGCAAATAATTCCGTTCAAGTACACTCGACAGGTGGCGCTGGTGTAGCTTGCAAATTTACTTCTCTCAAAGCGTTTATATTTTTATACTGCGTTGAAATTTTATTCTTGCTAGAGTTTTGTTTTACCACTCAAGTGTACTTCAATAAATATTATACTTTTATAATAAATAAAAGTCTTGTTTTATTTTGAATGTAGTATATTGATATTAAATCACATCTACCTACTAATAATTAAAAAAAAAATGTTGTCTACATAATTAAGATTGTGATTTTTCTTTAACTTTAATGTTTCTGGACTTTAGTATTGAAATCGCGAATTCACATTATGATAACAAAACGAGCAAATTCAAATGGTAGTAGTGGTAACCCTTTCGGGTTCACGCTGTGTATTGGATTTCAAAGGGAACAAAACGGATTTTCTACAGTATTGCCTATTGTCAATGTTATGCCAATTAGACCCCTTTGGCATTGCCTATTCATAGGAACAAACCGCTTGCTGTTAATAAATTAATCGAGGAGCAGAATTTAATTAATTCAATTTCATAACAAAACGGCTGTTGTTTGTCCAGTTATTTAACATAATTATACCGAGCTTACATTCCCGTGCAAATATACGTGTGAACACACTCGACGGCTGAACCACGTAGTGTCGCAAATACACCGCATCAAGGGCACTCCAGGACTGTGCTATTTAAATTTGCCAATATTGAACACTTAAGGCCTGTTGCACAACGTGATGGCCCATACAAATTCTATTAAATAAGTTAAAGTTTGTTAGCGGACTTTACAATATACTCAAATGTTTATCGTGTGACAAATTACTGGTTGTTCTAAAATTCTAAATCAATACTAATTGCAATTGTTTTTTTTTATTTTTAAATCAAGACCTCATCTAACTTTAAGCTTTTTATAAAAATCTTAGTAACATTTTTCGTAATCTATTCTTAATGTCTCAGGTAAAATATTGTTTTGATTGTCTTTTTCGTTTTGACTTCCAAGAATGTTAGTGGGAGTGAAATTCTGTTCAGTGTTATGTACTGCTGTTTTCAGTATTTATAAGGTCGCATTCTTTGATATTAAGAATTTAAACCTTAACTTAGCTCGAACAGTTCCGATACAAGAAAACAGTAATTAGAACAGCGCAGACGAACTTGTTCCAAGTTGTTCAGATAGCTAAAGTTGTATGAAGTTGTTGATGGGATGTTAAGTGAAGACACGAAGTTGATAGAGCTATGCAGTCTTCAATATTGATATAAATATACTATGGATACTACGCCTAGAATAAAGTCAAAGTCAAGTCTAAGTCAAATCATATATTTTGTATAGACCTACGCGGGCACTTACAAATTGTCATTTACATTTTTTTCTTAACTCTACCACCGGGTCGGATCGCGATCTTGACTGAGAAGATCCGGCGAGGAACTCAGGATAATATAGGATATACTTCATTCATTTTTTTTTTATGTAGGCCTACCCTTGACACAATGAACAGAAGCTACCGCCGTACAGAATATTGGTTTCGCTGATATGAGCTGGCCAGAAACTTAATGGCTACACTTTTAAAAAAGAGATTTGTGAACATTTCCCGGGCACACCAAACCCATGTGACCGGGCGGCGCCATGGTCATGACACTATGAAGTCATTCTCGAACAGTCATCGACTCATCAAGTTAAATTAAAAATCGCTCTAACTTATTTAAAGTAGGCTTGCCTCGGGCCATGTTTATGATTATGTTTTTATCGTAAGTAGTGCGAATAAATACCGACGATCCAAGCGGAATATTCCGCCCGTGGGAAAATCTTCTTTGTGCCAATATCTAACGTCCGCAGTAGACTGTTCACGTGGAACATCAGTCATTTTTTAACAGAATAGGAGAGCTACTAACGGAAGATACATAAAGTTTTAAAAAGTGAAGTGAAACAAATATTAACGAGGCTCGGAACATAGTCAATGGCGTGTTAAAGGTTCTTCTAAATCGATTTTGATTACAAATTCTTCTATAACTCGATACCTATATGAACTAACCAGAACAATCGATACAAATATGAATGCTGGATGCATCTATCCCTATAGTAATGGCGTTTGATCGGAGCTCACTGCGCCACTATCGCGTTTATTACGATTGACGCAGAATTATATTACACCAGTAGAAATGTAAGCTGACTGAAATAGACGAATAAAAGAGTTTTTGGGTTTGTAATAATGTACACTTTTGTATGGAAGGCTTTTTATTTGTTCGGCGTATAATACCTTGAAATATGCTTTATAATAAATCGTTTTTGTAAAAATAAAAACAAAATATACCTACAATTGGTGAAAAAATAAAAATCTTATTGTAGACCATTTTTCAACTTTGCATAATCCTTAGCGAGGAACCTTGATTTATAATTTAGCCTGGCTGAAAAGATTAAGAACGATTTATTTTTATTTTTATTTAAAATTTATCTCCTGTCTCAAATCCTAGCTTCAAATAGCAAGTCTAGACAGGTTCCCCCCTCACACACATGTCTCACATAAATTCAACCGCCACAACCCGTTTCCAACGCTGGGAGCACATTTAAATTTGATCAAAGACCCGCGAGCATCCCCTGGCGGTGCAAAATAGTATTTTCTGCTCGAGAGAAGCACATATGAAGGGACATGCCTTTCACATTTCGAGTCTCCGCCGCCAATTCCTATTTCATTTTCTACATATCAGATTTCGTTTTGTTGATAAGACTCCGTATTATTTCGTGTTTGTTGACCTACAACCGTTATTTTTGTGTCACCCCTTTTGTAAGGTTTTATTGTTTGGGGAGATGATGATTCGATGTCTGGATTAGATTAAATAAGTAAAAAAATATATGACGAAGAATGGAAAGCAGTTTTTTGATAGCGTTATTGAACTGGGAATATTTTACAACAGGATACAGTAGGATGTTCCACAATTTGAGGGTGTATCTGATATGACAGTAACCTCGCACCCTATTCGCATTGATACCTAATATCATAGATAAAACTGTCTGCGTACCACTTTAGCTTACTCCTTCAGGGAATACAGAACGATGATACCACAGTAAACAAAACAAAATTCAATGAAGTTCACTCGCAATTTGAATCAAAACCGGCGCCATACTACTACACACAATTGAAAATAGAAAAAAAGTACTTCTGACGGAAAAGTGTGACATCCCTGTGATACTTGCTGTAATAAAATAAAAAATAAAGGCAGTTGGTAGTTACCCTGCTTTCTGTGTCGAGGGTCCAGGGTTCAAATCCTGTTAGGTACAAGCTTTGTGTGATGAGCGTGAATGTTTTTATCAGAGTTAATTAGTATTATAATATTGAGTTCGCTCTCATTCCATTGTTCGGTATCCATAAAACAAGCGTTGCTAAGTGTAGGACCGTATATTTGGTGTGTTAGGCTGGCAATATTATTATATTATAATCAAATAAAAATATACTTACATTCTATTTCACAATCAGGAAAATAAAACGGAATAAGAAAACTATGCCAGAGAATTGCACCTTTCTACCAATCGTAAAACGAGCGACAAAAGACAAAGCACGTCACTCGGCAAAAGCCAATCGGATTCCTACCCTAGTTCATTGAAAATTAAATCCCTACTCCTTTGTTGCATCTGATCGTGAGTTCTCGCTAACGCTGAATCCTTATCGACACTTTATCCACCGGATACGGCGCACAGATGCAATTTGCACCCTCAAATTGCATTCCCTACGTTGCCATACCCGTTTCCGGTCAACTGCCCTAGAGGTTTTCCAGCGAAGATTAACTTTAATACTGGAGAGCTTTTGAGGCGAGACTTTTCATGCGAGAAATTATTAAATTTAATTAGGTGGTAATTCCGTGAGTGTCAATCTTAAGCTTTTAAGTTATCGTTAAGTTTCATAAAATTAAACTGAATTTAGTGTGACTTGTTTGTTTTTATTAGGTAGGTAGCAAGCTGGGCGCGCGAGATGCGGCTTCATAAACGCGGATTTTAGTTTATTTTACCCAAACATGTCATTGTCCTACAAGGACAAGATAATATATAATAATATAATATCGCCAGACGAACAAACCAACTATACGGTCCCATACTAAGATTGTTTTATGGGTACCGTGTAATGGTCTGAGGGTGAACTCAGTATATAGTACTTATATAGATATTAAGCATCCATGACTCGGGTACAAACATGCATGCTCATCACACAAAGCTTGTTCCTACCAGGGTTCGAGCCCGGGACTCTCGGCGCAGAAAGCAGGGTCACTACCAACTGCGCTAATCAGGTTGCCAAAAGATCCTAGTCATCACCCTTATTATAAGGCGTTGCCGAAAAAAAAATCTTGAATATTCATCGAATAGATTCCCGTGATCGCTGTTAAGGCAAATAATTTGTAGGTCCTCAAGAAATGTCAGTTTCGGATACCTTCGTTACAGTCTAATTAAATGTAAGATAATCATTAGTTAGAGGTATTTAGTTAGGAATGGTCATCGTGTGTATTGGGCCTTCCAATACTAATAATAAATGATAACACGCATTTTTAATGTGGATGTTTATTGATTCACTTTTATGATGTAATTAATCGTGCCATAATTCTATATTAAAATCAGAGACAGATGTCACTTGTCAGATTGACATCTACGGTAGCGTTCACAATAGTAAAGTAATACATCACAGGTCATTATCATGTAAGTAAACATCATTTACCGAACGCAAATTCAGGTAAATTTGCGAAGATATAATTTTAATTTTAAAATATTTAGTACACTGAAATGATCATTTATTTCGGAAATGAAATTCGTGCGGAATGCAATTCCATTACTTTTCCAATATTAAATATTCGGCTACCGAGTGCTCGGCCCCATATCATACGATAAATTTAACGTAACAACACAACACAGACCAATGAAGAATCTTCATTGATTTTGTTCAAATATAAGGGCAACCCTTAAGAAAAGCCTCAAATAATATACATTCCTTTTCAATGACAACACTTAACTTTTTATCTTGGATATGGACCCGTTGTATACTTATACAACGGGTCCATCACAACCATTTTACGTTACGTTATGGTAACATAATCATTTTCTACCCTGCTCACACCAATGGTTATATAAATAAGAATGACTGCGACAGCATGCTTTTTTAATGACGTTACGATTACATTAGGAGTTCCTGCTTACCATACTATATTTGTTTGAATTGATTGCTCGAATCAAAAGTGAGGCTGTAGCCCGCAGCATCGATCAAAGTCTTAGGAGGCAGGGAATATGCATGTTTATTTTCCTAATATTAACAGAATATAAATTTGAAGTGGCAGCTTCCTAACTATACTTAGCACAAATCGCCGACGACGCAATGGTAATTAATAGGCTCCATTAGTTAACGTTTAACTCTACTTGTTACGTAATTACACTATTAAAGTTAAGTGAAACGATCCTAAATTTGAAGTGGCCCATATAAAGCCTTCTAAAATCTAATTGAACCATTAAGCCCCGTTGGCACTAGTGGACAAATATCCCACGACACGTCAAACTCGAAATCTAAGTAACAAAAGATCGACCGACAACTTAGTTAACGTATCACGAATATCAATTCCCGACCTTTTGTCATCTTAATAAGGTTCTTTAGCCAAGTGCTTTTTCGCCCGAATAGTGAAGTCTATTGAAGCTACTAGCTCTGTTATATCATGTAAAAAGATCAGAATACTAAAATGCTGAAACAGCTGTCTATTTAACAATGATAAGCGCTGGTCACATTTTTATGAAGAAAATAAATAGCCGCGTTCAGTCTAACAATTCATCGTTGCCGGCTACTCGCATTTTGGGTACATGACGCGTGCGTATATAGCAAAGCAAATTATTAAAGTGCTGCGAGCACTGTCTTCTGTGCTGCTAGCTAGTCTGTGCAGTCAGTATGTACACGGCTAATATTTATAATGTTGTTCGCAGGTCCTCTTCGATAGTTTCACACTCGGGCGCTTCATCTCATTCATCGAAGATGGCTGCCCAGACGGCTACATGCAGATCCAAGAGGCGAGCCGACCTCAAGTCGGGGGGTCGTGGTGCGGAACCTCCTGGGGACCATCTATATACTACAGCGAAACAAAATCTATTACCCTTATCATACGACTGCTGCATCTCTCCAAAGACCAGAATAACTATAACTTCGATTTTCGTATGGCGTACAAGGTTTTGAGGAGAGAGTACGCTACAGTGAGATATGGGGGCACCCCCCCATCTGGTACGTAAATCATGTAGACTCTGACAAATGGCTACCGTTGTCTGTTCGGCTGAAAATGCTGGAATATTTTTTGCATTCTCTATTTGGTTTATTAAATATATTTCAAGTAGATTTAATAAACTACATGGTTTAGCTGTAATTTTCGCTTTGAGTTAAATAATAAGAACCTATACTATTAAATGTGAGATTCAATAAACTGCCATTAAACTATACTGTAGATATTTAGTTCCTATCAAGATACTCGTAAATGAAACGTAAAAGTACCTAGAATAGGGAAATCCAAAGTCAAGAATATTTCGGAATTCGATGTGTATCTTATAACTATATTTTATTTCAGAACGACCGTTTTTCAAACTGAGACCAATGCAGTATGCCGTAAACATATCACGCGGCGAGGATACGAACAGGGCAAAGTCACCAAAAATTCCCGAGTATTACCTCGGGGATTTGATCTCAGGAACATATTGCTCGCGGATCTTCAGCGACTGCGATCGTAAAAATTGTAGGTTACAGTCACCAAACTTCCCAGGCGTTTACCCCAGAAACCTGACTTGCTACTACGCAGTCCGACAACACGAAGTGCCTCAAGGTAAACACGCGCTTATTGTAGTCAAACAACCAAACGGACAACTAGTGTCTATCAGGAGTCAGAAGGCGATGTACGCAGCGCAACAAAACGGTGAAAACAATGGAAGGGAGTTGAAATTTTGGCAACAATGCGACGAAGTTCAGGACTATGTGACGGTGTACGATGGCTACACAACAAGAGACCCCGTGATTTTGAGATTCTGCGGAGGTGGAGTGCCCGTGCCCGAGGCGATATCGAGCGGATCCGAATTGCTGGTGGAATTCACGACATCACCTTTCGGAACGTTTTTACAACCGGCGACCTCGCAGTCGTTACACGGGTTTCAGTTGGAAGTTGAGGTAAGACTTTTTTTGTCATCTATTGTTAAAGCTTTCGTTCAGATCGTTATCTGCATTAAATTTTGCGTCAGAAACTGCTAATTTATGCAGTTCCGCAACTTCGGTCAGATGGAAAAAGTTTTTGGAATTCTACTTATATTTTGCATAGGACGCGGATCATTATCATAAAGTTATGGTGTTAATATTCTGAAACATTCGTTTTGTGAAAACGTTTACGCTATAATTTCCGTTTATTTATTGGCAATATTCAACACTTGGCAATTTATTTTGTAAGCAATTTGTTCAATATTAAGTTAAGTAAGCAACTAAGATACTAGGCTACAAGCTGCCAATTTCCCAAGGTTTTTCATCAACAATGTAGTGCTCTGAACAATCTCCTATATTATTAATGTGGCTTTGCAGTCACAGTTTATTAGTGAAATTCCCGTGACTGATCTTGTAATTTGCAAGCCATTTTATAAAATCAACTAGGTACCTACATTAAAGTGCATTACATAATAGCGTCCATTTTACACGTTTAATAGGAGCTTCCAAAAAAATCCTTTCATATTTGGACACCGCCCAAATTGCAATAAGAAGGAAAAGTTTGTATTTCTTCTACACTATAGACTCACGTGTTCGTTCGCTATTGTGTGTTTAACCGACTTCAAAAAGGAGGAGGTTCTCAATTCGGTTGTAATTTGTTTTATGTTTGTTACCTCAGATCTCCGTCATTTATGAACCGATTTAGATTTTTTTTTATTTGGAAGGATATGCTTACATATATTTTCAATTTTTTTGTATCATAATAGGAAATCATAACACCTCTCTAAATTTAATTGGCTTCGCAAATAGAGGGTTTTAAAAATACAATGTGATCAATCATCGCTTCCTAATGCTTCTATACCGCCAGTTATCTGAAACTAAACGTTCCATACATTTCCAAAATTAGGTTAATACAGTAACAAAAATAGTGTAAAATATTTTAACACATCAATCAGTAAGTTATATGTATCACTTTGATGTATAACATTTTTTTTTTTTTTTTAAACTCTGGAAGCCAGTAATATTATGCCGTGCGCTCAATACAGAGTGTAATATTTTAAATATCCAAGAATTTTATTTATTTATTTCTTTTTCTATGTTATCTTTATAACCTACTGTTAGCACTGTTAAATTATTTTACAATATTATTGTTACACCTCCTATATCATAATGGGGTATCATTTAAAGTGTTTCACAGTGTACAATAATAAATCAAGAAGTGGCCTGGAGGGTTCTCTTGGGCGCTTGCCAAAGTGTAATTAGTAGCGTCGGCTCGCACGGACGGTCACAATAATGGAGCCAGCACCTCTACACCAGCTCTCATTGTTTTAACTTATGAATTTAGGACGCGACCCCTGTCTTTTACATTGGCATATATTTTTGCGCCTTCTGCGAGGCTATTTTAAACCATTAGAAATCGATATCGGACACGGAATCGAAAACTTTCAAACTGGATTACCGCAATCGCTGTTAAAATTTCCGAATTTGATTAAATTCGATGTATCTTCATGACAATACCAAATATTTTTTTCAAAAAGTTTCCGTCGGAAAGCTCGTCGGGAGCGACACCAACATCGGAAAGTTTTAATCCGTTTCCGATGTCGATTCGAATGATTTAAAATAACCCACCTGGTAATGTTTCATGGTTTTTTTGGTGCTACTGTAGTTGTTTAAATAACTCACTTTTATTCTATGAACAATATTATGTAACTTGCAGTCCATTCTATCACAACCCAATTAACTATAACAATCTCAATGGATTGCCGCCGACGCTTATCACACAATTAATCAATTTCAGGTCAGATTTGTCGACCAGCAGTCACCAACATACGCTAAGAACAAAAGAGCCTGCGAGTTTTGGATCCGAGGGACCGGCCGGGGAGTCCTAGAACACCCCCAGCACTCCCTACCCCCAAACACCACATGCCTTTATCATATGCAAGGGATAGACACCTCAGGGCCATCGGGGCGGAACATAATTTACAGGAGACCGTCATTTTCCGCCCCACGATTCCGAGTGTGGTTTTCAGTATTGAAATTTTATGTGACCAACGCTCTGAATCCTAACCTGCCAGAGGACGAGTACTGTGGCAGCCATTTGAATATATGGGATGGTCCGATGCGAATTTCGCCCGGGTGCAGCGATATATTTTGGTGAGTTTTGAGCTTTCCTTTTATTCGGTTTCATGATTGTGTGAGTAGGAATATTGATCGGACGTAAACGAACAATGAATTCGAAGTTAAAGTGGAATTCCATTTCGCTTTTATATTTCACACCGTAAAATATTCTCTAGAGCGCTGACTGTGAAAGCTGACGCTAAAGTAAGCGATATATATATTCTTTTGTCACAGTTGCAAAGAGAATGAGATAGAATTAATGTTTGCTTGCTTCAGACCATTGGTAAGAACAAAGAGCTTACAAATGTCCTCTTGCGCAAGATTGTTCATTAATCATTCATTATCCTTTCCAGTGACAAGGAGCGGTCAGTGCAAATGTCCAGAGCTACTTCACCGCAATCAGTGATCGTGGGCCGGCCTCCGACCAATGCTACCCTGGTAGCCAGGTTCTGCCGAGAAAGGGCGCCTAGGACATGTGAGCACGCATTGCTGAGGAGATCAAGAGCTTGTGCGAAGACCGAGAGTTTCTTGTCCAAAGGCGACTCGCTGACCTTGGAATTGAAACTGACGCAGGGAACTGCGCTCAAGTAAGTCTTTATATACAGCGTGATTCAGAGAGGGTTAGGTATTTTGATAGCTAAATTAAAAAAAAATTGCTCATGTACGTAATTTTGTTTAAATTAAACATATCGAAATACTGATGTCACATAATGATAGCAAAAGTGCTAAAGAATTGAAGCAGGTTTAAAGGTTAGTAACCCCTTTCAAAATCATACAAAATAATATATTAAGACATCGTTATTCAGAATAAAATACGTATTTGTACCTTGAATATTTTAGGCAAAAATCGGTAGGGAACTTCGATACAGAGGCCAAATCCGCCATTTGTGGAATATTTGTCCGTCTATCTGAGCATTCAACATGGGAAAATGATTAGACAGGCTTTGATTAAACATTTGTCTTATTGATTTTCAGGCCGATATACTTCAAGGCTCTCTACGAATTCGTGGACTTGCACCAAGACGGCGAGCCATGGGGTCGAGGGTTGTGTTCCAGGAGGTTCACGTCCCGTTCATTTCCTGAAGCTCCACCCGATCCACCCATCACGTTTTCGTCACCGAGAGACGTATTTTTATATGGGAGAGGTGGAAATAGGAACATAAGGTAAAATTCATCAATATGTTATCCAGTCATTATCCAGATTGGTTAGTGCAGGTTGTTAAAATACAAGCCTTCCCGTTGACGGAATGTGTGGATGACCTGCGGAGTACCTCTGCTCCCTTAGATAGTGTACTTAAAGTACCTCTAATCAACTTTTAAGCAGTGATAGCCAAGGTGGTAGAACGCTTGCCTCGGTAACGAGGATCGCAGGTTCAAACCCCCCGGCTCGCACCTCTGTCATTTCTGGATTTCATGTGCGAATCTCATTTTCAACCACGATTATCACATGCTAAACGGTGAAGGAAAACATCGTGAGGAAACCTGCATATCTGAGAGAACCCCTCGAAAGATGTGTGAAGTCCGCCAACCCGCACTGGGCCAGCGTGGTGGGCTATGGCCTAATCCCCCTCGAATTGAGGGAAGGCCCGTGCTCAGCAGTGGGACATTAAAAAGGGCTGGTATTATTATTTATTATTAATCAACTTTTAATGTATAATTCCAGTTGTACATATCGTTTCGAGGCAAATCAAGGTGAAGTGATACGGCTTCGAGTGTGGGGCATACGCAGTGGTGGTCGACTCTGCCGGTCCGTTCACTCAGCCCACTCGCCATGGTACCGATGCGCTGGTGACGTCTCCGCTGCTGTCAGGATCTTCGATAAGCCCTGGAGGGACGGCGGCTCGAGGATACCGAGAGATTGTTTATGCAGGTATTGTTTAACTGCATAACTGCTTAACATTTAAAAGTTTTCCATGCAAAAAATATTAATGCCAATTTTGATACTTATACTCATTAAAGGGATGAGAAAGAGATGCCTCATGATAGCATCATTATTTTCAAGGTTGCCAACGCAGCCTAAAATATGATACTCATTCATTAAAAATTCTACCTAAAGGGTGGTATTCGAATTGGTTGAAACCCGGAAGTGTATATCGGAAACGGCATAAGACTCGCCCCTTATTATATTGGGAGCTAAAAACATTGTTGACATGTGAACACCCCCCTGCTTTATGCCGTTAGGGTATAGAGTTCTTGTAATATTATTCAAAAAGTTTGTTAACTCTAAATACAGTTTTTAATACTTCTATCTATGTAAAGTCACATTGCAACACCAAATTAAGTTCATTCTGTACATAAATGCTTACCAATACCAACAAATTCTTCTCTGCTTCCAGTGATGTCGGCGACTACGAATTCAGATCGATCGCAACAGTCGCTGAATTAAAATTCGACATAGTCAACATGTCTGCGTCTGATGACTTTCGATCCTTTGGTTTTGAGGCATCAGTGGAGTTTGTGAGACTGGAGGCAGCGTGCGAAACCTCGCATAGAGTATATGGATCCAGCGGGGAGCTGATATTGTCATCTTCTTATCCAATCTCTGAATCAGTGAGTAATTTATCTTTAAAAAAAATTAAGTTCGGTAAATTTCTGTTATTATTAAGGTTGACCGTGACCGGTGGATGCGAGTGGCGGAGGACCGTGGTGTGTGGAAGTCATTGGGGGAGGCCTATGTCCAGCAGTGGACGTCTTTCGGCTGATAGAATAGAATTAAGATTGACAGTTTACAGTCAGACTTAGAAAGTTTCTGTCGTAGTGTGCTTAATACGACAACAAAAGACCGCGACCGATTGTAGTGTTGCACAAACACAATAACCCCACTAATAGGTCTTAGTTTATACAAAGTGCATGGTTGTTATTTTATTATTACACATTAGATTACTTTGTGGACATTGCTGTGGGTTATATGTTAACTTAATTGTTTTATAGTACCATAAGTTTTAGTAATACACAACATGTAACTGTTTTTTGTCCCAATAAAAAAAAAGAAAAAAAGAAAAAAGAGTGTCAACGAAAGCGCAAAAAAAACAGGGAAAACAGGGACAGTTAAAGATTTGCAGTAAATAGTATAGTAGTAGTATAGTAATAGTATAACTTAATATCATATAGTAGCACCTTTGTCGCTATTCACAAACGAGGTGATATACAACATTATATATACTGGCGGGCAGCGTTCCTGATGCTAAGCAATCATGTCACCATCAGCAATGTTGGTCGGGTACTCGGGATACATCAACTTTAGTTACATAATTTTCCTTTCCAATATTTCAGGATCGTTGCGAACGACGTCCTTGGGTCATCGATCCTACCCCGGGCCGTTACCTGTACCTTCAAATTCGAGGCAGCATCATCAGGGAGCCTGAACTGGACAATTTCACGCTTTTAAACAATATCACAGTGGCACCAGATTTGACACATTTGTGCAGGACTCAGAACCGTATTGCAGTGTACACTGGGGGACTAACGCCCACATTTATATGCCCGGAACCCCTTGAAGAACAGGTATAAATTAAAAGCAATTTTTGTATTACAATTACCTAACATGCAAATGTACTGAGGGTATAATTTACAAGGCAACGACCACCATACTTCCATTCTATTCATGCATCCCTTTGACTTTTAATACCTATGAAAGTTGGTAGAACGCTTGCCTCGGTAATGAGGATCGTAGGTTCAAACCCCGGCTCGCACCTCTGGGATTTCTGGATTTCATGTGCGAATCTCATTTGCAACCACGATTATCACTCGCTAAACGGTGAAGGAAAACATCGTGAGGAAACCTGCATGTCTGAGAGAACCCCTCGAAAGATGTGTGAAGTACGCCAACCCGCACTAGGCCAGCGAGGTGGACTATGGCCTAATCCCCCCTCGCATTGAGGGGAGGCCCGTGCCCAGCAGTGGGACATTAAAAAGGGCTGCTATTATAATATTATATTATACCTATGAATGTATCATTAATCTTGCAGGGACACGATTTGGTGGAAGTTTTTTCGGACGGTTGGATGAAGGACGTGGACCCTTTAGCTCGGCACGTGTTTGCATCGCCGTCGTCTTCAGATCACTTCGACTTGGACTGGCCTAGGGCACTGGGCGTGGAGCTTATAGCTGTGGAGACTGGATCTTACTATGTCTCTTGGCTGGAACTTTCGAGAAGGTAAAATAGCAGTCATTAAACATGAATGGGTTTTTCCACCCTCTTCCTTTCTCCCTCTTCCTTTAATGGTAAAGGGCATTTATCATTTAACTCACTGCCATCAGTAGCTTCTTTTTCAACTGATCGCATGTTCTCAGAATACTTTACTCCGCCTTCTAATCTCTATATAACATTATGCATACTTTGGTAGTATTAGACCAAAGTCCTCACACCTAAGACCTCATGTATCTGTATTTTTTTTATCAACAAATTGATTGGGTGCTAGGGCCGTTCAAGAAATACAAATTTCTGCATCTATGACAATATTCCGATGCGCAATCGCCCTCGCTCTCTTGCCCTATCTTAAAAGACAAATGTAGTATGAAGACGACAATGAAAGATGATGTTATTCGTCTCTTTTTGTTTAGACATGCAAGCTCGCATGGTGGAGTGTTCGCGTTGTCAGGCGAGTGCGAGTATCGGTGCGCGTCCCTGGACGCCTGCATCTCCGCGGCGCTGTGGTGCGACGGCGTGGCGCAGTGCCCGCGCGGCGAGGACGAACGACTCGCGCAGTGCTCGGCTCTCCTGCGTGTGCCGGCGCACTATGCTGTCGCACTGCTCGCGCTTACCGTGCTAGCAGCGTTCGCTGTTGTAAGCGTTGCTAATTATGCCGTACTATACGTGGACTGGGTGGCCATTAAGTCTTGGTAACACCCTTACCCTAACTAAAATAATGTCGTGGCTCACTACAAGATATATTACACAAAACTTGGTTGGTACGCCACCGACATGCTTCTGGAGGATTTTGATATAGCAGTTAAAAATAGATATCCCGATCGAGCCTTGATCTAGTAAGATGAGGGGTCTGCACACAAAAAATCTAATTGTGTTTGCGCTTGGATATAAACAATCTACGTAACTGTCTGAAACAAAAGGTGATTTCTTTAAAAAAACTGACATATGGCCAAAGATAAATTTGTGACTCTTTTCAGAGGATAAAAATGTAAAAAGGCCACCATGTATTCTTTGTCGCAGATAGCGGCAGCGCGTTCGTGCCGGCGCCGGCGCTCCGCGCTGCAGCAGCGGCTGAAGAGCCTCTCCTCAGACACGGCCATCTTCGACGAGAAAGAAGTGATTTGCTGACCAAGCGAGGACTCTGTGCGATACGTGGAGATCGACCGAGTCACCACCGTGTGACCGGCTTCACGCGCAGAGTCCTGGAAACTTCTAGCAATATACCATGTTATCTATTCAGGTGACGCTATCGTCTTTACAAAGCTGTCAAAAATCATGACATTTTCGTAACATCAACGCTAGTTCTAGTTTCGGCCACCTATTGGTGGAATGTCGAATACTGACGTCAGCAGTTTGCCTTTGCTGATTGGCCAATGGTGATATTGGAAATAATTATGGACCTATTTATTGGTCGCGTCAGTAATTTTGTATATAGAACCGAAAATGAGTGGTCGAGTAAAGTTTGAGGGTAGCTGTAGATTATTTGACCGATTCCTCTAAGTAGTAGGTCAATTGTTGATGGTTGAGGGTATTTAGTATATTTGTAAATGTGTGTGTTTGGACACGCGAATACGCGCGTAATGCGATGAATGTAATGTAAATATATGTGATTACTGAAGTAGATAATTTAGTGCGAACTAATTTTTGGACCAAGTGCTGGTGATCGGTGGCCAAATTTTGGCTTAATTGTGATTAATCGAGTCATTGATATAGGTGATTTATTTGAACTTGTAGTTGCGAAACTTCTGTTAGCATTCTTGTAGCTCTCCCTAGTGACGTATGAAAAGTATATCTAAATTAATTGTATCGTAACTAACCTAAAACCATGAGAACTCTACCAAATCGATAGAAGGTGTGGAGTGAAGTCACAAATGATTATGATTATGGATGAAGGTAGCATTCTACACACAGTGATAGAGAAAGGCAACAAAGACAAGGGAAAATATAGAGACAGCTACTAATCCACATTTTCAGCGAGACTCTTATCGTTACCTGTGTACGGACGCTCAGAAATAGTGAATATAAACTGGTAGCGTCGCTGTAGCCGGATGATACCTGTCAACGTAGCTGTTGACTGTATCTTCTTCATCCTTTCGAGTGACATGAATGACCGAATGAATGTGAAATTAAAAGGAAACATGATGTATCCATCACGATTTTTATAGTTGAAAAGTGTTTTAAAGATATCGTATGCCATGTAAACGCACAATTACGCATTTTGTATGTTTTATTAACCGATCGACGGAGGCACAAATTAAATTGTTTGGCATGATGTATATATCTAATAGTAGTGTCCTATACATGGTTCGTTAATATCGTTATTTAGTTGTATCAAACATTGCAAAAGTCGCATTAATCGGTTAAGCACATAAGATATGCTCCTGGAAATTGAATCTTCTTTTTGGTATACTTAGTTTCATTTTGTATGTGGTATTGAATATAATTAAATCGTTATTGCGTGATTAAGTTACGTTGAAGCATTTTATATATTTCTGTAATAATAAATTTATAAGTAATGGTTCTGATTTGTACAAAAAAATACAATATATATAATTCCAAGATAAAAACATTAATTCGATTTTTTTCTGAAAATGAAAACATAATTTGGATTTAAAATATGTGTAAGCAAAATTCTATTGAGATATATTTTTCCCGCTTAGTTTATTTTTCGCAGTCATCCGTAATGTGTTAATGACATGCAAGAAAGTTTTACTGCCAGCTTGAATTACAAATACCAATGAAACACATTTGAAAAATAAGTTTCATATTGTAGAATTACAATGTATTAAACCTAATCATAATGCAATGTAAATATAAAAAAATATTCATATCTTAGATATTTATTGAAGTGATATGTTTGTTTCCCAAGGAAATTGTTAAAGTTATATGGCGTTAACTATTAGCGAAAATGTAGGGCAGTATGATTTGATAACATAAAAAAATAACTTTGATCAATGATTAGTAATTAAAATTAAAAATAAACAAATTATTGTCTCTAATTATATTAAAAAAATTGAAGTACGAAAAAATAATTAGTCATTTTTATAGGATTTAATAAATAAAGTGTTCTTTAAATTATATAACAATAAAATTGACTTAAAGTATGGTTCCTTAAAAATAAGTTGTTACGTGGTTTGCATGTTGGTAACATTGACTGTCAAATTTGGCGCCACTTTTTGTATGTACTTACTTATTTCGAATTCATTTTGACAGCTAGTTTTTTTTTAAATATCGTAATTATGTATCGTTGCTACATTGTTTTTATTGAATAAGTTACTTAAGATGTCTAGTTATAATATAGGTTTATAGTGAAGATTGATTAGAACGTTCGTATCGTCTTCCATAATGTACGGAAACCCAGGTTTTCTTTTCCTCGGATACGTTACGCCATATCAAATACGGTAATGAAGCAAAAATAATTACGCAAAATATCTACTAATTAACAGAATCAGGTGTTATCCTGGAAGACAATAATGATGGATAATAGCTGTTATATAAGCAGAGGTACATAATTTCGCGTTCAAACAATGATTACGAAAAGTTAAAATGATAATAAGAAGTTTTTAATAAATAAAAGTATTTACTGCATGAACTAGATGTGTTTTATTTTAGTATGACAACTGTATTTTATCTTTTCTTATGTTACGAAACAGTCGCTATTCTCATTCGTAGCCCAGCCGTCCTGAGGATGCCTTGTTTAGAGGCGAAACACGTGTCGAATACTTTTTAGATTCGCTTCGTTTCGCGGAGAATTGCATTTTATTTGGGGTCCCGTCACTCGTGATAGATAGTTTCTAGACAAACATCTTAGAGGAGTTCGGTGATGCTGGCTTCTTTTATTATCGATCAAACTTGTTTGGTTTATAATCGAAAAAGTTGACAAGCCAAGGGTCAGTGGTGGCTCCTCTTTCCCCATTAGGTTAACAATGGATTTCCGCCAAGTATCGCCTAGTTCTATCAATTATATGCTTAATATCTTAAAACACATTTTAAAAACTACCTATTCAGTCTTATCGAATACCCCTTGACTCATTATTTGGTAAGCTTTGGTGACATTCTCTGTGATGTTCTCGGCTGGTCTGTCCGAAGTGATTAGCCAAGTACTGGCACTTGCTCCTTGTTCGAAGGCATGCATGAGGCCGGTGACTGCTGATTCTGTCCTGAAAATAATGACCCTTATATGTGAAAGTTATTTGAGGAGGTCTATATCTAGCAGGAATAGTATACATCCGGTGGTAGGCACTAGATCTTCTTTTTATCTCGGAAGAACAAACTTGGAGGTATTAATAGGTACCTAAAACAGACATGCACCTCAAGCACAATATTTTTTACGTACCGTTCGTTTCGGTAACGTCACGTCTTCCATCCCTGTCACACCACAGATTTCATAAACATGTATGACAGTGAGAGTTCGTTTTCTCGACGATGTTACGATAACATTAAAAGGTACTACTGTATTATTTAAGCTAGGTAAGTTATAGTGTTATTTGCAGGTATTTGTAATTCTATACTTACTGCATTGACAATATACAAGACTATATAACATAAGAATAAACAATGAAATCAGAATACAAATAATACCTAACTATTGTATTAAGTATGATAACATTCTATCAAACCTACAAATGTTGTTGGTAACAGGTTTAAGATAACGATAACTACTCACTAAAAGCTAGAGTTAGTTCAATAAAACAGTAGGTAACTACATTTTAAATAATCCCATTTCAATGACCTCAGTGCGTAAAGGTAAACTTCAAAATGCTTAATTTTTTAGTATTTCATTACGGGATGGAACGTGTTCGAAATGAGATGTTAGATCAACTAAGTAGGCATTTTGTTTAATCTATGTTCCTGCTTAAATGTTGGTGCACGGGACAGGTATACCTATTCGGGCCCCGAACGTCCGGTGACGATGACGACTCCTGAGGAGGACGGCGGCGGGCGTGGCTCCCCGCCGCCGTGCGCAGCGAGGGCGCAGGGGGAGCAAACATCTGCTCCCCCGAGACGGGCCCCCATAAGGGGGCGAGGCACAAGAGGGGCACCGGTGGTGCGTTCCGTTTGGAGATCCCGGAGCCCCTCCAACATGTGTCGAAGGCGGCCACCGGGGGGGTTTTAGTGGGTAAGAATCCCACATAACCTGGCCCTCTCCCACACAGAAGCCGGGTATCTATCGAAGATTTCCACCCCGTCAAAAAAAAAGATATACCTATTCCCTTACTTTTGCAAAGGCAGCGTGTCCAATCCAGCTTGGAGTTGTTCTTCACACTCTTTATCGATACCACCCATTTTTGTAGCACTCAATAAGCTTGTGTTGGTACATCCGAAGCATATGGTTAGTACACGAACTGCTGACCTGGAGTAATGTGGCTCCATCTGAAAATAAATTGTGTAAGTCGTTTTGGTTTTGCACCAAAACCATTTTACGCATACAGTAAGATCAGACTGATATGCAAATTTCAGCGGTCATATACTCTTCAAAAAGCCGGCCTGTTGCATATAATTCTCTAAAAGCAATATTATCGTTATTATACCGTCCATTCCATGGCCATCTTCTTGAATGCGACCTGGATACGGGTGGACTTAATACCTCAAACGAGAAGTTCATATTAAATGATCCATAGTGTTAATTCCATTCATGATATACACAGGAACACTTAATATGGTGGTTTTTTTTAATACGTTAGATAAGACCCGAGGGCTTCGACCAATGCAATCTGTCCTATCTGTTGCGTCTGATTCCGTTTATGTGCGCATCGAGCACGCCTCGTGAGGAATCGGGAGTCGCTCCCACCAGCAACTTCTCGATTCATGCAGCGTAAAGTAATCAAGTAGTTCACCCTATCTATGGCAATTGGCCACCAGGAAATACTTGGTGTTTAACCCAGCACCCGAGGTATTAAATAACTATATACAATGCCAATGACCTGATTAGCTCAGTTGGTAGTGACCCTGCTTTCTGCACCGTGGCTCCCGGGTTAAAATTCTGGTAGGGAGCAACTTTGCGTGATGTGTCCTGGATGTTTAGTGTCTATATAAGTTATATACTGGGTTCGCCCCCAGCCCATTGTAAGGTACCCGAAATACAAGCGTTGCTAAGTGTGGAACCGCAATAAAAAAAATTGGTATACATACTCCTAGACAAGTGCTGAACTGCAGTACAGCGCTCTTAGTGGCAGCATACACTGGCAGCAACGCGGCGTGGAACAGCCCAACTATTGACGATATGTTGAGTATGGTGCCGCCTCTTCCACCGTGGTCCTTGCGCATCAGCTCGTACGCTTTTAATGAGCTTTTGATAAGTGCTGTCTGAAAGAATTAGCAATATTAATCTTCAATAATATATACTATATACCAGCCCTTTTTTGAATGTCCCACTGCTAGGCACGAGGTTCCCCTCAATGCGAGGGGGATTAGACCATAGTCCACCATGCTGGCCCAGTGCGGATTTGCTGACTTCACACATCTTTCGAGGGGTTCTCTCAGACATGCAGGTTTCCTCACGATGTTTTCCTTCACCGCTTAGCAAGTGATAATTGTGGTTGAAAATGAGATTCGCACATGAAATCCAAAAATCCCAGAGGTGCGAGCTGGGGTTTAAACCTGCGATCCTCGTTACTGAGGCAAGCGTTCAACCAACTTGGCTTTCACTGCTGTTAATCTTTAAACCGATGATTTACGTATATCCAACAGCTTGTACAAGTTAAAGCCCTATTACTTCCTACACTTCCCGGTCGTCTGCCACTCGCATCCACTGACTTTATGTGAGGTCCATCTTTTGTGGGGCTCCTACACCACGTCCTCCAGGTCTTAGTTGATATTTTCTACAACCCATTCGAAATTCAAAGTAAACTCCTAGGCCTTACTGGCCGCTTACAGTCAATATATTTTTTTTAACTCCACAGTCGGATCGGAATGCGAACTCAATTAAAAAGTTTCAGCCGATATTCTGCTAATCGCCCATCAATTATACGAGTCATCTCTCCCGCCCACTGCATCTTTATATTTAAGCTATGTAGGTTACTCTAGTTTGTCTCCGGATTGCCTAATTTCGGATTCCAACACGTAACAAATTATATACGGTGTGCTATTTTAACGCGAGATTTTTTATGGTAATGTTTATGGTTATTTTATGTTATAATCATAACATCTGATATGTAAACAATAGATAAGACACTTACCACATTAACTTCAATTTCCTTCTGATAAATGTTAGGTGCATCGTTCATAATACCGGCGCAGTTCACAACTACATCTATGTAACCAAAGTTTTCAATCACATTCTCATAAGCCGTGTCCAATTCATTGGATGTGACGTCACATTTGTAAAATTTCACTTTATTGTCACCAAACTTGAGGAGAAGTTCCCTTTCTAAAGCTTCTCCTTGGTTGACGTCAACGTCCAATGCTGCTACGTGCTAAAACACAGTATAAATAATTATTAGTCTCTAATTAATACAATAAACCTACCAATCTATCTATCTATGCACGTTAATGCGTAGAGAAAAGAGTACTCGATACGAAGAGTGTAAAACCTAGTTCCATTCATAATATACACAAAAAAAAATATCTATTCATTAAATTACATCCACATAAAACAGAGTTGTACTGTATGGGTATATATATATTATTGGAGCGTCGTTGTACCTTGAATCATAAATTGTTCGGTCCCAGTTATAGTCTCACTGCGGTCCTATAGCCGAGTTAAGGGCAATCGTGAATGAAAATACAGACGACAACGAAAGAGCCTACTTACCCTGGCCCCTTTATCCAAGAACGCTCTAACGATACCAGCACCAATACCCGCCGCAGCGCCAGTTACAAGAACCACTTTATCTTGAGCCCCACACATGTTGCGACTTCTGCAGCCAGATTACAAATGCTCTAGAATGACACAATCCATCGAATAAATATAACTTCAAACGTAAGCGATCCGTTCGTTTTCGCGACCAGGGCTACGCTGCGATAGACGCACAAGACGCTTGCCGCTCGTGTTTTAAATATACAAATTAACTACTTAGTAAATTTTGTTTTATAAATGTTGCTCAACATATCAGCAAAGTGCTGAGCAACGCGTCAATTACGCTATAACACAGTTTTACTGTATAAATGAGCTATATTTTGTATCATTGTTTTGTTTGAAGCACCCAGTACGCGAGTGCCTTAAACGAAAAAAATATACAGACGACGGAGTCTCGCGATCAACAATTGAACCACAAAAAACCACGCCGAATTATGTACCTAGTAGGTTCACACTAATTCGCGTGTACGTAAGATGTGTATTATCCGATAGTATATGTATAAGGAAAACTAGGATAAATATATAACTAACAAACCATTCTCATTGTGCATGAAAATATAATACGAGTACGTAGGTACAGCGTCACAACATATGTGCACTTAAAAATAGAACAATTATTGTTTACTTAAATGAAATATTTTATTAAAATATCATACCGTAACAAAGATAGCTGCTTCAATAAACCAAATTATATTTTCAAATCATTTAAACAGTCGTTTATTTTTTATCGAAGGATGTATCGGCTTGGTTTTTCTTTGCTTTATTCTGTTGTTCTGACACTCCGTTTGTATTATTTCTCAGTCTAAAGCAAGTGCTCACAAATTTTATGGATTTAGCGGCAAATAAAATGGCTCGCGTTTGACGCCGCGTCAAACGCAATGCGCTCTGAATTGAACGGACAAAAGAAAACCGTCTTTTATTTTCATCTAATTTACGTTTGTATTCATGTCGTTCGGCACAAATATGTAACCAGTTTATACATATTTACGACCGATAAGATTGTTGAACACTCAACTAAGATAATTATATGCTCAAAATACAATAGACATGTATTACTTTTAAAAGAATAATATTACCCGTTCAGAGATTCGTCATACGGAATGTGTACTTAGTTCTACATTTGAATTATGAACAAATGGTGGGGTTAGTGACCGTAACGACGGTTTTATATACAGATGGAAATAAATATCTGGCAATATTTCTATATCCATTCTATTTCAATATTTTATGACCTTATAATAGCCATATTATTTAATTAAAAAAAACTAATATAATTCCCAATAATAGTAATTTCGAATAATATGGTTAGGGCGCGAAATTCAAAATTTCGATGGGATTTAAAAAACACTAATATTACTAATTTTGGAATGTTGTTTCATTTGAAACAAATTTATTTAATTCAATTACAATATGCTGCAATCGTAAACAAAAATATAACAAACCATATAGGTTGCAAAATTTTTCCTAAAAAAATAAAATCAGTTGAAATGTTAAATTTCGCGCCCTGCCGGTTCCACCACAGATCATGATATCTGTGGGTTCCACCTAACTAAGCTAAAGGAATCTTTAACTAGATAATGTACTTACGTATCAGTTTTTTTCCTTTTCATTTCACTGTTACTATACAAATAGTTCAACAATGTAGGTATTGCCTTCTAATGTGCAAATAGCATTAGGTATAAATGTTAGCAGCAGAGGCAACCGACATTGAAACAAATTAATCCTAATTTGTAGTTTCTCATAGGTATTGCAACGGCGTCTGACCCTGAGTCCACTGAACGTTAGGGTCAATTCATACTAGCGCAGAGTCGAAGCGCACCGAAGCGTCAATCTGTAATTTAACAGTGCTCATTTACCCTTATCTCCACAACGTAGTGTACATATTTCTTGTAAGACAACAAAAGACGCACGCATTCGCGCACATACTACGTAATATTCGCGCGAACCCAAGCGCCTGTAGCGACCTCTTCAATCTCGCCACAAGATACACAGATGGCGCTGCAGACGGACATTCAGAACAAATGATGATTATCCATACAATCCTGAAACGCGCTATAAGAGTTTTCGGAGAACGTAACATATATACAAGGCCTGACAATAACCGTTGGGGCATAGCGGCAGTCCCGCCAGGCATAACACGCGCCTGGCTGGAAGATCTTCCCTTTTCCGCTAAACACCATATAGATACTAATTGAACCAAAGCGTCAGCGCCAGTCAACTTGCTACTAATGTCCATCACTACTAAACGTTAAAAAATACAAATGTGAAGAATTTGACGCTTCGATACGCTTCGACTCTGCGCTACCTTGAATTGAACCTTAATTACTCACATCACTCGATAATATATTCGGTGTTGAAACCGTAAATAATTTATAAACGATCGAATTTGGTACAGGCCGGGCCACGAAATGGTCTGCACTAAGCTGATTTGTGTTAAACGCCTTGGTTTTTGTGCTTCAATATATTATTCGCATCACGCCGCCGTGTCTACATTATTTCGTTGTCTGAATTTAGAAGTAGGAAAGTTCATTGTCACAGATAATATATATATTTAAGGAAAACTAGGATAAATTTAAAAAGAGAACAACTATTGTCTACTTATATGAAATATTTTATTAAATTATCATACCGTAACAAAGATGGTGCTTCAATAAACCAACTATTTATTTTAAAATGATTTATAAATCCTTTTTTAGTATTTGGATTGAAAAATATTGTTTACCCGTTACTACTTCCAACATTACCGATGGTTTTGGTGTACGAGGGCTAACTTTGTAGGTCAGGTATAGCTATAGGAGGATGCCTTCAGCTTTACATAGTTTATAGGTTGCCGTTGTGTCACCTATGCAGCTAGTTCTGGGCATTTGGGGGAGAGGAGAGCGTTGCTTATAGCACTCAATCGTCTTGTAACAGTTTCGTCATGTCTCCATACGCCTTGTTAACAGTTGCAGTGATGTCTACACCCGGTTTGCTATTATTAATTAGCCAGGTGCTACCGCTTTCGCCTTCTTTGATTGCTTTTATAGTGCCACGGGCAGCTTCTTCTCGACTAAAAGAAAATATTATTCCTATTAAGAAGTTATTCGTATTTTTTATATTTGCAATAAGAACGCACTGAAGTCTTTGATAACAGTAATAATGAGTTTTTAAAGAGAAAAAAAAATATTTTAACCAATATTTGAACGTTACCTAAATATGTCAAAACATAGATACATTTTGTGACTTTTGTATATATCTTGAGCCTCACGTAAAATTACCTGCTAGTCATATGTTATGGGTTTTTAATTTTTTGATAATAACAATAATAATATCGCCAGAGGAACACATCAAGTATACAGTCCCACACTAAGCAAATATTGTATTATGGGTACCATAAAATGGACTGGAGGCGAACCCAGTATATAAATATGATATAGATATTAAGCATACATGACTCGGGTACAAACATTCGTGCTTATCACACAAAGTTTGCCCTACCAGGATTCGAACCCGGGACCCTTGGCACAGAAATCAGGGTCACTACCAACTCCACTAAACAGGTATAGGGAAAGCGATTGCAATTAGTTATTTATGCATGTTTCCAATATTACAATAATGTATAAGAGGATATACTCAACGTAAGAATGTTTTATACATACCTTTGCATCGGAAATAAGCCCAACATTCCACTCAAATTGATATTTTCATCAAAACTTTTCATATTGTCGAAAATATTGGTTTCTGTATTCCCAAAGCATATGGCTATTACTCGCACACCAGTCGTCGAACAATACGGCTCTTTCTGAAAAAAAACACACTTAAGTACTTACTCATATACCTTCAGAAGGAATAGGTAGTCTTAGACAGTACTGGATGACATACTTAGATACCTACAATATGTTGTTTTCTGCAAGTCGATCAAGTAACTCCTTTATATTATTTGCACATTGCAAAGCCCATTTTTCTCATTTGTTATTTTTTGCACTTAAAAATGCCAATAAAAACTTACACCAATACAATTGCTGAACTGCATAATGGCGCTTTTTGTGGCGGTGTACACAAACAGCAGTGGACTATGCTTGATCAATGCTGCGATTGAAGACATATTGATGACCGTCCCCCCTCTGCCTCCTTTGTCAATACGCATCAGTTCTAACGCTTTTAATGTTCCGTTTACTAGGGCTGTCTATAACAAAATTATAATAAATATAATTTAAACAAAATGTATAGGTAGGCAAGCTAGGATTCTACTTACTACACGAGTTGTATTTTCCAAATTTATCTAAGTTCTTATATAAAGTTACGCTAGAAAAATATATTTATGGACAACTGAGAAATAGCAACTTATACGTTCGATTTGTAAAAGTATCTTAATTATTTTGTTTTGTTTATTTGCTATATGAGTAGTTCTATACACTTCCAATCCTATCTTCATGCAAATTAAATACGGAATTCCATAATGCAGTATGGCAAAAATCGATCGTCCGAAGTTAGATACGCTTCGGCCAATAGCATAGTCTTAAAAAATACGGACTTACAAAGTTAATTGCTATCTGTTTATGAATCAAGCTGTAACTGCTATCGTCTATGACACCGGCATTATTTATAACTAAGTCGATGTAGCCGTGAGCCTCGACTACATTGTTGAAGGCTTCGAAGAGTTGTTCTTGATCAGATACATCACATTGAATGAATTCAACTTTGTCTCCATGTTTTTGGTTCAGGTTTTTTTGTAGTGACACCCCTGCGCTAATGTCGACATCCAGTACGACGACTTTCTGCATATGAAGAGAATGGATTAGGTATAATAAATAACAATAATTAGCCCACTGCTGGATACAACCGCTCCTCACCCCACCCCCCGCGAAATTTAAGGGGATTCAAGTTATAGTCTATCACATTGGCTTAGTGCGTCCTTCATCTGCGAAATAAGACTGAAATAACTCTAAAAGTCAGGAATGTGTGAATGTTAGAAATATTCATCCTTGATGCATTTTATACAGTGTGGAGAGTTTTTCTACCGTAGTCGAAATTTTATTATTGATATACAGTTTTTCGCAGTTACTGCGTGAGCCTACTTTCGTGCGACAATGAGCACACGTTTACAGGTGCAAGCGAAATTGTATCGACTACGCTATTGACTGCGAAAGTCACCCAAAGACATTCGCGCGTGATTGACCGCTAAATATATTATTCTGAGAGCAATGTGCGACAAATCAATCGGATGCGGATAAACAATCATCAGCAATCATTCGCGATTGTGCGTGCAAGATTTCGAGTGAAAGAACTCCGACCCGCGAAAGAACGTAAGGCAAGTGATGATTTCAACACTAAAACATTCCGGGAGTATAGAAACAAAAAAAAAAAGTCCATACCTTACAAAAGCATAAGTAGGTAGGTTGGTGGTTGGTGAGAAAAAAGGTAAAGTGAAGATAATAACAGATCTAATAAGATCGTAATTACTCATGTATGGATGGCTGGTCAGATCAGCTGCGCTGCATGTGCCTAGTGAATGTAGCGTCTCGATCTACTGCCGCCTCCCTACCTAGGCAAGTATGCTCCATCGTAGATCTCATTATCACTTACCATCAGGTGAGATCGAGATCAAATACTTGCCTATAAAGTAAAAAAAAAAAAAAACATATAGCTGATATAGATGGAAAACAAAGGCGAAACGGTTTATACCTTAACATCTTCCTTAACAAGTTCGGTAACAATCGCTGCACCAATTCCATTAGCACCTCCCGTGATCAAAACCACATTATGTTTCAAGTCATACATCCTCACTTTACCACTGTTTGTTTAATTATGACCTAAAGAACTCTGTGATTATGATTGAAAACCCTTTGTCGTGCTCTGTACAGAGTAGACGAGTTATGTACTAATAATTGTACTATCTGCATGACCACGCTCAATCGAAAATACATCTTATCAACTAAGTTCAACGATTTTTTAAAATAGTGAAGGCATTGCCTCCGTAGCATCGCCCCGCACCGCATCTCTCCCCCTCGAGTAAACAAGACGGGCTCTTATTTTTCTACTTGCTCACCAACTATGGCATTATCAGTACAGGTCAACAACACTAGATAATAATGTAATTATGAACGTTCGACATAGAGTATAGAGCACAAAATCCTAAAGTCTGTCTAGTTTGAGACTTGGTACCTGGGACTTGGCGCCTGGAGTGGCCGCTCCGTCCGCCCTATTATAGGGCCGGCCCTGCCTGTAGCGCGGAGCCTATTTAACTAAGTCTTTTCATTGGACCGTAGGTGGTATAGCATACCTATCACACTTGATATATATTTTTGGGCACACGCGCAAGGCCCTCTATTAGGCGCAGTGCTCGTAGCATTTACTAACTCATGCTATAAATATGACTAATCTAACACGTATCATCAGTGCCTCCATAAAAAAAAAACACCGCACGCTATACAGCACGAGACCCAATATGGGCTGACATTTCAGAGTTAAGGATTAAGATGATAACATTCCTTAGGATTAGTCCAAAAAACCTTGTTTTGTGAGTTGCGCTATTTGTCGTATTTATCTTCATACAAATTTTGCATACATTTGGCGTCGTCGTGTGGCCTAAGCCTTACATTTATAATATCAAATCCAATGCAACGAAAATTACGTAGCTCATTGTGCGCAAACGAAATAACGCTCGTCTGTCCTTATCCTACACTGAATTTTCGACTATAGTCGTCACTGCATAATCTGGCCCCATCAGGAAAAGATTAAACATTTTAAAAAAGGTAATTAACTGTTTTTTTATAGACAAGATTGGTTTAATACCTACTTCCATAAAGGCGTCGCAATTTTATAATATAATGTGTGAACAGGTAAAAAAGTCCCCAATTTTGAATGATTCCAGTTAGGGATGTGTACGTATCTACTTAGTTACAAAATATAATATAATATTTTAACCGTTAAAAAAAAAATTACTGTTTATGATAATTTTATCATAAACGCGATGGATTTTTTAATGAAGTAAGGTTGAATTAGAATCAAAGCACAATCTTTTACATAGCGTTTCGGTAACGTAAGCGTCTTCTATCCTGCTCACACCACAGATTTCATAAACAAGTATGACTGAAATAGTATGCCTCTCGATTATGTTACGTTTACATTAGAAGTTCCTGCTAACCCTACAGGAAACGAATGCGGAAAACAGCCAAGAGAAATCGATTATTGTATAACCTGGTCAGCCTATATAACATACAGTTTTAACATATTTATAGTTGTAACAGATTGTATGTACCTACCTATAAGCCGTGTTTTAAATAAACTGTAACTTTGTGCGCTCTCATTAACTAACTACATAGTTCGCGTTCAAGTGTGTAATAAGTTAGTAAGATAAGATTTGACGGTAAAGATGAACCCATATCAGCAAGTAAGTGAATTTATTTAACAAATTAGACTTAATTTATTACACAGATTTATAATTAGTTATGGTAGACGATGGAGAAAAGACCAATGTACAACATGTTTTTCGTTGATGCTTAAAAAACAGACACTCAGAAACAAATGCATATACATTTGTTTTTAATAAAGTGACGTCGAACTAGCCAAATGCAGATAATTTACTAAACTCATTTCAGTTACAGTTTTATAATATTATGTAGACGTAGATACATTATCGCAAAGGTATTACACAGAAACAGACGAGTCGTTTGGGTCTGATCCACTAACCGATCCTCTTGGATAGCCATGGATTAAACAAATGTGGGAAGAGGAATCAATTATATCCATATATTGTTACTTAATTATATTCACTTTCTACATTATGTTTATAATAGTTTAATACTTTATGGGATAAATCTAAAATGCCACTGCTTTCAATTTACGCTTCTAGGCCCAAGCTGGATATGCGCAGCCATCATTTGGAAATCCAGTGCCCATGCACGGACATTCTAATGTGGGTTTCGCACCACAACCAAACGGCATTCAGGGGTCGCAAGGCTACCCCCAACCATGTGGATACCCAAATCAAGGGTTCCCTCAAGCAACCCTAGGTTACCATCAACCAACACCAGGATACTCTCAACCGATGCCAGGGCTACCTCAAATATCGCCAGGATACCCATCAAGTGTAACAGGGTACCCTCAACCAACGCCAGGATACTCTCAACCGACGCCAGGGCTACCTCAAGCAACACCAGGATACCCATCAACTGCAACGGGGTACCCTCAATTAACACAAGCGTGCTCTCTAACTCTCCTGAACCAAGGACATCTACAGAATCATTACGGACACATGCAGAGTCCGAAGGTAGGTAAAGTCTGCCATGAAAGTGGTTGATCAACTTTGATAACTACTCCTAGTTACTGAAATCTTCACTAAATTACATATTTAGAATGTGCTAAGTTTAAATTATATGATTGTCAATTGTTCTGAATACGTCTGCAGCGCCATCTGTGTAACTTGTGACTTGAGATACCAAGCAGCCAATATCTCTTTCAGACGAAGCCTACTGTAGTGCCAGCTCAGCCCTTCGACCCTCGAGCGGATGCCGTCGTGCTCCGTAAGGCGATGAAAGGAATCGGAACAAACGAGAAGGCTATAATCAACGTACTAACTAAACGCACTAATGACCAGCGCCAGAAAATAGCTTCGGAGTATACGAGCGTTCATGGAAAAGTAAGTACCGGTAGGGCTACACATTCATAGCTGCTACTGTGCTAACTTCAAGAGGTACGGCAAAATCAAACTTGGATAGGCAGCATTCTGTCGATTGAAAACTCATTAAAATTACCTAAGTAAGAGTATCTGAAGACAAAGGCTTACAAACAGTATGTTTAGTTTAGTACTAAGATGCGGGAACATTACTTGGGTGTGTATGGAAACAGAAATAAGCAAAACTAAACGCACTAGAGTAAGATATGGCTCTAAAAAGTTCAAAGTTGATGTGGCAGTGAGCGGGGAACATAACTGAAAGTATTGATGGCCCTTGGGGTAGGCTTCAAGAATACTACTAGGAGCCGTAAGATATATATCTTGATTACAAGTAACGAGTAATTAGACGAGACCAAGCACTCGGTCGAGAGCACTGTCTCGCCATTTTACTTGGTACGTGTAATAAAGCAATAGTGTAGGGGACCGCGATGACATCAAGATTTCACCCACATGCAAAGTGTTTTTTGGACATCGCGAAATACATATGTTATTATTATTCTTAAACTCTACATGAACAGTTATCCATCTATGGCAAATTCAATAAATGAATTAAGATAAATACTAGTACTCATTTAAATATTTTTACGTCCTGTTTTTTTTTTCTGAATAATAGGTACATATTTAGAACAATAACGCTGATAACAATATGTATTTAAAAACTTCCTTGTAAGCAATTCAATAACCCATGGTTTGTTAAAAATAATGGTATCGGTTGGAAAAACCGCAACACGATATGTTAAATAACATCATGGAGCATTTAGAATAGCAATATTTATTTAAACATACAAATATAACGAAAATGAACACAAAACTAAACTACCAAATTAAAGATCGCCTGTAGATTGCCACCGATGCCGTTGCATGGTAGGGTAGTGAGAAGACAAGCAGAATTTTAAAATAAAATAATTTAAGACACTTTTAGCTCCGAGGTATACTCAAAATAACTCTATAGGGGTACCTATAGAGTTATTTTCTTCTAGAAGTCTAGTAGAAGGAGGACAGTCCTCCCGTGACCATGTTGCTGTAAAGCAGCCGAAATATCGGGAACGTAACGCAATAAAATCTGCAAAATTTGTTTTATTTCAATGTGTAGTATTCACGTAAATATAAGACATCAATATGTTCATACATACATGTTACATAGTACGTAAGCCTTTCGGCAAGGTCACGCCGAGGTAAACATAAGACTTCTCTGTTTAATCTTACTTAGGTATGTCCGTTATTTTATTTCCTCATATTTTTTTAACAGAATATCTACTTGTACCTATGTGGAATATTTTAGTTAATTCCATTTACATATTTCAAAATCGAACATTGTCTGCAATAGGATCTAATAACGAACCTGAAGAGTGAAACGAGCGGAAGATTTCAAGATCTCTTAGTAGCGTTGATGACACCCCTGCCCCAGTTCTACGCCAAGGAACTGCACGACGCCATCGCTGGCATCACCACTGATGAAGATGCCCTCATTGAAGTCATATGTGGCTTGTCGAACTATGAAATTAACGCTGTCAAGCAAGCATACACTGCAGGTGAACTTGTGGACTCACTTTTTATATTTTCATGTCATCACCCATTAAACTTATTTATAAGCCTATATTTAAAACATAAACCAGAATAAGCTCTCTTGTGAGCTCTATGGTTTGCAGATGATGTTAGAGCTGTTGTTGCTGCTGCTGTAATAATTATTGTTTTTTTTGTTACTACAGCGTATAAAAAACCACTCGAGTCCGATTTAAAAGGCGACACCTCTGGTTACTTCAAGAAACTATTGACTTCATTGTGTGCGGTATGTAGATACTTATAAAGCTATTACTTACCTAGGATAGCATCAGACGGGTTTGAAAATGTCTTTATAAGTAAAATTTTCGGCCTTCACGGGAGAATTACTGAACAGATTTTGATGAAACTTGGTATAGTGACCGCTTACAAGTTGGAGCGATACGTTTTGTACTGTAACCTAACTGGTCTGTGACATCGAACAAAATTCAACCAAAAAAAGGGGAGGCTACTTGGACCTCGCTGAATCCAATATAAGTGTTTTTAGAATGAAGCCGGTGTGTTTGTTCATCTGCTTGGAAATGATAAAAGGTTAATGGTACTATCAACCCACGACCGTACATGAACGAAGTAAATTTTTACCTCCAATTTGCTTGCAGGCCAAAAGATCTGAAGATTATCGCGTGGATCATGAACGGGCAAAGAAAGACGCCATGAGCTTACACAAAGCCGGTAAGACTAAAATTAACCACTATCGCTTTGTAATAAGTATCTGAGTTGAACAACATCAGGCTTAAATTATATATTTTTAAGTATATGTATAAGGCCGATTATATCACATAATCTGTGTGCCACTGCCCAACCAGGACTTCAAGTTAATTCATTTATAATTGAATCGATTATATTAGCAGGCTTAGGTCCTGATAGAGTACGGCAGTTGGTACACCTCCGCCTTTGATATATATCTAGCAGTAATAGATAGATAGGTTTTATTTACTAAACTTTTAAAATTGGATGGTAGGTATACCCCCGAACACCCAAACACTACTCAAATTGTATGTCCAACATACCCGTTTGAGTCCTCCTTACGATCTTTCGTCATCATCGAGGTCTCTAACATGAATTGTGTTTGAGTATGCGGCAGATAAGTAATCCCATATTTCCGATGCAGGTAAGCTGCGAATCGGTACAGACGAGTCAGTGTTCAACGACATTCTGTGTACCCGCTCTTTACCGCAGCTGCAAGCTATATTCACCGAATATGGCCTTCTTGCCGGCCACGACATAAACACGGCGATCAAGAACGAGTTCTCCGGAGTTATTGAGACAGCACTGCGAGCCATAGGTGAGGTTTATAAAGGTTCACTATTCGACATACCACGGCAAATAATTTTCAATCTTATTGTGATATCGTTAGCACACACATTCCATTGGTATCGTCATAAGGAGATCAACGAGGGATCTTGAGCGTCTCTCGCCAATTCCAATGAATACTTTCCCTCGAACGCTGAACGCTGAACTTTAAAGGATCAGGAAAAGCAACTAGTCCTCAACAGCAATCATCTACCCATCCCTGGTTCAAAACTATTCGAAAACGAAACGAATGGCTTGGATTGGGCACTTTCCTCGTGTCGATGATTTTCAAAAGTCGTGTGAGGTTTGCCAACCCCCTCGGCCAGAGTTTTGGACTATGGCCAGAATTTGACTCACATTAACGGGGTGTGGGCCTGGTATACAGGCAGTAGGCCCGCCCCCAATTACATTGGGACCATTTACCTTCGGCGAAATGTTGATGCACTGCAATACACCTGTGTATCTTTCTTCGGCGATTAGAGGTGTGATCATGTATTTAACCGACTTCAAAAAAAGGAAGAGGTTCTCAATTCAGTTGTATTTTTTTATGTTTGTTTCCTCAAGTTACCTAGTTGGACCAGATAGATTTCATGTTTTGTTTATAAGGTTTTTGTTTATTAGTTTTAAGTATTGGCAATTGTTTTTATGTTTGACTTGTATAATAATTTCAGTGAGAATGGTCATTAACAAGTCAGCATATTTTGCGGAGCGCCTTCACAAGTCGATGAAGGGGCTCGGCACTAATGACCGTCAGCTCATACGCATAATGGTGACGAGGTGCGAGATAGATCTCGGCGACATCTCCGAGTTGTTCAAGTCTAAGTACGGGAAGAGCTTGGAGGAGTGGATAAAGGTGAGTACTGAGAAAACTTGTATAAGGACGAGAATTGCTTGCGACTTCGTATACATGGATCTAAGGTATTTTACTACCCCGGGAGAACACTTTAAAAAAAAATTAAAAATTTCATCATACTTATCACTTGTGCTGTATTTTTTCAGGGTGACTGCTCCGGTGACTACAGGAAATGCTTGATTGCCCTCCTTGGCTAGGATTGAGAGAGGGAGACATACTCTCTCTCTCTCTCTCTCATAAATAATTATGAATTTCACAGACTTCTTAAATAAATAAACCCATTAAATTGATAACGAATTAAAGTAAGTTCATAATTAATTAGTTTGAGTTTTATTTGACGACCTGATTAACTCAATTTGTTGCTTGATGTGCCGAAGGTTCCCGGGTCAAATCCTGATAGGGACAAACTTTGTATGATGATCGCGAATATAACCGTTGCTTAGTTTGGGACTGTACAATTAGTGTTTTCGTCTGGCGATATTTATTTATTTATTTCTTTAAAGCATTTAATGTGTTCATAATAATTAGGAGATTTAAATAATGAAATAAAGTTATATTATTTCCAAAATTCATAGACGTTCTTTTAATTGAATATAGGCTCAGACATGATGCTGTTAGCCTTCTTGATGACCTCAGTGATGTCCTGGACTGGTTTGTTTGCGTTAGAGAGCCAGGTGCTGCCGCTAGCTCCGAGCTTGTACATGTCAATGACGGACTGTGCCGCGGAATCCGCACTGTAATAAAAACCTCAATTACATCTCATCCTTACTAATTGTTTGGCAAAATGATGGTAGTTTGGCAGGTAAAGGTAATTTTCTTCCAACTACTCCTATTTTTATCTTTCGATTAATTTCGTGCGGGTTCCAAGACAATTAACTTTATCCCGGGACTCGCCGAGGGTCAAACCTCGGTGTCTTCATTGGACACCACTGTAGATCCTGGCTTACAGGAGTAGCAGTGGTGGGAGTGTGTGGCGGGCCTAGTCCCATAAAACAGCTAAAGATAGATTTTGGAACCTTGTGCGAGTTGATTCAGAAAGATTATACTGTACCTTGCGCCTCCGCTTCTTTAGCCTAGGCCCAAACCAGTAGTAGGCATGATGTGAATAGTAGTCATCAGATAGTAATCATCATGTGAAGTCAGAATTTTGATATTTCGATTTAACAAAATTAATTATGTTCACAAAAAAATACCAATCGAAATTTTGTTGGCAACAAAATTTATTTTTTAAAATTGACTAATCGGAATTCTGACTTAACATATGCTTACAAAAGCGCTTAAGAAGCGTCGCTACCTACAACGCTTAGTATACCCTTTCTGAATAATGCTGCATATTACATACATGCCAATTTATTACTATAATGGATCATAGTCCACCACCAAGTGGCCAGCACTTGAGAGATGGCGGAATTCGCACATCTTTTGAGAACTGGCGAGGTTCTCTTAGACATGCAGTTTTCCTCTCGATGTTTATAATTAATCGTTTAAAAAGTTATCATCATTGTTAAAAATTAAATTCGCATATAAAATCAAATAATCTGAGAGCTTGTTCCTCAGCCGAAAGTTCTACCAACTTGGCTATAACTGAACTGATCCAACAACATATGGCCGTAAAAAAGAATTACTTTTGACTGGGGTACATCTTCAGCGGTTCGCTCAGTCTGCTGTTGATTTCTTCATCGAACGATCCCATATTCGTCAACGCTAGGAGGCCAGTGTCAGTAGCTCCGAAGCAGATTGTGAGTACACGCACATCAGTCCTTAGGTAGTAATCATCACTCTAGAAAAAACAGAAAGTATAATCATTTATCTTTAGAACATCTTTTGATCCATCATTAGGAAGTCGCGCTCTACTTAAAACATAGATCTTCTCCAACAATTAATACAGTTTTAGAAATGGGATTGTCACTATTCCTCGGGGAGTCATCCATTTCCCGCAACATAAATTCTTCCAGATGATGATCGCGTTATAAGTTATCACTGTATCCTGAATATTATTTAAATCCGCCCAATGATTTGTCCATGCTGGTTGAAAACAGACAAAAATTCAAAAAATTACAGATACAGCTTCAGCATCAAAAATTGTTCCATACGATTACTCTTTTTTCAAAAATATTCTATAACAGAACACGACCAAGTTACACTCTTATTAGTTCATAGAAAAGGGACTTACTCCGATACCGTTGCTAAAAGCTAATACTGCGCTCTTTGTAGCGTTGTATATGGGAGTGTATGGTAGAGGACACAAGGCGGCCACAGACGATATGTTGATAATAGTGCCACCTTTCCCGCCTTTGTCTTTACGCATCAACTCTAGGGCTTTCAAACTGCCAGTAACTAGGGCTGTCTGAAACAGAAATACACAAACATGATTTCAACATGGACTTGAAGCGATAATTCGAAAATAATGGTTGTTAATTTTGTTTTATTAAAAAAAAATGTATCTTTGATAAATAATATGTAATACTAGTTTTTTCAACTTTGTACGAGATGTCCGGCAAATTTTCAGTAAAGTATTCCCTAATTTACTGAAAAGGGTAGGAGGGAAGAGTTTTCTATTTTCCGCGATGTGAACTCGCAAAAAACTGCCGATCGTATAACTTATATCGATTAAAAATCATTGAGAGCAGGAAGGTCACCATAAAATTGTCGGACCCTTAAAACGTAATTTTTTCACAAAGGATATCTAACTCTATACTTACCACATTGAGTTCAATCTGCTTCTTATACGTCTTCAAACTATCATTCAATATTCCAGCATTGTTCAGGACCACGTAAGTGTTGCTCTTATCAGAGAGTACTGATTCAAAGTTCTTTACGAGTTGGTCTTCATCAGTGATATCACATTTGATAAACTTGACTTTGTTGGCTCCGTGCTTGAGGTTTAATTCATCTTGTAATGCTGTGCCGTTCGTTTCGTCGACATCCAGGATTACTATATGCTGAAACAGTTTATAATAGATAGGTCAGTGTCGATCAAAGTATTTGTTATTATGAACTACGCGTTACGTAACATTGTTTTAACCCTTCAGAACGGTCGCGTAGAGACTTTACGTTTTACTAGGGGGGGGGGGGTCAAAAATCTCCAAAAATTGCGTTGCGTAATACTTGAACGCTCCCTAACTAGCTATTTTAAGATAACTGCACATAGTAGGTAATATGTCGAATGATAATATTTTTTTGATATGATATTGCAAACTGTTTCGGTTCGCGAAAAGATAAAAATCGTTCGAGTGGGATTTAGCGCTCGCGCAATTGTCATTTTAAGTATATCATTTTCCTTTATTTTTCATATCTTCGGCAGCATATGTTGTGCGCCTACGGCAAAACACAGCGCACCAGTTGTAATCATGCTAACACTATATAAACTGTTTGGCAAAATTATAATGATTTGATTTGATATATAGCTACAAATAAATAGAAGGATAAAGTAGGTAGTAGTTTTCTACCCGCTACTTTTACTAGCTTTATGGTGTTGTATCGCTTTAGGTATTTTTTTAAGCAAACTTAATACACCGAGATATCCAATGCAGAATGCTAATATAGCAAAAAACTAAATTACATCGTAAAGATGTCCAAATTTTTCGTAAAAAAAAAATAACCTTAATAATAAAAATATCGCCGGACCAACTGTACCGTCCCAAACCAAGCAACGCTTGATTTGATTCCTGAGTTACGTGATACTAATACAGTAGACCTACCTACACAACTATACACTTATAAAAGATAGGGGGCCTACCTTAGCTCCCTCTTCCAGAGCAATTCTAATGACTTTTGCACCAATCCCTTTTGCCGCACCCGTAATCAGCACAACAGTGTCATTCCACTCGTAAACCATATTTTAAAAAAAACTTGAAAATTAAACAAAAGAGGGATATCGGCTTTATTGGCTACTTGTTCATAAATGTTTGGCTATCGGGTATCGTGGAGATTTTATAATCATTTGTAATGTCATTAGGCAGAGTATACATTCGATTATCAACACGCCGGGTGTAAAATATATTTAGCTGGTTATAATTTTAGGGTTAATTTTACGTCTTTATTTTCACACATGGTTGTAGGATAGAAAGTCCGGAGTGCTTTTGACTCGTTTTAATAGGGGATTGGTTTGGTGGATCGGACCGGAATCACTTGCCTTATGTAAGTCAACTACTAAGCATAAGTACCTACTTATAATAATTTTATAAATCTTACGAATTTTTTTTTTATAATCTTCTATAGCTATTTGACATTATTTTTAATTATACAATGTCTTTATTTTATTTACTCTGCTTATTTCTCCTATTAATAAGTATATTTTAGTTTTTTTTTCATGTATTATCTTTGTATATACATATTGTACATAATTTATAGTAAATAAAGTTCATATTTTCTTAGTACAAAATGTAATAAGTAACCTTTAGATAACATAGTCACATTGTTTATTATAATCAATAAGATATATATATATATAATACCCCTAGTGGCTCTAATCACATCTAGATACGCATTTTGATACAAGGTACGTACCTACCTAAGCATTCATATCATGTTTTGGTACATTACGCGATAAAAATTCAATGCTTAATAAAAATTTACTCAGCGTAGTCGAGTAAAAATATATTATTTCGCATAATCTACTTATGTAGAATATACTTTGAATAAGTACTTTGATAAACTTTGCTAGTGAAGAAACAAAACCACAAACAATTCTTCTTCTTCGTTTTTTGCTTTTCGAAATGAAATGCGATGAAATATAATGGCATTATAACGAACTTTTCCGAGGAAAAGTGAGTTAAAATTAACTTATAATTTTCTATAAAGTTTACGGTGTCTTTCTTTCTTCTAATGGCCTCACCCACCTCAAGGCCTCATTAATACTTGCAAAAATCAAGATCCTCAGATGAATTACGAAGTCAATTTCCTGTTATACTTATTTAAATTAAATAAAACAGCCATCGGTACATAAACAACATTCTGCATATATTTTTTTCATCAAAATCATAACGTCAACCTTGCATATAACGTTTGTAAAAAAACATCGATACATGCTACATGAATGTAGCTGATAAGAGTCCGTACGCCTTCTGTACTGTCTCCGAGATATCCTTGACTGGTTCGTCACTGGAAGATAACCAAGTCGTACCACTTTCCCCATACTTGTACGCGTCAACCAACCCCTGGGCCGCCGACTCCACTCTGTTGAATACAATTATTTTAAAAGCAGCTACGGCAGTGTAAACATTTGCCTATAAGTTTAGAGGTAACAAATCATTTTTGTAAGAGTAACTTTATAAGTGTAATCGTTGGAAAAAAGTACCAGGTAAACATGAGACGCTAAAACTAGGACTCTACCCTGTTCAAATCATCATTCTTATAAGTTTACTAGCTGTTGCCCGCGACTTCGTCCGCGTGGTATTTAACAAAGACAACCGTTGACAACAGCCTGCTCGCCCATTCTGAGCCCACGGGACGCATTGCAGGTAGTTGCTATCAAACTTAATCAGGCGCTGCGCTGCAACATTGGTTTTAATTTTTTTTCGTGAGATCCTATTTTTTTTTCTAAAATAAAAGTAGCCTATGTTACTCCTTGTTACATCAGCTATCTGCCAGTGAAAGTCCCGTCAAAATCGGTCCAGCCATTTCAGAGATTAGCCGGAACAAACAGACAGACAGACAGACAGACGGACAGACAGACAGACAAAAATTGTAAAAAATGTTGTTTCGGTATAGGTAACGTGTATACATCCAAATGCACTTAGTAAAAAGCCGTTATTTTAATGTTACAAACAGACACTCCAATTTTATTTATATGTATAGATTAAGTATGTACCTACATTTGTAAAGTCATTGTAGCTGACTTTTATTATCGTGAGTACCTACATGTGTAATTATTGAAATTTGAGACAATTAGATTCAACGGTAACGTTTTAATTTATGCTATGCTATCAGCCGAAAGACGTCCACTGCTGGACATAGGCCTACCCACAGATATATTGGCCTACCCCAATGACTTCCACACATCACGGTCCTCCGCCACTCGCATCCACCGGTCATTATAAACGATTGATGGAAATCAGTACGGGAGGAATGATGGTGACAACGCAAAAGTGATGCAAAATACCATTCTACTATGAGTATAACGACGAGAAGACAATATTTGCATAAAATATATGTATAGTTAACTTACTTTTGATATGGGAACCCTTTCAGAATGTCGGGGAATGTGGCTTCGACCTCTTTGTCGAAGCTGCCGAGCTTTTGTGAGCTCAACAACGGTGTGTCCGTCGCACCAAAACATAGGACTAACACTCTGACACCGGACTTATTGTAGTATTCGCTCATCTGGAAAGGAGAATTTGTAGTAGTAGGTAGCGGAAGAAATTCATTCGAAGTAAATCAGGGGATATGCTATGGGTAATTTGAAACGGATACCCAATATGATTTCTTGCTATGTAATGACATATCCTAACTAAAGTAGGTAATAATTACCGCGTGAAAGTTTGTGCAATCATAAAAAAATGAGTTGCGTTTAGGTTGTTCTTGTTTGTACTGGAAAAACAAGAAGTCAACTTTTGTTGACATATCATTGTTGTTTGGTTCCATAGAAAAAAGTTGTTGTATTTTATTTGAACAGCATAGATACAGAACTGAGATACAGCAGTAACAGTTGATGGCAAAAATATATATGTATTCTTGAAATATTTACACATTACAAATTGCGATATTTGTGTGCGTGTTTTGCGGTGTTGCCATAGTGTGTGCTTAAGACACAGATGTATGCTGTACACGACGTATTACCACCTTCAAAAATTAACAGAATAAACTGTACAGAAATTAGGGCTTAATATCTACGAGCCATTTTTTTAACGTATTATCTATTCTCAATTCTGTGCTATAGGATTTTAAATCGTAATAAAACTAATCAAAGACGCATATTGTTCATACTTACACCCATACAGTTACTGAACTGCAGCACTGCACTTTTAGTTGCGAAGTATATTGGCAACATTGGTGACTGCAATAAAGCTGCAATAGACGCTATGTTGATCACGGTGCCCCCCTTCCCCCCTCTGTCTTTCCGCATCATCTCGTAAGCCTTCAACGTTCCCGTGACTGTAGCAGTCTGGAAAATATTTACATAAAATAAGCGAAATAAGAAAAGTGCACATTACACGTTACTATTATAGGGGGAAATAAAGATCTTGAAATACAAAATATTGATCAGATTGTCGCATAAGGGGTCCGGGATCTCCAAACGGACCGCACCGGTGCCCCTCTTGTGCCTCGACCCCTTACAGGAGCCTGTCTCGGGGGAGCAGATGTTTGCTCCCCCTGCGCCCTCGCTGCGCACAGCGGCGGGGAGCCACACCCGCCGCCGTCCTCCTCAGGAGTCGTCATCGTCACCGGACGTCCGGGGCCCACACCCCAGTCGTCCTCGACCCCGAGGGTAGCCCGTTGTTTAAGGCCCTGGGCATCAGGGCCGGAGAGTAGGTAACTATTTCCAAATTTACAAGGCCATTAATTATAAAAACTAATTAGGTACACAAACTGAGAAGCTAGCTCGTGCCTTCACTCACCACGTTCAATTCAATCTCCTTCTTATAAACATTTAATCCATCGTTCATAATTCCGGCGTTGTTTATAACCACGTCGATGTAGCCCTGTTCGTCGCTGACGGTTTTGAAGATGCTCAGAAGTAGATTCTCGTTGGTGACATCGCACGTGTAGAATTTTACCTTGTTAGCACCATACTTGGTGTTCAGCCCGTTCTGCAACTCTTTACCAGCTGCTTCAGCAACGTCTAATATTGCTACATGCTGAAATGGAATGTTTCCTTTTTAAATACATCATCTATACAAATAAATAAAATTGGAGTGTCTGTTTGTAATATTAAAATAACCGCTTTTTACTAAGTGCATTTGGATGTATACACGGTACATACTTATACCAAAACATTTTTTTTTTACAATTTTTATCTGTTTGTCTGTCTGTTTGTTTGTTCCGGCTAATCTCGGAAATAGCTGGACCGATTTCGACGGGACTTTCACTGGCTGCAGATAGCTGATGCAACAAGGAGTAACTTAGGCTACTTTTATTTTAGAAAAACTTTTTTGTTAAATACCATGAGGACGAAGTCGCGGGTAACAGCTAGTTATAAATAAGGTAGGTCGATAGGACGATTTGCTATTGTAATTAATTCGTTTACATGATCAATTTCAAGAATATTACAAAGAACTTCGTAACTGTACTTAATTACTTATATATAAAACAATCTCTTTTGGTTTTAAACTTGTTCTTCACTCGATATATTTTGCTAGCTACCGAGTAACAACTTACGATATTATTATCGAAAAAAAAACTGAGATGTTTAAAACTATTAGTGATATAATAAGTACCTACAATATAGAGATAAAATTGTTTTTGTCGTTGTGAATATGCTTGTTTAAATAGCACTTATCAACGTGTTTATCAAGATTGGTTTTTACTTAATTAAATGACTGATAAGCGTAGTTACGTAAATAAATTTAACAGGTCAATCTAAATAACAACCGGTTCTAACATGGTTTAGATTTAAGGGAAATTTAAATTGGGCTATTATAAAAAAGGATTAAACTATTTATAATTTGGTAGCCGGTAATAGGAGGTTAGAATGGTTCGAGCATGTGATAAAAAAATAAAAAGAGTGATGAGTATGAATATAGACGGACATAGAACAAGACTATAAAAATAAATGGATGAGTTGTATTTAGAGTTATACGCGTAAGTATGACAGACAATCCAGATAAATGAAGGAATGAGACATAATTATTATAATCCGCTGCTCCTAGATGCAGTTCAGTAATTTTTGTTGAAAATTGTTACAGGCTTGTAACACATAGGTATATAAGTACTTAGTGCTATAATAAAAAAAACTTGAGAGGTGTCAAGGGACACCCGGATGGAACGAAGTTCCTTTATTATTTTTTATTATTTATTATGTACAAAAAATCAATAATTTTGGGAAACAAAAATATATCGCCCCAAGGGTGGGCTCGAGCTACCAACCTCTCGGTTAACAGCCGAACGCGCTAGCCAATTGCGCCACGGATGCACTTGTGCAATGTCTCGAAAATACTGACCATTATGTAAATGCAAACGACAAAGATAGCAAAAAGTGTCGTTACAACTTTTCGTGATATTTTTTTTCCGTCTAGCCCCCTTTCGCAATGCGCGATAAGGAACTTCGTTCCAAAATCAATAAAAATTATTGTGCAAATCACGTATCTTATGACACACATTCAAATACCTTTTTTTTTTTTTATCGTGGAGAAATGCTATTACGCATCCCCTCCCGCCCGGGGGGACGAGAGGGGTATGTGGGACTCCCCGGCAGAGTGCCGGTATACCCACTAAAACTCCACGGTCCGCCTTCACCGCCTTTGAGCGGGGCGCCACAGGATCGCACTTGGCATACTACTGTGGCACCCCGGCACACATTCAAATATCTAACATAATCAATAAAAGCAACTGATAGATCGGGACCACAGGGACTCTTGCAAACATGTTAGAATAATTTCCTTTTTGGTGGCAAAGAAAATGACATACCTTCACCCCCTCGGCCATGATAATTCTCACCACGCTCGCGCCAATGCCAGTGGCGGCGCCCGTGATGAGGACCACCTTGTTTTTCCATTCGTACACCATGATGACTTCTCAACGTTTGCAACAAGACTAGATACCGTACCCCCCGGTCGCACGATCTTTATAAGAGCAATTATCTTACATTTCAAAAGACTGACTGACATTTGACATCAGTCTTTGTCAATTCCCAACGGGTAGGTAGTAAACATGTTCAGATAAAGTTGACATTGAATAAGTAGTGAGCCTGCCTTCTACGCTGAGGGTCTCCGGTTCGAATCCTGGTAGAGACAAACTTTTTGTGATGAGCACGCATGTTTGTTCCCGATTCATAGATGTATTACATCTTTAGAGGGTGTATCTGGCGTTGTAGCTAAAACTGATACCATGGATTCGGCTTATTACTCTGGACACCCAAGAAATTGTATTTTCCGTGCGTATAATTCATGAAAAGATCGACGGAAAAACCAACGCTGGGGGTTCCAGAATATCAGTTAAATACATGGTATCAGTTTTTATTAAAAACCCACTTAACTCGTGTATAAGGGTTGTAGGGGGTCAACTAAAATAAGCAATTGTTGCCTAAATTCTCACTTTATACCAGACAGTTATAAGTACATGCAATTAGCATGTACTTATAATTTACATCTTGCCAAACTATTCTAAAAATCGTTTAACTAAAGTACTTATTCGCCAATTTTTTTTTTGTGATAAGAAGTCAAGTTGTTCTTTAGATAATATTGTTATTTCAATCATACCCCATGGTAACTTATCGCGTCAACAAAGCGATATCAACACGTAATACCTAACAATGTACAGGTTATCGTTGAGTTATCATGTTTGGTGCATCACCTGCGCAATTGATTATTGATAAAAAAATGTCAATTCACCTTTTTACTTGGGTACTAAGATCGTTTTTCGCATAGATAAGTATTTGGGAAATACAGTTTTTAACGTTATAAGTTTTCTATGCGACTTCATAGCCTTTCTCCCATTATTTGACCCCTGAAGCTCGCGTCGCGGTGTTATACATTTGAGGCCTATGACTGTCTGTGTGTCTGTCTGTCTGTCAGTGGCATCGTAGCACCCAAACGCGTGGACCGATTTCAACGCAGTTTTTTTAATTCGAAAGCTGATTTAGGCGGAATTATTCTAATGTTTGGTGAAAATAGATTAAGCCGTTTCAAAATCAGCAGCTCTTTCCATGTCGATGTAGTTATTTCTCATACAGTGGGTGAATTATTCTAGTTATACTCGCCCGACAGACTTGAAATTTGGCACGCTCTATGAATTAGATGACACTGTAATAATGTAAAAACCTGGACATAATGCTGCAATCAAAATAGTCTGCAGACTACCCGGCTTCTCGAAAACTTACTGTAAATGTATCGTGTTTGAGCTTATTGAACTGGTCTGAATCAGTTAATGGCTCACCATGACGTGTCGGTGATGACTTGCGAGCTTCAATTCTCGTTAGCCAATCAGGATGATGCCTAAGGTCATCTGTCAGATTTTTTAGGCTTATGTGTGTCCGTTACGTCTGTCAAAGATGGAAAAAAGGACCGCTAGCCTAACTTGCCGCTCTAAGCACGGAAGAAGTCAGATTCTATATATAATTCGCTCGCCCATCCAAGGTGCAACATAGGACCTTGTCTATCAGTCGTTTAAAAAACTAAGCTATGAACTTCTCGGCCATAATTAAGCCCTAATCCTTTATCTATAATAACTTTAAATTAAATAAAACAGCCACACAATTTACTTAAACGAATACTCTCCATTTATTATTCTTAAATAAATATTTTGTAAATTATAATTAGGTACGTTTGTAGAATTTTGTTACATTGCTCAGAAAGACACGTCCCTAGTTGAAAGTGGCCTCTAGGAGTCCGTACGCCTTCTGAACTGTCTTCGAGATTTCTTTAACTGGTTCGCCGCCTGATGATAACCAAGTGCTTCCAGGCTCTCCTAGCTTGAATGCGTCGACCAACCCCTGGGCAGCGCAGTCCGCTCTGTTGAATAAGGTTTATTTTAAAGCGTACTTGCAATGGTCGTTTCCAAACAATCCACGAAGCCTCGCTTGGCTGACTCTAGAAGCAAGAGCACGACTTCTGTCTAGATGTCTGACACCCTGTCACCTGTCTCGCTGTTAACCCTCACGGAGAGTGCGACCGAGAGCCAGCGTTATGAGGCTACGCAGGTGGTATAAGACTGGCTTCAAATACCGACCAGGCGATGGTTTATTTTTGTGCACAGCAAATTGATTGTATCTGACATGGGATATGTGAGAAGGTGGAGGGAGGTCGGTCGTGGTGTTCCGCAGGGGTCCGTATTGGGGCCCCTACTATGAAACATCGCATACAAAGCAGTTCTGCGTATCGAACTCCCAGCTGGCGAAGGTGTCGCTTGCAATGCTGACGACTCATTGGTGATTTGTGTATCACACATGTATACGTACACAACGAGATCTTTTAATAAAACTTTATTTTTTTAAATTCAGACCTTCCCGTTGGCTAGAATGAAATATCACATCGCCTTATTGTTAAAGTATAAAAAAATCGTGCAGATATTTTTTTTTACTTACGACTGATGTTTAAGATCCTTCAGCATTTCAGGGAATGTGGCTTCGATTTCCTCGTCGAAGCTGTGGAGTTTCTGTGCGCTTATCAACGAGGTGTCTGTGGCTCCATAGCACATGGCCAGCACTCTGACACCGGACTTATTGTAGTATTCGCTCATCTGGAAATGTTTGAAATTCGAAGCAAATCAGAAAAACAACAAATTGAAATGAAACCTGTCTGCAAAAACACTTCACTAAAAGATACTAAAAAACTATAGACTTGTGTTTTGTGTCAGTAATAGAGTTCACCATGCAATGTTTCTTGGTCGACAACTACCACAATGTTAGAAGGACTTGCAAGTGGAAAAAAAAATGCACGCTGAAATAAAATATTTATCTAGAGCTTGTTTATACCATTACAGTAAACTTCATTTGCATACTTTTTTATTATTATTACATAGGTACTTACACCAATACAGTTACTGAACTGCAAGACTGCACTTTTAGCTGCGAAGTAGATTGGCAGCATTGGTGATTGGTACAAGGCGGCGATGGACGCTGTGTTGATGATGGTGCCTCCTTTCCCGCCTCTGTCTTTCCGCATCATCTCGAAAGCTTTTAATGTTCCCGTGACTGTAGCAGTCTGAAAAATATAAAGTAATGATAACTTTTCAACTAAGTACAACAAACAACTGAAAATCAAGAAATAATCTCATTCGACTACCTACTTTTTTTATGCGTGGGGAAAACCTCATGGATACCCGCAAGCCCCAAGGGAGGCAAGCGGGTTATAATCTTACTTAATTTACTTATTATTGAATCAGCGCCTTGCCAAAGAAACAACCCACGAAGGTTAATCAAAGTTAAATATGTCTTTGCAAATCCAGACTTTATAAGCCAACCCATTAAAGTTCAAAATTTAATTTCAGACTAAGCTGCCGGTTGAATATCAGTCTTAACTCACCAAATTCACTTGAATTGCCGTCTTATAAATATTGAGGCCATCATTCATGATTCCGGCGTTGTTTACGAACACGTCGATGTAGCCCTGTTCATTGTTGACGGCTTTGAAGATGCTCAGAAGCAGATCCTCGTTGGTCACATCGCACGTGTAGAATTTCACCTTGTTAGCACCGTACTTGGTGTTCAGCTCGTTCTGCAACTCTTTACCAGCTGTTTCTACGACGTCTAATATTGCGACGTGCTAAAAAAAGAGATACTGTTTATTTTTATCAATTAAATTCACCTTAACATAAACAATAGATCATCAGCTGTCTCATTGTGTGATTTTGTATTATGACGCCATTACAAGTAGATAAGTGCTTACTTATAATAAACTACTTTGTCCGTGACAATTTTAACTTCGTCTCGAATAAATGGCATCCAATGCGATTTATTTTGTTTAATAACTACTTAGTAGGTGGTCGTGGCATTATACGTGATATTGGTAATGACCTTGTGATATCGTTATCAGAAAAAAAAACTCAAGTATGGAAATAATAATAATTGTTTAACACTATTCACCTGGAATATAGAGATAAACTTGTTTTTCTTGATCTAAAATACTTGTTCAAATACCTAATATAAAGGTTATCGGCGTGTTTGTTCAGGTTTTTAGTTTTAGTTAAATACGTTATATAAGTTGTCTAATCGTAAAAGTGTTTAAGTATACACATGTATTTTTTATTATAACTTACACGGTGGGCGCCCGAGTCCCTGAAAACGAAGTCGTAATAACAATTACGGCTGTTGTATGAAAAAAAAAAAACTTTCTATTGATTTTTCAACCGTTCTAATAGGTATTTTTGTGTTATCCCACCGTTCTGCGCTGCTAGACCTGGGTTCGAATCCCAGTAGGAACACACACTTTGTGTAATGAGCACGAATATTTGTACCCGAGTCATGGATGCTTAGTATCTATATAAGTGTTATATACCGAGTTTGCCCTCAGTCCATTGTACGGTACTCATAATACAAGCGTTGCTTGGTTTGGGACCGTATAGTTGGTGTGTTCGTCTGGCGATATTATTATTATTATCATTAGTTTCTTTTTGTCCATATAAAGTTGCAATTTTGATGAGACGACTTTATTTGGTGGGGTGCTATGTATAAATCCCGGTAAGGATCTACGTGAGAATATGGATGGGATAGATAAGATTAAAGCAAAGAAAATAAGGGTGATATTCCACTAATAAAGATGATGTTAAGTTAATGCTCAGTTTGGATAAGATAACTATAATGGGACGTTATCAACTTGACTCCGACAATAGTAGCCGAGTGCCAACTGTCATAGATAAGGTGTGATAAAATGTAATGTTTAAGATCCAGATTTTTTCCTCTTTTCATATAAGGCTTTTCAGGTATATGCTGAAATTCAACACTCCTACATCTGTCGTGATATAAATTATCCGGTTTAGAAGGATATACATCCGCGTGTTAAGGGTGTGTGTACTCACACAAGTTAAGTAAGTTACTGTTTTTCTTTACGTGATAAAAAAATTCACCAACTCTTAACCAACAAATAACCGTTTAGTTTAATCGGCTAAAACTTAAGTTAAATTCTGGGAAAACTGAAAAACTGAAGCCCACGGGACCGACGTCGTGTGATCGTTTTGGAAAATACGAAAATTATTTCCTACCGGTCAGATACATTTGATTACTAGCTGACCCGACAGTAGTCCTGTCCAATTATCCGGACATTTTCCTTTCAACCAGATTTAGCCGACCTCAAGCGATGCGCTTAACAACGAACACCATTTATTTTTTTTAATTTTTATCGATGCTCAATAAACGTAACTGGCAGGTCAGAATAATTTCGTTTATGGTATTGTAGCGACGACTTCAACCGCACCACAAGTGGCACTGCAGACGCGTTCAATAAAATATACAATTCTCATCACAATCCTGAATCGCGCAATAAGAGTTTTCGGAGCAAGTAACATATATACAAGATCCCGATAATAACCGTCGGGGCATATCGGCCGCCCCGCCAGGCATGCCACCCGCCTGGCTGGAAGACCTTCCCTTTGCCGCTAAAGTACAAAAGAAAAAATAACATACTTTCACCACCTCGGCCATGATAATTCTCACCACGCTCGCGCCAATGCCAGTGGCGGCGCCCGTGATGAGTACCACCTTGTTTTTCCATTCGTATACCATGATGACTATTCAACGTTTGCAACAAGACTAGATACCATACCCCCCGGTCGTACGATCTTTATAAGAAAAAGTTATCAACACACGTGCGATAACGATATCTGTATTATTATGCCAGTCATTCGCGTAGGTTATTACAATGCGGCAGGTTGATTATTTTAATCGAATTGACATATCTATGTAAGCGCGAGCCGTTGATAGGTGAGGATTAACCGTTTTCACGGGTTGGTTTGGTTAAACGCTGATGTATCCAAATCACACATGCCTAAGATTTTGATATACAAAAGAGACTGAAATATTCAGCAATAGAAATGAAATTACGCTCGTTGGTATACGCGTCACTTGAGAACGGCTGAGACGATATTGCCCAAGCTTTTTCGAAATGTTTGTAATTAGTCCGCATCAAGTTTGTAGGGAAAGAAAATTTGAAAAAGTTGTCCCGAAATTTTGGGAAACACTGAAAGAGCTTTTTTAACATGACATTCGTCTGGTGGGACAGCTAGTTTTTTTTTTTAATATACTTACTTACCTACTTAATGTTAAAACTCAAATCGCGCCGTAATTATTATAAACGGTAATTAGATAAATATATAAAGGTTTAATAAAAATTGTGTAAAATATTTTACCAGATGAATCAGTGAGTTACATGTGGATCACGTTGATGAATACAATAATTGTGTAAATGACGTTAGATTTTTTTAAACAAGCCAAATCAGTAGCGTTTGGCGATGCGCTCAGTACAGGGTGGGTGTCATTTTTTAAATGTCTAATAATTTTATTTTTTTCTTTTATTTGGGAACAAGCTGTTACCCGCGAGTTTGTCCGCGTGGTATTTAACAAAGACACAACCGTTGGGAACAGCCTACTCGCGCGTTCTGAGCCCGCGGGACGCATTGCAGGTTGTTGCTATCAAACTTAATCAGGCGCAGCGCTGCAACATTGGTTTTAATTTTTTTTCGTGCTATCCTATTATTTTTTCTAAAATAAAAGTAACCTAAGTTACTCCTTCGTACACCAGCTATCTGCCAGTGAACGTCCCGTCAAAATCGGTCCAGCCATTTCAGAGATTACCCGGAACAAACAGACAGACAAAAATTGTAAAAAATTTTGTTTTGGTATAGGTACCGAGTATACATCCAAATGCACTTAGTAGAAAGCGGTTATTTTAATATTACAAACAGACACTCCAATTTTATTTCTATGTATAGATATAGAATAGATGTTATTTTTATAACCTACTGATGGCCCTGTTAAAATATTTTACACTATTTTTATATTAACACCTTATATACATTTTATAATAATTTCAATATATTTTGTTAATTGCTTAATTTTATAAGTAGGTATATGTAAAACAAGTAGGTACCTACTTTTATATTTCTTATGCTTCCATATGGCTTTTACTATGGCGTAATACGGTTCGCCTTCATCATTGGGTTCAACAATAATTGAAGGATTGTAATTCTAAAGGGTCCAAGTGCCAAAAAAAATCTATATTATTACAAAAATACGATCTATGTGCCAAGCCAAGCAACTTTTTGTTGTTATATCTCTAAAAAATAAAATTGGCACTTAGACCCTTTAGACTTACAACCCTTCAATTATTTTGATAGCAGTAGGTAGGTAATAAGCTGTAAACAGGTATTTATCGCTAAAATGTTAGTTAGGCGGATATAGTCGACGAGTCGGTATCGACTAAGAACGATTAAAAGAATAAAACTAATATGACTTGCACACAGATCACTGTGGACTTGCATATGTTATATCAAGTAGTTATACCTAGCTAATAAAGCTCAAACTTATTATATTGTTTATTGACTGTTTTTCTGTTTAGATTGTTGAACGTTTTTAGAATTCTATCGCCAACGCTGGCTAGGTAGGATCGAAAAAAACTAGAATAGTTGATGTTATCGACGAGATTTTTGCTTTGCCTACGCCATTTGATGTTTATTAGTCAGTTATCAAAGTGGCTTTGTAACGAAAACTGATAACATGGATTTATCTCGTTATTCGGGACCACCTTGGATTTGGAATTTTCCGTCGATCTTTTCATGAATTATGCAATTTTTCAGTTTTTTAAATTATTTTTGCATGAATATAAAAAAATATATAAAACTCTATTTTAACGTATTTTAAATACCATACATACTCATTCAGACCTTAAACTGCAATGTAAATTCAAACGATATGCTCGAGCGCGCTCACGACTCGCACGAGTTTGGTATCGCGCGGAGCGTTGTGTTTTCATCGCGTTTTACGATACATTGCGTGCTCAAAAATTACAACATATAAAAACCATGACCTTCAACATAAATGATTTCTATAATATTATTATAGGAATTAGCCTTTACCCAAATATTTCGTTAGCATGCCCCTTACACTCTGTACATGATTCCTGTCGGCTTCCCATCTATACATCTATATACACATATAAATAAAATTGGAGTGTCTGTTTGTAATATTAAAATAACCGCTTTTTACTGAATGCATTTGGATGTATACACGGCACCTATAACAAAACAACCTTTTTTAAAAAAATTGTCTGTCTGTCCGTCTGTCTGTCTGTCTGTCTGTCTGTCTGTTTGTTCCGGGTAATCTCTGAAATGGCTGGACCGATTTTGACGGGACTTTCACTGGCAGATAGCTGATGTAACAAGGAGTAACTTAGGCTACTTTTATTTTAGAAAAAACATAGGATCTCACGAAAAAAAATTAAAACCAATGTTGCAGCGTTGCGCCTGATTAAGTTTGATAGCAACAACCTGAAATGCGTCCCGCGGGCTCAGAATCCGCGAGCAGGCTGTTGCCAACGGTTGTGTTTTTGTTAAATACCACGCGAACGAAGTCGCGGGTAACAGCTAGTTTGAAATAAAAAACTGGGTACTTATTACCTACCCACATACTTGATAAAGATTTTATTTTGTTTAGGTATATTCAGTTTCACCACTGATTCGTAGTCATTCAAGTTCGAGAAAAGGTCGTCAAGTTCGAGATTAATCGTAAGATAACCATATAGGTACTTCATAGTCTACTTATTTGGACACATTGTAAGGAGTATTGAAAGTATTAAATAATGTCCGCTAGAGGTGCTGTCCAATTTGCCATACAATGTATATAAATACGTAAACTATAAACTATACAGTTAGCTTACGAATAATCTCGCGTTTGACGTACTTTATCACCACATATCTGGTAGCCTAATATATATTTGTATCTATTTATGTTGAGCTTTTAAAAACATCTTACTTTCACATGCTGGGTGCGTGATACGAACACAACGATGCCTCCTACGTAAAGTATCATATGTACAAAATCTCAACTTTACAGGAGAGCCGTTTAAATATATTTTCTCACTTCCTTCTTTTGATTTCAAATTTCTACTAAATATAGACATTGCCATATTTAAAAAAAATGTAAAAAGCAAAAGCAAAATGGTAAACAATTGTTACTTTTAGATATAAAAAAATCAACAACAAAAAATATGCCTAATTATTCCGCTCACAAAAAAAAACATACGTCTATATAAGGTGTCACAATAATATTGTAAAACATTTTAACAGGGCTAATACTTATTAGGTTTTAAAGATAACATTCCCAAAAAATAAATTAAATTATTAGACGTCTAAAAAGTTACACCCCGTACTGAGCGCAGGGTCTAACAGATTCACCTTGTTTAAAAAAACGAACATGACTTTTATTTTATAGATCATCGTGATCTTGAAACTTACTGATTCTTGACTTCTTGACTGTTATACCAAGTGACCATATATAGAGGAAAAAACATATTTTTTTTAGGCTAGCAATCTACTAGAAAATAGAGCCATTTTTGCTAGTGTCGAGTAATTCTTGAAATATGTTTTTGAATTATAAGTACCCCTGATCATAATGATAATGTTGATAATGATGATGAAAGGAATCCCTTACCCCTATCAATAAAGCTGTGGATACTTTAGTAAAAAATTACCTGACATCTTGGAAGAACTTGAAAAGTCAATTTATACTATTTTATTTCAACTTCCTTTACTTGTGCACACTTATGAACACAATTTGGTTAATATTCCACTGATATTACACAATATTTGTCAAACACATTTTTTTTAGAAAATAAAACAAAATTGACAACTTCACAGTTCAACTTCCCGCCTAAAATAACATTTACTTTTTTTTGGCCTTTTTCTATTGAGACTAGGCCCAATATGATTCTGATTTATTTTAATTTAAGTAAGTAAGAATCAATTAAAACATGAAAATCACAATTTTTAACATACGGCACTTTACGTAGAAGCCATCGATAAATAGATACTTATGTTGAGATAAGATTGCTGTGTTATTTTGCTTTCGCATAGTGTGTTTATAAGGCATTATGATTATTATCTCTTGTAGATAAGTCGATTTAGGTGTGATAGTGGCATATACGACAAAGACATAAGGTTCAAGGGCAAAGTGTAATACACTACCGAACTAAACTAGGTAAACTACTAGATAAACTTATATATATAGTTTAGTGTAGTACCTAGTTTTTTCTAAACGTAAATATATTTACAAAATGTCCGAATTAAATGGCATAGGTCGTTTTATAATTGTCTGGCATGTCTGGCGTTTGTTTGTAGATTTCATTGTTGTCTGTCACAGACTAATAAGAGAACAAGTGATTGTAGTTCAGAAAGAAAGAGGAAAAATTTATTTGTTAGACAAAAACCAAGCAATCGGCTACAAAATAGTGCCATTATGCCAAAATTGAACCCATTTGTTTATCGTATTTGTAGATTTTTCATCGATGATGATAATAATAATGATGATGATAGTGATTTTGAAATGAATCCCCTACCCCTAGCAGTAAAGTTACCGGGCATCGTGTCAAACTAAAAATTTGAACTAAATTCTCGCTCCACTAACATTAAGATTCATGTGATAAAAAGAGACATCAGTAGCCATTCGCTCATGGCTTGAAACCCCGCGACCCGCTAACCACGGGGCTAGGGGGCTGTGTTTTACCACATGGTTAAGCAGAGGAATCTTGTCTTGACACGAATGGGGGATTACTATAGTAACTACAAACTGTATTGTAAAAAACAGGAAAGCACTAAACCACTCTATAATATCAAAATGGGTAAGGTGTAAATGGACAAAGTCGCGACATTTCAATAAATCATCGCAACAGCGAGGCTATCTCATTTTCTTAATGTATGCAAAAGGAATGTAAACTTTAGTGTTAGTTCAACCTATTACGCTCCCTATAATTCCTTCTTGCTCTTAGTCTTAGCTGTTGTCTAAGTGGGTCTTAGCCAAGTCTTAGCACGAAACGACGATGTCTATCAACAGTCCATAGTAATTACAGGTCAGTGCCCATGAACCTAGGTTCATGTCAGTGCCCCTCCTGGAAGCTAGCTCAACGTACGGTCATGTTATGTCATTCTTGGACTTTTTGGCAGGAAGTTGAACCGTAAAGTTTTTTATTTATCCAAAAACTTAGTAAGGTATCCGCTTTACTGATAAGCGTAGGGGATTCATTGCAGCATAATCATCATCATCGACATCATTATTATCAAATGGGGTACTTACTGATATTTAAAACAACGCTACAGAAAATGTTTTATTTGACACTGGAAAAATGGCACAATTTTGTAGCTGATCGCCAATCTAAAAAAAGAAAATGAACGTCATCATTTTGTATTGAGTGGGGTTTTCCATTTTATTTCATTTCATAGAAAAAGTAGAACATCAAGTTTTTATATAATAGTGAATGATAACTGGTAATAACCATAGATAACACGACAGAAAGTCCAGTCTATCCAATAATTGTTCTCTTATTGGTCTGTGAGTCTGTCTAATTAATTCATTTCTAGTATATACAATTACAAGGTACTCTGTGATTCATCGGTACTGTACGGTGCGTGCGTTGTTAAGTATTTCATCAAAAAATACATAGTGTGGTGACCACTTAACCCAGAACCTCTGCTCAGCCCAATAATCACTAACAAGCTATCTTATTAGTTTTCTTCATCACAACCACAGAGCACAGCTGTAAAAATGAACCCATATCAACAAGTAAGTGTAATTTATTTTACCTTTTGTGTGAGTTTCACAAATTAGTTGTAGTTTTAGGCTTTACAATAGGGACTTATTGTAATGTTTGGTACTTAATAGTTTTACAATAAACTAAGAGCCTCGTGATGTAAGAACTTAGTACAATTTATAAGTGGTTATGATTTTTGTTTGTGTTACAATAAGTCCATCTATAGTTTTGTTTATCACAATAACTGACTATTTGGTTTAGGAATTCCTGCTTCGAATGTAACAGGTTTAATGATTTTCTTCTCATATAAGAAAGCCTATTGCTTCCAGTTTAAAGTATATATGATAACCTTTATCCTGTATTGAATGATATTATGTTTCGTTTGATAGGTAACAAAGAAAGATTCTGCCTACTTCAGTACTTACCTATTAAGAAAATTCTATGACTAAGTAGGCTACCATGTCAATAACTATGAATAAGAACAATGCTGCCAATAACATGTTTAGGATGGATTATTTGTTTCACATTTCCCTAGGCTAAGTTATGCTAAAGTAAAACAAATAAAAAAAAAGCAATGTTAATTAAGTTGGGTGAACATTTGTCTAGTAAACTAGGGTTGGAGGTTCAACCCTGGCTTGGATAACTATGCTTTCCAATTTTATGTGTGAAACCCATTTTTAGCCATGACTTTCACTTGCTACTTAACCAGTTAACATGTGAAGTCAGCCAACCTGAATGGACTAGCCTTGTGGACTTATGACCTAAATCCCCCTTGCATTGAGGGGAGGCCCATGCCTAACAGATGGACATTAAAAGGGCTCATTACACTATGTGTATTAAATGGACTTAGTAATTATGTTGCACAATTTAGGGTACCATTTAATTAATTTATGAAATAAAAGATTACTTAAATAGATATTCTTTTAACTCTGTTCTGTCTAAATTCTTTCTACTCCCTATTATATTTGAGGCAGTCTTTATAGGTTTCACATTGATTTTAATTTTCGTTTTAAGGGCCAATCAGGATATCCACAACAGCAATATCTACATAATATTGGATTTTGCAACACTGCCCCGCAATCATTTGGGAATCCGATGCCCATGCCTGGCCTCCCCACCATGGGGTACCCATCACCACAGCCCGGTTACACACCAGGATACCCACAGGTACCACAGGGCTATCCCCAGCCGAGTGGGTATCCTCAGGGCAATCCACAAACAAATCAGGGGTATCAGCCAAATACTGCTCAAGGGTATCCAAAGCCTGCTCAGACAGGTTACCCTCAAGCTCAAACAGGGTACCCTCAATCTGCTCAAGGAGGGTACTCTTCTGCTCAAACGGGGTACCCTCCGTCCACTCCAGGGTACCCGCAAACTAATCAATACCAAGGGTATCCACCTCAAAGTCAGTATGGACAAAGCCAAGCTTATAGTGTATCTTCGAATCCAGTGCCTCAGCCTCCGAAGGTACGTAGAATGTTGCTTTAAGGTGCGCGTCGACCAAGTAGCAACGTGCTTGTGAAATTCGTTGCGTGCATACAGATCGGTCGACGCGTGCCTTTACTTTGTATAACTACTCATATGTAATACAGACTTGGTACTCGGAGTTAGGTTTCAATTTATTTTACACTTTCCTAAACTTTTTTTAAGCTGTTATTGTGATAATCAAAACATTGGCGTCTGCATGGCTTTGTGTTGTTTGCATGCATTTGGGTTAATTTAATACTAGTTCTAATTTTAATTTGCTATTGTAATTATATGTAAATAATGCCCTTTATCATGAATTGTAATTAATATTTTAACGCTCCTTGTGGATATGCCTAATGCCGGTTCAGAAACACACAGATTAATAATTTATCCTCAATCGTTTTTCCTCATTGCCTTTTAGTTCATAGAAATTATTGCAAAACGGACAAACCTATCACTGCTAGATGTGACAGCATAAAATTTAAGATAGGCATATAGTATTTGTCTTATCCTCTCCCGTGGACTTAGAAAGAGAGAGAGCGACTTGGTGCGGTAAGTCTTGTCTTGGCCAGGGCTAGCCATAGTGTAGTTGATCTACCAAAAGCTGTTAGACTGGATTGTTAACTAGATATCTGATTGCAGGCATTCCAAGTTAATACATTGTTATGAGACACTGGTGACAGATTCATTTTATTTTTAATATTAGTCAACTATGAACTGCGTTTGGACATAAATTTGCAAGTTAAGTATTAAGTTAACGGTTTAGTAGAAACAACGAAAGCTCGTTCAATTTTTTTTTCCACCGAGGAAAGTGCAAGTGCACCCTGCCCGCGCGTCTCCCTCACTCCGACAACTAAATTCCCCACGCGTGTAGACAGGAGAGCCTGTAGTACGTGTGGATACAACTTACTATAAGCATACCATTTTTTTTAAACTAAGCTCATTACTTAACTAATGCAAATGTAAACATAAATAGTATTTTAAAAACTGTGCATATACGAATAGGGGTACAAAAAAACTCATTCAACTTTGCGCCAAAAGTATAAAGAGGCTGACATGCCCACTGCGTCTCTATTCAAGGAACAGTTATCTGCAATTACATCGTTATGCTCGCCTCAGTGTACATTTATCAAAGCAACCAACGAATCAGTCTTGGCATTGGACCCCACTACAATGGGTGTATTCGTCTCGATATACGCTTCTGTTTTTACATTAAGACCCCATACCCAATAATTGTTGATGCTGTTTTGTTTGGAAGTGATGTGATCGTGATTATCATTATTAATCCGTTCCAATTCTTGAATATTAATCATGTCCTCTGTAACATCGAATTCAAGTATGCGCAGTGTTTATAGAGCATCAATCGGTCTTCGGCGCGGGTTCAAATCGTTTCGTTACACGGTATTTCTTTTCTTTTCTTTATTTGCACCTAAATAAGTATAGTCTGTGTTTCCTTATTTGTCCTAAAATGTCAACAGTTGTTTCATGTCTTTTGTTGCAATTTGTGTCTTAAATCATAGTAATACATTAGCGTCGAAGTAATTATTATATTTTGTAACAGGTTACAAACCTGTTAATAAACAAATAAATAACTCGACTGCAAAAACACTTTACTGAAAAGCGAAAAGCAAGCTCTAGAATCTTGTTTCAACAATGTAGAATGCACCATGCTATGTTTTTTTTCCATACCAGCTTGAATGTTATAAGATCCTGGAGGCGAGGACTAACCAATAACCAAAGTATGTTTGATGGTCTTACAGCAAATATGATTTAGTCAGTAATTTTTGTTCGCTTGCAATATTTTATAACATTCAAGTCCTTCTGACGCAGTTGGGAAAAAATATTATACATCAATGAAATCTATCAACATTGTTTACCTTTAAGTACAAGTAAGGAAAAACAGAGTGTTGGTACGTTGTGTTCGAATTTGATTCAATTGTGTCATGCACTTGGAAGCCAATCTTGCAACACGCACGAATCGTCTTAACAAGCTTTAAATTGAGCATGTACACATTTACTAACTTTTGGATTGGTTGGATTCGAAGTACACGGTAGCTCTGGACATTTTTAATATAAGCAAGGTATTTGGCAAGGCACTCATTGTAGTATTTAAAGCATAAAATATGGTTAGTTAAGCTTTACTTTAATTTGTACTGGTTATAAAATGGTTTTATGTAATAACTTAACTATTATTATTACTTTACCTTACCTTAGGAGGCCTATGTCCAGCAGTGGACGTCTTTCGGCTGATAGCATAGCATAGCATTATAACTTTTTAAAGTATGTTTGGTTTTAATGCCCTAAAGATCTTAATTCGATCAGGAAACTTAAAAAAATCAACAATAATGGTTCTCCCTTATCACTCAACGTCTAAAAGGATCAAACAACGCTAATAATGTCAGATATTGAGAAAGGAGGACAAATAGAGTTAGACTTGAGTTCGCTCGACTTATCTTAAACTCTTTTTCAGTCGAAACCCACTGTGGTGCCAGTAAATCCCTTCGACCCTCGTGAGGATGCCGCTGTGCTCCGGAAGGCGATGAAAGGCTTTGGCACCGACGAGAAGTCCATTATCCATGTCATCACAAGACGCACCAACGAACAGCGTCTGAGGATCGCATTCGAATTTAAAACTCTATATGGAAAGGTAAGAATTGCAGATGTGGTAATGACAAAATATGACGTCAAAGATATTGTAATTCCAGCCGTTTATGCATAGGTTGATTCTTTGATAATAGAATAGTCACGCCAACGAAGGCTGAATAAAATAGGTCCCTTGCAGTAGATACGTGTTGTAGGTAAAATTAATATGTAAACAATTGGTTGATTAACAACGCGTGAAGACTACAACGAGGCCTCTGTTGACAGTTGATATTGTCAGCAATGATAAGAATCTTCCATCCTTTGTGCTACAATAGGTTTATGCCCTATGCTAATATTATCCTCTACGTACTACATGATTAAAGCAACTGAAAAGATCGTTTTACATGTTATTCCAATAACCAGACATAAATACTAACCACGAAAGAAGGTATAATTTTATTGTGAGTGAAACCTCAAGGTTTAATTATTACTCAATTTCGTTAATTAAAAACGTTATTAATAATTTTATTTTAATTCAGTTGGTTATAACAGTGTTAGTTAATTAAACTATCATGGCCGGCCCTGTCTGTTGTCATGTAGCCGCTATGTTATTGCCGTTAATAGACAGGTGATGTAATATTATCATCAAATTCAATAAACCAATTAGGTATAAGTGCAAACCTGGATGATCGTCAGTAAACGAAGTATTTAGCTGTCATATTTGACACATAAGTAGCTAAGTATAGAAAGTTTTCATTACTCCTACTCGTTTGTATACACTGGGAAAATCATTTACGCATACCGTTCGAGCGCCGGGTTCCCGTTCTGTTTTGCGGGGCTTCTGGATACGTCCAGACTACCCACTAAAACACAGCGGCTGCCCTCACTGTACTAAAATGAGGCGCCACAGCATCGCCCAAGGCATGCAACTGTGACGCTCCGGGTGCGGCGGCGCCTGAGCACAAATTCCTACCGTATTTGTATCGTCTTCGAGAAGGAATGCTTTCACCGTCATTATGGGCTATAATGAGATGTAGACATCCTCTGTGCATCTATGCTTCTGAACACAGAAGCATAGATGCACATAGGCTGTCTGTTAAACAACAGACGCCAGGAATCTAATTCGATCAGTTAGTGTAACATTTAGGTACATCTTTCCTTGTTTATGATAATGCTGTGAATTCCTAGTATTGGCTAACGTCCATGTACCTTAATCTCACTGTTGATACCGAAAAAATAGGTACTTGTCGTTCTAGTAATGTGCTTTGAGAATTTGTTAATTTGAAATAGCGAAATAGTTTAAATTATTCTGAACTCAGCACTAGTAGTACAGTCGGCTGTGACAAGACAATATATATATGATATAAAATCGTTTTGTCCCTTTACCTCGCATGAATTACGGAAAGGAGAGAGCGACTCATTGTGACGTGACATAGGTTTGTCTTGACATTGTCTATTCTCATTTGAATGCTTTAACAGGTTCGTTAGCACACCACAAAAATCACAGTAAACAATAACATAACCATCAAGTTTAAACCATTGTATAAAAACAAGTCGGTCACGATACAAGGTTAGCTGGTTATCAGGCAGTTCTTTGTTGCGGCGGATGTAGGTAGATAGTGCATTTTTACAGCCAGATAATATATCCGTTGAGAGATGTTTTATGCATAATCATCATGATACATATTTATATGATGCCTACAATTTATACTCTATAGCCTGTAGGCAGTACCGGATTATCCATATAGGCAATGTAGGCAACTGCCTATTGGCGGGCGGGGCTCCGCGGCCCTTGACAACAATAAGTCTCAAGTAGTTTTATTTAAACAATTGGTGGACGAGGAACCCACCACTGAACCTCGGCTTGTGAACTATTCCAATTATAAACGAAACAAGTTGGTCGATAATTAAAGAAGCCAGCAGCACCGAACTCCTCTAAGATGTTAGTCGAGAAGCTGTCACAATACGGTTTGAAAACCTACCTACCTAAAGGGAGAGGGGCCCGCAGCCTTACATTGCCTAGGGGCTTTACATGGCATAATCCGGACCTGGCTCAAGGTCGCTTGGCTTTAAAAGGTACTTCAAGTGATCGGTTCCTGTTGCATTACGGGATGTCTTAGGCCTCCAACTAATGACAGATGTAGGCTTCTTCCATTCCACTCAAATTATACATTTCATAAGTAAGAATGACAGTGACAGCATGCTTTCTCGCAGACGTTACGATTACATTAGGAGTTCCTGCTTACCCTGCTGGCTCTTAGTTTACTGATATTACCACTAGTTGTGTCTTGAAGTGCAGTCGAGCTAGGGTTGCTCCGTGTAAATATCGGTTATCAGCTTATAATATAAAACTCCAAAAAGCGACGCCAGTGAAATTTTAAAAATACTAGTAAAGAGATCATCAACATACATCATTCAAACAAAGCAACAGATGTTCATATTTTTTACTAGGACCTCATATCGGACCTGAAGAGTGAAACGAGCGGCAAGTTCGAAGATCTCGTGGTAGCGTTGATGACACCCCTGCCCCAGTTCTACGCCAAGGAGCTGCATGACGCCATTGCTGGCATCGGCACTGATGAAGATGTCCTCATTGAAGTCATGTGTACCATGTCCAACCACGAAATCAACGTTATTAAGCAAGCATACACTGCTAGTAAGTATTTTAATGACAACCTTTATTATGCTAGTTGTCTGGTACAAGTGTGGTCCTTTTTTTGTCTGATGTGCCCTTTGAGTTGAACCAGATCACAGATGACTAAATTATGTGTGCCTATAAGACTACCAATTTGTATGTTAACATGTTTATAGTAAGTAATTTACTCCGCACCTGAGAACACGTTTTTATTTAAATTTTCAAATTAAGAATTTTCGAAATGGGTCATTATAATTTCAAAGATAGTCGGGAGATAGTGGGGTTGCGTTCTATCTCTATCGCACTCGCGCTGGTTTATGGTAGTGACGTCACAGTTCTGTAGATCTTTACTGTTTCGAGTTATATTAAAAACAACATTGTAGATCAATTAGTTAAGTACTTAAATAACTAAAGAATATAAAAGAACGCATGTCCCCTATTTACCAAACACATTTCTTATAAAAATTAGTTCAAAATTCATAACAGTGAAGCAATAAAAAGTGATGAGATCTCACATAGCCAAGTTCAAATGTGGTGTAACATTTCCCATGCGTTCATAGCCACATCACAGAATAAGATACATAATTGTAGGATACAACCAATCTTATCACTAACGATACCCGATTGGTATGAAATTGGAATTATTTCTTGGAATGTGTAAACGTCCTTGGCGGGTGTGATCTTGCCGTTAATGAGGCGTTTCCTCTGCGGTGCGCGGGCCCAAAATATCGCAAAGCATTGTTTTGTTCTATATGGTCTATGCTAGGTATCCCACTAATATTATAAATATGAAAGTTTGGATGGATGGATGTTTGTTACTCTTTCACGCCAGAACGGCTGAACGGATCTGGATGAAATTTGGCACAGAGATAGATTATAGTCTGGAATAGCACATAGGGTACTTTTTATCCCGGTAAAAATGTAGGGTTCTCGTGCAATGCATTTTCTCATACATTTGATTCTGAAGCGGTGCGAAGTTCGCCGGGACAGCTAGTATACAATAAATACACACGTATCCCCATAATACAAGCGTTACCTAGTTTGTGAGCATACAGTAGCTGTGTTCTTCTAGCGATATACTTATTATCATTTATAAATACAGGGACAGTTACAGATTCGCAGTTTTATACCTTATATATTCGAAAATGGAACATTAATTTTGGCCAGTACCAAAATAGAATGGTTAAGTCATAGTGACGTCAAACGATGATTCGTTAAGCTTTTGTGGGTAGTTTGAAAGTTGTAGGGGCTATTAATCATTGAATTCTACTTTGGCACGATCGAATGGAACCAATTGCCATCGACATATGTAGCAATCTATAGATCAATGGTAGCAATTCATATCTACAGGCTATTTATTTATTTATATTTATTGCCCAGGGCCCCAAGTCTGCTAACACAATCGATTCATAATCGAACAGCAACCGCATAGTAACTGTCACTTTTGACAGATATTGTATGGGATATCTGTCTAAAATGACAGTTACTATGCTGTTGCAGTTCGATTATGAATCGATTGTGTTAGCAGACTTGGGGCCCTGGATATGAATGGCTACAAAGCATCCATTGGTCTCTTAAGCTATGTCAAGTTTAAACAATATAAATAGTCAAACATATATAAATGGATTCCGATAATTAGAATAATATTGAAAACTGATATTATAGAATATTGAAAAACAATCGTATTTTTTTTAATAATATTCTCTATAGACAGGACTAACAATTTAATATATGTAAGTAAGTATACTATTGTAGTCACAGATCGAGAGAGATATGCCGTGCGGTTCAAAATGTATGGGAACTCGCTGTCTCCGTTTTGTTCCCCACCACTCGCCACAAAACACATGCAATTACATAAAACCAACCAATACGAAGTCTCACACACACACGCGTGCCAATAATTCGGTGCGTGCTGCGTCGTCGCCGCATACAGCGGCCGTACCACGCGACGCACCAGTTTATTCAAAGTATCGTTAGACGATCTATCCATTGCCTCGTACATTCACTCAGTAGCGAACATAGGTGGTACTTAAAGAGCCATGTATTTTGTACAAAAATAAAAAAGTCGTTGTGCTACATGAAAACTAAAATAACATAATAAAGGCATTAAATATTTTTTGATTTGTTGTTTTTAATGATTTTAAAGACGAATAAATAAAATACTTAATACTGGCTGGTGAAATGAGATTCCATCTTTCGCGTAGTTCACTTTGCTGCTAGTGTTTTTGCACACAACCACGGAATAACACGGCATTTAAAAAAAAAGTTAGAGCTCCGATACCGACGTGCAGTTGCAGTCGACTGACGGCGAAAACTCTATGTTAGCCTAATTTTGGCTAAAGGTGAGCGCAAGCCCACCGCTTTCATAACATATCTCCTCTAATATATCTGTGATTGTAGTATATTTGTTGATGACTTGATGGTATAGAATATAATTATGAATTATTATATAGAAGTAATAGTATAGTATAGAAGTATATTTATTGATGACTTGATCATAATTGTCAACTTTCGTATTCGCAGTGTATGGGAACTTACTCGAAGACGACTTGCGCGGTGATACATCGGGCAATTTTAAAAGGCTTATGACGTCTCTCAGCATGGTGAGTACATTTAATGAGTAAATAACGATGGAAAACATTAACCTCCTTCTGGGGCACTCTCGTAAATTGCCCTTAATTGTTTCACTATATTCAAAATGTAAATTCCAATAGTTATCTATATTAAAAAAAGGCGTGTTAGTTGTCGTAGTAGTTGTTACGTCGTTTATAACTCAAGAACGGGTGAGCCGATTTGGATGATCTGTGATTTTTTGAATTTGTCTCCGTCCCGAATAACTATTAAAACATGGGAAAAAATATGAAGATAATTCATTTTCTTTTATTCATCATTACTTAATTAAATTGATAATAATTTTAATATAAATTTAAATAAAACAGCTACTATTTTCAATGTTATACAATAAACTCTCACATAACGTATAATGTTTTGTTTTAAAGTAATGTATAATGTTTTATGTTGGTATATCAATTTTAAAGGTTTCGTCTTGGCTTCCGTATATAATGTTTTATATTTGACCACGAGAATCATTCTTTGTAAATCCAATACATAATGTATGTAAAATAGTGCTGGTTCAACTGGTACAGAAACTTAACAAACGCTGCCGGAATGTATTTTTAGTGAGGATTTAGTTTTGCTCTGTTTTTTTCATCTTATATGGAATACTTTTTGTTTTTAGGGCAACAGATCTGAGGAGTTCCATGTCGATCAAGAGAGGGCAAGGGAAGACGCTAGAAGCTTGCTTCAAGCTGGTGAGCGATATTAAACTATTTATTTGTATACAGGGATATCTCAAATTAAACCTTAACTCACTCATTATAAACTTTAATTTTGAAAGATAAGTACTTACTGTTTATCTTTATTCTTACCATCGTATGTTCTATCGAACGGATAACATCTATTCGGTACTAAATAGTTATCTATCTTTAATCTAGTGCAAACGAACAAAACCAAGCTCAACCGCCAATATTACGCGATTGTTTTTATTATTGTACTATTTGGACTATGTCTATGACCTTTGTCAAAATTTATAAATATTACTTGATTTGATTTTATCTCATATCATGACTAACAGCAACGTCACTAATGACTTCCGATGTCTCACTCGTGCGTCGAATCATTCGTTTCGTCTTGCCACATTACTCACCGTAAACCAAGACTCATTGTTGCTTAATGTTTATATGGCTTGTGACGTAGTTGTGACGCACGATACGTATACGTTAACTTTAAGAGCCCGCCTGCACGTCACGTGCGAGCTAACTGTATACTTTATAGTTTACCGTATTTGGACATTTTGTATGGAGAATTGAAAAGCGCTTCTAGCGGACGGTATTTAAAACATTCAATTCTCTTCAACAGAATGTCAATTGAATTGAATTGTATCTATATGTATATATAACTGTATCTATATGTTCCCCTGCCAGGTGAGCTCCGTCTCGGCACAGACGAGTCCGTGTTCAACGCCGTGCTGTGCTCGCGTTCGTTCCCGCAGCTGAAGGCCATCTTCAGCGAGTATCAGTTCCTGACCGGCCATGATATCGACGACGCGATCAAGGCAGAGTTCTCCGGCGACCTCGAGAAGGCTTTGCGGGCTATCGGTGAGCATATAAAAAATATATATGTTTTTTTAGTTATCTTCGGCATTTGTAAAGCGATTATGGTACAATTCTTTTAGTTTTTATAGTATTAACCCTATTTGGGTACCATTAAAAAAATATTTAAAATATCATAACCTTGTGCCGGTAAAGTTAGGCGTTAAACGATCAATGGCACGAAATAAAAAAAAAATGATTATGCAGAGCACGAAAAAAGCTTGAGTAAGTGTAATCAAATGTAATAAAATACCAAAACCCTGGTGATTTTATATCTTGTCTAGTATTTTGAGATAATTCCAAAATAAATTATATCATTTACTAGCACTTACAGGACCAGATCTATGAGCTTGGATTGTGTATATTAGTTGGTCGTACACCCATTTATTCAGTCGGTATTTTTTAACATAGTAATAATCACATAAATATCACAATTTTCTTCATTCACAAGTATTCTAAACTTCTCCAATCGTGAATAATTTCAGTGAAAATCGTCCGCAACAAGCCGCTGTTCTTCGCCGAGCGTCTGCACAAGTCCATGAAGGGTCTCGGCACCAACGACCGCCAGCTGATCCGCGTGATGGTCACCCGCTGCGAGATCGACCTCGGCGACATCTCCGACATGTTCCAGAGCAAGTACGGAGAGTCGCTGCAGAGCTGGATTGAGGTATGAAAAAAATATTATGCTAAGGTGAAAGTTGTGGTAGGTCTGGGGCCGTATGTCACGGATGTGCGTGCGTCCCCCCCCCCTCCCCCCCAACAAGGCGGGAGAAGGACCACCAGACCAGACCCAGGTTTTAGTCGGTAAAAGTCCGGCATAACCCGCTTGCTTCCCTCGGGGCTTGCGAAAAAAAATGGTCTGGGGCCGTATTACGATCTCTCATTTCCAGGTAGTATGGCTGCCTAGCGAATTTCTATTTTTAACTTAATATTCCGCCATCCCGCACTGGGCCAGCATGGTGGACTATGCTAATGCCCCTCGCATTGATGGGAGAATGGGAGGCCCGTGCCCAGCAGTCGGTCATAATAATATAGCTGTTTTTTTTATTGTTTACTAATTATTACATACTAATCCAAATTTAAATAAAAGAAAACTTGTTTCCGAACGTTGTCGGTCATTACAATTACAGACTAGAGAAAGTAGTATCTAGCGGGAACGTATGTCGTTGACATGATACATATAACAAGTTTGAGGCCGGGCTGTGATATGCCTGGATATATTATTAGTTCGTACTACGCGAGGGCGCGATTTTTTTTTGTTTTAAACATTGTAATTAAATCTATGGGTCTTTTTGACACTGCAGCATATCGCATTGCATTCATTTAGCCAATAAATCAGCATTAGAAAAAAAAATTGGGTGGTAAGCACGCATGTTTGTACTCAAGTCATCAACTTAGTATCTGTATGACTTTATACTGGGATCGCCCCCAGTCCATTGTACGGTACCCATTATACAAGCGTCGCTTAGTTTGGGACCGTACAGTTTGTGTATTTCTGGCGATATTTATTTATTGATGATTATTTTCAGGGCGACTGCTCCGGCCATTACAAGAAGTGTTTGCTCGGTCTGCTCGGCCTGTACTGAGCAGCCTTCATTCAATGATCATCACAGTGATGAATCCAGTTCGCGATCTGATTCATAGTTTATCTCTCATATACACAGTTACTATTCAGTAAGTCAATTGTATTTCAATTGAGGCCTTGATTTTAAACATACCGTTTTTTAATCTTATTAATAATCCTTAATTAATAATCCGTGATTAGTGTTTTTATAATCAGCGAGATGTCTCGTCCTGTACAAGTTCTAGTTTTAAATTTCGTAGCACTTCCAGAGAACTAAAAAGCGTCTATTTATGACAAAAGATCAGTCAAACACTGACATTTATGTTTATCTATAAAAAGTCTTTTGCGACGCGGCTTATGAAACCTCGATTCATGAAAAGAAATATTACTTATAAGTTTTTTTTTTTGTAATAGTGATGGTATTTAAAAGCTAGAGATTATTTTCATACAAATTGTTGACATATTTGCATAATACTCTCGGTATTTGCTAGAAATTTGAGACGGCACAGTCTGTCATATTACAAATATTCGCAAACAATACGTCATTACGCTTTTGCGATCGCCGTTTCACAAATTAATTTATGGTTCATTATTTTTTTTCTAAAATAAACCGTCCTGGTTGATCTGATAACGAAAAATCTCAATGTATGAATTAGATAATATTTTTTTAAGAATATTAAAAACTTATTTTATTGAGTTTTAAACTCTATTCTCAAATTTTATACGCATTATTGTTAGTACATTTATTATGAATCCTGAAAATAGTTCTATAAGAGGCTACGGCCAACTCTGTTGTATGATTACTATTTAATATGTGATGTGCCTTTATGCATACTGTGACTATAAGAAATAACGCCTCTTACATTCTGCCAAATGAAAAAACGAATTTCTCCACCACTATACGTGTTACTGCAAACAAAACTTTATTACTTTGTCATTAAAGTACCATTTATTATTGTTAGTTAAAATATGTAATTGTGTCTCAATGAGTATGTTTATTTTATTCACTTACTCTGATTTTTATTCAATGGAAATTTCATAGTATATAAGACTTAACAGTTGTATTATTAATCAATATAACAATAAAATAATTTTATGTTACGTATGAACTATCAACAATTTCTGTTTAAATAATGAAAAGCATTTATTCAATATAATAGTATACAGGGTGTAATGAAATTATGAAAAAATATTTTAGTGAATGAATGTTATCACAAAACCGAACAACTTTCGTCAAAGAACATAGATCGAAATATTAAAAAAATATACCATACAAAGTAAAAAAAAAACCGAAAATTTTCGACTACCCTATAAGTATTTTCAACTGTGAGTATTTATGAACCCCCATCCGCTACAATACAATACCCTCAACTAAATTATTTCATAATATTGTTACACCCTGTGTATATGTTTACATAACAACATTTAATTGTATCCTACTTTGCTGTTCCTAAGTAAACGCTATCAACAAAATACTTATAATGTTTGTTCGTATAATCTAACAAGCAACGCCTGTTGTCACATACGTTAAGTTACATGTGTAAACGATTTATATAGTACCCGCCCACCTGAATCTTTAATGTCATTTTATTACGAATTGTTATCTATGACATAAGATTAAGACAAAGTAAGTACATGAATGTGAGAATCTATTATAAAATAATATAGATAAAAACCAGAAACGAACTCGAGTGCAAGTTGCATATGTATTTAACATTCACAGATTGATTGAATGACGCGTAAAGTCGAGGGGTTTGTGTGACTAGCATGCCAGCGTGAAACGCAACTAAACCGCGTCTGCCTGTAGCTGGCACTCATCAACATGAAATGTGAGTTAACAGCGCACGACAGCGTACTTATCACTGGCATGTTAATTGTAGCCTTAAAACATTTGAGTATACTCCAGTAGTGTCAGTATCAAATCTAATATGATTTTTTTAATCTTATGTCTAAAATGTGGCTTACATCATGGTATAATTATATGCTACGCATCATGAAACCGCAGCATTTGTACTCCGTCGAGGCTTGACCTGTTAACACCGCTAGTTGGTCGAAGATGGCCGATGTCGTAGTGTTGGGCCCATCGTGTAACCTAGTTGTCACGGGAAGGGTATGCCTGACGTAGCATATTATTGTACCATGACCTAATAAATATTGTGTCTTGTTATTCTTAAGGTGCTTTAATTAATTGCAATTGTGCCTCAATCGCTTAAAGCAACTCAACGTTGTAAAGCCAATATGTGCGAAATTTTACATTAACATTGTATACATTTAAAAGACAGTGTAAGTGTTTATGCATTAAATGGTATGTAACAAAGTTCAATTTTTTTACCCTATACCTACTTTACATTATAGTCGCGAACTTTAATTTGGGGCCCATTTATGGTTCAAAATCGTACAGCAATCGTATACCTTAAGAGCTATTATTTTGACTGACGTTACTAGGGGCAACTGCTCTCAGATATGACAATTCGCACATGAAATCAAGATATCCCAGAGGTGCGAGCCGGGGCTTGAACCTGCGATCTTCGTTACCAGGCAAGCGTTACACCACAACATGGCTTCCACCAATCACTGATTTTTTCCATAAACATTTAAAAATTCTTTTGGTAGGCAATAAAGATAACATTCCCAAAGAAATAAATAAAAGTATTAAACATAAAAAATAACAACCTGTATTGAGTACATGGCCAAACGCAAATGTTTCGCTCTGGTTTTACAAAAATCAAATATCATTTACACAATTATTTTTTACATCAACGTGATCTAAACAACTCACTGAATCATATGTTAAAATATTATACACTACTTTCGTTACACCTTATATAAGTGGTTTGTAGTTACCTAATTATGCAATAAACAATGCGCATATTATTCCCTATTTCTAAGGTGATGAATATCCGACAACTCCAGTGATGGATTAAGCCTCTCAAAGTGAAAATTAAAATATAACAACGCAAGTTGAGCGCCGCGCCGCGCCAGAGGAAAGCGGTGATGAATTGGGTATCAGATATGCAAACAAAATGCAGCCAATCAGTTATCGCCGGATCGCTACGCTACGGCGTTTCGTTTTACGCCAATTCCGACCCTAAAGTCTACCCACACAATCGACTCTTATCGAACGGTAATAGGATAGAAAATGATACCACAGATTATTGATCAGAAGACAGCCAAAAGTTACAATGCTATTCTGTTTGCAGATATTGGACCTTGGTTGATGTACTTATTCGTTATTTATTGTAGGCAAACCAAAATTCATACGTATGAGCAAAGATATAAGTTGTATTTAAAAAAAACCGAAATAATTCGACACCTGTCTACGTTGGACACGTAAGTATATTTGTTTTATTTGGTTGATTTCTGCTGATTTGTTGATCGAACTTATTCTACCTTCAACTGTCTTGGTGATTTTTAAGTATTAATTTCAGGCAACAAAATATAATAATAAGTACTTACACAAAAACATGTACCTACTACATATACACATGGTCGATATAATACATAGACTAACCTACACGAAGAGTCGGTGACGACACCTTTGAGTCATCGGATCAAAACACCCCCCGGTCAAACGCAAAGGAATTAAAATTCACCCTGTAGCGAAGCTCCAACCGTCAGCTAGCCGTAGCTCGTAGCCCGTAGCGCACTCTTACAGCTACACGTGAATTTCATAATAAAAGGCCTTATTCTGTAACTTTCATTGATAAGCGACCATGATTTTGATTAATGCACGTAATAGTATTAACATACGATAATAAAACACAGTACGGGCCGGACTAGGACATGGTCCGCTTCGTACGTGCTGTTGGAACACTACTCTTTTACCAACCTAGATTCAGTAGTAGATAGTTCGATCGTCTATTAATACTTTAATTATTAAGAGAAAACGTTAGTAAGACCATTAATGACTCCTAGAAATCAGTGTGTCGTTTTCATAAATTCACGCGAGCCGTCGTCAGACTGAATCAACACTTGGAGACAATCACATTAATTACCTACATCGTTGTGTTGTGTGGTAGGGACGACACAACCTACCATTTTGATTTTCTTTATAACATTTGGGAAGTAGGAGACATAGCTTATGTACATGTTTAATAATATCTACCTAATATGAGTAAAATTGTGTAAAAACAAGATCAAAAACCCTTTCCAATTTCGATATTATAGTAAAATGATCTCATGACAAACGTGTTTTTTCTTTGTATATTCTTAGATTTGTATGTTGTTGTAATACTTTATTAGGTCTGTACTTACTTACATTTGATATCCAAAGCTACACACTAAATGAAAAATTAAATACTGTTCGTTGGTAAGCGCATCACTGAGAACAGCTGGACGGATAAGGTATTAGGGAAATAAAATGGAAAAGTTAAATGGAAAATCGGAAAATTTGCGATTGGAAAACTTATGTCGGGTCAGCTAGTGAGTAGGTAGTAATATTTAAGATCGACAGCTGTATAAGTAATAAGTACACTTGAAATGCCAATTTAAAAACCTTACTCTACATTAGATAGCCTTCAAACTTATTCTCGCATTTTTTTATTCCGCACAGCCCTATTGCCCACTGATATCCATAAGCAAATTGCTCGTTACGCAATGAATTACCTCGTTACACCGGCTGAAGACAGCAGGTAATGATAGCGAGCGGCTTACGAACGTGGAGCCGCCTCCATAACGACCTGATCCGTCTTAGTCATACGTAGAATTGGGATTTTCCATCTAATTTCGAAATTACGTGCGATTTGTTAGGTTAGTAAAAAAGAAAAACTTACTCTTACCAAGATCGTAAAAGAGGATTACGGTACCAAGGTGAGACCTCAAACAGAGAAATAATTCAGACGGAGTTTCGCGAACAACATGAGCACGTGAATTCGCGTGTATGTAAGGTCGTATTTCGCGTGTATTACATAAATCGGCTTGGTATTTTGGACTTCAATTAGTTGTTCGCGACACTCCGTCTGAAGGATGAGACTTATAAAGTAGTGTTTCATCTGTAGTAAAGGAAAACTGCTAGCAAAACTGAAATGGTATCTCGTGCAGTGGTACTAAACAACACCTAACCGATATACCATTCCATACTGTCAAGTGGACCTGCGCGGCGGCGCCTACTTACGTCATGTACCGTCATTCCTGTGGTTTCTGCTGAGGAAGTCCAGAAGGCCTTGATACATTTTCCTTGCGAGGGCACAGTTACTCACTTATACGGAGCTTTTTTAATGGCACTAAATTGACCCGCCACACACTCCATACGAGAGTCTTATTTTCCGTTGAATAGTTGCGATCATGGTTGGTAATGTTACTATGTGAGTTACTTAATCAAGTATGATTTCACATTAAACCCTCCAGACATTCATAAATTATTGAAATCCGTCAACAATAAAATAGTATTCGCAGCTAGATGGTCGGGGCGAGCGGGCGGGCAGAACAAATGGGCCGAGTCTAATGAGACCACTTCAATTTTCCGCTACATGTAAAAACTTGGGATAATTCAACAGACCCCTTTAGGGACCACCTAGATATATATATTTTTGGAAGTATAGTCGTGTTTCTGCCCACGCTGGACGTAAATCAGACTGCTTGGGGATGGGCAGGTGCCTTGAAAAAAAATGATTTAAGACGCAACCACAAGAATTGTACAGATTCTTGTGGTTGCGTCTTAAATCATTTTTTTCTGATCTGCGAAGTTGGGCCCGATTTGTAGCAAATATTTGAGTATTGCCCAATCATGTGGTGCCGTGTACCCGTGCTTATGAATAACACTTGATACTTATTCAAATGTACATTAATCGATTCCAGCCAAAATACTGTATCTAATAATCTACATGGTGAATTTTAAGTAATGAAATTGCTCGGCGATAGCTTGAAAACTGTCTCGGGCAATGGAACACTTTTAGCTATCCCGGGAGAACCCGGGATAGCTAAAAGTCTACGAGTACAGAACAGAATCGCGAGCCCGGCTAGTTAATAAATAATATATAAAGCGGCGCTTTTGTTTATTCGATGGTAGGCTACCCATCTTTTTGGATAAGCTCGGACAAGAGTGTAACTTCACTCATTTGCAAAAGCAGTTAAATTCTAATAGAAACTATTTAGTTTCTATTATGCGGTTATAAACTAAAGATTAAAAAAAATGCGTAGCTTACTATTTAATCATGGATCGATGCATTGCCTCATCGAATTACAAACTGTCATAGGGCTCTCATCTATTGTTTTTGTTTCCAATAAGCTAATAAAGCTTGAGCCAATAAGCTAATTAAGCAAATAAAGCTTGAGGCACGCTGCGAGACACGAGAATCTCACAGAATCAGTGTCGTTGTTGCTATCATTAGGTGGTCTTGGTCTTGCGCAAATGCAAGAACAAGACTGCAAGACCGAGACAAATTTGAGCATCACTTATGTGAGTCGTTATAGCGGGTAATCATCCTAGTTTAGTCTCAACTTCGCCAATGTATGTGTGACGGCACTCTTTTAATAATTAGGTATTGTTGCGGAGCTTTGAACAAAGGTTGCAAAAAGACTGTCTTAACAGAAACCGACCCAGGGGGTCACCCTGTCGTCATCGCGGGCTCAGTTTGATTTACGCATTTATGTCAAAGTACTCGACGTGTTTGAGTTGTTACGAGTTAGCTTTGTTCGGAATTTGAATTTTGTGTCGCTAGACTTAAATAATGCTAGGTTTTAACGCTGGCAACATGGGTACGAGGAAACAAATATTTCGTTTAGTAATCGGTTAGTTTAGTAGTAGGTAAAAACTACGGTAAGAACGTAGCAGTTTCCGTTTAGGAAGTATGTATAACATACATATTGGATCCTTGAATTATACAAATAAGAAAATAGTTTCAATAATGTTTGTCGTCATCGTGCAGCAGGTGATAATCAACACTTGCAGTACGGTGAAGACCAAACATCGTGAGACAACCTGCACGTCACTCAAAAGTGCAGTTCACCAACTGCCACTGGGCGGGCCAGCGTGGTGGACAACGACAATGGCCTAAATCCTCCTCATATTGACCAGGACTGTGCCTGATATAATGGAAATAAGCAAACCAAATATTATTGTTTTTTATATCTTTCTCCCTGCTTGTTAAAGGACATTCCCGTTTGGTAAGCTTAAAATGATTATTGTGAACCTAATTCGATGTATCAAATCCGCAATCAACGACGTAGCTAATTATTGTATTTGCTGATGTAGCCACATATTGCTGCAGGGGGTGCAGAATCACTAATTATTAAATTTATACTATTCATTTTCATCGTATACAATTTAATTAGTTTGGCGTTTTATTTTGTCTACTGTATAGGAACGGCATTTCGAACGGGTGGTAAAGTTGTTGCTTAGCATTTTGTAACAATTTTTAAGATTCGTAAGTACTTAAAAAATATTCTGATTCCTATTCTGATTAGAAGTACTATAAGTACCTAATTGGACTCGATTCTGACTGTGAAAGCCTGTACGAATTTGAAGAAGGGTCCGTTCTTAAAATAAATTAACTCGTACATTGGGTGCTGCTAAAATTAACCGGACAGATTATGATTCTGACATTTATAAACAAACCACGTGCACTGAAATTTACCGAATCTGTTATCATGAAAAGGAGCAGTTCCTAACTTTCAAGATGTTTGCTTCCCCCATAGGTACAGCGGTCTAGTATTTAACAAGCTCTCGAACCACGTCGTGTTAAAATAACACTTCGAGAACGAGCGGAAGGTTTATTTTTGTTCACCGCAGTTTAGTTAGGTAGCGTAAAAAATATTAATTAAATATGTAATAATAAAAAAAAATTACAGAATATAACTTAAGAGCAATGGTATTTAACTATTCCGGCAATCATATTTTATTGATGAGTGTTCCTGATGCGAGTTGGTTTACACGGCGGGAGTTCAGCGTTCGCAAGGGTAGAGAACCATTGCTATGAAAATACACTTAAAAAACATACAACATGTTAAGAGTTGCATCAGGGGATATTTATAAAATATAAAGGTTTTCTTGTATTTAGATACACGCGATGAAAAGCTTGGTCGGAAATGCATTTATCTACACTGCTTTGAAAAAGTTCTAAGTTGCGGAGCGAAACCTAAGTATTTATACAAAGTTTACGAAAGAGTTAGTACCGTTGGAAATTCACTGCTAAGTATGAGTACCGCCCGCATCTAGGTCTCAAGTAAAAGTTATTTAAAACAACAAAAACACTCCCAATGCTAAAACTCCGGGAAATTATGAAGAAAGAGAAACGTTGAATACAGAAGTGATGTTAATTATTTATTATTCAAATTGGTATTATGCTATACATTTAGGCAAACTCTGCTATATTGCTTATTATAAGGGTTATATTGCTGTTCTTGTAAATTTTGGAAACCGTTTAATTTTTTCATTTTTTAGAGAGAGAGTTATAAAATCTTTCTTTGTAAGTACCTATCTATTGCAGTATTACTAATTGGCGTTTTAAGAGTATTTTAGCCCTTGTAACAAGGATAAAACTTTTACTTTGAGTGGGCTAGGATACAATATTATTCTGCTAAAATAAATACTGTATAGTACCAAACTATCTGTAATAGGTTGGGACCATCTGTGGTTGGGACAAATTATAATGTAATAATAATACCAGCCCTTTTTAATGTCCCACTGCTGGGCACGGGTCTCCCCTCAATGCGAGGGGGATTAGGCCATAGTCCACCACGCTGGCCCTTCACATATTTCTTCACACATCTTTCGAGGGGTTCTTTCAGACATGCAGGTTTCCTCACGATGTTTTTTTTCACCGCTTAGCAAGTGATAATCGTGGTTGAAAATGAGATTCGCACTTGAAATCCAGAAATCCCAGAGGTGCAAGCCGGGATTTGAAACTGCGATCCTCGTTACCGAAGCAAGTGTTCTACCAAGTTGGCTATCACTGCTATGGGGGGGGGACGGACAAATTACTAAAAGATAATTTCTAACATTTACCCCGGCGGTATTCGAACCCGCAACCTTGGCAGTGAGCCGAGTACACTACTCTCATCCTGCTACACAGATTGTCATCAAATACCGAGCAGGCTAGCCCTCACACAGACTGTTATTAAATACCAATTAAGCAAGTAAGTACTTAATATTTTCTAGGAATCCACTTCAACAATTTTACTTCCATTTAAATGTTACATCCTATCAAAGTCCCCAGCGGTGATTTCCGATGGTTTACGTGACGTGAAAATGCAGAGTAGGTACCACGTAACAGAGACCTTGTTTGCTTAATGCAGAGTCTACGTGCAACGCATGATACTGCATCCGGTTTAAGTTAAATCATGTGTACCTAAGTTTATTTTATTACTAAACTAACAATAAATATAATGTGGAAATTACGAATTCTATTTGCAGCGATACAAAAAAAAGTCTTCAGTAGCTTACTTAAGAAATGTTTTTATAATTAACATAAATAACTGGAGATACAAACTTAATTGTATAATGTACACTGATTTAATTATTTTTCACACAATTAAATCTCATTCATTCAGCGAATTATCGTTACCACTCCTATGTCGAGTATTTAAAGTATAATTTGATCTAGCCTTGCGGCGAATGATATAAGTACCTAGGACAAAAACAAGTATTACAATACTAAGTAGCACTTCTGAAGACACAATTATGTATTCAAAATAATAAATGTACCGTCCAAATTACAACAAAAAGCTGCTTACACCATTCAAATCATAGATTTACCTCAGTTTACCTTTCTCAAACGAAAAGCCGAGGATAAAAATAGTATGTACCTTGTGTCCACAACTTGGGTCCAACATGAATCAGCGGGTTGGGTTATTAAGCGGCTGCCTTTGCGAATATTGTGTTCTCTTTTTATTTTTGGGCATAGGCATTATGTTTGGAAGCCTTTAAAACGTGGGTTGGAAGTAATAGATATGAATCTATCTTTCAAAAGCCAATTATAAGAAGACAGACAATTCTGGCGTCCTGAGGACACCGATCGCTATTGTTAACCAATATTTTGCGGTTCATTCATGTAATATCGGCCGAGAAATTCCTTTATCAACTTAAGATCGAATATCGTTTGCACATTACAGGATGGCATTCGTTAAAATTTAATTAGCTAGGAGTTGTTATCATAACTGGTATCATCATGGTATACTGTATGAAAGATATCGCAAAATTTGTTTCGTTCTGTAATCAGCTCTCCGTTACGCTCATCTGCGCTTCAGTGGAAACGCATCCTTACAATATCTACCTAATGACTCTCTCAAATGTTTGTGCTTGTAGCGACCACTTCAACCTCACCACAAGCTACACAGATAATGCTGCAGACATATTCAGAACAATAGACAATTCTCAATACAATCCGGAATCGCGCTATGAGAATGTTCAGCACGTAACATATATACAAGATCCCGACAATAACCGTCGGGGCATAGCGGCCGCCCCGCCAGGCACACCACCCGCCTGGCTGGAAGATCTTCCCTTTTCCCGCTAAATGCTCATAACTAATATTACCTGCTTAAAGTTAAACCAACAATAATCGCTAAACTAAGAAAAATGTATGGTGAATGTTCACCAACACGATAAGCAGCATCATGAAAATGTTTTCCCACAAAATACAATCACACACTTAATATTGCGCAAGTCTCGTCGAATTGCATAGCAATATTGCGTTTGCGCATTAAAAGTCAAAAGAACAAAGGCTAACTCGTCAGTCAGAACTAAAGGAGCTTACGCTAAGGTACAACTATTCCAATCATGGCTGAACTAGTTTGAATTCTAAATTCTTCTAATTCGTCGGTACCTGAAGTGATGAATTGAATTCAACCGTCGGTTTCAAGTCGGCGTTGAGTTCGTGAAACTTGTTGAACGCAGAATAGGTTGCGTCGTCTCAATTCGCTCAATTTGTTGAAATGCAGCTTGAATGTTGAAGGTATTTGCATGTTGTTAACGTGTTGTAGCGACATTAAATACTGGTATAAAAGCATAAGTAGGACATAGATACCGTAGAATTTACAGGGGCCGAATAGCCTATAGCTACATCTACTTAATACAATTCTTAGCTGATTGACTGACTGACTGTCAGACAAAGCACACCCTGAACTGGTGGACCTAGCAGCATGAAATTTTGCACAGAGGTTCCTTATATAACGTAAGCGAATACTAAGGAGGATTTTTCGGAAATTTGAACGGAAATGTGACTCAAATCTAGTTATTCATAAATATCTTCAATGCACAGAGAGATAGCTCAGTTAAAGCTTGATAATAATAGTAGATATATAGTTTTCTACCATTTAGGAATTTATCGGGTATTTCGTATCAAATCGGATTTTTTAACATCGGGCATGTAATTTTCAATGTTAAGTCGACCCCATGTAACAAGGCGCGACCCGAAGTAGCGTTCAATAGATTCTTTCCAACGATTACTATTTTGTATCTTTGTAAACGTTGTTTCAAGCTAACTATTTGAGAATTTATTGCCTTGGCCGGGCAATAAATGAGATCGTTCAGTAGAATTCTTTCGCTTTGCTGAATAAGTTGATACTACATTGGGCAACAACAATCAAATTAAAAGATACAACTATGATAGACATGTTGACTTCTTTATTATATTCAATTACAACTTATATTTTTAGTAATAGCGAATTAATTTTAGAAACTAAAAATATCAAAAAGACAGAAATATGGACTTGCCATTTTTCTTGCGACTTTTTGTATCGAGTTACAGGTGAAGTGACGTCACGATCATAATGCAATGCATGTGCGACAAAGACTGACCGCAGATCCACGTTCTTCCTACTACTTGCTTTTCACCAAATATTAATAGAGAATATAATATATTTGAAATTATTTGAAAAATATTTAAGTGTGTGATAGAAAAACTAGTCACACTTATATGGTTTAACATAACAAATTATTTTTGTAAATTAATGTTTTATAATAGTCTATTACCCTATTGTATTGATTAAGGTAGGTTCTCTTTTGTTATATATGTAGCAGCACTGGCAGCATAGTAACAAGTAAAAGAAAATAAAAGAAAACAGAAAATATTTTATGTAGTTACTTACCTACCATTAAAGTCTTGTATAAGTAGTACAAAATATCGCACGCTTAATAATAGACTGACCTAACTCAAAAAAGGTGTTTGTTGGGAAATCGCAAAAACATGGCAAAATGTTTACAACTTGTCTGACTTTATTACCTATATCTCAATTAAAATAGCATAATAATATTAAATACATATAATGTATTCTAACGATAGATAACAGATATAAAAGTTTCGTAAAAGACAAGCCCTTCCTACTATATTTTCTTTATATTTTTTTCTTTACATGACGTTATCAAATGCGCTCTTAGTGCGAATAAATATTGTAATACCCACACACTTCGCGTTGTTTCTTGAAAGGTAAAGCGGAAATGTATGCGCATGCATTTCACAGAATCGACGTCACGAAATTATGTTTACTTTTTATATAGGGTCGGTGTTAGTGTATGATGCTGGCAGCTATCGATTGTCGATTTAAATACAGATTAGACCGACACTATCACACAATAAGTAAGTAAACTTTCCAATTATACAAGATATGATTATTCAACTAGCATTGAAGCATATAGATAGAACATCACTATAAATCTAAAATTATCGATGGCGGCATATTTTTTACTGCGTATCGATATCGACTATCCGGTAACACTAGTTAGGTAGTCTTGCAAAACATGGCGGGAGTCGCTTTTGTTTCGTCCCAATTTATTATTATTAGGTTTTATTTTAGGCAGCTATTGTTTACCAGAGTGAAATACATATCGGAGGATAAACAAAGATGTCTTTGTTATTCTAATTCAGAAACTATCTAATTAAGGTAAGATTTGTGATTTGCATTATGTTATGTACTTATTAAGTACAGTAGGTACTATCTACACGACTCCAAAGAAGCTTTCGACTACATTCTAAAATCAAGCAATCACTTCCGAACGTCTCCTGCATTTTAGAAGTGATTCGGTCTAAAAATATATACTTTGAGTTAGTACTTTTTGCGCTACAAGCGTGCCTAGCCGTTCCTACATTGTTCTCACATACCCATAAAAATGTACTACCTACATAAAAAAAAATAGTAACATCCTTTTGAAGAGCAACCGATGGTTACTCGCACGTTCGTGTCCAAAAGAACGGTATTCCGAACGGGCGATAAAGTCTTAGCAACATATTGACCATTTACTAGTACTGTAATGATTTATGACTACTGATCTTATGACTTGGGTCAAATATAATCACATAATGCACTGAAAATATTACTGTAGTTAGTTTTATTCTCTATGCAGTTAAATCTCTTTAAGAATGTTTCGAAATAACTGCCGATGTAGTCGCATTGCCACTGGCGGAAGCTTTTAAAGCCCCTACAAAATAACTTGGATGTTTTTTTTGTTAAGTACTGGCCGACGATTATCCAAAATGTGAAGTTGTGTAAAGTCGCGAAAGAATTTCAATCAAGATTGTTTACGGAACCTTTTCTAATTACGGAAAGTGAGGGTTCATTTAGTGATGTATTAAGTCGATATTAGTCAGGTGCCCCGAGGCCGTATCCATACAATAACCCCAAATTCTTGCAATTCACAAGCATAGAATGTTGATTAGATCATATCTTCAATAATATAATGAAGAAGTAAAATTTGTGAGTTTGGATATAGGGGTTAATCCTCGAAACTACTGATCCAATTGTAAAAAATCTTTCACTAATATTTTTATTTATGAAATAATTTTTCGCTAAAAAAATACACACTTTCCGATGCTATATTTTATTTAATCTTTTAACATTATCATTCTGATGAGATTGTTGAATCCTATAATTAATGAACATTAATTTTCAAATACTAGATAATAAAGCGAGAGTCGCGACGCCTATAATAGTGAGCGTTGCATCGCCCAAAACTAAGCGTCGCGATGCCTTATAGTAAGCGTCGGGACGCCTTATAGTAAGCGTTGCCTCGCCTTGTGGTCATAGTCGCGATGCCTTAAAGTAAGCGCTGCAACTCATTATAGGGAGCGTCGCGATGCCATAAAGAAAGCGTCACGCGCCTAGTAATTAGCGTCGCGACGCCCTATAGAAAGCGTCGCGTCGCCGTGTAGTAAGCGTCGCCCAACCTTTAAGTAAGCCTTATTTTTTTTCTTGATAGCAATGAACTTTTGTGGGTTCATGTTCGCACGTCTGCTGAGGTTTCTTGTGGCATAGCAACACATGTCATCGATACTACGTACCTATTATATAAAACTTATCAACAATTATGGAAAAACCGTTCTGTCTACGGAACCCTACAAATATGCGTGGCCCGTCACACATTTGGTCGGGTTTTTATTTATTCCTTTCGTACGTAAAGTAGCTGCTTAATATTTCCATCCAGTACTATCGATAAATCCAGGACCTTAATCCAACCTGGACTGAATGCACGATAGTAAAATTCATGTGCAGCCTACGTTTATTGGGCGTAGAGTCATAAATCATTCATAATCCATATGATTGTGGGCAGGCGATAGTTGTAAATTTTATATTTTATATCGAAATAAAATTTACCTTATCTATCTATCATGCATTTGGTAAAGTTATCTTGTCTTGTCATGTGTTCTCGTTATCAATATGTAACGGTTTTTTTGTGCGTGTTGATTCAATAAATGATAGATAACATACTTATTGATATGTATACAGGTAAATTTTTCAAGTGGGCTTGAATGGCCAAATCCGAAACTAAAAGGAATATCACAATATGACAGATTTTAGTAATACTGACACTATAAGATAAGATTTTTGAAAAAAAATATTATCCTTGCACTTTCTTTTTTTTTGCGTGGGGACATCCTCATGGATACCCGCAAGCTCCAGGGAAAGCAAGCGGGTTATGTCGGACCCTTACCGACTTAAACCCCATGGTGGTCCTTCTCCCGCCTTATGGGGGGAGGGGGGGGGAGGTACAACAAAGTTTTTGCACACATCCGTGACCCCACCAGTAATTTTTTTTTTTTTTTTTTTTTTATTACTTTATAGGCAAGTATTTGATCTCGATCTCACCTGATGGTAAGTGACGATGAGATCTACAATGGAGCATACTTGCCTAGGTAGGAAGGCGGCAGTAGATCGAGACGCTACATTCACTAGGCACATGCAGCGCAACTGATCTGACCCGCCATCCATGAATGGCAACACCGAACATCATGCCGGAACACGGCTAGGCCGCTTGGCGACATGGCTTTGTTCAGTGGGTGGTGACTAGCCACGGCCGAAGCCTACCACCAGTAAAAAAAAATTAGCCTTGCCCTGATTGAACCTGTTGATTTTAATAAACCAAAACCGAATTATTTCTGTTACCGTTTAGGAAACCGATTACTTAATAAAACCGGATCCGTACATAACAAATTATATTGAAAGATATTAATCGACTAAGAAAGTATAAAATTAACTGGTAAGAACAACATTGCGTTGAAGTCATTCAACATAGATGCTCAGCTAAAGGTAAGACAGAGTGAATATTTTGAAATTAAACTGATTTTAATGGATTTTCTCGCGTGTATTTGTTTTTTTTACGTTCCCGACGTTTCGGCTGCTTTACTGTAACCATGGTCACGGGAAGACCACGGTTAGATCTGGGAGGGTAGTTTTATTTCAGTGTAGTGTTGTATTCGCATAAATATAAGACATTAATAAGATAATATTTCGCCTACACTAGACCGTCGTCTAGTAGTAACAACGAACAATCATAGATTTAGCATTGCTAGGCATTAATACCCAAAACTAATTTTGTTCCAACAATAATTGCTCCGTAATACCGAGCTGGATTATTGTAACCATTTTATCACGATTGCATTTCGATTGGGTTTCATTAATATGGGATTTGGGTTGTGGGGTTCCTAAACCCCACTACCCAAATGAGGTGATATATTAGGTCCTCCATACATAGGGCCTATGTCCTGTGACGTGCAGGCTCGCAATTAGTAGTGACCCTGCTTTCTGTGCCGAGGGTCCTGGGTTCAATTCCCGGTCGGGGCAAACTTTTCGTGATGAACACGAATGTTTGTACCCGAGTCATGGACATTTATTATCTGTATAACTAATCTTATATTTACTGGGATCGCACCCAATCTATTGTACGGTACCGATAATACAAGCGTTAGTTTGGTTGAGTCCCTAAAGTTGGTGTGTTTGTCTGGCGATATTTATTTATGTTAAAATATGTATTGTATACTCTATCACAAAGTGTCAATTACCTACATGATTAGATTAAAAATATCCAAGTCAAAATAAAGATATCAACGAGTATTCCAAATTAATCGAGTCAGTGTTTACTTTGGATATAATAAAAAAAATGAAAACATCCCGTCACAAACAGAAACAGTCAAAAAGTTTCGTACCCCTAGCCCCTGAAACTGAATGGACATTTGACCCTCAGCCCGACTTTTTGGCGGGAGGTTGAACCGTAAATTGTCAATTTTATTTTATTTTTCAAAAATGTGTTTCTCTGATGAATAATGTGTAATATTAGTGCGATATTAGCCACTCTGTTCGTAAATGTGCAAGAGTGAAGATAATTGAAATAAAATTCAAGTCTTTTCAAGTTCTCCCAAGACGTCCGGTAAGATTATCATCCCCCAGATGCAGATTGCTACCAACCATCCGTTATCGCGTCCTATGGAGGAGGCCTATAGGTTGTAGAATTAAGGCAAAAAAATGTGATCACAATTTGTAAGTGCTCCCGTAGGCCCATACGAAATAAATGATTTGACTTTGACTTTGACTATGTTGAGCAGTGGATGTCTTCCAGCTGATGATGATGATGGTAATACAAGCGTTGTTTAGAACCGTACAGTTAACGTGACGGTCTGAAAATATTTATTATTTAGTGTGAAGGCGTATGAAAACTTTACCCCCAAATTTATAGACGCTTTATACCTTTATCAGACGTCTATAAATTTGGAGGTTCTACTTCGATCTAATTGATCCGTATACTGTCACTAAACGATACAGTCATGTGCAAAATCTTAAATCTCCAGGGACAATGACAAAGGCAATTCCCGGAAGCAATTCATTACGATTTCCATGCAGTCAAAGCTTACAGAGTCAACTAGTTCCCGCTTCGTTAGGATCGTGTTGTTTGAGCCGAGTTGATGTATTCGCTGTGTTCTTCGCAAATATGTAAACACGTTGAGGTCGGGCGCCGAAAATAATGTTTCAGTCGTTTCACTTAAAAAAATAATGTGGACAGAAATCAAATAAAATTCCTTTTTTTTCCACAAAATTTTTTAGTACTGCTTGTATTTCTTTAGCAAACATGTGATTTTAAGTATATTTTTCTATCGTCTATAGTAATAATTTTATAATCATGAATATCGACCGGCGAACACATCATACCGAAAAATTACGATATTTTTTTTTTCAAATTTGCCTAGACGGTAATCGACACGGTAACTATATGGTGTTGTGAAAACACTATGCCAAGTTGTCATGGAACCCAAAAAAAATAAAAATTCAGAGGCGGGCAGAGTACACAGATAATCGCTTGTTAAAACGCTCCTTTCGTGAATACATTAAAATGGAGCAGTCGACTACACTAATTTTGTCCTTTTTGTTCAAGTTACACTCCAAAGTTTATACCCATTGTTCCCACACTAAAGCGACTGTTAGTTGTTTAACAAAGTTAACTATAGTTATTTAACGTTGTTCTGTAAACTAGTAGGTACATAATTAATTAAATTTACGACCTAACCGGCATTAATACCGCATTGTTTTTGCCGGTTGTGTGGAGTAAACGTAAATGAGATCGTGTAATCGAACTTCTATTTTTTTTTAAATATAATCATCGTACCTTACGAAGTAGGTGTGTCCGGTAAACGCGAATATAAATAAAAAACATTTAAAAGTAGCCGCTTTTTGTGAATGGTACTTAGCTATAGTTCTATTTGTAATAGCGACAATGAGACCAGCCATTAATTGGCAGCCGCCGCAAATCAGTTACAGCGTTCCCGTTGCCTCGAGGGGGCCTATTACGGTCTCTTGATTTCAGGCAATATACTGAACTGCCCGTCGATTTTATATTTTAACTCAACAATACATACTTATCCTAATATAAAAGCTAACTTATTTTCAAACGTTGTTGTTCTAAATTACAATACAGACTGAGACAAAGTACTATCTAGCGGTAACTTATATCGTAGCCGACAAGTTCTTGGGCCGGGAAGGTCATTGCGTGGAAATAAGCGTTCGTAGTAAGCCCCCTGAGGTGAGCGTTGTCCATCGACCACGACTAAGCTAAGCTATTTGTGCAAACCTCAAATCCATTCTTGTTGGCCAATTGTACATTATACTTTTAAAGAGTGAGTCGCAGATTATACGGTATGAAAACAGAAGGAATAAGAAAATGTCTGATTGTTTATTACAATATCTCTTTGCGTGCTATGTTTTCCTGGTAATTCGTACTTTAATATAATGTCTCTAGTTCGAGATTCAACCCCCCCATGCAGTGAATTCCTGGATACGGCCTTTTTAGGTCGTAGCTAGGCGGCGAGTTCTCTTGACGCCACAAGCCACAATCGTAGAGATTGTGTAGGTTTTAATAACACGCCCGTAAGCTACCCTGTAGACAGTCTTTAAATACCATCTTACATTATTTTATTTCAAAACAAGTACGTGCCGGATCAGTCGCATATAAATGTAAGGTTCCGTAGCCATGTCAACGACGAAAACTTATCGTAGTTACCTCGGTTAACCAAACTCACGAATTACGATAAACAAATTACTATTTGCCGTTTGATTCAGACTCTCTCCATTGAGTTTGTTTAGCAAAGGCGCCGGATCAACTTTGAATTAACTTTGTCGGCTGTATTTCGTGATCTAGTTGACCCTTGACAGTCGTGATAGATTTCATTATGATTATGTACCATATGCTAGTATCCTATAAATTGTATCATGACTATATACTAACGTCATCCAAAATTAAACTCTATTTTGGAGTGTTAGAGTTTATTTATCTTTAAGGATAGCAGTCAGTCTGGTCAAACAATGCCTACATGTTGTAGGATAACCGAGAGAGGGGTATATACTCTCCACCATTATTTATTTGTGAAACAAGCCCAATGTCGAGATGTAGATACTTATGGCGGCGAGGATGAATGAAGCACGTGCGAGCCTTTTTGTGGAGATTAATCGAAGGAATTCACTTAAACATCGTTTTAGAAATATTTTTTTAGTGAGCTTTGTATTATTTAAATAGTTTTGTTGTTGAGTACTTAGTTACCTAATATAGGTAAGAATTATATTTCAAGAGCTCATCCAAGTTGGCACCGTAGGTAGTGAGATATTTCAAAAAGTAATCGCTTTGATTGTTGATTGTGAAGAGATTTTGAACTAAAAGATCATCTGGTTGAAAAGTCAAACGAATATTTATTCATTAATAACAATGAAAGAATTTCATAATTAATTTTCTCAAAACTATAAGTTTTTTTCTTAAATCAAGGTAAGCACAAATTCCCCAAGTACATATAAAGGCAAACTCCACATCGCACGCTTAATAATAGACTGACCTAACTCAAAAAAGCTGTTTGTTGGGAAATCGCAAAAACGTTTTGTCATTTACAACTTGTCTGACATTATTACTTATATCTCAATGAAAATATCGTAATAATAATAAATGATGTATTGTAAGAATACTTGATTAAGTAATTATTGATACTAAAATGTAATTTTGAAGAAATTTTATTATTATTTATAGCTTTTAAAATGTTGTCCCTGAGATAGTCTGTTTATGAATAAAATCAATGATATAGTTCTGTACTAGTGATGACACTTTTTGTTATTTGTCTGTATTTTATTAAACATTTCACTAAAACCCTTTCTCTTTTATGTTATAAGTCTATACTTGATAAAATAATAACATATTATTTTTATGTAGTATTGATTTTTAAGTTCAGAAACATGAATGGGTCACTATAATATAAAAGCACCGCGAGTTGACTGTCGCAATCTCAGACGCATTATGATTTATGTCACTCATGTTAAAAGTTTTGTCAAAATTTGTATAAGTAAAAAAGACAACATATTCGTAACTCAGTCTAGGAATAAGATATCGTAAAAATTCTGAGATTGGTAGATAGATAACATTTTGGGCTTAAACCCTAATTGGTCAGTCTATTATTAAGCGTGCGACATGTATTTTCTCTTGTAGTACATAACAATGAAATTCTTAACGTGTGCCTATCCAATATTGCTGTAAGTTCTCAACTCCATGTGATGGTACCCTATTTTTAAAGGCGTTGTTTCACACACACCAATTTACCGAGCCCGAGGAGAGCCGACGCGGGTAAATAATGAACCCGTTATTTTATTGTCATTTAAATTGCGTCACAGTACGGTGTGATTGAGTTCGTTTAACTTTTCTACTTGCCACCCGGTGTGGTGGACGAGTGCCTACTCTATGGATCGCATTGTTTTTTTTTATATAAACAAAAGCATGCCCTTATTGTGGCGAAAAAATAAAAACAAGGCTCACTACATAAATATAATTTAGTACAACTTTGATTAAGAGAATGCTGCACAGAATCAATAAGAGAATGTGTTAAAGGGTTACCACAATTGAAAAATAAATCGGCACAGTACGTATGTAATAAATACACTAAAAGCGTCTGGACTCTAAAATCTATAAATGTGTATTTCAGCCCTATAAGTCTTAGAATAAAATGGCTGCAACGTGCCTAGTATACGAAATTATAATTAAGTGTGTCGTAATTGGACTTTTTGGTGGGAAGTTGTCAATTTGGTGTTATTTTCCAAAAAATATATTTCTCTGATACATAATGTGTATATTAACCATTGTGTGTTCATAAATGTGCACGAGTAAAGGCAATCGAATTAAAAGAATACCTTGGACTTTTCAAGTACTCCTATGATGTCCGGTAAATTTTAGTAAAGTATCCACAGCTTTACTGATAGGAATGGGGGATTAATTTCATCGTCAGCATTATTATCATCAGGGATACTGATATAAAAATAAACAAAAGAATTATTTTACTTGACACTGGCCAATATTATGATTGCCAACATAAAAAAGTGTAGTATTTTTTATTCTATATTTATCTAAGAAGGTTTAGATCACTAAATGATTATGCCATCCTCATAGCTAAATACAATTACGTGGAGTTCATAAGTTATTATTTTGTTTTAAAAAGGCATTCGTTCAGTTATTATAAAGCGATCCTTTAAATGTATATGCTCTGATGTTAATAAAATCCAATCGAGCCATCCATTATGCATAGCAGCAGCGGAATATTTGGTTGGTACGAATCACGTAAACAGACGAAAACGAATAACCCTGTCCGCGCAGTTTGTTACCGAGTTAATTAACAGTTCAAACAGTACCTACGCTTAATACCGGTGATTTATTTTGGGCGCATTTTCAAGTTAACATGTGACGTAGTAGCGATAGCCAAGTTGGTAGAACGCTTGGCTCGGTAACGAGAATCGAAGGTTCAATCCCCAGCCTCTGGGATTTCTGGATTTCATGTGCGAATCTCCTTTTCAACCATGATTATCACATGCTGAACGGTGAAGGAAAACATCATGAAACCAGCAGGAAACCTGCATGTCTGAGAGAACCCCTCGAAAGACGTGTGAAGTCCGCCAACCCGCACTGGGCCAGCGTGGTGGACTATGGCCTGATCCCCCTCGCATGGAGGGGAGTCTGTACCTGAATTGAATCTGTACCTAAGCTAACAACAGAATCCCTTGACGCATTAATATGCATGGAGACAGTGCACATAATTTCTTTTATAAGATTTTGTACAATGTCAAACGTGGTCGTCGCGAAGGAGGAGGGGGGAGCAGCCATCCCGCCACTAGGGAGAAAAAAATTACATGAGTATCATGTCATTTATTGTACAATTTAAAGCTCTCTTGCTCGATTGGAAAATTTTTCTTTAATTATAATATTTTATTTTTCTTGTTGTAACCGAAAACTTTATAAATGGTTTTTATTCATATCGTCGAGGGCGTCTCTATTCAATGAACTAGGGGGGTGGGGTAAGGGGGGACAAGATGCTTCCCCCCTCCTGGTTCATTGACTAGCGACGTCCTTGAGGCTACATTTAAACATTTTATACTACCTTCAATATAATATATTATAGCTCGATCTTATTTAAAATAAAGCACCATGTATCTCAGGAGATTTGTCCAGTAGAAAATATAAATTAATTCTTCGCAAAATATATTTTAAAGTTCAGGGTGTGTCAACATTTTTAAGATTAAAACGTCTCGAAGGCTGTGATGGAAGTTTTAATTACCGCCAAGCGTTGCGAGCACCTGGCTCGTTACTCAGTAAACTTGCTAATTAAACGTGATCTTTAATCAGTTATTTTGTGTAGTGCAGCCTTTGAGGCACAGTCCGGCGAGATATATTTATTTCTTGCGATGCTACCTACTACCTAACGGATTTAATGGGCAATTTTCAAATTAATGTTCTTTGAAACCTTCTGCAAAATTGTGCAAGGATTTATTTGGATTAGATCGGTACTTATTTATAAAAGGTGTATTAAAAGGTATATTTATAAAAATATTTTACACTATTATTATTATAATAGTGTAAAATATTTTAACAGGGCTAACTAACTAACACGTTATAAAGATAACATTCCCGAGGAAATAAATAAAATCATTAGACACTTACCAATTAACGTGATCAATATAACATTCATCAAAATAAGTATTTTAAACAATTACCTAAACTTAAGTTTGTTAGCTTTGACCTATTAAAACCCGTGGGCAGAAAATCTTATATTATTTCTCTATCTTTCCGCAATTGATAATTACGCACTAATGTGTAGCTTTTTTTTTTGTTTCCGCTGGGAAATGCATTTACGCATACCACCCAAGCCCGGGGGAGCAAGGACGGTTATGTGGGGCTCCTGGAAGAGTCCAGACTACCCACTAAAACCCAGCGCCGCCCTCTGTGCGTTTTGTGGGGCGCCACGGGATCGCTCTACGAGCACACTACCGTGACGCCCCGGCGGATACTTCGGGTTCGGAGGCCCCCCGGCCCCCTTCCGGCTCGTTGCCGATGAACCCTCTTATGGCGGGGGCAGGAGGCGAGCGTATCGCCCCCTTCGCACTAATGTGTACCTCTGCTTACCACTTTATGAATTAAAGAAGTGATACAGTATTATTATTATATTTAAATATGTTTTATTTCACATTAAAGACCTTGGGCATCGCGATATGACGTCATTTTAGTTACGATTGTTTACTTATAACATACTTTACATGAGATTTGTCGACATATTTCATGGACCAACATGTGGTCCAAATTATCATTTCTTTTTCTTATTGGTGCCTTTTTACGACATCATCAGTAAGTCTTCGGTAGTATAGTGGTAAGTATCCCCGCCTGTCACGCGGGAGACCGGGGTTCGATTCCCCGCCGGAGAGATGCTTTTTTTAAAATGGATTTATAACACAACAGCATGCTTTAAACATTTTTTTTAGGAATCTTTAATATATCTTCGGTAGTATAGTGGTAAGTATCCCCGCCTGTCACGCGGGAGACCGGGGTTCGATTCCCCGCCGGAGAGAACACTTTTTTTTAAATCGGAACAATAACACAACAGCATGCTTTAAACTATTTATTTTAGGTATTATTAATATATCTTCGGTAGTATAGTGGTAAGTATCCCCGCCTGTCACGCGGGAGACCGGGGTTCGATTCCCCGCCGGAGAGATACTTTTTGTGGATTTATTGAATTAGACTTTTGTTTTCACTGGATCAATTTTAATTAATCTTGACATAGAAGTAGAAGAAGAGTTGATCCTATATGTAGCCCTTATATCAACTGGCTAGTTCCGTTAGTTATAGTTAGAGCTAGTCTGTTTTAGTGTAAGTTACGTTTGAATGATTAATCCTAACATTTCTAGGTCTAAGTGCTCTTTAAGTCTGATTACCTAAATAGACACTCATTGAGTCATCTCGAGATAGGTTGTAAATTCGGGAGCGTACCTCAGGAAACAATCATCGTAAAATCAAAAAGCCTAGTGAGTAAATGATGGTTTTAGTGCTCATAAACCGGTAACTGAACCGATCTCATATGAGATTTCTGTTAAGAAATATAAAAGGGAACCGTAAAATATAGATCATTTTCCCTTTTAACCATGATACATCTTGTATAGACAACAGCCCTATGCGTAGTACGGTTTGTGCTCTGGCATACTTTTACTTTCGATATTTCAATACTGAATCTTGTTGTTATGTGACGTAAGAATTAAATTAAAAAAGGTAAAATAACAACTGAGCTTTTTGTGAGAAATTGTTTTTTTAAAGTGACATATCAAAAATCTGACTTCAGATAATGACCACAAATGCGCTAAAGACGTTCAAGTTTAAGGCTTACCTTACCTCAGGCTGATCACATTGTCTAAGGTAAATAGCATCCATTGAATACTGCGTACCCACTAACATCCGTCCATGTAAGCGATAAGTAGCAATGCATGGGCACTGAAGCAAGAAAACAAGATAAAATGTTCATGGATTTCAATTCATACGCTTTTGTATTGACACAAGTGTGTCACCATTTTTAACCGACTTCAAAAAGGAGGAGGTTCTCAATTCGGTTGTATATTTATTTTCCAATATGAAATCACAAGCAGTGGTATAATAAATACCATAGCCCGTGACTTAAGTAGTATTATCTTCTGATTAGCTCAGTTGGTTGTAGTGACCCTGATTTCTATGCCGAGAATCCCGGGTTCGAATTATGGTAGGGACAAAATTTGAGGCAGAGGCCTAACTGATGTTATAAATAAACAGAAAATACTTTGAAAATAAAAAAAAAATATTTTTTTCAGAACTAGTGACGGAAGCGTAAAAAAGGAAGAGAAAAGACCACGGATAAACCGTTCATTTTATTAATCTATACTAATACTAGCTGCGCCCGGCGGTGTTACCCGCGATAAAAAGTATGAAAAATTAAAACATCTATCCCACGGGAACCATACATTTTACCGGGATAAAAAGTAGCCTATGTGCTATTCCAGACTATAATCTATCTCTGTGCCAAATTTCATCCAGATCCGTTCAGCCGTTCGGGCGTGAAAGAGTAACAAACATCCATCCATCTATCCATCCATCCAAACTTTCACATTTATAATATTAGTATATTAGTATAGATTATAAATGTGAACGGATCTGGATGAAATTTGGCACAGAGATAGATTATAGTCTGGAATAGCTTATAGGCTACTTTATATCCCGGTAAAATGTAAGGCTCCTGTGGGATAGATCTGTTTCAATTTTTCATAGCGCAAAGGATCGGCATTATTCGGCATTATATCGGCGTGTAAAGTCGTAGTATGGGAGTGGTAACTAATAGTAAAACTGTATAAGGGTAATTATTATTATTATTCCAGAATTGCATTGTGTTGTTTCAACTGAGCCCATCAGTTGAAACAACACAATGTTCCTATTCATGTTCGCTAGCAAAAAGTGTTCTCTCCGGCGGGGAATCGAACCCCGGTCTCCCGCGTGACAGGCGGGGATACTTACCACTATACTACCGAAGATGTGATAATAATTGCTGAAAGTACAAATACCTAAATTAAGCAAGCTTTTAAGTTTTAACAAAAGTAATCTCTCCGGCGGGGAATCGAACCCCGGTCTCCCGCGTGACAGGCGGGGATACTTACCACTATACTACCGAAGATGTGATAATAATTGCTGAAAGTACAAATACCTAAATTAAGCAAGCTTTTAAGTTTTAACAAAAGTAATCTCTCCGGCGGGGAATCGAACCCCGGTCTCCCGCGTGACAGGCGGGGATACTTACCACTATACTACCGAAGATGTGATAATAATTGCTGAAAGTACAAATACCTGAATAAAGCAAGCTTTTAAGTTTTAACAAAAGTAATCTCTCCGGCGGGGAATCGAACCCCGGTCTCCCGCGTGACAGGCGGGGATACTTACCACTATACTACCGAAGATGTGATAGTGGAATCTAAAAGTACAAATACCTGAATAAAGCAAGCTTTTAAGTTTTAATAAAAGTAATCTCTCCGGCGGGGAATCGAACCCCGGTCTCCCGCGTGACAGGCGGGGATACTTACCACTATACTACCGAAGATGTTGACACTTAAGTAGCAAAATGTGTACTAGAATTGTAGATATGTATAATTATTGTAGCTACTGCAGGTGTGAGTAAGATCCAAGCTGTTCAAATATACACAGAAACAAAATTCATATATTATCTCGGCATGATAATTTAATATGCCTAATTATTTATATAAAACTAGCTGCGCCCTGCGGTGTTACCCGCGCAAAAAATCATGTCGAGCCTTTGCGCTATGAAAAATTAAAACAAATCTATCCCACGGGACCCATACATTTTACCGGGTAAAAAGTAGCCTATGTGCTATTCCAGACTATAATCTATCTCTGTGCCAAATTTCATCCAGATCCCTTCAGCCGTTCTGGCGTTATTGAGTAACAAACATCCATCCATCCAAACTTTCACATTTATAATATTAGTATATATAAAAAAAAAATTTTTCTGTATAGCACATAGTTGTGTGTGATTATGCGTGTAAGAAAAAAATACATGTCTTTTTATCATTATACTTGTCAATATATGGGATCCAGTTAAAAGCTGAACCTGATTGGATGTTCGATAATCCCGACACAAATCTCATTTGGAGTTACGCAAATCACTTCAAAAGTACCTGCCCTAATGGTTGGAAGGTAATTTTGTCGAGTGCCATACAAGTGGCATTAGAAATATAGGGCGGCGGAGCATGTTTTTAAAATAAATTCTTAGGGTAACATCACACAGGGCCGTAATGTATACAACAAATCTGAACCAAGTCGTGTTAGTTACACCATTTATAACTCGAGAACGGGTGGGCCGATTTTTATAAACGTTCATTTTTTGACATTTTCTCCACCCTGAATAGCACAATACACACATTTGAAAAAAAAAATGTAATAAAGAAAATTATTTATTTTTCTCATACATTTCATTCAGAGGCGGCGGTACGACGTTCGCCGGGTCAGCTAGTTGACTATAAAACAATCTTTAGTACTTGCTATGAAACCGCCCTTACATAAGTGTAAGTAAGTATAGGTACCCACGTAATTCAATTTGCTACTTGAGCTTGAACCTTGGCGCACCCAATAAGGGCCGACGGTTTCTTAAGAATTGCTTAAATAAATTAGTTTATCAACAAATATACAAGGTAATTTTGGACTATATATGTATTATTGTTAGTGTTTAATTTTCGATGATGTAGAGTGAAGATGTCCAGGTGATCGCGATGCAGGAGTAACGTTGGATTAGCTAAGACATTATGGAAGGGGGTTTGAACCCACAAACCCCTCCCCCTATCCACAGCCTTGCAAGAAACAGAGTGAACATCCTACAACAGGTAAGAGGTACCTATCCTTAAGAAGTTAATTAAATTATTAACCAGCGTCGGTACCATAAAATAACAACAACTTAAAAACAATACCTATAATAAAAGTACGAGCCAGCGAGCGGAATATTTATTCGTAGGTACGAGCCTATTGTAAACCAATTGCAGAGCAAACATAAATATTCGCTAGAAATGTGACGAATGAATCCCATCGCAGTATTTGACAGCCGTATAAATGTAGCAACGAACAACTTTACTATCCGAGTGATAAATGGAAATAGTCTTGTTTTCTTTCCCAGGAGTGCCTAGCTAGGCAAATAGCTAGAATATAGAATCCAGGGACGTATTTCTAAATTTAGAATCTTGGATAACAACATATTGCACTTTGAAATAATACTAATTTTACGGATTATATCGCGTTTATTTTTTGTTTTTTACGTTCCCGACGCGATGTTTCGGCTGCTTTACGGCAACCATGGTCATGGGAGGACTGAGGTATTTGTCGTCCCGATGAAAATTTATAACTTTAATAAACAGTTATCTCCGAATTTATAGACGTTTTATAATTTTATCAAACATCATAATTATAGTACTGCGCACAAGAGTTTTCCTTTTACATATAAACTTTTTAAAACTAACAAATAAAAATCCACAAGTGTCGCTTACCTATTTAGCCGTCATGTTTTGGTGTCAAAAAATTCGTCGGGATTTGTAAAATGAAAATTTAATTTTGAATAAGTGTTATCATTTTTGTAGTTATTTTTATTGTTATTCACCATGGCGATGGCTGAAAAGAAAAACGAGTACCCGCCGAGCGTGGAGGCGAACCGGAGTCTGCTGCCGTTCGAAGCGTGGGAAGACTACCTGGACTCGCTGATAGAGATAGCTGACCTTCGAAATCTGAGGAGTATCGCTTCTGCGAGGACCATTGCTGCTCTTGGATACAGGTGAAAGAATAAGAAATTTACGTATTTAATTTTTTTTATCTTCTTCGACTGACTGACTAACTTACTCCCTCATCACGAAATCTCCGAAACTATGAGACCTAGGGTCTTGAAATTTGGCACGCGGGTTCCTCTGGGCCCCTAGGTGATCGCCAATAAAGGATTTTTGAAAATTCAACCCGTAATATGGGAGCCCGGTGCTAAAAGGGAGGTTCAAAATGGATTACAAGGTCTGTGAAATAAATTCCTTTCACCACTTTCTACCTACCTACTTTTACTTTTTTTCTTTGCATCTACTTACTAATATATTCATGACATAACTACTCAGAAAGTAGTTTTCCAATACCCCTCATAGTGAATTTCAAAGATATCCCTTATCCACATGTGGTAAAAGCAACAGTGGGGAATAGGTAGGGTCGCCCATTATTTCTATGTAATTAGGCAATAAAAAGTTATACCTTGTTAAATACCCAATTTTGTAAATACCAGAGCTAACGGTGACACACTGTCAGAGAAACAATTCTACTCTCGCCGCGCAGTTATCCATGAGATTGTGTATCCGAAGACGAAGCCCTACATTCTGGTCAGTGAGGGAGCCGACTTGGAGGATCCTTTCAATAGGGAGCTGGCGGTCCGGGAGCGAGTCAATAGACTTGGAATTTTACAGGTACCTATCAGTATTTTTACTAACAATTCGCCAATGTCACACTTTCAATGAAAACAATATTTCAGGTAACTCCATTTCCACTCCGTAAACTTTTCTAATTAAAACCCATGTCAATAACTGTAGGACATTTTAAAGTTAACCAAGTTGATTGTAATTAACTTTCGTCGACATTAGCCTTTCTAATAAGTAACGACTTTGTAACCATCCATGTACTATCAGGGACTTTACTGCCCCGACGCCTTGGAGTCATTTTCGCGTGGCAATTCTTAGATTTAATGCTACAACTTGCTACGGGCCTTTGCATATTGTAAATGACGACAGCTTAGCATAGTGGTTTAAGCAAGGCCGCTGATTGTACCGAGTAGTTGCGGGTTTGATTCCCGTATCGGTAAATTTCAGTAGTTATTTTTTCGGCAAATTATTTCACATTTTTTTGCGTTGTAGGTTAAGAATTTAGTTTTCTTATTTTCTACTTCACCCATAAGCCACCTCCCTACGCACCATGCACTCTTTTAAGGCACTATCCGAGTTGATCCTGTATTATGGGTACCATACAATGGACTGGGGGCGAAACCAGTATATAATTCGTATTAAACATCCATGACTCGGGCACAAACAATCATGCTCATCACACAAAGTTTGTCACTACAAGGATTCGACCCCGCCACCATCAGGGTACGAGACAGGGTCACTACCAACTGAGCTAATCAGGTTATTTTCCCCGCAGTCAATCATATTCATCCGGCACTTCACAAAAGGTGGTTTTGAGATATCCGGCTACATAGACTACGCTCACAGACTCATCTCCGAGAACTGGACGCCGTTCTTCAGATCCAACAAGATGCTTTGGCCGAAGGACAGCGACCTGGGCTACTATCACTGGAGGCATGGCACCGTGCGCAGCAATATGAGTAGAAATTATAAGGTAAGCTCAACAATGTATGGAGTTAGTTTTGAAAAGAAAATAACAGAGAGCCTTTGTAACTATATATTTTTGAGAAATTTGTGATATAATTCAGTGTTGGCTTAGTGGAATACTTTCTTTGGAAACAAAGTGCGTATATAATCAAACCCCGGCTCGCTGCACCTCTGAGTTTTGAACATCATTTTCAATAATGAAGGTTTACCGGAGAAGGGAAGATCTTCCAGCCAGGCGGGTGGTATGCCTGGCGGGGCGGCCGCTACGCCCCGACGGATATTGACGGGATCTTGTATATATGTTGCGTGCTCCGAAAACTGTCATAGCGCATTTCAGGATTGTATGAGGAATTGTCAATTGTTCTCAATGCGTCTGCAGCGCCATCTGTGTAGCTTGTGGCGAGGTTGAAGAGGTCGCCACAAAGGCAAACATTTTAAGGAAATCTTTACTTCGATCGAAAGTCGTAGGGCTTTAAATAGTCAGTGTTTATAAGCCCGCACTGGGTCACTGTGGTTGGACTATGGACCGAATCACCCACCCATTAAGGGGTATTGGGCCGCCCTTATAACATTGGCATCAAATACCATTGCGTAAATGTAGATATGATACAACACGAAATTTGTATGGTAACTCGAACAGCACCCCTAACGGTGAGATAATAAATCGTGAAATTACTATACAATTATTGCGTCACGGCAAAACACGTAAAAAACTCGATCTAGAATAACTTTGGCTCAAGCACATTTGTTTACGTATCGTTGCGGTAACGTGTCCTCCGTCTCGATCACATCGCAGAATTAATAAATAGGTATGACAGTGATAGCATGCTTTCCTGATGACGTCACGACTATATTAGGAGTTCCTGCTCACCCTACATACCGCTAGTTTTAAAGTTGACTAAAAACGTTTCAACGAAAGGAACAACAAAACATCTCGACCGCTAATGGTTTCGTTAAACTTTTTCAAACACTTTATTTTCGTTCCTTGAGGAGTTTAATCGTGCAATTAATTAGGAAAAGTTTGGAGAAGTTTAAAATTGTGTTGTATCCTTTGTTTTCTTTAATTTTCGCCTGTTAGGCGTAGTGTGCTAACATTGATATTTATTTTACAAGAATTATTTTTTCTCCTATTGGCTATCAAGTTCTGAATGTCTGTTGCCAGGACTGTGTTGCATACTCTAAATATTTTTTTTATATAAATCGGTGTACTTGGAACTGACAAACCGGTAATAAAACGGTACTGAAAAACAAATAAATCTTTTCTAAAAATTATTGTAAGGTTTTATTTACTTACCGCCAAATTTATAGAGGTTTTATAACTTTATTAAACGTCATACCTATAGTACTGCGTACACGAGTTTTACTTTACGCCGTACTATATAACGTTTGATAAAGTTATAAAAAGTCTATAAATTCGGGGGTTAATGTCTCATGGGAGATTATCTCTGAGTGGAAAACATTGAATTCAAGCTATTGACCTATACTGACGGTGCGATCAAGATAAACCACACCAGACTTTGTCCGTTACGATTTTAATATTGGCACAGATAAGGCACGTAGATGCAATAATCCATCCCTGCCAGATGATAGACCGTGTTATACTACCTGTATCAGAAACAAGTCAATCCAGAGCATTTCAGTATATTATCACATAAGCATTAAAGTCTCGTAGATAGCTTACCTATTTACTTAGATTTATTTTACATATACTAGCAAAAAACTATTTGTAAAGCTATGTGCACTTTAGACCGTAACAATCTTTCGACAATGATTAATTTCCAGAATGAGAACGTTAAATAAAATAATATATAAAATTGTAAAAATATATATTTTATATTGATTTCTTATATTTACGCGAATACTACACATTTAAATAAAACTAATTTTACGGATTCTATCGCGTTTATTTTTTTGTTTTTTAAACAAAAAAAATAAACGCGATCCGTAAAATTAGTTTTATTTAAATATATATTTTATACTGACGTCATTTCGTGGCGAATTTCAAATATATATTTTATTGAATTAAAACTAATTTAAGGATTTTATAGCGTTTATATTATGTTTTTAATGTTCCCGTTTTACGCAAAAACCGTAAAAAACAATACAAACGCGATAAAATCCTTAAATTAGTTTTATTTCAATGAGTAGTATTCGCGTAAATACAAGAAATCGATGTATATCTTTTATACTAATATTATTTCATGGTGCATTTCTAATGTCTCGTACGTACGGGCATCATTTCCTGGCGCATTGCATTGATATGTTTTAATAGTTAGCCTTTTTTCATTAGCAACTAAATAATAGGCCAAGTTTTGTGGTTTTCTAATCATTTAATTAGTTTGATCAATCAATTAAACACCCAAAACATGAATATTTTCATATTCTCTTGCAGCCAGTAATGGACCCAGACCGGGGGCTGCTATTTCAAAATCGTCACGATCACAAGATAATATGTCCGGATCCCCAGCACGACCCCGGACAGAACACCTTCAAACAGAGAGTGAGGTCGCCGAGGTACACGCAAATTGAGATCTATGATCACGTTGTTAGAAGAAAGAGCTGATAAATTAAAAAAAAAAATCAACGTGGAAAATGTGATTTCTCTAAGTAATTGTTGTGAAATAGATTACTTTCATTTTGATGTATTCTGATATTAATAAAAATAATAATAATAAAGTGGAAAAAAAGTTTTTTTGGAAAACTTATATAAAACTAGAAGGTCGTTTTTTTTTGTTACATTTAATAAGTACCTACAGTAAATCTAGTTAGTATACGTTTTACTATTTGTTTTTACCTTATTTTAAATGCTGTTTTTTTTTAAATTATGGAAGTTTTTTTTAATACACTGTTTACTGTCAGAATGTCTTTTATTTCTCGAAAATATATTATTTTCTTTACATTGCTGTCAACAACGTCAAAAACGTGTATTTTTATTATAACTAATTAACTTAAACTAATTGACAACACAAATACTTAACTAAAAAATTTTAGCCATAATACGTCAATATTATTAATACTTGCTCGCTCATTATCCTATCAAAACAAATAAAATTATTTTGTAACCGGACAGTAGCATATTATGTCCCGAAAAATAAAGAAGGCATGTCTATATATTTTGCAATATTTAAAAAAAAAATACAAAAGCAAGAACATTAAAACATTATTCAAGGGGGATGCGATTAAAGAAAATGTGTATCAACGATAGCAGTGAGCTGGGTACATTAGTAGACCATGAATGTTCGGATACACGATAGAGAACTCTAGCACAGTAGGTATACGACGCGATTATTAATGAATGATGAATGAATGATAGATATACATTCACTTCGTGAATGATAGTTCATTATCGTTCATTTTCAAACACGGAACGTTTGGAAGTGAACGATAGTAAAATATTGTTACAAAATTATCTAAGCACCGTACACATTGCGCCACACGTCACAAACGATTTCGCCGAACACAGTGTTCGATGTTCGTTGATCGCAGATGCAAACAAATTTGTCGCGAATCATGCAACGACACAATATTTTTTTTAAAGTGTGTATACAGGCTGTATGATTTAACCGTTAAAACTGCACGTGTGTAGGTCGCCTTAATTACAATGTTCAGACTGTGAACGCAATGACTCTAGTCTTGATTTCCTGGCGGTCTCCCTGGACGCGCTGTGGACCTCGGCGGTGCGAAGCGTGATGCCAAATATATCCTCGTGGTACCTGTTCTCGTCCTATGGATAATAAAATCAGATTAAGAACCTCCTTTTCTTCTCTCTTAGTCTGGTTTTCGAGTGGCTGGATGTACGGATGCCGAACTCTAGGTTGAAGTTAGTGGAGGAACATAAAGTTGGTGTGTTCTTCTGGTAATATATTTATTTCAGTGGCGAAGCGTAGATTTCTGCCAGTCAGAGCAAACCCAAGATTATCCTCGTTTCTCGCAATTCAATTTTGGGAACATAAAATGTTTGTGTTTGTTGGGCGAATATCATAGATACTTTTGCGGCCTAACGCACAATAACTCCCAAAGTTTCATTGCAATCGGATGAGTGGTATAGGAACTCATATAAGTGACTATTTTTTTTCTATTATATTGTTACGATGCGTATAAAAGAGGTAGCGATAACTCTTGAAATAGACATCGAAGCTTCTGGAAACAAAAACGCATTGTAGGGTCCATGGTCCCCTATCGATCTGTGAAGAAAGATCTAGAATCGCCAACAATGTTGCAACCGGCTTCCGGAATATACCTCGTATTATTTTTATTAAAATTATTAGTAAACAAAAGGCGAGGACAATGCAATTCCTGGAACTGGGAGTTCTCGGAATAATACCGATTTCACGAATGCAGCTACGTATACTAGAACATTCTAGGCCCTCCTTATTACCGTGTAAATAAGGTTCATTTTCCTTATGGAACATTTCTGTATAGTGGGTTTTTATCGACACCTTTCTGGAAAGATCCACCCTCGCTCTTTTCGGATTATAAATAGTGTGCAGGACCAGCGACGAGACAGTTTCTATTCGAAAGCGATAGTGAACACATCTCTCGGAAGCGAACTAAGAAGACTATACCGGCGACTCTAGCGAATACTGTGGACTACTGTGATTCAAGTGATTTGGTGTATTGTTGTTTGAGTGTTAACTAGTTAGTGTACTGGTGTGTACTTTCTTGCCTTGTGTGTGGAGAAGCGATTAAAGTAATTTTCACGTAATCGGCATTTGATTACCCCCGCACGTACATATACTAACGAGTCCAACCAGTGCAAGTCCCATAGAAACAAGCACTTTCATTTTTCACGAATTTTCCAATTCTCCGGGCAACTTTTTAATTTTGTTATAACTATTACGAACATTAAAAAAAAATAGCTCAATCGGTTCAGCCGTTCAAGTGACGCGGTTTAGTAGAACCGAACAACGTTTCATTTTTATTTATACATATACATATGAATGGAGATGAAGCATACCATTAAACTGAGTATGAATTCTTCGACGTCTTCTTCAGTCATTTTAGTATGTTTCATGATGATTGCCTTCAGTTTCTGCTGCACGTCCTCAGCCATCTTGCAGTCGCCGCACACGTAGAAGTGACCGTTCTGCTCGGTGAGTAGCCGGGTCACCTCCGCACCTTCGTCCTCTAACAACGCTTGGACGTATTTCTGGATAACAATAAGAAATATTACTTAATAAGGCAACTAAAAATAAAATATAAATGAAAATATTTCAAGAGGCAAACGAGGTGGTCGTGTCTAATGACACTTATTGATAAATATTAAAATTTAAATCGTGTTTCCCTTGGATATTTTTTTACTAACCTTGCACATGTATGCTTGTACATGAATAGCTTAACTTAACTGATATCAAGATGCAAAAATAAAAGTACTTTTTAAAAAGAGTATCCATGGAGTTTCTTGCCCTTTCTTCTTCATTACGAACTTCTCTCTCTCTCTCTCGAACTCTTCGGCATTACGAACGGGTGGTAAAGTTGTAGTGTAAAATTTTGTAACAATTTTGACGATTCATAAGTCCTTAATGGTTTACACGAATAAAAAATATTCTGATTCTTATGCTTGGAAATATTTTGTTATTATAGTAGGTTGCAATTTTCGTATTCTTCAATAGGAATATATCGTTTACTCAAACGATGGATCAGAATCCAGAAAGTGGATTAGTGACACAATCATAATATCTATAAGTACCTTATCTATACCAGTCTCCCTTGACAACGCCAAGCTCGCTTTAGTCAGTATACCATCAGCTAATGCGTTTTCCTTTTCATCCTTATACAGTTCCATTCCCTTGTATCTGCACCCAAAGAACAGCCACATTGGCCCAGCTTGCTTGCCCTTGCTATTGTTGATGAGTTGTCTCCTGTGATGCCAAAATCCTCGGAACGGCGCTATGCCGCTACCAGGACCGATTAGAATAAGTGGTGCTGATATATCCTCAGGCATGTAGAAGCTTGGTGCTCTGTAAATAAGCACATCAAGTTGGTATTAAAATACACACCCAGAGAAAAGATCTTTATAGCTGTTAATTTGCTTACGTAGCTTTAAGACAAAATTTTAAATAGACGTATTCTCTAATAGACAGATCTTCAAAGCTGACTGGAATCTGAAAACTCTTATTTCCCATGTGACGCCTGGGCAAAAAAGAAATTCTGGCATACGCTAAGAACCTATAAAATAATTTAGGATGAGTCGAAACATTTCAACACAACGCGTTATAAGAATTTTTGATTGCATTTTGATCATGGGCTTTGATATTTAAGTAATAATAAGTAAGTATCGTTTGCTGAGTCATGTAATGCTGCTAATAAGACAGTGTGTGTGGGCTTAGGTTCTGTTGAAATTGAGGGAGCTAAAATAGCCATAGTAAAAAACTTATACCTTCTGATGAACGCATGCACTTTGTCACCAGGTTTGAGATTTTTCAAATACGTTGAGCAAACGCCATGGAGAGTAGGACCTTTTCCATCTATTAAAAAAAGTGATAAGAAGTAGTAATTTAATTTTACCATTCCAACTCTCGACTTCATCGTGGAGAAACAGCCTCAACTCCATCATAAGACTATTTAAAAGCAGTTGCTTTAGGAGAATACAAAGCTTTAATGACGGATGTAACATTTTAAACTTACTTTGAGACTTGTACATAACTACAGCAACGGTTAGATGGATACTCTGTGGATGAGCCAATGGCGATGATGATATGGAGTAAAATCTCGGCTGAAGTGGCGGCAGTAGAGCTGCTAGTAGAGGCGCGTAAGGATAGCAGGACGGGAACTGACTCAGCACTTCAGCTAAATGAGGATAATGGAAATGCCTCCAGTCATCATATTTGTTCGAGTCCTGAGGATAAGAAATACTATGAGAATAATTTAAGCTCGAAAAGCTATTAAAGAATTTAAGAGTCTCTAAAATGTTTAAAGTACTGCTTATATGCCAGGTGGTGAGACCATCTCCACAATTGCGCAGTTCTTACGGAATATTCTGTATTTGTTTTTGACATGCCGTGCAGTAGTGTTTTTTTCGTCTGGCATCCCAAGGGTTTAAAATTACTATTTTCTTTATAGCTACTGAATCTGCTCTAAGGACATAAAATGGTTTCTTACCTTGGCCAGTTCTCTTAGTTGTTCGGCTTCTTTCTCATCGGTGCACGTGCTCGCTAAATATTTAAGTACGGTCGTAGAGGCTGGTGTCGTTATGTCCAAGAATCTTGTAAAGATGTCCCTGATGGTGGCAGGTGGTAAGCGCTCGTGGCTTTCCCACGTTTTGGCGATGCCTAGGAACCCATAATGTTTTTTTTAAAATAATAAATTGTAAATCTAAATAAAACTAATTATATGGATTTTATCACGTTTATTTTATGTTTTTTACGTTCCCAACGTTTTGGCTGCTTTACGAGCAATCATGGTCACAGGAAGACTGAGGTGTTAGACGTCCTAGTATCGTAGTTAGAACGCTTATTCTTAGAATAATAAGGATAGCGTAATTATTAAGTTAGAACTTAGAGTAATTGCGATTGCAAAATGCAAAGTAGTTAAAAAAACTAGTAAGAGCTCACTTACCGGTCGGTGTAAGGGCCTCCTTCATCATTTTCAATTGTACCAGTTTGTCATAATCGTCCACATTTTTGAGTCTACTTAGTACTGCGTCCACTATTTCCTTTTTGTTATAGGCCAGTATGCCCACGTGGTCTCCTGGCTTATAATCTACTTTAGTCTGAAATTGCAGATAGTCAAATAAATTTATTACCTCATCTAACAGCATTGTTATAAGGTCCTATTCAAATGTGTAATAAGCTCCACTGTGTACTAACATTGGATAAAGTACTGCCCCAAAGATAAAAAAGGACGAGACAAAAAAATAATAATGTAAGATTATTGTTCCACAAACAGTGTTATGCTCCGGACGCACGCTATAACATGTATTTTCTTACCTCAGTCTCCAAATCCACAAATACAGTTTCATTATTGGTCTCTTTATGTTCTCCCAAAGATCGGATCTCTTTTACTTTGCAATTCATAAGCTGCTTCCTGAATCCGGCAACTAGTGCTTTATCTATCGTTAGGTCACTGCACGGTTTGTCAAATCGTACTGTTTCTTCTGTAAGACGTATGTTTCCTACTTCTTTCTTTGCGTCTTTAATCATATCGTTCTCGTCCAAACAGAATGTTTCACATGCCACCTAACCAGGAACATTGAAACAATTATAATGTAAGTCTTAATTAATTTTTTATCTGATTTGAAATTAATTACTAACAATAACATACTGCAACATTTTTAGTTCACCCCTTAAAATGCTTTGCTTTACTTTACTTTTGAGAAGACTAATGTCAATAGTGTAATTATGCCGCCAATCAGGAAACCTTTCACCGTTACGAATTGGCACTAGATGAAAAATAACTTACATGGAATATATTTGAAGACCATGACCTAAACTGCTGCTCCTGCCCATACATTTCATCGCCATAGTTCAGCTCCAAAATTCTCTCGCCACCCAAATCTCCTAGCATTTTGTCTATAGTTTTACCGAAATTACAAAATTTCGGATAAGCACTGGATCCTAAAGCGAATACTGCGAAACATACGTTGCTCAGCGGAGCTATTTGTTCTATCGACGATGCGGCTACGCTACCTGAAATTTGGAGAGAATCATTCATTTATTAAGCATTCTAAATATTAGAGCATCACAGTTCAGTATCCCATATTCCTGCATCATCAGAATATGTATTAGGTAACTATAGCCTAAAATGTGGTTTAAATTTTGAAATAATTGCTAATAATAGATCTAGTGCCATGGAATTAAGAATTTTTTTTTAGGTATACAACACAGTCATGATCCAATGTTCTTCTTGTATATAAAACAACGATTTAACAACATACTTTTATTGGATTCCAATCGAGTCAGTTGTCTGTTATACTCCATGCTTGCTGCCATTAAACTGTTTGTTCTCATCAGCGTCTTAGGGGTAGGTGTTTTGTGATTAGACTCTCTTTCCATTTGCTCTTCTAGATTCTTCTTTTCGTTATTTAGCATTTGCAGAAGATGTTTTGCGAAGTCCTACAACAAAATATGTCACGGTAAAAATCTAGCAATTTATAACAGATTTTACTACTTAAAATTGATACTTACAACACCATTTGTCGGTGGTTCTCCATTGCCGAAGGTTGAAGTCACTATTAGCAGTAACGTTTCGTGTTCTATCGAGAACATGTCGTAGTCTGCCATGCAGTGGACCTGTTCACAAAAATGAGGACTGTATTTGTGACTGCAATTAATAAAAGTTACCAGCGTTTATTTTATCATATATTATTAGTTTGAAGATTACTGAACTAAAATTATCTACGAAAGGCTAGGTCCGGGCGATAAATTCGAAATTTGGATGGTTTTTTTTTCGAAATTTTGGGACATCTTTACGATGTAATTTTTTTTAGACATAGGCACTGTGCATTTGATGCCTCACCATATTAAGTTTGCTGAATAAATTACCTATGCGATACAATACTCTAAATTTAAAACCACTAATGTTGGAGTGTTGTTTCATTTAAAATTAATATTAAAGCAAATGTAATGCAATACAATATGACGTATTTGCAAACAAAACAAAAAAAAATCCATCGAAATTTTCGCGCTTCCACGTTAACTTACCTGTGCATTAAACGCATGTCCGAACAATGTCCCCAACTCTTTAGCATACTCCTCAGATTTGCCCGTCTCGGTTGCGTACAGAATAGTTGCCTTGATGCGCTTAGACAAAGCTCGTCCGAATAGTTTGGAAGTAAACTTGACGGCTCTCGCAATCTGCCTGAAGTGGAACTTCCTTCGGTGAACAGGATTCGTGCCGTCAGTCTTCGTCCACTGGTGGGTCTTCCAGGCTGGCTCCTGTTGCGAAATTTAAGGGGATGAGAAACTATATGTGGCAATAATAATGTTTCTTTCGAGTAAAGATAATATACCTACTAAAAGGTATTTCTAATTTAAGATTATATTTTATGATTAATTTACATTTCAGTAAACAATAATAATAAAAGTATGAATCGGCATTGTTAACACAATTTACAAAAGACGCCATATAGCTATAGTGTAGTAGTAACCAAACTATGTAGGAATGTTAGGAAATTCGTGTTAAAAATACATCTGTATATTGGCTTTCAGCTAGTTGTCCTTAACGAATGACAATTCTATTTCAGATCATATCGTTACCATCATTGGTAGTTTTTTTAGACACAAAATTAGTTTCAGTTCTTCCATCCATTCATCAGCCTATAGACGTCCAGTGCTGGATATAGGCTCCCCAATGACTTTCACACATCACGGTCCTCCGCCACTCGCATCCACCGGCTACCTAGGACGCGTGTGAATTCATCGTCCCCCTTGTGGGAGGCCGTCTTACACTACGTCTTTCGGCTCGTGGGCACCATTCTAGAACCTTTCTAAGCCAACGGCCACCGGTTCTTCGAGCTATCCCCCACTGCCACTTCAACATGGAAATTCTTGGAGCTATATCGGTTGTTCTAGTTCGTCTATAGATCTCATTTCAGTTCAGCCATCTTGTTTTTTGCCTAAATATTCAATTATATATCAACTATAATTATGTATATATGTCTCTAATTGTACACCAGCGCTATTAATATGTTTACGTGTTTCATTTTCGTTCACTGGTCTATGTGCATTTAATATTTTAATGTTGTATTTATAATTGACCATCAGAAGTGATTCACAAAGAACATTATTTACTTTACTCGCTTGAAGTCCTTCAAAGATACTGAACATAAAATTTATTGCGTAAATAACTCCACCTTATAGAAGCCTCTTTGTACAGCGTTGTTCGTCACAATATACTGGCTAAGTCACTCTAAGTTTATTTATGATGGAATTTACGGCTCGCGTCAAGTTATGTTAGGAATGATCCCGACCGACCCGCAGCAGACCCCGAATAATTGGAAGACGGGAGAGAGATGACTAATGGGAAGGATTAACCCGACGTCCTGTGGATACTGCGGTCGATGAAGCAATGATATTATGAAAATATATTGTCAATGGATAATCTATGCTTAGCAACTTTAGTTTGGATAATTTTTCATTAAACCGAATCACACTTCTATTTTAGAATTGCGTATTGATGGTTTTACATACGATCGTTTGTTTGTAATTTGTTTTTCCTTCTTTATAAGTTCTTAAGCAGTATTTTGATTTTTTTCATACCAAAAATGTATTAAGTATTAATTAAGTACATACACTATTGCTGTATTTTCTTTTTGTAACTAAATAAAATGTGTAATGCACTAAAGTCTGAACTGAGACAATTAAATCAAGTGCAACCATGCGGTTGTCAAGACAAAATGAAATCGCTATGAAACACATAAAGAGTAGTTCAGAACAAAACATGAGAGGAAATAATATTATATTTAGTAAAGTTCACATAGTGATCAGGAATTGAAGTAAGTAACTGACACAAGTTAACACGTACCTGATAATCATACGAAGGCCTCAGGTAGTACAGCGCCATTTCCTGATGAAACACAGCCGTCAGAGACGACGACATCGGAGGGACTATCCACACCCAATCGGATGGACATCCTCCCCTGGAAATAAATCCTCTAATGAATCTTCTTAAATTAATTCATTTGTTTGGAGATACAGTTGCCGGAATATAAGGTGCAAAGTATTGCAGCAAGAGAACATCGCTGGCAGTATTTAATCTTAATACCCCATTAGAGCTTTTTTAGTAATCGAAATATTCTTACCGGATTTTGCTCTCATTTTCCATATGCTTCATGAACTGGTCCGAAGCTAAGTGATGGTCGACGATGGACACGTTGTCTCTATGGTAACTGTGCAATACTGCGATATTCACTTCTACTAAGGCCTTGTCCTTCCATAAGGATGCTGTTAAGTTCGTGTTCAAGCCCATAGTTATTGCAACGCCCTGTGTAATCGAAGTTATTTTAGATGTTATTATTTTTGCGAAAACAAAAGAAGAACTATACTCCTGTAGCGACCACTTCAACCGCACCACAAGCTACAAAGATGGCGCTGCACACGCATTCAGAACAATAGACAATTGACGTCACAATCCTGAATCGCGCTATAAGAGTTTTCGAAGCAAGTAACATATATACAAGATCCCGACAATAACCGTCGGGGCATAGCAGCCGCCCCGCCAGGCATACTACCCGCCTGGCTGGAAGATCTTCCCTTTTCCGCTAAACTCCTTATAATTAAGATAGTTATACTGTTAATTAGCCCTGACGTCATACTGCTTGGCAAAGAACCTCCTAAATAGGACGTTTTTAAGGCTATAGGAATATCGACAACTTTTTTCGTTGCACAAATTTTCAGTTTAACAATTACTCACAGTGAAGCTATTTTAGAAATGTATCTATTAATAGGTAAAATATCTTTAGAGTTTCAAAACTGAAAATCGAAATCCATACAGAGCTGCGGGCAAAATGTGATGTCACTGCCAAAGGTTAGCCCGTGTGCGAGCGAGTGAGAAAGAGCGCTATACAACTCTCTCTCTCCACTGTTACTTTCTTTCCATTTATCTTTGAAATTATGTAATGACATTTTGAAAATGCTTAAACAATATGTCATAAAAATACAAATGTGATTTAATATAAGGAATACTAAATATAATCATAGTCCAACATCCTATTGCCAACGAGGCTGTGCAATAATTATTAAATCCTATATTGCCTTCAACAAACATGGAGTATAATTGAAATTATTAATAAAAACCTCGATAATGTTAAGTCGATTGGAGTCACAGAAGTTCCTGCATCCAATCTCGGTGCCCATGTACCATCCGTTGAAGGCGTTAGCGGTGAACTCGAGTCCACCGCAGTCGAACCTCATGTTGGAGACGGCTGGGAGCGCGTACCACCGGAGACCCAACTCTTTGAACCAGTCGTAACTGAAAAATGAGAATGGGGTTACGTAAGCGGAACAAAAACCAGGTGTAAATAAAGTGCTTCTACTCAATGGCTCATCTTAAAATCTGTCTCGCGAGCCCCAACACCTGCACGCAGGAGGACATGCTTCAAGCAAATCAGAACGCACTAGCAGTGGCAAATTTCTGGTCAAATAAAATATAGTGTTCTTTTCGAGAAAAAGAAGCGAATGTTAAATAGGTATATTTTCTTAATTAGTGTGGTTTTAAACTAGCAGTGAATCATCTAATGGCTTGGCGATTACGAAATACTGTAAAAAAGATAAGCCCGCTAAGTTTCTTGCCGGATCTTCTTTGTTGTCGCGTTCCGATCCGGTTTTTGAGTTAAGAAAAATATGTTAAATGACAATTTGTAATTGCCCGCGTAGACCTATAGACAGTCACTATTTCCAACTGAAATCTGACAATAGTAATCATTTCCATGCCAATGCTATTCATTGTGCATCAATTTATATAGTAGACTTGGGGCTCAGGCGGTTTTTTTTCTAAATGTTAGTGTTGGTCGCAGAGTTGCAGATGACCTGTCCTCTTCACCGGACGAGGTTTAAGACGAGGCTTAAGAAGTCTGTTGTGTACCCGATTGTGTTTTTCGTTCACTTTCTGACCACGTAGAAGATTGTCATAAGTACATTGTACCTAGGCGTTTGACACTTGGACTACTTGTGGCGCTTCTTCCATGATAGCGGGGTAAAACTATTCATAGAGGCAATAAATTACGCTATAATAATCGATCTCTTAGAATAATATCTATTATGTGCTATTGTTGAGTAGGTACTTATTGAATGAGCGCCTATTGTACTATAATGATTTAGCTCACGCTAACATGTCTAAGGATAGAATTTCAGACTCGCTATAGGTATCGATATGGTGTTATTAATATTATAATAATAATCAAAATATAGTTTTCGTTGGCACCCATATAACAAGACCCATAGAACAAGAACCCATATAAAATCCTATTGTTACTTGGCAGCTAGCGAGAAATTAAGAAACTTCGGCGTTTTTCTAACAAGCAAAAACATATAATTAGCAGAGCTCAAGAAATTTTAAATACTAGAGAATTTTAAATTTTAATTAATAATATCTATTTAGAATGTTTAAATAGTAGCTTACTGTTAAAGTAAACGGCGCAACAAGTATCGAATCGACCAATATACTTCATTACAACGTGATAAAAAAAGACGAGACTTAAAAGCGATTAGTGCAACTTCGTTCCACTTTACTTGATACACATTCTGATACACTTACTTGGGATGTTCTATTTCTACTTCCATGACGATGTCACGAGGGATATCAAAGTACTCTGGGTCCTTGCCATTCGCTGACAGCACCAGCGGCAAGACATCCCAACCGGTGTGTGCTGATTTCCATCCCAACTTCAAGCAGATCTATAAGGAAACACTCTTATTACAGACTTCATTAAAGACTATAAGGCTTTACATAATGGAAGTAGCACTAGAAACCTCGATGATATAAAAAATTTGGTGCAGCAGAGGATGAGTTTTGAGGTGATGGACTTTATTAGTTGATGCAGGTTGATAGGTAATATAAAAGCAATCAAGATGATGCTTGAAGTCGTGTCTTTATCATTGTATTTTTTATAACTAGAAAATAAGAATATCGAAGAGTACTTCTGTTAAGCGAAAGCCGTTGTATAAAGTAGAACATTGGTATCATACCTCTGTGAACTCCACGCGTGCGGGATCACCCAGGATCGAGCCATCGGGTTCCCGGTACCCAGCGTAGCTGATGAGCTGCGAATTCCATATCCTGTAATCGTGTTTGCCGTCTGTTCGCTGTTGGAATATTGTTATGGCTGATCTGAAAAGTGAAAAGTAGACTTTATTCGAATTTTATGGACTCCCTTCGTACACCACTTTTGGGTATGTCTATAAGAAGTTTTTCGGTCTCCCTCAATGCAAGTTGTTTCTTTAGCTTGAGTTTGTGGACTTGATTTTTGTTAGAAATTCCCTTTTGGATCTGTTAAATTTAATGATATCTTTAAATGATTTTTAGTTCAAAGTGATAAAATTTAAAAAGACGTTATTTCAAGTGTTACCTGATATTTCCTCTATTGGTAGCATACTTGATATGTGTACAGAGAGCCTCAAACATTCCGGTGGCTGTTGTCACTTCTCTGCAATCGAATACCTACAAAAAACGATGATTGCTTGAAATTGGACTTAGCTATGTTAATGTTCACAGCTAATAAAATTATATGGAAGAATTCAAATCGATCTTAATAATATTGTTTCTAAAAATCACTTATATACTCGTTATTTTGAATTTTTATTTGTCGCGTGCTTGTCTTTTAATACACGATGTAATTTAAACGAGTTATTACGCAATGACGTTTAGTCGGCGGCTTGTTATAAAATTTCCCGGCGTAAGCTCTGCAACCCTAATTAAAAGTTTATATGTACCTCTTTACGGTAGATTTGAAGAAAATATCATAAAAGTCGCTCCGTGAGGACCGACGGGGCCTTTCTGTTTACGGTTCCGGTGGTAAATAATGTAGTATTAAAAAGAAAATCTGAGCTAAGTCTACAAGGGAATTCAGGCTGCTCGGTTACCTAGAGTTTAATTTATTTTAAAGTTACAAGTACCATATCTCGATGCCCGGAGTTTAGTCATTCTTACCAATATATATATATGTATATTATATTTAGGTATTAATTACTTTATTGTACCTATCGTGTGAAAAGAAATAGGTTTTCGGAAGCATATTATAAAGGCATATCCTTCAGTATCAGCCAAATCGCTCTCGACTGTTTGGGGCTAGTAAAGGCGCTCCATCAGTTAACGTCTGTAGTGCGTAGGGGAGTGAGTTTGGCAAATAGGTTCGGACATGCGATATTTTGAAAGACGATTCGGAGAGTTGAGCTATAAATAAACCATACCTACCCTACATACCAAAAAAAACTTTATTTCTTTAATTTACTTTTGTCTCTCTCCACACGGGCTATACCCAGATCTTTGGAAGGCTTGCGCGGGAACATGGGTCCAACACGTAGAGGCCTTTTTTGAGAATTTTAATGTTATGTTAGCCACCTGCTGGGGTCAACTGCTGAAAATAATAGCTTAAACAGGGATTTACCTCAGCAGACGTAAGAACTATTGCAGGAATATGGAAAGACATTTGGCACTATGGATTGAGGATTGGATGGATATGGGATGAAGATTTTGGAAGGGTTGCGTGGACACCTGCCATAATCAGCTTTCATCAGTTTTACAGCTTCATAAGTTACTTTTATTATTCAGGAGAGACTATTAACCACAGTACAGTCTAGGATCATCCGATATTCTTGACATGTGGCAAATGCTATTGAAAGGTGTATTGCCTAGCATAGATCTAGAGGACGTTGCCCTATGCACTGGACCTACAATATTATATTCAGGCACTGGACTGACCAAACAAAATCTCATACTACAAGGCCCCACTTTCTGAAAGCGTCTGCCAGATGACAATTTGGGATCTAAAGGGGACGAATTGTCTAGAATACAATACGAATAAATGACCACGATATAATCGGTATGGATCGATTTTGGTACCTATTAATATTCTGAAAATATCTAAATTTCCTTATTCAAGTTAGCTACGAATGTGATTTTAATAAATATTACCTGCAGCTTGGGATCCAGTAATTAATATTATTAAATCCAAAACCAAGCGCACCATTGCAAGACCTCAAGACACTGTAATCTGGGCAGATCGGACCGCAAGCAACAACTAAATATGAGGGTACCTCGGTTCAAACTATGACACTAGGACGTCAACCTCAGTCCTCTCGTGACCATGGTTGCTGTAAAGCAGCCGAAACGTCGGGAACGTAAAGAACGTATAATAAACGCAATAAAATCCGTAAGATTAGTTTTATTTCAATATTACCTGCAATTTCTTCCACTGAATTCTTCCGATGCACCTGGTTGCATTCCGCCATGCCATTTTCGTACCGAACACTAGTTCTGACGTCTCCAGCTGGTACATGCCGGTATCCTTCAATTGTTTCTTAACTTTTTCTAATCTCGCTCTTAGTGCTTCTTGTGCTTTCGGGTCATCCCTGTAAAATAAAAAGACCTTTATGAAATCTTATGGGATTTATAAAGACTCTTATGAGAAAGACTTATGGAATTTATCTTTATACTATGAGCATATTTTATTTCTAAGGGCAGTATATATTGGCTTTCAAAATTGCCTCTGCCAAAAATACATTTATTTATCATACCATAAAGGCGAAATTAACCTAAGTTAAGCTATAGGGCTTTAATAACTTGAATTACCCGCGTGTGGACGCAAAGTACTGTCTTAAGAAGATTTGTGCCTCTTTATAGACCTCCTCCGGCGTCCGAGGCACGTCGCCCCGATTGGGGATGCTCATTATACTCGACTGACATACTTTTTCCGTACATTGTGTGTTCTGAAACAGAAATGATACAGAAACAATGATCACAACCTAATTGCAAATTAATTCCTAATTTCAATAGGGAAGATGGCTGGGTGCTACCACCGACTTGGGATCCGGTAGTAAATATCATTAAATCCAAAACCAAGCACACCATTGCAAGACCTCAAGACACAGTGAGCTCTCTCTGCGTAAATCGGACCGCAAGCAACAACTAAATATGAGGATCACCACCTCAGTCCTCCTGTGACCATGCTTGCTGTAAAGCAGCCAAAACTTCGGGAACGTAAAAATCATAATATACACGAGATAAAATCCTTAAAATTAGTTTTATTTCAATACACCCTTTTCCTCAAGCATTAAAAAAACCTGGAGTTATTGTAATTCCAAAAAAGAAGCTTATAAACTGTTGTTTATTTTGGGTCTCATGCTAATGTAGCTATTTAAATTGTTGAGTTGCCTCAATCACATACATATAAATGTTGATAAAATTACAATTGTGTCAATTCTAGCGAATTCGAGACCTTATATTTAGTTTTACTTCCCAAACGCTTAGTTTAGTTGGAATTATTGCTCTTTGCAATGCCGTGTCCATGTTATGAGGTATATTTATCCCATCCGATTGGGATTTTGAATTACGGCTTATTAGGCTTGTACCGTCAGCAGACTACACACGGCGTGATTCAAAAAGGGTGTATCACCATTTGAACCTGCCCTTTTTAGCGCATTTGTAATCATTATGTGAAATCTGAATTTTGATAGTTATATGTCGATTAAAAAACAAATTGTGTTCCCAACAAAATGTATTTTGTTTAATAGACATTGAAATTATTTTTGAACGCGATAAAGAAGCGCAGGATTGAAGGTTAGCATACCCTTTCTGAACCATGCTGTATACTGCAGTATTCCTACAGTGCAGGTTCGATACTCGGTTTGATGTATATGCTATGTAGTGCCTATATATTCTCCATTAAAATGAATGAAATTCCCAATATGGTAGTGGTTCTCATAGATTTACGAGTCTATTAATCTATGGTATTTACATACATCTCAAAACAAGTGTATTATCCCTAATCTATGGGTATTTATCATAGGTTCCTTGAACTTTCAACATCCCACTGTAAAACAATTGCCACCCACATTAAAAATGATTATTTTCCTATAAAACCTCATTAGATAAACAATAATTATGCAAACAAGGATACAAGGTTGATGTTAAACATAATTCATAGACATTACAATCTATTTTATTATTACATTGTTTGACTCTTAGTGAGATAACAAGGGCTTACGTGAACACGATTCTAAATTAGCGAAATAACTCATGTTGTAGTCATTTTTATTATAACCTTATAATGTACCTACTCAAGTGTGAATCTAGTAATTTTGTACTTCACAAGTGTTTATCAATCTTCGCTTATTGAATACAAATAAGAGAGACAATTGAATAATCCTGTATAAGTACCTACTCTAAATTCCAGAGCCATCTAAGTACCTAGTCATGCGTATAAATAAAAAAAAACTAACAGGTGTGACAGACGGATATAGTCGCAACATAAGGGTTCCGTTTTTACCATTTGATAAGGGACCCTAACTCGTTCTTCACAAGGGTTATTGGTCAGATCTATGTACACACATGCTATGGGAGAAAGAGAGAGAGATACATACTAATGGAAGATGACGAACGACATCGACTCCATAGCGGATATTCCGAACATCATCATCCGAATAGCATGTATAACTATTCAAAAATATAGTATTACATCACCTCAACAATTGTTTTTCTATTGACCAACGATAGCTCGTGTCATGCACCTGATAAAAACTTATCGTTGAATCATTGACAATGATCTTGAGAAAACAAAATACCGAAGCGTATTTTGTATGCAGTACTAGTTTGGCGTTAGTTTTTATGTGTCACGTAGATACAAGAAGGTAATGGAATATGACCGGCTGCATTTAAAAATATTATTGTATTACACAACTGTAGGGTAAACGTGGTGGCTGGCACGTGCGCAAGCGCTTACTACAGACTCGGTAGCTGTAAAAACTAGCTGCAGTTATCATTGCTCGAATTAAAAATTTACAATCTAAATTTTCCCGTTAACTGAACTTAAAATCCGGGTTGGCAACAAAATGACCGATTCTCAAAAGAAATAAGAGCTATATGAAATTATCAATCGGTAGTATGAAATTGATCTCATCCATCACTAAAAATATGCTGTCAGTTAAATTGTAATGGCAGTTTTTGCAAGTGCCGGCCGCCAGCCAGTTATCGTTTAAAGAGTTTAAATTATAACATAGATACTTCATGTTCAAAGACCATGGCAAAAAATATTTAATTGTTCACTTCTAACAAATTTGTCTTCTATAAACGTATGTTCGTTTCAGTTACTTCGTTATCGCACAATGAATGAGGTAATCCATACAGATTGTTAATCATATTTTATAATTAAAAGGTTCAATTATCATAAAGTTCCATCGAATGTATTATAATTTATCATATTTAAATTGTTGTAGGTATAATGTTAATACAAATAGATGTATATAAATAAAGTATAATAAAGGTATATTGTATGATTTATTATTTTTTCATGGATGTTTGAAGTATTTTATGTATGTATTTATTTATGGTGTTGTAGTTGTATGTGGTAGTACAAAAAAACAAAGGAATACATAAAAATATCTAGGTACATATAAGTGCAATTTTACAAGCGAACAGAAAATAAATCTAGTTAGATGATTATAACTACAGGCTTCTAATTAATCACTTGAGATAAAACACTCGCGGGATTCATTGATAACAATCCCTCACTGATGATCTATTGCCCTAATTCCCTAAATTGGCGTTTAACTTGAGAGATAACTGAGATAGCAATCATTTGATTTCATGATAGTGATAGGTAGTTGAACTGTCAACTATACTGCCTTGGCCTAGAAGTTAGTCAGAAATAGTTGTACTATCACTTGCGCGTTTTTTTTTTATTTACAACAACCCTCAGGTTGCCAGGTCCCGTATGATATAGAGCAAGCCTAATTCGAATTTATTCTTCTTCTAATTGTGAATAATACATAATATTTTGCACATAAGAAAAAATATATAGACCAAATGTCGGTTGCCAATTTTGAATCTAAAAAAAAAGTATTCATTGGCCTGTAATGTTTATTGAATCAATCCTCAACTTCTGAATATAGAAAAGCGATTCTTACATTTAAAATAAAGGGAGCTGCACACGTGGAATAATGAAATTAATTCACGGGAACACGGTGACTGTTCAGCGGTAGATACCGGTATGTCACTTGTGGAGCCTGGTGACAGATTACGTCAATTACAGAACGAATTGCACGCAGCCGCGCGGGTCCAATTATAATGGTTTAATATCCGCCGCAGATATGGAAAGTAGCCACAATTAGAACATTGTCGTGCCCGCTTTAGTTTATGTTTATGTTACATATTAATTCGTACCAAATTTCCATGTTTTGTTTGTATTGGATTCCTTAACCTACTATAAATTTTCTATTTCTATCTCTTTCATTTTGAACATGACGTCATCGGTGTGTGTTTCTTTTTTCTTCTTATAGTTTTCTATCACTTTCATTTTGAACATGACGTCATTGACATGTGCTTTGTTTTTATTGCTTTCCTTTTTCTTCTTATGTTTTTCTATCTCCTTCATTTTGAACATGACGTCATTGGCGTGTGTTTTGTTTTATTTGCGTTTCTTGTCTTCCCATAGTTATCTATCTCTTTCATTTTGCACGTGACGTCATAGTTGGTGTGTTGTTTTTATTGGCTTCTTTATTCTTTTTTTTTCTCTTTGATTTCATGCGTGACGTCATTGATGATGTTTTGTTTGTATTGCCCTCCTCTTTATTCCTATAGGTACGAGTTTTAAGGTGACGTTGCCAATATTTATTTGCTTTTTTGAACTTCTCTCTGCCCCGAATAGCAGAATGACTATTAAAACATGGGAAAATTTACTGAAAAAATAATAACAAAGATAATTCATTTTCCCATATACATTTGATGCAGGGGCAGTGTGAAGTTTGCCGGGACAGTTTTGTATACATATACATATACTTACTTCATATTTCAATCAATGGTAGTGCCCTTGACTGTACGCGTGGATTTTAGTTGCCGGCAATGCTTTTATTCCATTACTGTCTGATTTCTTAAATTAAATTATTTATTTATTGAGATTATTTTTATCCCAAGAAATAGAATAAAAATAATCAATACAATAAATCAACAGCACATGTCAACTCGGCGGTTACTAAGTTAATAGTAACGGAACCCATACGTGACAAACCAAAAAAACACTATTTCGTTTTTTTAAATCAGAAATATGTTTTTGTTAATTGATTTAAAAACGATAATCAACGGAATCGATGGTACAACACTATTTCATATCTACGGTAGAGTCGGTAATAGTTATCACTATAAATATGCAGTACAATCTAGTCATCATAAAAGCTTTTCGTAATATTTCCATTTGTTATAATGACCCAATTGACATACATTATCATAATGTTTACCCACACGACAAGACAAATTAACGTGATTACTAGCAGGTAATTTGTGGTGAAATTTGATCTATTTTCCTTCCTAATTCGAGAAAAATCGATATATTAGCCTACTTACCGCCTAAAAATTTAATTAAAAAAGTTTGGGATAATAACAATATGGCCAGACGAACACACTAACAAACGGTCCCACACCAAGCAACGTCTGTATTATGTATACAATACAGTATATAATACTTATATCGATATTAAAGTTTGTAGAGGCTATATAACTACACTATAACCACGTATACAGCCTGCAGCCTGCAAAGGGCATCGGTACCTTTGAACATGCGTTTCTTAAGTGCATTTGTATCATTATGTGACGTCAGAGTTATGATAAGTTGATTTAGAAAAAAATAATTTATTCCTATTCAAATTACAATGTATGATTTTTTTTTCATTTTTTTTAACAAATAAAAGTGTGCTTTTTCAAAAGCTTTGATAATCTGGCTTTCTTTAGCATGACTATCTCGAAGAACACCACTAACAAGTACTAAAATAAATTATTACAACATAAAGTGAGCACTACGTCTCTACCTGACTCTATTTTCCATTATAGTGTAACCCTGTACGTTTTTAGTCGCTATTAAAAGCCAGTTGACCGAGAAAGGACCGACTCGCGTACCGTATCAGTACTTTTTAATCTAATTTTAAATATACGACAGTCACCCGGAATTTCTTGGAATTACATTCTGAATTTGCTTCGGGGATTTCACGTCAAGTTTTTATCGCCTCATCTATTTTAAAGAGCTATTGTTGGAATAAATTATATTCAATGTATCCGTTACCGTTGAAGGTTCTTATTATGTAATAACCAACATAGTTGATACTGCGGGTCTATAATATCAATTAAAGCAATACAATTATAGATTGCGAGTTACATATCACGTTTGTGTGAGTAAAAAGTACTTAGCAACTGGTTGAACCTTATTATGAGTACATTGCGGCTATACAATTGTCGAAACGTTGGTTATACATTAAAGTAACTCAAGACACTGTGAGCACTTTCTGCGTAGATTGGAACGCAAGTAACACCTAAATATGAGGGTACCCCGGTTCAAACTATGACACTAGGACGTCAACCACCTCAGTCCTCCCGTGATCATGGTTGCTGTAAAGCAGGCGAAACGTCGGGAACGTAAAAACAAATAATAATCGCGATAAAATCCGTAAGATTCGTTTTATTCAATCCTATGCAATAGAAAAAATATCATCAAAATTTGATCATCTAATGAAAAGTTATGCGTGGCGAAAACATAAAAAAATACGATACGTTTCGAATTGAGAAACTCCTCCCTTTTGTTATCGTCGGTAAACAATTTAATGTTCGGAATATTTGACCCTCATACCGTTTCCACACGGCACGCTATGTTGCAACCAACAATAGTTCTATTTGTCATAATATTAATAACATATTGTAACGGTTAATAACAAAACCAATACACAATTCGCCCGCACTTACATAAGCATGATTGACTTAAGAGTCACGAAACGTTGAGTAACTATTAGGTACCTACAATTCTATTTCCTATACCAAGTAGTGTGATTAACACTGCACCTATATTTGACATTGAAAGGCGTAACAAAAAAAAAAAAATACAACCGAATTGAGAACCTCCTCCTTTTTGAAGTCGGTTAAAAATAGGGTAAAATATGTCAAAGGGTTAACAAGTACGTGATAACGATCACGTTTATATATAAAACATAATATATGTGTATACAGTGTTTGATTGTTCTTTGAGAAATCGAGACAGTACTGTTTCATCGCGGACATAGTATGTAGTGTTGGTTTAAATATTGTTATCAGGAATGTGACCTTTATAGCCTACCGATGGACCCATTAAAATATTTTACACTTTTTTCAATTTTTTTTGATAGATGTAGACAGATTACACTTTCTTTACGTACTAAAAAGTGCATCCTAAAAGCTTTTCATAAAAAAAACAAAATGGATTAAGACATTGTCCTAATTGGCAATCACTCGCCCGAATATACGATGCGAATTAATCGCGCGATAATACTTTGTACAAATAAGGTGCTATTCATATTGGCAATCGCTCCCATTGCGCGATAAAAAAATAGTGAGTTGTATTAGTAAAACAAATGCAATATTTCCTGAATCACACCATATATTTCATTAATATGTATAGTAAGCACACTGATCGCACGAACTTCAATTAGAACACTGAATAAAAAGTAATATTTTTAATTTGAATTCGTACGACGAATGCGATGCGAGTCTCGCTTGTCGGTACCAGCGATTACCATTTGGGACGCGGCCTTAATATTCGTATCTAATTAGCGGCCGGTTCCAACATGCTTTACAAGGTATAAGTAGGACGGTATTCCCCGCATCCGGTTCGCTAACCGGCACTATTGGTCACGCGTCTTCCGCGGTACCGGTTCTTGTATTATTATTATTTTCTCGGTCATTACACTGATCGGGACTGATTCGTGTTCACTAGATAGATAACTAGTAACTGGCCGGGAGATTTTAAGAAAGTTTCATGGGTTTACCAACGATATACTTGCTACACATTTACACAAAACTCGTTCTAATTTCTTCTTCAAAATCTCTATAAAGGTTCTTAAAGCATTTATATCTACATACACTATTTCTGCCTGAATAAAAAGCAATACATTAATACCTACACTGTAACGCAAAACACTGAATGGTTTTCAGGAGGATAATCTTACCGAATATGTCGCAAATCGTCAAGTGGGCATTAAAAACAAAAAAATCTGACAGATTATCCTCAGGCAAGTTCAAAATTGTCTGCCTTATTTTTTTATATCAAGCAAAAAGTTTACTTATTTTTGAATGAATTCCTATTTTATAATAAAAATTACACATTAATACCTGAAATTCCTAAATTTATTATTGTCTATCTTGATCTATAAAGTAAGATCACATTAAGAAATCCACAGAACACCTCTCCCATTAAAAACAAAATTTCATAACACGTCATAGATACATTAATACTTTACAAAATCTTAGTTGCTACTTGCTAAGTTGTTCGCCGATTTTCCATAATTGATATTGTTTTCAGCAAAAGTTTACGTATTTGCATAGCTAACTACAATATAACTTTGGGAACGTCTTCTACGGCTGTGATACCATTAAACCTGGGATACATTCATGTATTAATTAGTGTAAGGGCAATGTACGAGGGAAAATCCACTAAGAAACGCTACAGGTGGCAGGACACTTAGAAGCCTGTGACAGATAATTAATTTTGCCTACAACAATTATATTAAAACCATACATATTTTTTATAGAATTGAATAATATCTAAGTCGTTTTATATCATGAGCCCAACTGTTTATTGCCTGATATGTTTAAATACGTCGCTTTTCCATAAACTTATTACTTAACTTTATTATTTATATCCGATAGTTTGAAAAAATATCGAACCATAATGGCAAAATGAAATAACGGCATAGAGCGAATGGAAACGTGTTTTAAAAGAAACAAAAAACTTGTCTGTTATTTTGCAGACATAATTTAAATTTAGAACAATCCGTAAAGTCGCAGGTAACTATGTAACTTACCTAATAGAAGTAGCCGTTGTTGAGCCTTCAACTCAGCCCTTTACAATACGTAAGTCACACATAATCTTTTATTTCCGTTTAAGTCATTGCCACTTTAGGTAATGATGACTATTATTTAATCTTCACTTATTTGAACGTGGGATTAAGTTATTTCAACAGATTACAGCTCATGCCCCCGTACGGACAATTTGTTAGCACATATTGTAAATAATAGCATCACCCACAGCTCCAACAGCGTGCATTTTCAAGTTTCTATCTCTCAAGTACAACCTAATTCTGATTGTACCTTTGGGCATCACACATAAACGACTGAATAGATTTTAATAAGAACATATACAATTTAAAATACTGCAGCTTTGACCCCACATTAATTATTTAGTAGTGAAAGTATTCAACCATGAGAAAAAATTGACCGCAAACCTGTTTTGAAGAAGAACACAATATTTAGCCACATGTCAAAACACGGTATCTGCCTGAGCTTATTTACTGTTCACAAACATCGCATGTACTCACACACACACAAATTCCGTGTAATAAATTAATAATAGCTTACTAACTAGGCGTTCGGGAAACTCGTTCGTTATTTTATGTGAACGTTCGGTTGTACAATGAGGCTTTTGTTATTAAATTAACACGTCACGCGCTGATACTGGGTTCTCACGGTCGACAGTGTCCTTTACTCGTGTGAATTGCATACTGAATTTGGAGATTTATTTGTAAGGAAATACGATCATAATTAATATTTACATAAATTATATAAAATAAAGAACATTTTACGAGAGGCTCTACGTAGAGTCATTCATAATCCCGAAATCATGAATATTTTTAGGCAAGCTCATTTTAAGTAAAGTCGGACCTTACAACTTACTTAAACCTAGCTCAGCGCACAGTATGCCCTAATACCGAGAACAACGTACTAGACAAAAAAATAAGTAATCCAATCTTTCTTTAAAAAGAGCAACCATGGAGTATCTGTCCTTAACAAAGGTGGTACAGTCTTATCGACAAAAAATTAACGATTCAAAATATTGCCAAATGATTTACATGAATTAAAAAATTATATACAACTAGTAATACGTAATACTGCTATATACAGAGTGATTCAGAAAAGGTATACTGTCCTTTGAACTTAAGCTTCTTTATGCACATTTGTAACCATTATTTGAAGTCAATAATTTCGATATTATGTCGCATGTTTCGCAGAAAAACACAATTGCTACTTTGTTGGGGATAAAATATAAATAAATAAATATCGCCAGACGAACACACCAACTATACGGTCCCACACTTGTATTATGGGTATCGTACAATGGACTGGGGGCGAACCAATTATATATTACTTATGTAGATATTAAACATCCATGACTTGAGAACAAACATTCGTGCTCATCACACAAAGTTTGTTCCTCTTGTCAGAGCGGTCGTGGTCGTCATGTTTTGGTTTTGGGACTGGTGTTGCAAAATTCTGATACATAATGTAATATCTTATTAACATACGTCTATAAAGTATTCCAGTGGCGACTGTCGCTGTTTGATTAGGTGTTTAATTGTGTACTAAATATAAATATTAATTGAGAATGAATTTTGCTGTTACATTGTACGTACCACCATGGTAGGTATACGTTAGTTTGTTTACATTAATATTCAACACGTTTACTGGCGCGGTAGGAAATTTGTGTAGTCCAGTTTCTAAATACGTCGTATCGGTCGCAACTGGCGGATAAGCACAGATTCAAAGGTCAGTAAGTATATCCTTTCTGAATTACCTGTTTACCTATACTTTATCAAGAGTTCTACATTTCGTTGCCTAGCAACCGCCCTACTGGTTATGAAGACTTAGATGCAGCTCCCGAGGGTGGTGTAATGCAAGCCAATTAAAACTGAATGGAGACCTTATCTAGTTCTAAACAATGACCAGCAATGTCGTTTTCTTCGTTATGTCCGGTACCAGATTGTGTTCAGACAAGTGGGTAATTGCTGCCGCGATGTTGGTTCTGATTAAAATCACAATGTTTGTCTAGTCGCAATGTCGACGTTAAGTGTTCGCGTGGGTTGTTAATAACAAGTTCGATAGCCTGATTAGAAGCTATTAAAATAAAGAAGTGGGATGGCTCTATTCTTAATATTATCGTATTGCAATAATAATAAACTTGTAATAAACATGGTTATTAAAAAGAGTTAAATAATTATGTAATGAAGTCGATTAAAAAACGACAAGTCCGTTGAGTTTATTGGTGGATCTTCTTAGTTGAGGTCTCGTTCCGATCCGGTTGTAGAGTTAAGAAAAAAAATGTTAATAACAATTTGTAATTGTATTTTATGACAATTTGTAATTTGTAGGCGTATACGAAATAAATTATTTGACTTTGACTTTAACACGTTGACTGCGTTAAGAGGTCTAAAAGATCTCTAACGTGACTTTCAGCTGGTGCGACGCCGAAAATCGTGTTCTTCACCTCTGTGCGGGAGGTCGTAACTTCTTTATTTCTATGTGTTTGACAGAGACAAATATACATACCTACTTCCCGCTGCGAGTTTGATTCAATAATGTAATAAAAAAAATAGGAGATGGATGAGGTCTCTAACGCACTGAGTTGTAATAATATACATCTGTTGCGTGAGGAGATCTTTCGGACCTCCTAAAACACAGGCGTCATAGACGCAAGGAGCGGAGCGCGGGCGGCGCGGGCGCCGTTAGCTCGCGCTCAGTGTTGTTCAAATGTCGATAATGTGTACCTGCGCACTCCATGTAAAAAAATACGCTCTTATATTTTGTCAGCGTGGTAGCAAAAAAAGTCGTTGCACAGGCTATTACAGTAAATTACGGCTCACATTTAGTAGCACAGATGCATCCAAAAAAGCCAAACGAATAAATACACTATGCGTGCAATGCGATCAACAAATGTGTTTACCATACTTCAATGAGGAACATTTTTCTTAAATATATTTTAGGTCACTATGTTTATTGAAATAAAACTAATTTTATGGATTATCATAATTCATCATTCACGGACGACAGTCACCATGGTCAGTCCTCCCGTGACCATGGTTGCTGTAAAACAGCCGAAACGACGGGAACGTAAAAAACAAATAATAAACACGATAAAATCCGTAAGATTAGTTTTATTTCAATGTGTAGTATTCGCGTAAATATAAGAAATCAATATTACTATGTTTAAATGATTACTTCATAAAAAGTTAAGCTATCGATAACTGGGGTTTTATTTTAATCCCATCACTAGTCACAACCCAAACTGATCTATCTTTAGTTGCGATGCGAGATTCAATGGATACCTAATTTTTTTTTCGTTATATCTCATAACCCACTTTTCATATCCCCATGCGTAGCAAACTTGAGATAGAACAGTTAATTCTCTATTATTTACAGAAAGAACATAGATTGTATCTTATTTTTTGATAAAGATATGAGTTTTTTTTAAATATCTTATTTTACGAGATGGTTTAGGTCTCATACGCACTACAGTGAAGCTCGGTTAAGAGGTCGAATAGGTCTCTAACGCACTGGCTGAAAGTCCTCTGAAAATGGCACCGCATAAAACGAACGTCGTCGGTATCGGAGCTCTAGCTTTTTTTTAAATGCCTTGTTATTCCGTGGTTGTGTGCAAAAATACTAGCAGCAAAGTGAACTACGCGAAAGATGGAATCTCATTTCATCAGCCAGTATTAAGTATTTTATTTATTCGTCTTTAAAATCATTAAAAACAACAAATCAAAAAATATTTGATGCCTTTATTATGTTATTTTAGCTTTTATGTAGCACAACGACTTTATGAATGTACGCGGCAATGGACAGATCGTATAACGATACTTTGAATAGACTGGTGCGTCGCGTGGTACGGCCGCTGTATACGGCGACGACGCAGCACGCACCGAAGAGACTTCGTATTGGTTGGTTTTATGTAATTGCATGTGTTTTGCGGCGAGTGGTGGGGCACAAAACGGAGACAGCGAGTTCCCATACATTTTGAACCGCACGGCATATCTATCATGATCTGTGGGTGTAAATATACTTAACACCTAGGTATCTGATCTATTTAATACAATTCTTAACACAGACTGGCAGACAACGCACAGCCTAAACCAGTGATCTTAGAGATTTTAAATTTGGAGGGTAATCATTCCTTAAGTAGGGGTGCACTGAGCAGGGATTTTTGGAAATTCAAGCCCTAAGACCTGACCTTCAAGGTCAAATATTGAATAAAGAAACATCTTTTTGTTAGGGGGGGGGGGGGGGGCACATGGCTTGTTATTGCATAAACATATTCAACAGAAACATACGTGTCAGTAGTCTAGTTTGTTCAAAAATTAGCGGCCAGCTCCGCGCGCGACCTTTAAAGCAGGCTTGATATTGTTTTAACATATCCCAAACTTGTTTAGCACGTAATAGAAACGTGCTTATTAATTTAACTACAATATAAATTTGTTGATGACTATCTTATTTTTCAACTTCACCTATTCGTCAGAATATACGCTTACTATACTTGCTGATTTTGTGTAGATGGTTCCGATCTACAGTATTTGTACCTAACATAGGAATCTCAAAGTACGGTGGAAAAATATGATATGAGATGTTTAAGACCTCACACCACCTGAGACCATAGATTCTGTGGTCCAAGCATAATATATACTTGAGTAACTTTCCGTTAATGCATATTCCATTACAAGATCAATTAATTCTTCAAACTGATTGTGAGATAACAGAAATTAACTCACGTTTGATGCATTTATTAATGCAAACAACAATAATTGCTTCGACTGTGATCCTTGATATTGATTTGTTGTAGTTTACATGAAACTGTTTCTATTATCGATTTGTTAAGAAATATAAAATACCTCGCACTGGTTTAACTAATTAAAATTGGCTTTGAAGATAGTTTATCCGCTAATTAATTATTTAAATGCTTATTGAGTATCTTTGTAAGGCTTAATTCTGTCTGATAAAAGGTTGCTTTGTGTTAATTTATTTTTACTTCATATAAACATTCCCGTTCGGTCAATAATATTTTTAATTGCGTAAGGAGAGGGTGGGGAGCGCTCTTACGCTTAAGTTATGATATTGACGTCACATGCCTGTATCTCTGGTCTTTTGTTTAGTTCCTCATTCAAAACTTGAATAGTCTGTATTATTGACGCTTTTAGAGTTATATTTAAAAAAAGATTTCACTGTTAGTAATCGTTAAGTTTAAAATATTTAATTTTAAATAAAAAGTCGTAAGTAAATACCAAGATAATAAAATATAAGATTGACGGCGAGCTATTTATTTGAATGTTAATTAAGTACAATTTAATTCAAAGTTTTTTATTACTTCATTTCTTTAGTTGAATTGCAGCAAGTTTGATATCTAACTTGGATTATTCATTTACGACGTCACTACAAAGCGTTTTTATATTACAAACAGCTTAGTTAGTAAAAATGTTTTGCAAGAAATCGATAAACGAACCATCTTTTAACATTGCGCACGCGCCGGTAGTGCAAAACCCTTCGTCACTTACTTGAACCTAATCGACGAAAAACGCTACAATGAATTTCACGGCATTTCGCAGTAGAACCGCATAGTAATAAATATGTTTCAGTTCAGTTGAAGCCCGTTTCAGTTTCGGCTCGTTTCACGGATCGGAGGGCGTCCAACCCCCGCCCCGGGGCGTGGGCTCGCGATACAATCTCACTCGTACCGACACGATGAAATGAGTAACGGGAAAATTGTTTCGGATTTCTTGGCCTATATTTTAATGTTTCACTGGCGTGATGCTTCCAAATTTTAATTGAAAATATTTTATATGCGGAGAGATTAAATGTTAAGTTTTGGAAATAAAAATTGCGATATATTAAATTCCGGTGCAAGATGTCATCGATATTTATTATTGTAGCGACCACTTCAACTGCACTACAAGCTACGCAGATGGCACTGCAGACGCATTCAGAACAATGACAATTGACGTCACAATCCTGAATCGCGCTATAAGAGTTTTCGGAGCAAGTAACATATATACAAGATCCCGACAATAACCGTCGGGGCATACCACCCGCCTGGCTGGAAGATCTTCCCTTTTCCGCTAAATTATCTATGATTTGTTCGTGTTTGCTCTTGGACTAAATATCTAACTTAAACTATATTAGGTGAGCATTGAATTTTATAACTTTCAACAGTTACAGAAACATTGTTCGGGTTTTGAGCTAGACATACTTACATAGTTTCAAGAACTATTTCTGTGAAGCTGCTATAACCTCATACGTTCCTGTTTAAACTAAGTTAAGTTATGAATTTTGATCGATCTTTAACGCTCCCGCTGAAGCTCCTCGAAATCTTTCACGGGTGTTAAAAAATGTTAAATGAATATATTTGGTTATGTATCAAGGCATCAAAGTCAAAGTCAAATCATTGATTTCGTATAGGCCAATGGCAAAACTTACAAATTGTCATTGACATCTTTTTTCTTAACTCTACAACCGGATCGGTACGCGACCTCAACTGAGAACATCCGGCGAGAAACTCAGCGGGCTTGTCTTTTTACAAAATTATTTTTATTTAACTCTTTTTTATAACCATGTTAATTACAAAAATAAATTATGCTCCAGTATATATAAACATGTTCATAAAATTGTCGCAAAACTTTCCTGTTTCAAGGTTGAACGAGACGAATTAAAACAGTATACACCTATCTATAATAAAATAAAAATATTAATAAATAATTCATGATAATTTGTTTTTGCCGATCACCAAACACGTAATCGTGGCGAGGGCCGGTAAAAACCGTATATTTACATACCAGTACTGTAAGTACGGTTTTTGTCATGTCTTGGTAAGTTGTATATAATATGCAGATTTTTGTTTGGAAGTATTTAAAATTCTATCAATATTGCATGAATAGATTACTTCGGTTTATGACCGTACGTCTGACATTTTAAAACTAGTTATATTAAAATAGTTTGATAATAATACTTTTATTCTGTTAAGCTATACTATTATTGGTGGTAATAATTTGATACATTTTTATTTGATTTCGAATTGCGATATAAATTAAATTGTATACATAAATTAGGCTAAGTTATAATCTGTTTCACCAGTTCCTATTGGTTTAAAGGTTTTTATCTACTTATTTTAAATATGTTTATTTATCATAAAGATGCATAGCAAAATTTGCACCACTTTTTTAAACTTTATGGCTTTTATCGTGTTCAGTCTATGGCTTTCTAGTTTTCTTACCAATCTCTGTTAGAGCGATTGGGTTGACTGATTACCAGTATTTATATAAAATGACTGCCTCCAAGACAACAAAGACAACTGACGATGATGACCAAGTTATTCATAATCACACACCTATCCTTCATAGACAGGTAGACAAACCTTGTAGCCAAAAAAAAGATACTTACAAAGCTAGAAGAAACTTCAACCCGGGAGTGCAACGTATCAAACGTCTCAAATCCATCCAGCAGGTGATTCTTCAGTTCAATGGGATGAGGAACTTTTATACGCAGGTTTGGCTTCACTGGTCTCTGACCGTCCGCATCTCCGTTCATCTCAACACTTTTACCACTGAATGGACATGTCGCCGGGGCCACCGTAACTTCACCGTTCATGCGCTCCATCTTACTGATACTATCCCTTATCGACCCCTTCGGATCTTCGACGCAGCAGTACTTGAAAATATTTAGCATTTGATTTATGCGATCAAAGCGACGACTCCCGCGGCGAGTCTAACTGGCGGGAGCGATGTTTGCAGCATAATATATATGCATACCGGAGTAGATACGGTGGAGAACTGAAGTCAGTTATCTGAGCGAGCGGCCATTCAAAGCGGTGTCCGCAAAAAAATATCAACAATCGTGCGTCAGAGTCGCGAGCCGCCTGCGCCCGCCGCAGTCTCCGACCAACTAGTTGACGGATGTTATCACCTCAGATCAAGGTAACACAATAATGTCGTAAGAGGCATTATCAGGTAGACAAACTACCGCGCTCTAATCCGGATTCGCTGGTTATTAGACGATTAAAATTATTAGAATGTAAACAAGTGGGGGAGGAAGTCTGTTGGTGCAGTGTGTATAATGGGACTGGTTTATTTATTGATAGTTTAGTAAAGAAACCTATAATACCTACTCTAAAACTTGTAATAATTCCAAACAAGTTTAAGCATAAATATTACTAAAAATATTTTTTAAATATTTTCAATAACAATTCATGTTAATGTTTGTTTGTTGAGGAAACAATTAAGCTTAGGTGAAACTTAATCGACTCGTTATCAAGTTACACGTCACATATGTACTTATTCCTGAATCGAAACTTACTTCAGAAGTATGGGCAGACTCCCATTAGACCAATTGAATTTTATTGATGATGGTCATTCCCTGCAATTAGAGAATGACCGTTATCAATAAAGGCACATTTTATATTTACGTGACATCTGTGGCTCTCATGTTTCTGATTGATGACATAAGACTGGGTATGCCCCGGAGCGACCTTTTTGTGATTTTAAAATACATATATCTGTGTGTCAATATAACTAAAGCGGATCCTTCATGCCAAGAGGCGGCAATTTTGGGTATCTTTATCATAAAAAACAATTATCATTTTTGCCACGAATATTCTGTGGTTACCTATTTACTCTAATGCTTTCGTTTCATGATTAAAACTGGAAAAATAACAGTCTTGAAGATGATGCTGTTGCCTTTATATCGTGTTGTTTTGCTTAAGTAATCACATAAATATATGCATCGACTGTCTGATCGAATTGCGTCAAGGGCTGTTTTGACTCGTTCGGGAGATATGTTGCTCACCCGAGGCAAAGTACAACGCTCGCACGGCCTCGTCCGAGCACTGTCATTTGACATTTGCCTACTGATGAGTCAACTCCGTGAGGACTGATTTCTGCTTCAAGGAAGAAACATTTATTGCCTACAATAGAAATGACATTGTGATTATGACTGTGTGAGCGAGATAGATATTTGCGTTACTGAGACTCATAAAGTATTGCTTTCTTACTCAGCGCATTCTTAAGCTGAGACAAATGTTTTCCTAACAAATTTGACTACCGAGGATTACTTGCTCAGTACCTCAAGCAATCCTGTTAACGTACCGTTCGTAACGTTTTCCATCCCGCTCTTATCACTGATTTCATAAATAAGTATGACAGTGACAGCATGTTTTTTTCAATTACGTTACGATTACGATTACATTAGAAGTTCCTGCTTACCCCACAGCTATTACTTATATTATTATAATGCAAGAAGTTTTTAACTTCAAGAAGTACCAATATATGCGTTTAATTTGCTTAAATTATCATTCCTGTTTCCATTCAGTACTTTGATGAAGTATTTTAAGGGCATCTTGAGTATATCCTTCCTTTACGCACTGCGTGGATCAAGTGAGGCATGTTCCAACTTCGCAAGGCATCGTACTCGGTCATGTAACGTTTCTGATGAGTGAACTACATATTTACATACCTCATTCAGTTATGTTAGTTTGTATACCAATTTCGTAGTATAAAAGCTGGGAGTAACAGGTAAACCTCGTGAGTACCCGAAGGTGAATGCACTCGACCAACGGTAAGTCCCTGGATCCGCGACATCGATGACTTTGATGACTAATTGAAGTGCCTATGTAAGTCAATATTTAGATTTATAACATAAATATTTCCTGTAGACTTTGAAATGTTTCACGAATTGGCGATACAGTTACTTGAATTAATAAATAAGGAAAATAATTAGTTTAAACAAAAAAATAATATTCTATAATTGTCCTCAACAATATAAGTTGTAACAATAATAGTGTACAATATTTTTACAGGGCTAATAGTAGGTTATAAAGATAACATTTCCAAAGAAATAAATTATATACTGGTTCGCCTTTAAAAAAAAAAACTAATTTACACAATTATTTTATACATCAACGTGATCCATATAACGTACTGATTCATCGCATAAAATATTTTACTCTATTTTTGTTAAACCTTATATAAGTTCCTATTCCTGTTCTATTCTACTCAAAAAACTATAGTTCACGCGAAGACAGTCGCAGGCATAGGTAGTTATATATTTAAAAGCCTGTAAATAATACGTCAGACTAGTGCATATCACAACATGACGGTACATAAGACTTGGATTTTATTTTTTATCGCTATCGCTATTTAGCTAATAGGAATTCCATGCATTCATAATATAAGCTTCACTTAGAAAATATTATGTATTATGATAAATTCGGGGACTATTTCAGGGGAAGTACCATTTATAAACTTACAAATAGATAATAAATACGGAAAACTAAACTAAATAAATAATTTCCCCTGCATGTTACCACCGGCGTCGTCAAAGGGTAGGGTGTCTCAGATGGCTGGTAGTACATTCTCTTTGGGCAGCCATGCTGATCCGCTTGCCTGAAAAGCTACCAGCGCGTCGGTCTCCTGAGGCCTCAATAATTATGTGTTCATGAATTTCAGTCGGTCAGTGTAGGTACCCTTACTACATGTTATCACATATAATGTACTGTTACCCGCTTATAATATAAGTCATAATCGACTGGTAGGTATGTGGCGTTTAAATTACCTTATAATAACAAAAGATAATCAACAATAATCTTAGGATAGCAAGAGATAAGACACTAGAAAGTAGTGCCACTATTTATTCAACGTCATATTATTACATTACTTATATTAACTGATTTGTGTATGTTAATATTTATTGGGTACCATATCATGTTTCTATATGTTAACTAGATGTTTCCGCTTTAGTCCTGCTGTGAAATTAATAGAAATAAGATTGGATCTCTCGGTAGCTATTTCATTCTGTCAAAATTCGCACTAAGCCGTAAGTAATTAGTAGCTTTTAAATAGTGCTACTGCACTAGCACTATGTGAAACGGTACTAGAAGATAAGGTAAAATATTTCCTACAATAGTTCTGCGAATCAATGTCATCTAAATGTCACTGTTTAGTCACGGGAAAGTAATGTCACGGTAAACCTTCTAAATGCTTCCGTATAAAGATCTATGCACATTTGGTTCTGTGGTAAAAAAAGAACTGAAGCTCTCACATTTCGGTATTTTTCTCTTGCAAGGCAATCATTTGAATTTATATGTTTATTTATTACTAGTTATTGACCGGGGCTGTAGGCCTGCCCACTTACCTCAAAGAAACGTAGCCTATATAACACTGAAGAATAATGTATCTTTCTATAAGTGAAAGATTTTTTAGAATCGAATCTGTTCCGAAGATTATCGTTTACTTACATCCAAACACATAAACTTTACACACACTTTATAATACAGGGCTTAAGTGACGTCGTAACCAAATCTGATACCATGGATTCAGCTAATGATTCTGGACCCCCAGGGTCCCCCAGGTGGATTTTTCCGTCGATCTTTTCATGAATCTACGCATTTTTTTTCTGCATTTTTAATTAATCTTAGCATGTCACCATAACAGATGCCTATCTCAACGAATTTTAAATAAAAAAAACATAATTACTAATTCAGACCTAAAACTTCCATGTAAATTGAAACTCGTTACGCTTGAGCGCTCTCGTTGTTTTTTCTAAAAACTTAATATATTCCAATAGGGAATGATTGTCATACACCTTGTATGAGGAAGAAGCCTTGTGCTTTCAATCACCGTATATCAATATTTAGAGTCATTCAGTATTCTTAGTAGCAGGGTTTAACCGCTGGAAGCCGAGATCTGACCTACGTGAGCCGAGGCATATTCTCTTTTCAAATTTCTCACGACATTATGACCTCACAACAGTGCCATTACTGCTACGTTCAATGGGTTATTTTTATGACGCAGGAAAGATAATAACTGTATAAATACTTACATAAATAAAATCTCCAAATTTATAGACAGTTAAAACGTACTATAATGACATTATAACGAACTTTTCAGAGGAAAAAGTGCGATATAATAGCTTAATAATCTATTATAACATTCTATAAGACTGTAACCTTAGACGAAGAAATCGGAGTGTCGCGAACTAGATATAAAGTCGCAAAAAACCAAGCCGATTTGTGTGGAACACGCGAATAATTAAGTACATATTTGTAGTGCGAATGCAATTGAATTTCGATTTGGGAAAGTCTTTTTAGCGCCATTCAAATTATTTTAGATTTAATTTTGCGCGTACTGATGATGATTTAAACTGTCATCATTGCTAAAGCATTGAAACATGTTCGATACATGATCGGTCGTTACGGCACCGCGCGTTTACAACCCTACGATCTTTTTATCGTGACATCGATGGTCGTCGTAATGTCGTAATGTGACATCCACTCGACTTAAAGAGTGTGACGGTGTTATCAAAATATATCATTCCAGGGATGATTTTATCTCAAAAAAATGTGAAGGTGAGCTCGCAGGGCCCTTAGTAATGTGTACAGGGGCGCACCTAACGTAGGGATAGGCAGGGTTCCGGCCCCCCGAGCTCGTGGGGCCCCTTGGCCTCCATGAATCAGGTTTGAAAACGTTATATAATAGTCTCGTTGAATGACTAATAATGTTTTGGCCCCTAACCAACAAATCTCGAACGGGTTGAACTAATAGCACAAACTTTTCTCTCACCTCCAGAATATAACCCTATTAGGCATTAGGCAGGATACAGGCCCTGGCTATTTAGCTACGCCACTAAATATGGGTATACTGTCAAAACTCGCGGTACGCTCTACAAAATCAATCTTCATTGATCTCTTTCTAACACTGTGGCATCAGTAGTTGTCAAGTAGGTAATTTGGATTTATAAAGGATAACAACAATATAGTTTTGAATACGAAGGAACTTTATTTGACCAATAGCAGACAAATATTTTTCGTTATTCAATAGCTGGTGTTTTTCTTCCATTAACAATTTCGAACAGTTTTCATTATTAGATAGGTAGTTGAAATAGTGCGTACAATACTTTGCGTGATATGAATTCGATAATAACATTGTTAATTTATTCTCAAACGTGCACTTGATTAAATTTAGAAGATATGAAAATTTATAATTTGTAAATATCCGGCAAAAAGGGTTAATATAATAATATACATGATATTTTTAATAAGTATACAAATATTATGTAACATCAGAAACAGTTTTTATTTTGTATATTGAATTCTTATAATATGTACAGCGTGATTCTAAAAGAGTTAGTCGATATATTTTGCCATTATGCCTCAAATTTCTTAGCACAATTTCTTTTAGCACATTTGTAAATATTATGTGAACTTAGAGTTTCGAAGTAAATCACAATCGTCATTTTGATGGGAAAAAAAATATTTTTTAATATCCATACAAATGCGCTAAAAAAACGGAGATTGCAAGGCTTAGGTTTACACCCTTTCTGAATCATTCTGTATAATAGAAAATATGAATACATTTCTTACTGCTAATTAAAGGATCACAAAGTTAACACTCACCCCAAGTAGGTACTCGCAATAATATTTCAAATACCAAGCACAAGAATAATATGAATTAAAATATATTTGAATGCACATTTTATTATTTAATTAACTTGAACATGTTCATCCTAATCGCGTTAACATGGTCGTTTTGGTAAATTTCATCTTAAACCCATACTTGAGACGATTACATAAGAAACATAAAATTAAACCTACGAGAACATGCGATTCACAATTGCAGTGCAATCCAAATAAAAATATATTATATTTACAGTGATAGCACAAAATAACTATAAGTAGGTACTCGTTTTGTACAATATTTGGCAATGTTAGCGTCACATTAAAGCATCTACCAAACTGACGCGGGCGCAGTTCGGCTGATCGTTAAATAAATCGTCGTTGAACTGTCAAACAACGAAAAAAAATTTTTTTTAATATTAAATAACTAACTAAATATATAATTACTTACTAATAAAAATATTCTATAATATTTTTAGCAATAAGTGGACAATATTTTATTCTATGTCGTCATTTAACTCGGCTTTGTAATACATTATTAATATTAAATGGAATAACGTTACACCTAAATCCTACATAGTTGGTAAACTCTTATCATTACAAAAATGTATTTAAAGTCATTCAATAGGTACTTTATAATTTTTATACCATAAACATTGAAGCATAAAAAGGAGAATTTACCGATTGGTGATAATGCGTTTGTGCGTTATCAATAATATAAGACACCCTGCTTGGAATACATTAAAATTAATAACTAGCCACTTTTAATATCCCAGTGCCGGGCATGGGTCGATACCCCTCAATACATGGGGCTTCAAACTATAGTCGCCTACCCTAGCTCAGAGCAGTTTGGCGGACATTTAATTATAATCTTCAGGAGCCTATGAAATTCAGGTTCTAAAATGTATACCGGAATGGAATGTATCGTATAATCTTAATATGCAGATCTATGTACAATCGATTTTAGGTCCTGAACTGAATCAGAAGGTTCAACTTGCAGTTCGATGAAAGCTAAAGTATATATAATTGACTAACAATGCCAAGTAGGTAATAGACAATTTAGAGCTAAAGGAAAAGCCGATAATTATGATTGGAATGATTATTTTTTTGGCGATAAACTATCGAATGATGAATCAAATGTTGAAGGTGACGCTGTTGTGAGGCTAGGTGAGCGGGTTGGGGTGGAAGCGGGAGGACCGCCGTCATGGCTGCGCCGCGACGCGGTTCCTGCGCGCGGACTCGCGGGACGCGCTGTGGACTTCCGCAGTCCGAAGCGTGATCCCAAAGATATCCTCGTGGTAACGATTCTCCTCCTAGATAGCAAACAAGTTACCATACACACCCCAAAATATAAATCATGGTAAAATGTTGATGAAACAAAATCAGCAGTTTTTTCATTTACGTACCTTGAGCATGAACATAAAGTTCTGCACTTGATCGTCAGTCATATTTCCGTGTTTCTTCACGATCCCTTTAAGCTTCTGATGCACATCTTCGGCCATTTTGCAATCACCGCAAACGTAGAAATGTGCTCCGCGATTGATTAACAAATCATGTATTTCAGGTCCTTCTTTCTCTGCTAACTCTTGGACGTACATCTAGAAAAACAAGGTAGGTGTCACTAAATATTTTGGCAGTACAGCATATGATTCTGAAATCAGGAAGGTTAACTTACTTTTGGAACTTTCTTTTCCCTTGACAACGCAAGGAAAACTTTAGACAGAATGCCTTCCTTCATAGCTTGTTCCTTTTCTTCTCGATACAAATCCATGGTGTTTGTTCGACATCCGAAGAATAGCCAAACGGGACCAGCGGGTGGACGGGACCGAGTATTGAGCTGAGCTCGGCGATGATGCCAGAAACCACGGAACGGAGCTATGCCAGTTCCAGGACCTATCAATATTAGAGGTACTGACAAGTCTTGAGGAAGGTGGAAGTTTGGAGCGCTGGAAAATAAAAACAAACGATAAAACAATAAAATTAAAAAAAAATTGGTTATACCTACAACGAAAAGTGCTAAACTGTCATTACCTTCGTATAAAGAGGTATACTTCATCACCAGGTTTTCGTTCCATAAGATAATTTGAACATACGCCGAAATGAACAGGTCCTTCGCCATCTGTTCGGACATTACATCATTATTTTACTTTACAAAACCGCAGCACAAATAGAAAACTGATTAACCTTCCATATTTATTGATGTCGATAATATTAGCCGTCTCACCTATCACATTGTTTGGAACGGACGTCGTTTTGCATTTAAAATTAGATCATTATTGTAAACTTCAAATGAATATCAGTGATTTCACGTTACGGTATGTGGAAGCAGTATTAATAAACTGTGAGACATTAATGCATTGCAATGTTTACGCATAAGACTAAATTCGTGTATACTATTACTGACCTTGAGTCTGGTACGTAACTACGGCAACTGTGAGGTGTAAACGTTTCGGATGGGCAAGGGGCGATGACGAAATCGAGTAGAATCTTGGTTGTAAAGGTGAGAGCAATGCAGCTACAAGAGAAGCACTTGGTCTCGCCGATGGAAATTGTTGTAATGTTTCAGCTATAGTCGGGAAATGGTAATGACGCCAATCTTCGTACGCTGCTGGATCCTGGAATACGCGTTTAAAACAATAATTGGAAAACACAAAAGATAAGAATCCATCCTGCAAAAAAAAGAAAAGTTCAATACTAACGTTAGCGAGTATATTGAGCTGTTTTCTTTCTTCTTCATTTTCGCACGTGGTAGCTAGATACTGTAAAAGTATTGTAGTAGGTGGGGTTGTGATGTCCAAAAATCTCGTGAATAGATCACGAACAGTCACAATTGGTAGTCGTTCATGAGGTTCCCAAGATTTTACTGGACCTGTGTTAAATTAGTTATACATTAAGTAAAATCTTTCAATAAACATTTTTATCATTACATTTTTAATATTGTAATTTCTCTTACCGCTTGATGTATGAGTTTCCTTCATAAGTTGCAATTGAATAGGCTCATCATAGTCGTGAACATCTTTTAGTCTAGCTAATATACTGTCCACTAGTTCCTTTCGGTTGCAAGCTATTATACCTACGTGATCCCCTGGGTCATACTTGATCTCATCCTGAAAAGAAAAAAAGAGTCGTCAGAGTTTTTAACAATTTAGTTCTTCATTAAATTTTAAGTCTTACAATTTTCTCAGTACTTACTTTTGGCTCCAAATCAATAAATATTGTAGATCTTTCAGCTGAATCATCTCCCAAATCTTTGTTAGCTCTAACTACGCAATGCACGAATTGTTTATTCAAAGCCGATTGTAGAGCCGCCTTCAGGGTCGGTGCTTTACAAGTTGGCTGAGCGAACCGTACAGTTTCCTCACTGAGTGCGACTGTGCCAAGTGCCCGCTTTGCTTCTTGTAAAGTTTCATCGTCATCTAAGCAAAAGGTTTCACAGGAAACCTACAAATCCAATGAACCAGATGATATAACTATTACATATTTTCATCAAAATACTACCTAAGAGGAATCAAATTAAATTTTATAAACTGGAATTCCACATCCGTAATATTCTTACAGTTTTATGCCACAAAAAATGCAACAAACTAATTTAATAGAATAGAACCCAACACAGAATAAACCCACAATAAGTAAATCCTAGCACCAACAAACGAAATCAGTTCATTCGATACGGTCATCAATCGGTCACGAGTCGTTTGAAACGACACGTTTCCCAGAAGTAGTGACTTACGTTGAAGACGCTAGAGGCCCATTTCCGGAAGGCCTGGTCCTGTCCGCACATTTCGTCGCCAGTGGCAAGGTCATGGATTCGTTCCCCTCCGAGGTCACCCAGCAACTTATCAACGTATTTGCCGAAGTTGCAGAAGTTAGGGTACGCGCTAGAGCCGAGAGCGAACACGGCGAAGCGGACGTTACTCAGTGGACCGAAACTGTCGATTGATGTGGCGTCTGTTGTACTTCCTAAAATGCGTTAAAGTAATTTAAATACTGGTAAAACAGTTTTCGAACCTTCCAATTTTCAAATAAACAATGTGTTATCATTACCGTATCCCCTGAAATGGTAGGAAAAGCTGCATTAATATGGGCAATAATTTTGCCTACGATATGATATCCGAATATGATAGTAGACGATCCTACTGCCATCACACCAGGCACACTCCCATTCAAAGTTAGAAGAGATTAGAGCCTTATTCCACTATACTCAAATGGCTTATCCTAAATGGATTATGTGACTAATTATAAACCATACAATAGTTATTCCAAATGCAGTGGTTTTTGCTTCTGAAGGCCAATCTAAAGATTTATCTAAAAATGTATCGATAAAGCATTATTAAAGGTTATCTCACCTTTCAGCGATTCTAAACGACTCAATTTCTTTGGGTTGCCAACAGCATATCTTTGGAGATCCATTTGGCTGTTTGCTTTTATAAACGATTTTGGTGTTAACATTTGATTCCTGTAAAAAAATCTTACGTTATGAATGCAATTTGATCTTTTAAATCCATCTCGAATAATATATAAAACAAGTCTTACACTGGAGTTTCATCACCAACTTGATCAGCATACAGGATTTCACAGAGATGTTCCCCAAAAGCCTGAAAAATATTTTTTATAAGTTTATTTGTCACTGATATATTTAATACATGTTCGACGCCCGTTATACTTACAACTCCATTCTCAGGTGGATCACCATTACCGAAGGTAGATGTTACAACCAGGAGTAATGCTTCATGCTCGATGGATGTAATATCATAATCAGCCATACAGTGAACCTACAACATTGCAGTAAGTACATACCACCTATAAATTATATTTCAACATGACATCGTTCTTAAATGAAAAAAAAACTCTTCAATTGAAATTATTAGATGTCTTTAAGAGGACACGCTTGGAAACCGGTATTACCACTCTGTAATAAAAGGTTCACATTATTCTTGGAATAAAAAACTCCAACGATTTCATCACGGCCTTTGTAATAAGACTGAGATTAGATAGATTATCTGGACTTATTTTGTTATTAAAAATATTTATGTTTTTATACCTGAGCATTGAAAGCGTGTCCAAATATAACTCCTAACTCCTTAGCATAATGTTCCGATTTGCCTGTCTCCGTTGCATACAGCACCGTTGCTTTGATCCTCTTGGACAGTGCGCGTCCGAACAGTTTGGAGGTGAACTTGACAGCCCTGGCTATTTGCTTGAAGTGGAACTTCCTATTTATAGGCCGTTTGCCTGTTATTGGCTTCGATTTCTGCCATTGGTGTGTCTTCCATGCAGGCTCCTGGGTCACAATTAATAACATTTTTACAAACAAAAAAATTAAGTACCTGATAAGTCATACGAAGTTCATTAATATTTTTAATTTAACTTAGTAGAACGATAGCGGCGGGCGCTGCACTGCCGGCGTGTTCAAAATTATTACGTTGTTCTAAGTTGGCCAACCATATGGATACAGTATGTGATGTTATGATTTGAAAGCTGAAACCTGGAGAAAAGTAACCACCTGGTATTCGTATGAGGGCTTTAGGTAGTAAAGCGCCATTTCTTGGTGGAAGACGGGGGTGATGGACGATGACATCGGAGGCACAATCCAAATCCAATCCGCTGGGCATCCAGTCCTGATAATATTTGTATAATTAGGTATAGAACAGAAAGAGATATATATTCATATAAAATTATATACGAAATGGAAAAACGGAATATTTTAATATTCGTTTGGAGTTCTCACCTCTCAGACCGGCTCGCGATTTTCGGATTATTATGTGTGTCACATTTTCAATAAAAAATATCGCTTGCTACGATAAAGGCAAACATCGTAAGGAAACCTGGGCCTCAAGTCTTCTAACACAATCGATTCATAATCGAACAGCAACCGCATAGTAACTGTCACCTTTGACAGATATCCCATAAAATATCTGTCAAAAGTCAATTGATCGATTGTGTTAGCAGACTTGGGGCCCTGCACGTCGGTTAAAAAGTCTTGTGAACATCACTAAGCAGCACTGGGCCATCGTGGTGGACAATGCCCTAAACTCCTCCTCGTATCAAGAAGGAGCTTGCCCGGTATAATGGCAATAGGCTCGCTCCCTAATCCATTGGGACTAAATACCATCGGCGAATTGTGGGTCCACTGCAGTACACCTCTGCATACCCCTTCGGGGATTACAGCCGTCATGGTACGTTTTTTATTTTTATCCTTTGAAGTTAATTGCACCACGACTCGTAGGCTCACTAAATTCCTTAACATTTATGACCAAGTTTGCTCTCGGACTTTCCGTACAATGAAGCTCATAAAACAAAGTGTAAATAATGTGAGAACTGGTAACCCCAGTCATCGTGTAAATTGAACCAAATTAGACTTGATTAGCTTACAAAATGCTGGGCCATTCTCAAATCTATTGTTGGACACGCGTGTATTCGTGAAAATGAATCAAGTCTACGTACCGACGTCATATGACATATTGAGTGACGTTTGCAGATCGTAAGAAATATAATGTATACATTGACGGTTCATGAGTCATCTCATCATAGGAGATAGGAAAGTCCCAAATAAGCTGGTGTACACATAATGACGTAATACGATTTGAGAAAGTTATTACATATATTATAAGGTTTGTAACATTCATTCTGCTAAAGAAAATTACAGCCTTTAACGATTTAATACAAGTACACAATTATGAAGAATAACAATTCAATGATTATGGTAATAAATTAAGGAGACCAAAATAAAATGATTTATTCTTATTGTGTCTCAAAGAATTTCTCATCACTAAGAAACAAATCTAAAACAGGTAAGCAGCATATGGGAAGACATTCAAAAGACCTCTTATTTGGCACGACATCGAAAAACACTTAGCACCGTGACTCTACAAAACTAAAAACAACATAATCAGTGTCACGACAATGACGTCACTGACTCTAGACTCTACAGTGAAGCCGGCAACCCAAACAATCACACGATAAGCCGTGTTTACTTATCCTTCCACCCATATGGGCCGTACATCTGCAAGGCTCTAGTGCGGACAGATTAATGGCCAGGTCTGGTTGCAATTAAGCTGTGTTTTTTTTCATCCGCAATCCGAAATCGTGACAATGGCCTAATTTTCTTGGTATACAGCATAAACAAGACTAAACTAATTATATTATCGTCTATTTTATGATCGTAAGGTATCAGAGGCTAAACAGAAATATTGTTATAATATAACGAGGTCAAGTTTCGTTGGTACTTTAAAACTCTAACGTATCAATCATAACAATTTTACTAACTTTTAGAATAATAATAATAATATCGCCAGATGAACACACCAACTATACGGTCCCACACTAAGCAACGCTTGTATTATGAGTACCGTACAATGGACTAGGGGCGAACCCAGAATATATTTCTTAAATAGATATTTAACATCCATGAATTGGGTACAAATATTCTCGCTCATCACACAAAGTTAGTCCCTACCCGGATTCGAACCCGGGACCCTCGGCACAGAAAGCAGGGTCACTACCAACTGCGCTAATCAGGCCGTCAAAAATAATATAGGTACGAACTTATCTATTTTTTTGTTGTAATTACTTTTGCTACCTACACAAACTATTACATTCGGTTCGCTTTACTCATAACACAATAAATAATAGTTCATAGATAATTAAGCATTAAATTGATTCATACGCTGGTTTATGTACCGGAACCGGATGCGGGCCACAAAGACATTAATCTGATTGTGGGTGTTTATTCTACGGCATTTTATATCGCTTATGGGGACAGGGCTGACCGCGAAATCCGGAATCAACGTGAAATGTGCTACACAAATGTCATACAAATCCTTACTAAGCATACAATAGATACAAGTAAATATAAGTGAATTTTTTGTAAGTATTGTTAGTTTGTATATTTGTTTGGTATACCTTATTTCGAATTTAAATATGTCGAATGCTAAAAAGGAGTTTTTTTTTTCAAGAAATGACAATAGTTTTTTGAAATTGGTTTTCCTATCTAAATTCTGATTGCGCGCAATGATTCCAAATAAATACCTACGCGAAACAAGCGCAACAGGTTTAGTATACATTGAAATAAAACTAATCTTACGGATTTTATCGCGTTTATTATACTTTTTACGTGACCATGGTTGCTTTAAAGCTGCCGAAACGTCGGGAACGTAAAAAATTATAATAAACGCGAAAAAATCCGTAGGATTAGTTTTATTTCAATGTGTAGTGTTCGCGTAAATATAAGAAAACAATAAAGGGCTAGTATACCCTTTTTGAATCCCTGTATAATAGAGTTGGGAGTTGGGGTCGAGTCACCTTCGTCCGTAGGAGAATTAAATACCCTCGAGATACCCTACACGTGACCCTGGGTGGTGCCAACCAGGTGACAACTCTACTGGTGGTAGGCTTCGGCCGTGGCTAGTCACCACCCACTGAACAAAGCCATGTCGCCGAGCGGCCTAGCCGTGTTCCGGCATGATGTTCGGTGCTGCCATTCATGGATGGTGGGTCAGATCAGTTGCGCTGCATGTGCCTAGTGAATGTAGCGTCTCTATCTACTGCCGCCTTCCTACCTAGGCTAAGTATGCTCCATCGTAGATCTCATCATCACTTACCATCACGTGAGATCGAGATCAAATACTTGCCTATAATGTAATAAAAAAAAAAAAAGTTAAAACACTGATAAAATAGGTTTCAAACCACTTACCTAAGCCTGTTCTCGTTGTCGAGATGTTTGATGAAGCTCTCCGAGGCCGTGTGATGGTCCACGATAGTGGCGTTGTGTTGTTGAAAGCTGTGCAGAACAGCCACGTTCACCTCCACTAGAGCCTTGTCCTTCCATAGGTTGACGGGGGTTCGCGTGTCCAAGCCCATCTTCTGGGCTACTTTCTGATAGGCAAGAAAATTGAAAGTATGTATGAAAACGATAATTGCACTTATTTTGTATAGGGTTGAACTCATTATCATTTAACTTGTTTATAATATTATCAGTAAGTTATATATTCACGATGTCTTATTTGAATAGTCTTAATTCTTCTTCAATTGGATTTGCCTTTTTTTTTATTAAATATATACAGGGATTATCCTCAATCATCAGAATGGATGGGTATGCGCATTTGTAATCATTTAGCGAATTCGGAATATCGATATGTCGACTTTTAAACATTCATTTTGTTCCCAACAAAGTGCCAATTTTACTGTGAAATTTCTACATACATTTTTTTTAAACTGACATCGAAATTCTGACTTTAAATAATGAATTAATATGTGCTTAAAAGGCACAGATACAAAGGTTAGTGCACCCTTTCAGGATCAGCCTGTACAAGTGTAATTTATGTTTCATTGCCAATGGTAAAATATTTATTTTTATAACTCTAAAAATACCGACGTTCCATGTTTCAGAGGACGTGACGACGTGACGTCGAAACGATTATGTGACGTTAATTTTAGTATTGACCAAAAGTCTTGGTTTTGGTCTTGCATTTTCACAAGATTTGGATTCTCCCCCCCCCCCCCCCCCCCCCGTTCCGCTTATACTGGAGCGCTTCAAGCACTCGCCTTTTATCCGCGCAAGCTGTAAGTCTACGGCCTACAACCGCCATCAGATTAAAAAAAATAAACGCCTGCCTATTTTCTTAGAGAATATTTTACACTTTATACGAGTTGTTTCTTTGAGACCCGGTTGACAATAATGAAAGTTCAGAAAAATATCGACACAGTTTACTATTTCCCAGAAACTAGATCTATACCTAATCCTAGACTGGCTCTGAGATAGAAACCACACAGTGGCAAATGTAGGTAGTATATGATGACCTCTATAAGCTGGACTGACTAATAAAGGACCATGCCAAATAAAGGTCCGAACAAAATTAAATACCTTAGATTTGCACGGGGTCTAGATAGGATAGGACACAGATAGTTAGGCAAATGAAGAGATGCCTATGCAAAGTCTTGATCACTCATGGGAGAAGCATTGATTATTATCGAAGAATTTTCATTTTGTAATTCACTCTCATGAATTCTTAATTCCAAAATAAAGTTTGCAACAAAATAATGGTGCAAAATAATTTAATTTCATTAAATTTAAATTTGGAAATATGTACTATAACTTTAAATTAAAATAATGCTTCCAAATTTGAAATATTTAAACTTCGAATTAAAATAATGTTCCAATTTTCGAAATACATATTCAAACTTGGAATATCGAAACTGCATGCCCTCGTTCTCACCTCCAACATGTTAAGTCTGTTCACGTCACAGAAGTTCCTGCACCCAATCTCAGTGCTCATGTACCACCCGTTGAAGGCGTTTGCGGTGAACTCTATTCCACCGCAGTCGAAGCGCATGCCGGAGACAGCGGGCAGCGCGTACCAGCGGAGGTCCAGCTCTTCAAACCAGTCGTGCCTGAGGGTACCAAGACTTATATAGATTATAACTTGGATAATTTTGTACAATCGATGCAAAACCCTAGGCTTTACCCTTAAAATTACCGACACATGAGATAGTAATTTTAGAGGATCCTTATAACACCCATACATAGGTATGGGTTTACTATTATTTGAATAGACTCGGAAAATAATAATTATTATTATATGTTTACATAACTTATTCAGTAATCAGCTGTGTTTTTGCTAAGCCCAATATATTTTAAGATACCAATTTCGATGTCTGATAGCGATATGATAGAGATTAAAGTAAAAAAAAAAACCTAATGCTACCTACTATTTTTTTTAAGTAGATACGATTCTTTACTCATATAGATAACTGTCCATTTGTATTATTGACTCAAGATTTAAAAAAAAACCCCCAAATAAAGAACGTCAATTCATTTTCCATGAAACAAGGATGTACTCAGTGACGGTAGATATTACCTACATAAAAGAAAGTGATGTCAACCGATAAACCGAGGAAATTCCCGAGACTCGCTTATCCCGATTGTTTATTAGGCATTAACGCCTGTTAACATTATCAATATCGATACATTATTGAATAGCCAGATTTATAGGCCATAAACTTAGATTGGCGATCACCGGACCACACTTTTACGATACGCAATCTTCGCAGGATTGGCGGCCACGCATTTGCGCGACCTGCGCCTTGAACCATAATATGCATTCCCAGACCTTTTTATGTTGGCATAAATCTGTGATGGAAAATAAGACGGTGTTGCGTTATATAGGCGACCTTTCCGTGTTATGGATTTTTGTTATACATCCTCATGACAAACATCTGCTCCGAATAGCGTTGCAAGTGCTAAGTTTTTAACTATTTTTTTTTTATTGAATTATTCTTCTTATTTGACAGAAGTTGTTTAGATGAATACATTTGAGCATAGTATATTGCGCCGTGTGTTTACATTACAGCTAATCAACTAGTGCACATTGAGTATTTTTTATCTTTGCTTTGGTGTTCTATGTCCGGCCACTTCGAGGTTCACGATACGTAAATAAAAAAAATAAAATTGCGATCATTTAAAAACAATGCATAAGTACGATACCCTTGAACCCAGAAGATAACTATCCTCAATAATCACAAAAATAAACGATTATACCTTTCAGAAAAAAAACTGTAATCTTATCTACAGTTATATCTAACTTTTATGTATCAACCAATTTGTATGCTCTTCAGATTTTTATGTTCAACAAGTATTCTCTAAATGGGCCATTACTGACGCGATGTATCACAGAAATCGTGAAGGGAAATAAATTATTACTGGCGAGACGAAATGTTCAAATGTGTTTATCTAGTCCCATTTAAGTTTTACCAACTAGTCCTGGGGCTAGACATTATTTCGGTCTGAATACATTAATTGTTACTTAAAATAGTAGTTAGGTACAGTACAGTTCTGAACAAGAAAGTAGTTCCAAATTCATTACATAATTTATTCGTAAGACCTTATAGTTTGTCACACGCATATTGCTTTTCTTAATACGTCATAACTTTAAGTATATAGACGGTTTTCTGTCTCATTAAATGTTTCTTTAAAGTCGTAAAAGTAGTGCGAGATTCAGAAAAACAACAGCACAGTTCATATATAGCAGTCTAGTCATAATTTCAGGAAAGCCACATGAAAATTATGACGTAAGTATGAGGAAAAGCAATATGTACACAAGTTCATGGAATCATACAGAGCAGATTGATATTGTATGAAATGTTTTCAGACAGCCACGTGACTACAACCAACATTATGACGACGGCATTGTTTTAGATCTAAACACGATATTCGAATAAAGTTCGAATGTAAAAATATAGTAATTACAATATCACTAACAATGTTGCAATTTTTAATACTTTCCCATCACTAAAAACATAAAATTCGACCAAGAATTTTTTGCAAGAAAATTATTATAACACCATCAAAATCCTGCCACTTATAAATAAGTAACATTAATCGCCAACTTACGCGGGATGAGTCATATGTATTTCCATGACTAGCTCTCGGGGGATCTCGAAGTAGTCCGGGTCCTTTCCATTAGCGGACAAGACAAGGGGCAGAATGTCCCAAGCGGTCCGCGGGGGCTTCCAGCCTAGTTTGATACATAGCTAAAACAATAAGTCTGGTGTTAAATTCACGTAACACATGTTTCGGAGCTTCTTAATGGAAGTAATAAATCGGTAGATAATAAATGTGAAAATGTACGTGAAATATAAAAGCGCAAATGAAACAAATAGTCTTGTTTCGAAATTTACTATGATTTTGCGGAATACTCGTACTCCTTTTTCTTCTTCTTTTTTTTAGATTTGTAAGCGGCTACATAATAGAGCCATGCTAGCCAGTGTCGACTATTTCTTGATAATTGTTATGTAGGTAGGTAAGTACCCTGAATGATTATGCTGATTTTGATCACGATGACGAAATGAATCCCCCACCCGTATCAGTAAAGATGTTGATACTTTACTGAAATCTTACCGGACATCTTGGATGAACTTGAAAAGCCAAGTTAATTAAGTATTATAATTATTTGATTTTTAATTCCTTCACTCGTGCACAATTATAGACACGCAATGGTTAATATCCAACGAATATTACACGTTATTTATCAAAAGAAACACATCCTTTGGAAAATAAAAACAAAATTGACAACTTCGCTGTTCAACTTCCCGCCAATTTTATTTTGTCTACTTATCTAAGTGGTAAGCAGTACCTATTTACTTAGTAAATTAAAACGATTTAAGCTAGCACGTATTAAGTACCTCTTAAAATATAAAGAAAGATTGAACGAAGCTATTTTTCTATTTTGCTTTATGAAAAAAAACAAACACGACATGTGGACATAAATAACATACAATAAATTCAATTCAATGTAGAACTCTGTACTTTTATGTTGAACGGTTTTTATTTTTCAGGCACCAGGTGCATTGGGAGCGAGATATGTCAAAATGGTGAATGATTTATTTGTTATTTCAGTCCAAGCTGACTGAACGTTTCGGGTATTATTCACTATGATAGATTCGGTATGTGTATAAATACCCTGGTTACATGTAACAAGTAAAACAGTAAGACAGTGCTCTCGGCCGAGTAAACAAGGTTTATATGTACCGAGCACTGTTTAAACCTACCGAGCACTCGGCCGAGAGCGCTGTCTCGCGGTTGTACTTCACTCGTTATGTGTAATCAAGACATTAGAAGGAATATTAAACTGATATATGACAAATATTTTTAACCGAATTTAAAAAAGGAGGAGGTTCTCAATTCGGTAATTTTTTTATGTTTGTTACCTCGGACATCCGTCATTTATGAACCGATATGGAAAATTCGTTTTTTTTATTTAATAGGATATACTTCCAAAATATTTGATAAATAAATATTTGATTACGATAGACAAGATAGATTTCAAGATTAGATAATTTTTGGTTTATAGTTTTTCGACGACGGTTTTTTTTGTACGGATTGTGTACCTATCAAAAATCTATTTTTAATAGACTTTAAACAGAGTGATTCAGAAAGGGTATAATAACACTTGAACCTGTGCCTCTTTAGCGCATTTGTTATCATTATTTAAAGTCAGAATGTTGAATAAATATTACAATAAATATTGTTCCCAAGAAAATAATAATTGAGATGTTTACTGACCATTTTTTTTTTAAATTGACATGTCAAAATTCCGATTACACATAATTATTGCAAATGCACAAAATAAGCGCAGATTAAAAGTTTAATATACCCTTACTGAATTAGTCGAAGGTACAATTTACCTCGGTAAATTCGCAGTGCATCGGGTCACCGAGTACCGTGCCATCCTGCTCGCGGTACCCCGCGTAGCTGATGAGCTGGCTGTTCCATATCCTATAGTCGTGCTTGCCGTCTGTGCGTTGAGGGAACACCGTTATTGCTGACCTGTTAAACATACATTGTTTATTTATATATAAAAATAGTTGAAGCTATGTGTGTTAGACCTGATTAGCTCAGTGGATAGTGACCCTGCTTGCTGTGCTGTAAGTCACAAGTTCCAATCCCGGTAGGGACAAACTTTGTCCGACGAGCCCCTATGTTTGCACCTGAGTCATGGATGTTTAGTATCCATATACGTAGTATATACCGGGTTGCCCCCAGTCCTATGTACGCTGCCTATCACACAAGCGTCGCTTAGTATGGGACCTTATAGTTGGTGTGTTCGTCTGGCGATATTTTTTTATCACTACCAGAATTCGCAATGAAATTTCGCATTGCAATACTCAGCTTGTCCTTCCACTATAGAAATCCTCCAATATAAAAATATTGAAACAGTAGTGAAAATAATAGGGATTGTAACATAGATCGACAGCCCCTAGCATTAAGATTCAATATCCAATCTCACCGAATGTTCCCTTTGTTAGTGCTGTATTTGATATGGTTGCACAGAGCCTCGAACATGCCGCTCGTTGTCGTCACTTGCCGGCAGTCGAATACCTGTTGCATGAAATGTAATATGACACATAACTAACTAAATTAATTTACTTTAGTAATTTCTTTGATAGTAGTACGATGTTTCGTGATAGTGAGCCCTCTGAATTAATATCTAAGTAATTAATTAAACACGTACTAAAGTATGTTTACGTAGGAAATTTAATCTGACATTGTCGTTTACCTATTTCATAGAACTCCATATGATACTTGCATAACTAAGTTTGTTCGTTAAACTTGCGTTTTCTAAGCGATTAATTAAACTCATAACCTGATCGGATACCGAATAAGATTATGACAACTCGTTTCATCGTTCAATTACAGGAAAATGTATCCGAGATAATGGCGGTGCCCTTAATTCTGTGCTAACTGGGGCATAGAAGTTCTCAGTATGTATATCTTTCAGTGATAGCCAAGTTGGTAGAACTCTTGCCTCGGTAACGAGGATTGCAGGTTCAAACCCCGGCTCGCACCTCTGGGATTCATGTGCGAAACTCATATTCAACCATGATTATCACTTGCTAAACGGTGAAGGAAAACATCGTGAGGAAACCTGCATGTCTGAGAGAACCCCTCGAAAGATGTGTGAAGTCCGCCAACCCACACTGGGCCAGCGTGGTTGACTATGGCCTTATCCCCCTCGCATTGAGTGGAGCCCCGTGCCCAGCTGTGGGACATTAAAAAAAAGGGCTGGAATTATTATATATATCTTCTTGCTCCTAGCTTTTCTCCATTTCTTTTTAGTATCGGAGTTTTTAATGGACAGTATTTTTCTACCGGTTAGCAATAGGTATGTTTAAGACACTGGTATGTTATAGATACGTTGTAGCGTATGTAGAGCTGTTTGTTCTCAGTGTATTAGTGCCAAACTAAGATGTTGTGTCACGACTCGAACCCGCGGGGTACTTACGGGATTTTAATGATCCTCGGGTTATTTAGTACGTTTATATTGAAAAGTATATTAGGAACATTATGTAGCCACTGTTTGTTTATTCTAGAGTAGGTAAAATTAGTATTTTTTATTGTTTTAAGAATTCATTTACATAGAGCACGTAGGTATACTATCTACATTAAAATAATTGATACGCATAAAGATTTGTTACATCATGTTGATTCAATATTTTGATTCAGTTAATAATTTCAACGTAAAAACCGCTGTAGGAAAATCGAAGAGAATTTTTCTTTGTTTGCCTATAAAACCTCGAACGCCTATTATTTCAATCGAACCTCAACAAAAGGGCAAAAATACAATTTATAGGTTACTTATTAGTTAACACAATTTATCGTTTCCATTCATTTAGACTTCATACGGAAATTATTTTCTTACGGTACATTCATAGACGCGAATGTGAAGAATAGATTAGTAATCGATTATGACTCAGCACTAAGTTTAACCTAAGGGCGTAAATAAATGTTGCGCGTCACCGCTTGTAATATTATAAACTTTTCCCGGTGGTGACAGGGAAACATGCCAAAAATAGGGTGCAATGCAAACACGGACACCAAAAAATAACTACAAAAGTATTGCAAAAAAAAAGGAAACTACACGCATGACAAATGTTTGTGGTAATGAATGCAAACATTTGTCTTGATATCATTACTTATGGAATAGTAAAGTTATCGCAAACTTTTTGTGGTGTGTGTATGCGTTAGATTAGATAACAAAATAGGTACCGCATAGTTTGAGATCTACAAAAGTAAGTCGAGTACTACAAATAATAACAAGTCAAGTCAGTTTAGTATGGCGAATAGACGCCCGCAACCGAGTCTATAATCAAATCGGTGGTTCCGATTACCCGAAGCAATCGGTTTAATCCGAGTAATTACGAGACGTATTCGCGAACATCAGAAGGATTTAACACTCCGGTCCGGACGGTAATGCCCGTCTAAGTCACCCTCATCCTCCGCTAATCGCTCCGGGAGTGAATGAAAATGAACGAATGATATAATGAAATTATAGCGCCGACGCGACTCCCGAGTTCTAATTACAAAAATATTAGCATTTTTTTAATGCTACACTTTGCAGATATTTTTAAATACGTCTGAGATGTTAGTCCCTCAAAGATGAACTCGAATTAGCAATAAAGTGTGTAAAAACAAACTGAAAGCATGAATTAAGGATAAGTTTTGCTTCGTAAGTAAAGTTAACAGTTCGAACTGTAGCACTAATTAACAAAAACATTTGCTGCCATTAATATATTAAGTTGCAAGAACTGTACAAAGAAAAAGTAAAAAAAAAATGATTGCGCTAGGTTTTGTGCTATTACATTACTTGTAGTAGGATCCAACAGTCAGCTAATTGCGCCGATCTGTATACGTATAATAAGACTTTCTGATGTCTTCATGAATATTAAGCACCAGCGCGTTGTATTGTTTAATCAAACAACTTCACATACGAATGGAGAGTAAAAACAATAAATCTTGATTTCAAATAATATTATTCTTATTATGGCATTAAAGCGTTTGCTACTTTGGTAGGTCGGTTATTTCTGTCATTATTAGCGTAATATTTTTTTTTATATATTCATAAAAATAGAAAAAAATCAATGGTAAAAGAAGGTGCCCTTGCTTAGGAGTGGGATACGGACTTTAAAAGGTTTTTTTTCCATTGTGTCAGTCTCAACCTCATTCTGCCATAGTTAAGGATGGTCAGCTGTGAGCGCCATGACACGTTTTTTTATATAAGAACTGTCATTATTGTCACACATATCTATAACCGATACGGTGCGTTCACAATAATATGACATAATCAACATCCCTCCCATTATATGCCTGAAAAATATTACGGTACCTATAAATATACAAATCAATTATGAAGAAATCTTTTTTTAAATTAAGTAGCGGCCAAAATACATAATATAAGCCTATACTTACACGAATAAAATACTAGAAAGTATGTTGACTAATTTTTTTGACCAAAAATCATCTGAGTCATAAACTATTAGAACTTATTATGATTACTAATAAAATATGTCTCGACCTACGAGTTATTGAGTATCAAATCGATAAACATTCGCTTTTACGATGTTTATTTTCGACTAGAATAATTTTCGATTGATTAGTGTTTACTTAATTCAGAATCGTTTGATATCAAACTTTTATTAATTTAGTAAATAGTATATTGAAGTTTATCAAGCGGACTCGGTCCATACCCTACACCCACTATAATGACTCTAGAAAAAGGTGAAGAGTAATTTCCAATTGTTAACTTACATTTGGAAGAAGACCCAATATTATTTGTTAATTGCCTCCTTAAGAAACGTACCCCATTTGCGGACCTCTCGCGGCAAACTGTCGGGTAATTGCCTACATTTTTTCCCGCGCAGTGCGAAATAGGAGTTTTCTCATTAAAACGAGCAAATTCATTTAGTTCCCCGCTTTGCTACAAGCCCACTAAAGGCAACAACCACTATAATTGATTTTAAGCGGTGTTACATTTTGTTGTACATTTCTCGCAATGAAATTCTTTTACGCGTCATATTGTAAACAATGATCGTGTATGTTTTATTTAGTTGTGAGTTTCGAGAGAGAAAATTACAATAAACAAAAATCAACATAAGGGTGAGCAGGAACTCCTAATGTAATCGTAACGTCATTAGAAAACATGCGGTCACTGTCATACTTATTTATGACATCTGTGGTGTGAGAGAGATTGAATACGCTGACGCTACCGAAACGCGGAGTTAAATGATTCTGCTTGAACTGCAGATATACAGGATAAACAAAACTTAATATATATTATTATATCGATTAATATGACAAGGGTTAGTATGATCCGCGTTAAGCCACGTTACGTTTATTCGTGTTCTTGCATGCAGGTTTACGAGTGCAATAACTATTGAAGCTGCTTGCAACAAGCACCTTGCATGCAAGACACTTGCATAATGGGAACGCGGCTTTAGAATACGTCTCGAGTAAAACAATTCCAAACAAAACAGCCAGTCAGCATGTTCTCATTATAGTACTAGTTTTTACTTCTTTAAATAAACACCAACAAATTTGTTTGTTTAGTACAAACAAATTAGTATATATTTAGAAAATTATGGCACATGTAGTTTTTTTAAATTTCGTTCCAATTTATAGCACAGATAATTAATAGTACTATGCCAAACCCTTGTTTCAGAAAGCCAACGTTTGTGCAAATATGCAGCCATAAACAAGGGGGCTTAGTTCGAGTTTTGACAACATCATAATACCGAATGAGTGACTGAGTCTTTTTTATATTTAACTACAGCCAGTAAGTACCCCTCGCGGAAATATGCACAAAACTATGAATGTCAAAGTCGTCGTTTGTATAGGCCAACGGGTGCAATTATAAATTATAATTTATTTTTCTTAATGCTAAAACTGGACCGTAACGCGACCTCAACTTCTTTTTGTTAATCGCCATGTATGGTCCAAAAATGTTAATTTTGGCTCCAGTGTGTTACCTTGATATCTTAAATAGTTCAAATAAGATCTCATATTACCTGCAATTTGGACCATTGTATCCTGCCGATGCATCTGCTAGCGTTCCTCCAAGCCAGCTTCGCTCCGAAGACCAGCTCGGTGGAGGTCAGTTGATACGTGCCAGTCCTCTCCACTTCCTCCTGTACAGCTTTGAAACGAGTCTCATGCGCCGGAGTGTGGGCTCTATGTAAGATGAAATATGATTACTGATAAACTTCAAAAATAGGTAAACTCGGCAACGAAAGTGGTTTATCACTTTTAACAACAACTCCGAGTAGAAAGAAAATCACTATGACTGAGATTTGGAATGTTCTATGTTCAAATTTATAAAAAAAATCAATGATCAGTGACATGAAAATAGACCTTGTCATTCTATGGTGGCCAAATGACATAGAATCTTAACGCGATAATGGAATTCATTGGCTGACTTAGTAAGACATGTGATTATCCCCCATAATGGAATGCAAGGGTTGTACTCGATTAGTCTGAAAACCACTGAACCGTAAATAAAGTATACTACAGCAGCCTACATAATATAGATGATCTCGTAATTTTTGTTAAGTGTAGTTGTTACCGGGAACGCCCTGAACATATTTTATTGTGCCTATAATAAATGCGTTGCTTAGTTTAGGACCATACAATTCATGTGTAGACTTATTTAAGTATTTATTATATAGTTCACTCAAATTACAAGATACGGGTGGGCCTAGCCAAGTCGTGTCAATAAAATAACACAAAAGACACAGCATCAACATATATATGTATCACATCGACTATATTTTATCTTATGGTAAATATAATAGCTACCGATTCCAATGAAAACTCGGGGCAGCGATTTCGAATCTTAGCAAAAAAATAATTCACTGGGAATTGTAAATCGTAACCACTTTTCCCAAACCGAATCTCCCTAAAATTATATCACGTCAGAAGCTAGTGTCAGGGGTTGAAAAATGAGAAAATTTCCCGACGAAAATGTATAAAAGATATAAAGGTTGTTAGGCACCAACGCAGTGGCACGTATGAATAACTTGCCTCTCTCAAGACAGCTGTATTAGCATTATGTTCGTTTGAGACAAAAGCTCTCGCTGGTGGTATAATTTTTGCCTCCAGAACGATATTTGTAAGTTTAAAAATGGAACTCGCAGAAACGGTTTAACGGATTCAAATGAAATTTGATGTCGAGGCTATAATAGACAATAATTTATAAGCTATAAATACGGATGATTACGACAGTGTAAACTTTTCTTTGTGTTTTTTCGCGCATTTTGAATCATTATTTGAAGTCAGAATTTCGATGTTAATTTAAAAATAAAATTATTCGCAAGTAATCACTAGTCATTTGTTGGGAACAAAATGTATATTTTACAATCGACTTATTAAAGTTCCTGAATTCACATAATAACTGCAAATACGCCAAACAAGCATCGGTTCAAAGGTTGGTATACCCTTTATGAGTAATCCTGAGTAAGGTTGGTTATTTAAGAAAAAATACTTTGCATTTAAAACTCGAGTTAAGTTTTGTACGCCTTTACCTATATTTTTTTACATTTTACTTACCTACGTATAGACGCGAAGTACTGGCCAAAGAAGTCCTTGGCATCGTTGAGTACCTCTTCCGGGTCCCTTGGCACGTCCCCCCGTCCGGGGATGGCCATCAGACTGCCAAGACACGACTTGTCGTTGCATAGCGTTGGCTGTAGACAACAGATACATATTAAAACAGGCTCCGCACCTTCCGATTCTATCCTAATTATCAGAGAAGGTGTAGGGTGATCGAAAGTCCTAAATCTTGTATACGACGTCCGATTGCCCTTCACATTATCCGATTTCATCCGATAATTACAATCGGATAGGATGGTGTGGGATATTAACTATTGTGTGTTATGACCACACACAATGGTTAATATCCTACTATTACACATCACATTATTAATCTTTTGGAAAATGTAAGGTTTAACAATATTTGTGTAAAATCTGTTAAGGGGTCTATAAAGGTCACATTCCCGAAAAATATAGTTGATTAATTGAAATTAAAAACAAAACACTACACACTAAGTACACGATAAAACGGTACTATCTCGGTTTCTCACAGAAAAATCAAACACTGTATACTCATATATTTTATACATAAACGTGATCGTTATCACCTACTTGTCAACCCCTTAAAATATTTTACACAGTTTTTATTACACCTTATGTGATATAATGACAACTTCACTGTTCAACTTCCCGCCAAAAAGTCCTCCGTATATATAAAAACATAAGTAAATACATGCACGCACATTTTAAGGTATTTATGACAATCTTCGATATTTGTTCCAGCTGCTTTAATTTATTTTTACGGAATATTAAAAAAATAATAAAAAATATTCGTAAGTACAAGCGTATGTTCTCATAGCGTAGGTACTTAAATGGCGCCAAAACAATGTCAGTTGATATTTAAAAATATAGTCTGAACGGTGAGAGTCTTAACGGTCGCATCTTTCTTAAACAATATCTATTGTGACACTCTTTTGTATTCAGCCAGTCACATTATCATCATTTTTTTTTAAATACGATGTCAGTTTTTTTCGTTATACATGGTTTAGTTAGGTAGGTAATGCAGCAATGCATAATAATAATTATTGACTGTAATACATTATTTCAAAAATAAATATATTGAGAAAAGCATGAGGGAAAATGAGAAATTAATCTCAAAACTAATTCACGCGGCTGCACAGTGCATTAGTATTCTGGTTGCCATTGCAATACCTTATTGTAACTCTGGTTAGGTCCGGATCTCATTAGTGGGATACGATGCTATATTCTTATGGAAAACTTTCCACAACCTCATAAATAAAAATGTATTTGTATATATTTATTAACCTTTGCTTTACTAACCTACATTAATATGTTTTTCTTATGTTATCTTCTCAAGTGCGATCACTCATTCACGGATTTCACTAAATGACTTTATTTTTAAATGGCTGAAATAATGGGCTTGTGTGAGATGTCATATTAACAACGTCAAGCAATAAGTATCTCGGTAACTCCTACTTTTTACATCTATGCTTACTTCGACATTCGGATTCCCATCCTTAAAACATGTTTTCGACATAAAAAACGCACTTTCGTAACGTCGACCTCGTGGCCAATTTGTTGCGGAGGTTGGATGCTCACCACCAACACTGGCTGGTGAAAACGGAATATTGATATAAACTGTCAAATAAAATATATGTCACTCACGTCGCCAACTTTGTGCATTTCGTAACCGTTCCAATTAGCTTATTAGATAATATACCACATACATTATATTTGCCTTTTTATATTTACAACGCAATTACGTAAAGAGCAAGGGTCACAAATCGTTTTTCTTCGGTAAATAATTTTACTGCGTGACTCGAATATTGAGCGATAACATTTTCGCGGGAACCGTCGAAGTGCGTACTTGATTACGTTAAAAAAAAATGCGGAGTTTAAATAAAACGTCACAGTCATTCGTTATTTATTTAATGATCTGATTTAAAAAAAGAACGAGGTTTTATTATTTGCTACCTTGTTGCATTTTTACATAAACAAAATAAAAATAATCGAATGAAGCTATTTTTGTCTCTATTTTCTTATTTATTTTAGCCACTCACCGTAAAATGTAATTCTGTATATTTGTCTAGTGTAGAAGAAAAATAACGGTTGCTTTCTCCCGTGGGTGTCGTTACAAACGATTAAGTCATAAACAACAGAATAAGATCGCTAATGAAAAATGGAGACAGGTTTTGTTGGTAAACAAAGCAAAAATAATTAAGTATTTATCAAATAGCATCATGACGTAGGTAGGTAGGCTTTTTGGCGGGAAGATGAACGGTGAAGTTGTCAAATTCGTTTTATATAAAAAAAAATTGGTAAATAATGTGTGATAATAACCATTGAGTGAGTGCTCAATTGAAGGAAATGAAAATAAGAAATAGAATGGCTTGTCTTTTCAAGTTCACCCAAGGATTTCGGTAAATTTTCGGTAAAGTATCCACAGCTTTATATACTGATAGGGATAGGGGATCCATTGGGTCATCGCCATCCTCATTGAAATCATCTTCATCATCAGGATTACTTATAATTTTATAACAATTATCAAGAAATACTCCACACTGGCAAAAATGGCTCTACTTTGTAGCCGATTACCTTTACCATCTTAAAAAAAGAAGAAGAAATAGTATCACGAAAACACTTAATTTTTTTTTATATCATAATGTAAATAGTCACGCCTCAGCCTACTTGTGTGGCATTATTAGGTATATTATTTGTAAAAAACATGGCTTCCTTTATTACACATCCCCCATACGTAAATGTTTGATAACACTCTTAACCTTGTGGTTATACCAGTTATATTTCAACACACCGTTCCCATAAAAATAAAAACCATAAAGTATGATCGTATTTTTATGGGATTTCAATGACTCCACGATACAAATTCTTATGGGGTGCTTATCTATGAAAAACGCGCCTAAAATAAACCCCTGACATGTTATATGGTAAAAGAACAGCGTTCAGCATGTCAAGTGCGAGTTTTTAAGCTAAGCGAATATTTTTAGTCTACGTGCTTAAACACTTTGTATGGAGAACAGAACAGAGCCTTTTTCGACACCTACTGAGGCTGAATTCGCTATTTTGTGATATGTTTGTCCGTCTCTCTGTATCTTCGCGCATCACAGGAAACGGTCGATATCATATATCAAATTTGACGTTCTGATATTATATGTAAAAGAGGATGTAAGCCCGTATGATCATCTTAGTTTCAGTAACCTACAGTTTTCTAACTATTTGCTCATTATGGCCAGAGACAGGCGTGAACACACTGTACGTGCTGTCGAATAAATACTCCGTAAATCATAACGCGGCACGTCATCATAATAATTAAGTATTTTAATCAAAAATAAACAAAAACACCTACGACATTTATTTGGTTCCATTAAAAAAACCTACAAGGAACGTCCTAGCATTTTATTGTTTTTTTTTTTATGAATAGAGCAACTCGCCATCTCATGAAACCTACTTGAATACCACGAAATTTATTAAAAAAAATATATATTACATTCATTTATTTTTAATGCTTGAATTTTTATTTTCCGAATGGTCAAATAAATTCCATATTTAACTACCTACATAATGGGCACGTGATTTATGATTATGGAATACCCACACCGAGAGGGCAATGCAAAATTTAAAAAGTTTATGTCCGTATTCCATTTTTAAAAACTACATACATTACACGTTATCTTGGGCGCGCACCCTACTGTATGAAGCAAAGTTCCGGAGCAGTAACTTTGGAGCGGCGTACCCCGCGGCAGTTTCACACGCGCCAAGTTTCACAGCGCGAAAACAAGAAATAAATATTGTATCATTTTTAAGAATGCATGAGTTGGTTTAAACTTGCGATGGAAATAGGTTTTGCATTATTTGAGTAAAGTTGAGTAAATTATTACATATAAAATACTGATGTATTGTTGAGAACAAAGTTAAGCGGATGTGTGGTAAATTGTTGCCTGAAACTTCCTAGTGTAAACATCGTTATAATAAAATTAGACACCGCTAAGTATGAACAATGCAAAGTAATTAGAGCACAGCTAAATTAAAAATTAACCACAAAATAGCTGAAACAAAGTTTGCAAGTATTCAACAATAAGACAAAACAATGGTTAAACATAAACAAACAAATCGTAATCCACCGTGAACATTCGTATCGTTTGTTTTCATCTTTGATTTTTAATACCGTTGTGTGAGTGGACACTTGTGTATTTGTGTATAGACACATGTCCTGTACATGTGTGTGTATAGTACATATTGGTTAATGTTTGAGCCGCACCGAATCGCCGGGCAATAGAATTAGTACCCCCGTCACGGCTCGTGAGACTAGTGTACGTAAAATATTTGAAAACAAGATAATATCAACTGCTGGATCGGATATCTCTGCGTACGAGTTCTCTCAACTCAGTATACAAAACTATTTCGTTTCGATATACTGAAGTATCATTTTAAAATTTATACGTGTTTTCAATATTTGTTCCACGTTTGAAATGGATGGAAATAATTTTGGTACAAAGCTTTTGGTCTATCTACTTTCTTCTTCATATACTTCATAAAAATCTGAACACTGACTGGCAGACAACACACAGACTAAGCCAGTGGGTCTAGAAGCATGTAATGTTGTTTAGGAGTTTCTTATATAGCGTAGTTGAGAGCGCTAAGCAGGGATCTTTGGAAGTTCGACCCCTGACGTGGTCAAACTGGGGATCAAAGTTCGTATGAAGAGTTTTTTTTTAAGTTGACATTCTATTAATAAAAGAGCGCGAGCGAAAAAAGAAAACCTTAGCTCTATAGATATTTATATAATACATAAAACTATATAAAACAATACGTTCTTATCCAGTACTTCGTTATCGCCGCGATGTCTGAGAGAACTATTGACTCGGTGGGCGCGTGCTGGCTGCTCGGCAAATATGTCAACACGTCATTTGTGTACCTACTTCCAAAGATCGTAATAATGCTGTATTTAACAATTACCCCCAAATAAATACATATTATAATGATACAATATATTTGCAAGGTCATTTTCTTGAAAATAATAATCTTTTTAATCCTATTGTTTATTAATTAAACGACGACCTGATTAGCGTAGTCGGTAGTGACCCTGTTTTCGGCGCCGAGGGTCCCGGGTTCAAATCCTGGTAGGGACAAGCTTTGTGTAATGAGCATGAAACCCGAGTCATGGATGTTTAATATATATACATATATAAGTATTATATACTGAGGTCGCCCTTAGTCGATTGTACGGTACCCACATAATACAAGCGTTGCTTAGTGTGGGACTGTATAGTTAATATCTAACATTATATAAATATTAAAGGTACCTCACATACCTCTATGAATTTAGGGCTATTATAAATTTTAAAAGATCATAAGTTTATTTAAACAGTACACATTATACCATCAAAGTAAATTATTTTTATCTTGAAATATATTTATATATTTTTTAAATTGAATTTGCTTTGCTTTATTTATTCACGTTTACAAATAAATTAGTAATGATTTTCAAATATAATAACAATATTACAGTGTGAATTAAATGAAAAGATACGCTTTGATTTTATTCAAGAGTTGTTTCATGCTTATAATACACTTATTATGGTTTGTAAGAGGCTTGTAAATGACTTATTGATAACATAACATATTTCTATAGAACAATAGCTATATTCAAATGTCGGCCAAGTAATGTTTTCAGGTAATACAGGTGGCATATGACTAGGCAGCCTGTAAGGATATTTTTATAATAATGAAATACTATTAGTGACTTATCAATTAAAAAAATAAAATTCAAAAAATAAAACAGTTTACCAAAAAAAGGTTATTATCTATGCATTTAAACTACAAATATAACTCACCACTCTAGGACAAGTCGTGTCATACAGCCGATCATACAAATACTCCCCGCTCTCATGATTCTTCAACACCTTAGGCCTTATCGCTCTCCTAAAAGGCTTGACCCTAGCCGGCTCCACGACCAGCTTTATCGGACACGACTTAACAGTATCCAAAACGATTTTGTTCACACTCCCCATAGGCATATGGTCGATAATCGCATCGGAATTTTGCACCACACCGGGGGCCATTATTTTTTTTTTTTCAAATTTCGAATTGAAATGAGGCACACGTTAATCGCGACGGCACTAACAGAACTCAAGGTGTCGCTGTTGTATTTATAACAGTTTTATCTCGGCAGCAAAGGGAGATGTCAGCGATTTGTCGTATTTGCGGTGCGTATCGACCTAACTAGACCGACGTCGCTGAGATTGACGTGCTCAGTGCAACCGTGTGATATAGTTATTAAGCACTGGATACAAGAGTGGTGGCATGGCGTATTAAGTGTATGTTGATATTGGCAAGTCAGGTGACTGAGCTGTGGGCTTCGCGGAATGAGATATCCGTGCAATGTAGCTATTTGGTTAATCATAATACGATGTAATGATGAAAATGTTAAACTGAAAATGTTTGTTAAAAACTTAAAAAACAAAAAGCGAACGTTTAAAAAATGTAAAATAAATTAAAATTGCATCGTGGCCCGCCAATAATATGGTCATTTTTGTAACAGCGCATTTTTAAATTAAATAATTTTATATTGATTTCTTATATTTACGCGAATACTACACATTGAAATAAAACTAATCTTAAGGATTTTATCGCGGTTTATAACCACCTCAGTCCTCCCGTGACCATGGTTAAAAAATAAACCGCGATAAAATCCTTAAGGTTAGTTTTATTTCAATAAATAATTTTACTTTTTTGGAATGTTAGTTTTTTGGCTCTTTTTTTTTATTTGCCATTTTTAATTCGTACTTTTTAAACGAGTTCGTTTATGTGTACAATTTCAAGTCATTCGGATACATATCATACAAAAAAATATCTCAAGTTACAAACTTTAAAAACGTGTTGAAATCATTCCATTCGTTCAGGAGTTACGATGCCACGGTCATAGATAGGTGTAAAATTTAAAACACCCCTTTTAAGCTTAGCGATGCGGAAAAAGACGAATATTTTCCAAATGCGTAAAATTATGCAGCTGAATATCTGGAGTAAATCAGAATAGTTTACGGGTTGCAACTAAGTTCATTGACCTATACATATTTTCTTACACACGGTTTTTTTTAATTTCCTATAGTGAGATCAATTAAATACTTATCCAAAAAATAATCTTTTGAAAAATTGGTACGAGATTGCATCTGCTTACTTTTTTATGTTTTATTAACATAATTACAGTGTATTCAGATGCGCTCTACCATTACATATATACAATTGTAACTAAAACTAATCCATTGCATTGCTTGTTCAAAATCAAATCATACACATAATATAAATAAATAAATAAAAAAGCCTTTTATTTCCTGCGTAATCACATTACAGATACATTCTTATTTCTATCAGTATTTTGTTGTTTATAATTTATTATTCTTAATATTATTGGTTTATTTATATTAATTAATTGATACTATTATTATATTATACCATATTACAATATAATATAGTACTATTATCATATTACTAGTTTATTTATATGAATTAATACAATTTCTTGTTATTACTATTGATTGTTAATTGTTAGTTTTTTTTTTTGAATTTACTTTATTACTGTTAATTTAATTACTATGTTGACATGCAAGAACCCCTTCTTATGATACACATATACACAACAAATATTAAAACAAAAACAACGCGGAATTAATCAAATACTAGTTATTTAAATAAGACAAATAATATGACAAATTTCGTTATCGGGTATGTAAACACACCCCGCGTGCGATATCTAGTCATGTGCTTCACAAATATTTGTTTCAAGTCATGCATCTTCGGGCCGCAGGAAATACTAGGAAACCCATGTGATTCCGACACAATTTCTTCATATTTAATTCTTCAGATTACTGACGAGTTGTTGTGTTAACGTCATGACAAACATATGACCTGTTGTGACGCATACGAGTAAGAATCTTGATTTAATTTCGTTTGAGTATCTTCGCATACACGCACTAAGCCGCACGCGCACAGGGCAACAACTGGCCGAACATCTCTGGCTCTTTGTTTGTTCATCCTATAACGATGGGCGCGTTGGTATTAAACTTGCTCTCTGTACCGAGGGTACTAGATTCGAATCCCGTAGAGGCAATCTTTGTGTTAAAGAGCACGAAAGTTTGTACCCGAGTTATATATGATTAATATCTAGATAAGCAATTATATACTGAGTTCGGCCTTAGTCTATTGTACGGTACCCATAATACAAGCGTTGCTTAGTATGGGACCGTACAGTTGGTGTGTTCGTCTGGCGATATTACATAATAGGAGCGATCTTAGTCAAATTAAACGTAGATAGTGTCGGCGCCGTTATTTTATATTCAAGAGCGTGGTGTGGAAGGGGCATTAATGCAACCAGGGTCACTCTGCCTACCCCACCTACGCACGCACGCAGCTTATGCATCCCCACCGTTCGGACCCCACTCGCCAATAGATCGTCTTTATAGAAAGACCCTTCAATCCAAAATATTTGTAATTTTGCCAATTAAATCTATTGAGTTTGAGTCGCCTATTTTTCTTATGTTCCCCTACTGAACAGATATCACCTTTTATGTTCTTTCTGCGTTGCATGCTACCACTTAGTCAACTAAGTCATATTGAACTTACATTAATAATAGTTTTAATTAAAAATGGCTTAAAACTTTATCCACTGAAGAAAATTTCCATCGATGGACTTAAGTACGAGATTGCATGCAAGCAGGAAACGCTCCGAATATTAAATTAATCCCCTTGGATTCCATATCCGCAGCTCGCCACGAGTTTTCAACAAACATTCTCGTTGTACAAAATCCCATCATTTCAGAATATTATGATGGCTACGATGAAGATAAACTTGTTTCCGAAGGCTAGTGGGGGTAGCAAAATATTGGAATGACTTGGCTGTTGCCAGTGTTATTAAACGAAACACTTACCCTCAAATTTATAGAAAGTTATAATGGATTATAATGCTATTATAGCGCACTTTTTTCTCTGAAAAGTTCGTTTGGGGGTAAACCTGTATTTTGTACATTGACGATTTATCTAGGAATATCTTTTTATTTTATTCTGACGTTCTTACTGCAGGAGGTTAAGAACTTAAAATAAAAGAACGTCAATCTATATTTTACTCTATATATGTTCATATAGCATATATTATTTAAACTGTGACACATATATCTCGTATCATCCGCGTAAGGGTACCACGCAAACAATAGAATAGCACCTACGAACAATGAACTCATTTGCCAACACGCCTCCCGCTGTTCATGGAGCGACAACAAAAAAGCTATATTAAAACATAAATTAACAAAGTTATGGGGTAAAATATGTGAAATACCGATTTCATGGTATTATTATATGATGATATTATATGAGATTGGGCGCTCGAAACAATCACTAAGTTGCACTGAACTGTGGTTCCGAAACCACAACTTGTTCAGAATCACAATGAAATTTGCGAAATGCCCATCCAATCACAGTTATTAATCTTTCACCTCATCTGATAGCTTGAGAGTGTAGGCCAGTTTATTATGGCAAACCAATTCTGGGAAAAATCATAATCATAGTTTAAGTCCCGATACGTAGCAGTGTTGAAAATAAATAAATATCTAAAGTACTAACTGTATACGGATTCGAACCTCGGACCCATGGTAAGAAAGAAGCATCGCTATCAACTGTGCTATTGTATGATGTGTGTGAGTATGTAAGTGAAGTCGATTGCAAAGTAATTTGATTCAATACATATTGGCGATGTCAATGAACTCTGCAAACTCGATGAGTACGTGACCTACCCCAAAAATAAGATTAACATCGATATCCCTAGTAAAATATTATTCCTTGACAACCGCTTTTACTCTTATAATTCCTATCGGTCGGATCCAGACTGACCGCGCTGCCTCATGAGGCTGGCTCGCCTGTGCGATGTAATCTGTTATTTGCCTCGCTGTCCGACTGCGCGTGCTACGTATCCCAATCAAGTGTCTTTACTAATAAATTCTGTTGTTGATAACACTACCAACTAAATATAACGATGCAGCCATAATGTTTAAAAAACGAGTTAGTCTCGCGAGGCAACGCGGTCGCTATGGATCGGGCCATTTTTGCACAACTTTTAGTCGCTTAAAATTATAATATTCATCCCGACCGATGTTGTAAGGGGAGTTTGAACAATTTGTTTTGGATTATCTCAAGAGCCACTTATCTGACTTCAATACCTACTCGATTCTGAAACTTCCCGATTGTCTTGTTTACAAAATTTGGCTATTAGGGATCCATAATTTCTTGTTTTAGTGGTGAATCCTGGTTGAGGAGGCGAAATGAAGGCATCGCTTGTGACGTCAAGCGTAAAATTTTTGATAAATTTTAGCTTACAAATGATGAATAATCATGATTGGTTACTTTAGTTTTATTATTAATCTACTAGGTGAAATACTAAATAGGATTATTAATATATACGAATAGAACGACAGACACACGCACAAGTAGACTTTAGTAAAATCTATAGTGCATGTGTAAATTAAAATTAAATTGACAAGTTGCGTATTTTTACAATTTGTAATTAATGCGAACTTTTTTTTTTTATTACATTATAGGCAAGTATTTGATCTCGATCTCACCTGATGGGAAGTGACGATGAGATCTACGATGGAGCATACTTGCCTAGGTAGGAAGGCGGCAGTAGATAGAGACGCTACATTCACTAGGCACATGCAGCGCAACTGATCTGACCCGCCATCCATGAATGGCAACACCGAACATCATGCCGGAACACGGCTAGGCCGCTTGGCGACATGGCTTTGTTCAGTGGGTGGTGACTAGCCACGGCCGAAGCCTACCACCAGTAAAAACTTTGTGGTAAGATGCATAGTTTCCAACTTGCGAACTTATCTAACTGTTTACAAGCGATCTGTCAAGATACCTGTCTGTAATGACAAGTATAGTGTAAAATATGTTGTCAGGGCCAAAGAAATAAATCAAATTATTAGAAATTAAAAAATATATATATCCAGTGTTGAGCGCATGACCAACATTTACTGGATCGCCTTGTTTAAAAAAAAATCAAACATCATTTACACAATTATTTTATATATCAACATGATTCATATAACTTACTTTTTCGTAACACCTTATAAAAATGATTCAATAAGCGTATGCACGGTAAAAATATCACACTACAAAAGTGGATTACAAGCTCATCTCCCTGTGAGTGATACCGCGTCAAAGCTTTTAGTTTGAACGCCGATGGGTATTAATAAAAAAGTTAATCGCCTGTGCAACGCCACGCGGCGAGCCGATGCGGCCGGACACTGGCCACACTGGTCAATAGCTATTGGCCGCCCATGCTGCACGTAATTGTATCGCTTTGAGTATCAAAGTGGTTTTACAGCCTTTTAGCGCTGGTCGAAAAAAGCCATACTGGTTCTTTTTTATTCAATAATTTAATAATACGTATGTGTTTTTGAGATTGGAACATTCTAATTGATAGTATGAGCAAATATTTTGTGTTGACATATAAATCAGACGTGCATTACCAAAGGGGTATGTGTAGTTTAGTTCTAACTACTCAGAGATTATAAATGCCACTTTTATAAGTAGTGTTGCCGAGCCTTGTTATGTAAGTATTATGTTATGTCTTGAAGTATTAAATGGTAGGATTTTGGCAGATTTAATGTGTGGTAGCTTACAACTAAGTATTTTTTTCCACACACATCCGCTATAAGTAGAAATCTTCCTATTCCATTTTCTTCGTAAACTGTCCTGATGCGCGTACAGTTGGATATCAATTACGTCTGGCGATATTAAATTTTATTTCTTATGATTATTTGTTTGGGTGTTAGATGATATAACATATGACAATTGTGAATTTTGAATGATGTAAATATTTTTTAAACTATCGCAGGCTCAAGGCTAACCTATACCTTTCTTAATCACCCTGTAGATGACTACATTTTTAAGCTTTAGTAAAGCTACACTTTACCACAGTCCCAATCCGCGTCACATCGCAATTAATATCTCGATTCGTCGCAAAGGTTAGATCAAAGTCAAAGTCAAATCATTTATTTCGTATAGGCCTACGGGGGCACTTACAAATTGTCATTACATTTTTTTTTTCTTAAGTCTACATCCGGATCGGAACGCGACCTCAACTGAGAAGATCCGGCAAGAAACTCAGCGGGCTTGTCTTTTTTTTGAAATTCATTATTTTTACAAAATAAAATATAAAAGTAAGCTCCAGTGTGTTGCCATGCGGGGAGCACACACGCTACACTTTAACATTATATATATTGATATTTGAGTTTGATATAAATATTAATAGTTATCTCAGACTCAGATATCGGATTACATCAGCGTGGTGTACTGGGCGAACTCACTGTTTGCATAACAACGGACAACTTCCTAAATTAACGGCACGAACTGGTAAAGGAGCGGATCCATCGGTGCAAATCCCTTTCTGAAGCTAAAGCGACATGGGGACATATCCGAATATTCCCTAATTGATTAGTAAGAGACTTTATCTATTCGCGATTCGGTATGTTGGCAAGTTTATATAGTTTACGAAGAATTTTTTTTTTTTTTATTACATTATAGGCAAGTATTTGATCTCAATCTCACCTGATGGTAAGTGACGATGAGATCTACGATGGAGCATACTTGCCTAGGTAGGAAGGCGGCAGTAGATCGAGACGCTACATTCACTAGGCACATGCAGCGCAACTGATCTGACCCGCCATCCATGAATGGCAACACCGAACATCATGCCGGAACAAGGCTAGGCCGCTTGGCGACATGGCTTTGTTCAGTGGGTGGTGACTAACCACGGCCGAAGCCTACCACCAGTAGAGTTGTCACCTGGTTGGCACCACCCAGGGTCACGTGTAGGGTATCTCGAGGGTACTTAATTCTCCTACGGACGAAGGTGACTCGACCCCCAAAAGAAACTGTGACCGACCCCCAAAGAAAAATGTGAGGTAGAGTTATGCTCTGATGAGCTGGGTTTTTGTGGATTTGATGTTTTGCTTTTGACTACTCGAATGGTACGGTTGGTATAGATCCTGCTCCCTGTACCGAAGTCCTCGGGTTTAAATGCCGATACAGGCAAAAATTGTGTGATGAGCACGAATATTTGTACCCTAGTCATGGACGTTTAATATCTATATTAGTAATATACTAGGATCGCCCCAGACCATTAAGTGTGAAAAAATACCGTTTACGTATTAAGATAGTTCTCTTTTATTTTCTATACACCCTAATAATAAATAATACAAAAATCATTAAAAAAGATACGTAACATAAATATTTGAAGATATTGATGCCGTCGTCGTAACATTTAATTTGAGCCGCACGGTACATTGAAGCCCATCGACTGTAATAATTTAATTTCGTACGAACAAAAACATCGTCCTCCATTGATCAGTTATCGAACTGTAAAATTCCCGCAATTCATTTGCACGGGATTGCTTAAAAAAGCATGTTTTTCATAGATCAAATAAAGTTAAATTTTATTCTTTAAACATTGTACATTCTTGATTGAACTAAGTAACAAACCGAGCTATTTCAAGACTCCTTAGAATATGTTTCTGAATAATTCCTTCAAATGTGCTAAAGTATAGGTATATCTTCTTCTACTACTGTCCCTTCAAACATGACACAATCTTAAGTTCAGTATGAGTAAAACCTTCTAAAAGTTTTACTTAATCTATCCTCGAACGGCCTTATTAATAAATATGGACTAAAGCAAGATTAACTTCATTCTAAGAATTAAGGTAATATTAACGAAATTTAGTATTAATAAACATGCAGTAAGGAGCTAGTAAACTAGTCCGAATCTTCTCTCGTAATAAATTTTAATCGTCGCGGCACATGGTTTTTCGTCTGAGTACGCATGTAATAAGAAGACAGATGTCTAATAACCTAACCTATATTCGCTATATATATTCCTTTGAATTTCATTTTGTAAAGAAAGAAGATATTAATTAGTTCTTTGTGCAATAAAAATGGATGGAGATTATTTTATTGAAGACTAGAGCGTGATGGATGAAATAAATGAGATCAAAAACCGGATTATTGAGACATGTGAAATTTTATAAAGTTCGTAATAATCCTCTGGAAGAGTTTCAAGAAGCTGAATTTAAATATGTGTTTAGATTTTCTCGATCTACTGCTGTTTTTATCATTGACATGGTACTAAATGATTAAGCAGGTGATGCAAGAGGTGGATATATACCACCTCATCTGAATGTTTTAGCTGCAATAAGAACATGGAGCCGTGGAGAGATTTAAGTTGATCCTGTTGTAATTAGGCCAGTTATGAAATAAAACGTATTGAATAAGAATTAATATTATTTATTAAACACAAAGCTGGTATTTCTATAAAGTGAAAAGTAAAATAGTCTTGTCATTCTGATTTCTGCTCATATATAGAATCCAATTTCTGAATCATTTCACATGTTTTTACAATGTTCTACAAGCGCTATTTGCTTAAAATCCATGGCGGACGTAATTATGTACATCGCCAATCCATCTTTTTCATCAGTTTCTGGCTTATTTTATATCAATGCCTTTCGCCTTTAATGCGCACTTTATTTGGAATTTCTACTATAGTTATTTACTCAAATCTGTCCATACACATCTTTGCCGGATCCATTTTTCACCAACGGCATATACTTTCAACATATCCTTTGACTGGTTGATATGCCTTGGTAATAAATAAAAACTATAGGCGTAAGAGATGGTTTTTATTACTCATAAAACTAAGAAAACACAACACAAACATTCAAAATGACTGTTTAACAGCTATCAGATATTCACTTTAAGCGATTTTTTTAATTCTCAAATTCTCTTTCTAGTGTGGCACACTAGTTTTTTTTTGTGTATATCTATTTCAATTCTTCCGCAGGTTCTTGTTCCGCCATTTCCACACATCTCATGTGTTCTACGTCTTTTAAGTTTTTCTATAGCGTATCATGCAGCTTACATAGTCATATTTGATCTGTAAATAACAACCAGCTTAAAATATAATATTTATTAATTGATAAACGAAGCAAGTTTTGCACAACCTAGCAGTAGGTTGTATTATATTGGGATATCTGAGTTTATTTCCAATAACAGGCGTACATTTTTAACCACGGTAAAATATTTGCTGAAACAGTAAAAGGCATTTTCAGTAACAACCAGGGTACCAATAATTAAACACACCTAGATATGATTTACCCTCTCTCCTTCATCCCAGTTAAGGGAGCGACGGCGTTTTGTGTTTATTTTCAAGTTAAAAACCTGAAACATCTTATTTTTCCACCGAAAATACGAAAAACACAAACAACGACTCTCGCGATTTGAAACTCAAAATATTGTCTGTCACTGTGATTAATGTCATCACCAAGCTTTGAGTTCATTTCAAAGAGTATATAATCACTATGGTTCATTTGGTTCATTCACTAACATACTTTTTTACTTTTAAAATGTATGGGTTGCCATAGCGAAGGCGTTTCTTCCGGTGTAAGGAATGTATTGTTTTTCCGAGGTTACTCCATGTTTATTAATAACATTGTAACTTCGATGTCAAACCTCGGTAACTATGGGAATAACAAATCCAAGTGTAGGTTCTGATAATGTTTGGAATAAGCGATTTTTATTAATAAGGCCGAAGGAGTCTATAGAAAGAACATAACAATCCGCCTAGATTTCTGTTACAATCTCAATCAAAGCTAAAATTCATTCGGAAGCACAGGTGTGTGGCTATACATCAGAAAGGATCTGGATCCAGTCTACGAGAAACTTAATAATAGATTGTAAGATTCGGACATCTTCGTATTAATAACTTATTCGGGGGAACACAGCCTCAGATCGTAGATAGCCCACGTACACCACCATCTTGGATAAAGATCACTCGTTACAGCACTTGAGATGATAAAAGATCGCTGGAAGAGGCAGAACGCGGGGAAACTGCGTGAAAACGACCACTTTTATAAGTTATAATATACCGACAGATAACGGTGTGGATTTAGGTGTGGAATCATTGTCATATCATATAATGTAAAAATGACGGTTTTTCTCAGTGGAGACTACGCCACACAGCAGTTTTAGATTTTGACGGTTAAATCGTCTTAGAGTCTGCTTAAGTGCTTTGTTGATTTTCATAGTTTTTTAATTAAACAGCCTGTTGACAGCGACTGCAACCATATTACCTACAATGCATATCGATTATGGTAAATGCGTACGTTTACAAAAGTAATTTGTAAATGTGGTAACCATGTAGCCATTAAGTTGTACAATACATTCAATACTTCAACACAATAACAACATATATCAGGACTAGCTTATAATATTGAATTAGTGAGTCCCAAACTCAGACTAAAAACGTGGTGCAAAAGTCTCGTAGATTTTATAGCAAAAACTATAGATTAAAAAACTAATTTTGGTCACGGGAGGACCATCGGTAACCATAGTTGCTATAAAGCAGCTGAAACGTCGGGAACGTAAAAACATAAAATAAACGCGACAAAATTCGAAAAAATAGTTTTATTTTAATGCGTAGTATTCGCGTAAAAATCAGAAAAAAACGACAGGTTTGGTTTTGGTCTTTCGAAAATACAAGACATTGGACAAAACCATATTGAATAACTATTGTTCGTTGCTTCTTGCCAGCAGCAAGCTTACCGTAAGCACATCTGCGGCAATACATAAAACAGTAACAACTTAAAGTAATAACAAAGTTAATATGGAATCGTGTCCCGTTTGTCACAGCCCTATACGTAATGAAGGATCTCAAACAAACAAAACATTCGTTTGCCCTTTTGTCCTTGTTTATTGCCTAAATTGGGACTTGCAGAATACTAAGCTAGATTTGTTTGTACCTAATTCTTTCAGCTTTAGTGTAACTAGTGTTGCCATAAAATAATCTACCATGGAATATGGGTGTATTCAGATAGCTGTTGCTATCTGTACTCGTACAGATTTTCATAGCAATGGCATTTTGAGGCAAGCTAATAGACTACCGTAGCCGTTGGGACAGAAAGGTTCTAGAATGGCGCCACGAATCGAAAGACGTAGTGTAGGATGGCCCCCCACAAGGTGGACTGATGATATCACACGCGTCGCAGGAAGCCGGTGGATGCGAGTGGCGGAGGACCGCGGTGTGTGGAAGTCATTGGGGGAGGCCTATGTCAAGCAGTGGACGTCTACCGGCTGAAAGATGAATAGACTACGTAGAAAAGTAAATCGCCCCCTATTGACCCTTCATAGTAAAACAAATGATATCTATCGCCACATATTTCTCTGAAGCCCTTAGATTTATTATAGTATTATATATTATAAAGTCGGACTCCTTGATCGCGCGTCAACAGCGCCGTTCAACGGGTCACCCCAAATACTATTTTATCTCATCAACACATTGTGCAAAGACATACATTAATCCAATTACACCTCTTCTAACAGGTCATGTCCATAATTTGAAACAAGAATTATTAACGTAAAAATATTTTTTTTTTAATTTACATTTTTTATTGCTGTCATGTCTTATCACATTGTTAAGGTTGCTTGCACACAAAATTGATTTTGGTCCTGCAAATATTTTCCCTAGATAATTGGTGTACACAATCACTTCAGGAAAAATAATTAAGTGACGGGCTATTTTCAATTTTCTTAGCGTCTCTCGTTAGTATGGCAAACATTTGCTATTGATAGAGTCTTATATTGGCACATAAATAGGTAACTTTGATATTCTATATTTGAACATTTTGTAAAAAATACTAAATAATGAAAGTCTCAATAAACCCAAAAAAATATTGACCAACTATTTGATTTGTACGAGTATACATAATAAAAACGATGGAATCTAAGCATGGACTCATGCAAAGATATTATAATAATAATAACAAATATCGCCAGACGAACACACCAACTATACAGTTCCACACTAAGCAACGCTTGTATTATGGGTATCGTACAATGGACTGGAGGCGAACCCAGTATATATTACTTATATTGACTTGGGCACAAACATTCGTGCTCATCACACAAAGTTAGTCCCTACCAGGATTCGAACCCGGGACCTTCGGCACAGAAAGCAGGGTCACTACCAACTGCGCTAATCAGGCCGTCCAAATTAAATTAAATCATCTTTTGTAACGTAAGATACCAAGCCAAAGCGATCTGTCATCGCCCGACACAATCGGACACAAACACCATTAAAATTAATTGAAATCCAACATGGAGGGTAATTGCGTTCACATAGCGCACTCGTAGCGCTGCGTAATTCCAACCGTGTGTTGTAATAATTTGGCGCTCATTAACGCCGACGCTGACGTCGCGACATCGGCGTCGTCGCGTTCGCGTCAGCGACGGGCGACGCGACTCAGCGAAAGACGTGTTTACGTATTGAGTGAAAAAGATAGGGTTGTCTATTGTACATTTTCCCACGTGAGGTTCTTTAGTACCCTACGTTACTATTCCTCTGCTATCAATTATTCTTCATCTGTCTGCCTGTCTTTTGTCTAATTATCGCTTGTTTCATTCCAAGGTTTTATATGGTATATCGCAGACGCCTAATAGAGAAAGGCAGAGCTTAACAAAAACAGTTGTCCCGAAACCTTACATACTTATAAGAAATTACAGTATGTCAAGTAGTTGCTAGAGTTACATATAGTCTTCTTGAAGCATTGCTATCAATGAATAAATCAATTGACGTATTGGTATAAGTGTCAGTCGAGGTTAAATTATATCAAAAATTGCCGTGTACCAACCCTAAAACAATGGAGTGAAAAGGAAAAGTCTGCGTTACTTAATTCTGAACGCATATTCGTTGATTAGGATGTTTGAATAACGACGGGTCTACTTCATTAGACTTCATTGCACTAATTTGTTGGTTCCAAGACTAATTTTTCGAGGACCACTTAACAAATGTATTATTTGGGTCTCATCAACTGGGGTTTTACTACAATGTTGATGCGACTCAACAATTCCGTTTACGTGTAGAGTGTAGTAATAGGTTTTTATTACAAGGACCTAATTAAGTCCTACACCATTTTTATAGGCCGGTATTTATACAACAAAATATAATTCCGGAATCCATGACTTGTACTTGCACTACTATAGCGCTAAAAATCAGCTCGATAGCAGCATCTGTATATTTTTTATTATTTTGCATTAAGATTTAAAAAAAAATTAGCTCTATAAACGGTTTGACTCTTTGGAGCCTCAGTTAAACATGGCCTATTACGATAGTCTAAAATATTTTGGCTATGAGCCAACACCATGAAATCGTCATAAAACATTAATAGGATCCCGGTGCTTAACTCCCATGTTTTTGGTCTCCATACGATTTTACAGTAAACTTCATGTTCTCATTTCTATATGCAAGTTCCATAAGAAACAACAAGATCAATATAAAATACTCGCAAATTAAACATAAAACGAATCTTAAGTACTAAGCATGTTTCAGACATGGAATAACAAGTCTAATTATTACTCGGCGGTGCCTTTTGTTTTAATCTCATACAATCAAGCCGTCCCGCTGAGATAGGATAATTATCACCCGACTGCTCGTATCATTTTACCGTAATAATGAAAGGTTTCAAAGAATTTCATAGACCCCATTGATGGAAAATAATTTGAAACATGTCAAGCACACGTGACGTAATAAATTGCATGAAAATACTCATAAGAGTTGAATAACGTATCATCAAATAACAACAAAACACTTAACAATATTGAACGTACGTTCGTTCTCATAATATTAGGCGAATATTTTCGTATCAATGACGACTGTATATCAGTAATATGTTATCGACGGGCGCAAATGAAGACCGACGTATCGATGTGACAGTTAGTTAAGTAGCCGATTTTATTCTTACAATATTAAAAACGTCTGTTCTGTTAATATATGGATGACAGTAAGTCAAGTGCGAGATTATTCGTAAGCTAACCGTATACTTTATAGTCTACTGTATTTAGACATTTTGAATGGAGAATTGAAAGTTTTAAATACCGTTCGCTACAGGCGCTTTTTAATTCTCGATACAAAATACGGTAGACTATAAAGTATACAGTTAGCTCGCACTTGACGTGCTGACTGACAAAATCACATCGTGTGCTTCCGTTTACTAAAAATAAGGACCTCTAAACAGTAGCTGTGTTAATATTTTGCAATTACCAGGCAAACGAACGCAAAGAAAAATACGTGACAGAAAAATAAATCAGCAATAACAAGCAAACTCACTCGTTGGCTTCAGTCAGTGCGTACCTACTTTTGTAAAACGTTCACTCAATATGGACATGCACATTGGGTAACGGCGAGCGAACCCATTCGCTCAGCCTGGACAAGTAATATTATGTACAATTTATATCGTAAAAGCAAACGAAGTCCAATCCTTTCCATCCTCATGGATGGCGGGTCAGATCAGTTGCGCTGCATGTGCCTAGTGAATGTAGCGTCTCTATCTACTGCCGCCTTCCTACCTAGGCAAGTATGCTCCATTGTAGATCTCATCGTCACTTACCATCAGGTGAGATCGAGATCAAATACTTGCCTATAATGTAATAAAAAAAAAAAAAAATCCTTCACTGTCTTATCATCGTAAAAAACGAGAACGTGGCATGTTCGCCGAGACTTCTTTGGACGATAAAATATACGAGAATACTTTTTTTGTATCTAGACGTAATAATGGCTGTTGCTATACAAGTGCTAGGGGCCTTACTAAATATTTACCTATGTCAATAAAAATAATTGTTGCAATTGAATAATGAATCAGAATCAGAATATTTTTTATTCATGTAAACCATTGAGTACGGTACTTATGAATCATCAACATAGTTACAAAATGCTAAGCTATAACTTTACCACCCGGTCGGAATTCCGTTCCTATGTAGAAGAACTGGTAAGAAACTCCATGGTTACTCTTTTTAAAAAGATCTGTTACATTCTAAGCAGTACATTGTAATGGAAGTAGACACAAAATAAAAAGTAGAGGGGAGGATCTTTTGTTCACCCTCAATTGTGGCCAAATCTTCTCGCCATTCTATAAATAATATCACCCATATATTTCTAATTCGAAGCATCATTATAAAATTATTAGTAAATTGATTTGATATGATGACATAAAGACTAAATTTGAATGTTCAATCAAATATACAAGTTATGGCCAAATTATGAATTTAGGAGTATAATTTAACGGGTTTTAATATATACCCATAAATATAATTGAATGCTTTCAATATCAGAAAGTACCGTTTTTCATCACAGGTCAGGCTTAGTAAATATTAAATGCTCTAGCCGCTATCATTTCTCTAAGAGCAACTTAGGGTTTATTGCTATAAGGGATGTGTTTCGAAATGCCATTCCATTTGCGAACCATTAGCACGGAAGTGCAATCTAACAACGGTGGGCCGTTTTGCAGCTCAGACTACGCCTGATATGCCATCTGACTTTTACTAAGTGGAAGCAAAAATGCATAGCAGTTATAATGGAATAACATTATAATGTACCTATGTATGTAGCTATGTACGTACCAATGTATATACCTATGTATGTACTTATGAGACAATAAAGTCTGGCAGAATCAGTTTTTTTCTTGCTATAATAAAGTTGGCTTGGTCTTACGAAAATGCAAGAGCGTGACTTAGGCATAAGGCCAAGACTTCAGTTTTTTCCTGATGGAAATTTTTCATTGAGTCAAAGACCTAATTATTATACAACCGATGGTCGGATTTACAACGTACGTTTTCTATACATTTTTATATATTTTTTAACTTTGGTAATCTCTCAAATAGGTTCATTATCTCCCGCAGTGTCTCTGAGTTTCCAACAGGGATCTTTCCAAGGCGACGGGATTTCCAAAGAATAAGGACGTAAAGATGGACGAAAGAAAGTACCTATTCCTATGCAAATAAGATCCACCGCTGCTTCTTAGTATCACAAACTATTACACCAAAATTTATGTGAGTATCTTTTTCTAAAAAAAAATGTTTTTAGTAAACTCATCATGAGAGCTGGCAGTTGGTTTCGTTTTAAAAGACAGGCTAGAACAATATAATTTATAATGCGTCCTATCCATCATCACCCATTCTCTTAACACTAATCCTGACCGAATTTCGGCCACGGCGGTCAATCTCAACGGAGACTATAATATAGCCAACTACGTAGGAGATATAATATAGCACCAGAGCACGTGCTATCTCTCTTCCCTCACTCTCATAGTCCAATGGAAGGGCAATCTCAGAGGTATGCCAAATGGTTCTGCCAACTTGGCAGTCACTGCTTTCGCCACGTATAAGTAATAAATAATTAGCTAATTATTTACACATAGTAAGAAGTTACAGCATTCCTACTTTTTTTATTATCAAGTTAATTAATAAATATTCTTCTTACAAAATGTCAAAATAATATAATAAACACAAAATTTTATATCCATCCCTAACTTTAAGTTCTAAAAATTCTGAAATTGGGATAACATTACTGAACTTCACAGATTTGCATTTCGTTCAAAGCCTACGGGACTTGCACAACTTATTGTATCTTAAAAAAGAAGGAGATTAACATATTTCAGACGAATGAATGTAAACTTTATATTAACACAACGGAGTTGGAATTCCCTCGAGCGGGTCTAGAAATTCATTATTTATCTGCGGCATCTCAATTAATACTAATCCGAACTACCACTTACTAATTGGATGCATTCAGGTGCTCTTGCATTGCGTCGGATTTGAATTGGAAACCTTGGTTACAATAAACAGTCATTGGTTCACTCTTTAATACGCTTGTACACATTAAAAGCAAACAAATACACATTATTGCTCCTTCTATAGTCAATGGTATAAAACACTAAACAATTTTGTTTCTATTAAAAATAAAAATAGTACTTATAATGAAATAGACAATCTGAAATTCATACTTGTTAACTTATCCGTTATTAACAGAATCACGTATTATGCCATTTTGACATTTTAGGTCAGTATTTTTTTGTTAGTTTACATTAAAGGTTTGAAAAGTAGGTACATATTTTTAAAGAAAATGTATTTATAAGAATATAAATTTAACAAATTAGAATATAAATTATTTTTCTTTAGGTTTATACGCTACAGCTGTACAATAAACATATTTTCGTAAATGTGTGCACGACCCTATTACCACAACTAACTTATCACAACAGTTGAAACTGTTTGATTTCCATCCGAAATTGGCTGGAAATAAACCGCTTTAAAACCGGTAAACTCACAGGAAGTGAACTAGATTGATGAAGCAATAATAGGTAACACAATGTTGAATCATTTTTTTTAATATTTGAGTAGACATTTTTTTTTTCGTAATCAAGAAGAATAATAATTTATGCCTGGACCTTGGATAAGCGTTGTAAATCTCCAAGTAATAATACATACTATTAGCTATTGCCATTATGTCTGCATTTTAAGAACTGTATAAGAATATTCAAAAATAAAAGAAATAAGCTCCTTTATAATAATTCTCACTTGAACATACTAAAGAAAAAAAACTGCTTGTTACAACGAAACTTTTTGCGTTTCCTTCAAAAGTATTAGAACTTTGCCTGAGCTTCGAGGCCAAAATGATTCTCTTTCGGATGCGTATTCAAATCCGTTGTAACCCTTATTCATTACATTAATCTTGTTTAAGATAAATCCAAATTTATTATAGGAGGATAAGTATTTATAGGACATTCTTAAAATCGTCTTTACTAATATTATAAAGAGGTTACGTTTGCCAGTTGGTGAGTTTGGATGTAGGGTGTAGTCCCCGGAACTATTGATCCGATTATGAAAATTCTGTCACTAATATGAAGCCATATTATTTCTGAATGTTATAGGCTATGTTTTAGCCGCGATTTTTGTAAGGTTTAGTTTAATTCAGTTGTTCCACTATCGTGTTTGCAAATTAGCTTAGCAAAATAAGACGACGACGGAAAGAGAAATTTCTGCAATATAGAAAACGTTTCGTGAGTTATGGTAAGCGAATAACTTGCGCCAGCGCTCATTTTAATTTCAAACTAGCCGCTGTTATGGAATTTCAAAACAGTAGTTTGTTTAATTTTTTTAAGTGTTTCAAATGCTAAACTGTGAAGTTTTATATTTTTAAAATGTTTTAAGTTAGATGTTGAAGGTTTATGGAAACTTAGTGGGTGGTTCCTGTTTTTGAAGACTTGGTGCTCACCAGTAGATTCTAGGGTAGGTACCATTTGCGACTGTCAAACTTTCTGCAGCAAGTAGTATTATAGGTTGAACATATATGTACAACTCTTGACGCTATGTACTAAGTTTTTTCTCAATATAGTCTGTGGCAATAAAAGCGAAATACTCGAACGTCAACGCAAGTGTAATGGTAACGCAATTACGAATCAGTCTGTCGAATTGTGTGGCGATGTGTCGAACCGAAGACAGCTCGTAATGTCGCGATGTTTTTTTTTATACGATTTCGAGATGTTTGACCGATCACGACTAGCAACAGTATATATCTGAATAAAAAAATAAAGTTGTTTATATACATACATATGTTCCTCAATTATCATTTTTGATATACATTTTTATAAACATCACTTAGTACAGAATTTGGTCAGAAAAATTGGCATTGTTAAAAACATAATTAAAAAAATAATTTAATTGTTTTGAAACTGTGATACTTGTTTATATACCACAATGTTCATACGTCTTTTTATACTTCAGTATAACGAAAAAAATAAGAATGTCTACGTTGTATAAAACATTTTTTTTTCATAGAAAGGGGAAGTTTCTCTTCTAACTGTCCAAGATCAACATCTGATCATTGACAGTTAGAAGTTTCTTAATAATGTTACGAAGTTTAATAATAGTTGTTTTTTGTGAACTAAATCTTAACAATGGCGTCTCTATTGTTCGAGTTGTAGTTCATGTAAATTTCCACCTTGTCTCATTTAACACCAGTTTGATAAACAATGTTAATTGTATAAGTACAAAGCACTGAACAACTAAAGTCTGTTAAAATGTATAACTAGGTTAAAGTAAGGACAGGAGTGGCATATTATCTTAGACAAAGTACAAGTGAAATGCACGGGAGGAGAGTAAAGCAACTGAAAATTCAATTAAAAACGTGATCAGAAAATTTACAGGAACTTTGTAAATTTAAATTTAAAAAAAAAACTATTTCTTACAATCTCGATCCATTCTAATGAGATTCATAGTTAGGTAAATAAATCCAAATAATTATTTTCGGGATCCAACTATAATAACATGAAATTAGGATCAAATTGCGGCGGCCTCAAGCGAAAAACAATTCTTGAACAATTTAATAAAACGATTCGTTCTATTAAACTTACTAAAGAAAAAAACAAATCATTTATATACATATTTGTTTACTGATGTAAATTAAGGTACCGATATTCGTTACCTATTTGAATATGTAAAGTGAAATATAAAAACCAAAATCATTTTTTAGTATTTAAGAAGAGGCCTATAAAAAGAATTTATGAATAGTCAGAAGCTACCCCCTGTTCGGAATGAATCAAGATCATCATTCAATTATTCACATTTGGTATTTAGAGCATACAATATAACTTTTACAGTGCTTTATTTAGGTCATAGGAACTACAAAAACTACTCTACTATGAAAATACCATTTCCATAGCTCTATAAGAAGCAACTACAAAATATCCAGAAATGTCATCAATCCTGAACGTTTTTAGGCAAATATAAAATGCAAAACATTATGGTAATTATATTCGCTGAAGACAACATCGCGTTGAAATCTCGCTGGAACAAGAAAAGCCCCCACTCATTAACTGGAGACAAAATGTGGTACAAAATAAAGCCTTTGAAATACTAGAGATACACTTTTTTTTTTTATTCTTTAATCTTTGTTTTAAGGGTCGAAATATTTTGAGCAAATTTAAGGGAATTTAAAACAAAAAAATGGTATGTGAAGAATAAGTTTATCACAATTAATGCGCTCGGTATTTTTGTGTGCAAATCAAGCCTATGTAGGTAATGGTCATAGACTTGTAAAGATTTTTAAAAAGGTTACAATAATATTTTATAAGATTAGTTGTAACAATAATACCGATCACAATTATTATAAAATTATACGCAGCAATGGAAACTTTCCTGATAACGTTTGGTCTGAGTATGCTATTTAGTTTTTCCATTACTATGACATTGTACTAAAACATTGACAAATTTGACCAGTTTTATAATCTTAGAAACTGACCCTCTTATAAACATGGGAAAATTGAAACTAACTTATAAATTCAAGTTTAATGTAGTATCGACCTCTTCAACCTCGCCCCAAGCTACACAGATGGCGCTACGCGACGCATTGAGAACAATTGACAATTCTCCATAAATCCTGAAACGCGCTATGAGAGTTTTCGGAGCACGTAAAATATATACAAGATCCCGACAATAACCGTCGGGGCATAGCGGCCGCCCCGCCAGGCATACCACCCGCCTGGCTGGAAGATATTCCCTTTTCCGCTAAAATAGTATACTTTAGAATATCAATATGTATCGGGATTCATGAACCGCATCCAATAGGCCAGAAGAATGGTTTGGACACATCGCTGCCAGACTGACAGGAAAATAATTGGACTCTCTTTGTTCACTTGTGTTGTACTTTTAATTTACATAGCTATCTTTTACTATTCCAAAGCTTTAAAATGAAAAACAATTTGTTTACAAAAGTAATTTGTAAATGCATGGTCCCCATGTAGCCATTAACTTGTAAATGCATGGTCCCCATGTAGCCATTAACTTGTAAATGCATGGTCCCCATGTAGCCATTAACTTGTAAATGCATGGTCCCCATGTAGCCATTAACTTGTAAATGCATGGTCCCCATGTAGCCATTAACTTGTAAATGCATGGTCCCCATGTAGCCATTAACTTGTAAATGCATGGTCCCCATGTAGCCATTAACTTGTAAATGCATGGTCCCCATGTAGCCATTAACTTGTAAATGCATGGTCCCCATGTAGCCATTAACTTGTAAATGCATGGTCCCCATGTAGCCATTAACTTGTAAATGCATGGTCCCCATGTAGCCATTAACTTGTAAATGCATGGTCCCCATGTAGCCATTAACTTGTAAATGCATGGTCCCCATGTAGCCATTAACTTGTAAATGCATGGTCCCCATGTAGCCATTAACTTGTAAATGCGAGGTCCCCATGTAGCCATTAACTTGTAAATGCATGGTCCCCATGTAGCCATTAACTTGTAAATGCATGGTCCCCATGTAGCCATTAACTTGTAAATGCATGGTCCCCATGTAGCCATTAACTTGTAATGATATACTTAGAGTTAGTCCTTTTTTTTTACCAGCTGCTAAAGCCTGCCGTTCCTACATTGTTCTCACATACCCATAACAGTGTACTGCTCAAAAATGTATCGGATCTTTTTAAAAAGAGCAACCATGGAGTTTTTCGCCCGTTCTTCTCCATAGGAACGGCATTCCGAACATACACATATAGCATTTTGTAACAATTTTGACGATTCATAAGTACTGTACTTAATGGTTTAAATGACTAAAAAATGTTCTGATACTAATTCTGATTTTACATCTAAGAGGTTTATTTAAATAAGGTTGAAAATATAGTAGAACTTACATCGTATAGTGGGCATAAGACCAATTTCTATTATTTAAACAGAATATTACTAAGGTAGGCGGTAACCACGTCGCTACCTGAGTTATTGGGAGAGTTCAGACTCTATCTGAGTTATCTTCTGGTAGGTACCACTAAATCATCTAGGAAGTTAAATTACTTAGCAACAATCGTGTTTTATAATAGCCCGAACTCTATTCTAAAACTCGATTAATTACTTCGATCTAAAACTAAATGGATTATATCTGAATCGGTTAAGTTTCTCGATTACAGCTATAGAGCATAGTAAATGATAACCTCAAAAAAACTTTTTTATCTTGGAGGAATTCCCTCGACGCTTTCCGTTTTAATATTTAATGTACCACAATATCTGAAATGAGCAAAACGCACATAATCGTAATAACACCAGATGTATTCGCAACCTTTTTTAGATAAAAAATACAGACAGATACTGTAGAATCGCAAATATGGGTTCATCGTCCCTTATAATTCGACATGGTAAAAAGTATCGATATAATATACGTAGATACTAGAACTGTGGTTCCGGCACCACAACTTGTTCAGAATCATATAGACATTTGCGAAATCCTGCACGCCGCGCACACCGCGAGCGGAACATGATCGTTGTTCTCATTTGCAATTCTACAGTAACATTTTCGATTTCGATTGTAAAAAGATTTGTTATATCAACACCTACCCTCCCCACAGGTCTAGCAAAGTAGCTTGGCTCAAATTTCCATTCACAGTTAGAATTATCTGAAAATATTTAGATTTACAAAGTTCCTTATTCTCTGAATATACTTGTACTAAATATTAAAAATTGTTTAATAAAAGTTTGGAAGTGCTATAATCAGTAAAAACTTTAAGAGGTCGTTCAAGTGAGCGCTGTACTTGACTTAATATTCATGAATAATAAAACAGGGCTAAGGGGTCCGCATTAAAACCTCTGCTATTGCCCTCTGTGCATATTTGCATACGACAAACTTTTACATGCGGTACTTCATTTTAACCGGTACCTGAAAGATCTAATATAATTAATATCTACTTTATGTATTAAGCCAAAGCAGGGATATGCAAGTTAGTAGAACGCTTGCCTTGGTACGAGAAGCAAACCCTGCCTCGCACGTCTTATCACTTGCTAAACGGTGTAGGAAAACATCGTGAGGTAAACTGCATGTCTGTGAGGACCTCTCTAAAGATGTGTGAAGTCCGCCAACCTGCACTAGGCCAGCGTGATGGACTATGGCGTAATCCCTCTTGCATTGATGGGTGGCCCGTGCCCAATAGTGAGATGTTAAAAGTGCTAGAATTATTATTTATTACCTATTTAGCGGAAAACTCTCATTGTGCGTTTCAGGATTGTATGGAGGATCGTCATTTTGCTATGAGCGTCGTATGCAGCGCCATCTATGTGGCGATGCGGTAAACATGTTTCTTGTAGCGAGGGCGGTCGCTACAGATATATTACGCACTTAGTAGGTATGTATATACTTTGGGTACGAGATTGCATAGGATATTAGGATTTTTTTATTATCACCCTGGGTTATGGACTTCGCGATAGTTACATTTCCATGGAGATATACAGTACTTACGAGTATATACCTACTTTGTAATAATACAAAATGAGATGAGAAATTGCATATCCACCCAAAAATATGGATAAGTACCGCTCTTTGGTAAGTTGTACGAACTCTGCTTATAATACTCTTGTAGAATTCAGAAAAGTGACAATCAAGTTACATTGGCTTCACAGAGTATTGCTTTGAAATGTCGTTTTAAATAGAATAGATACCTTTTATGATTTCTACGGTGAATATGATATACAATTTACCTAAATTGTGCTTGGAGCGCCATCAAAGGCTTGTAGATAAATCCAATAAAATCTTGATCCAAGCCAATTACGAAAATGACTCAAATTTCAGAATCAAACCTAACCTTATAACTGAAACCGCAGTTTCGCAACGAAGTTGACAATTAATCGGTTAATTAATTTGACAAGTTAATATTCTAATTTCAAAATAATTACAATTCTTGTCAGCTTCTAACCATTGCCTACTTTCTTTAGGGGATTCGCCATTTACATATTTTCATGTCATCATTAACTTTTTTTAATAATGTGTATTTATTAAATTTAATATCGCTATTAAATACTTGGCACTGGCAACTTACCCATTAATTTGTGTGTGAGGCCATATTTTATCTTACTCCTTTGTATTTCTTATTCTTTAATTGATAAAAGGACTTTTCGGTGGGAAGTTAAACAGTGAAGTAAACAATATTATATTTTTTTTTAATGGCGTTTCTTTGATATATCATGCGTAATATTGGTGGAATATAAACCATTGTGTGTTCATAAACGTCCACGAGTGAAGGAAATTAAGATATAAAAGTCTAGTTTGACTTTTCGAGTTCTCCCAGGATGTCTGGTAAATTTTCACTAAAGTACCCATAGATTATCTGATAGGGGTAGGGGATTCATTTTATCATCTTCTTTGTCACCAACTTCATTTTTATCATCAGGGTTACTTATCTATACATATAAATAAAATTGGAGTGTCTGTTTGTAATATTAAAATAACCGCTTCTTACTAAGTGCATTTGGATGTATACACGATACCTATACCGAAACAACATTTTTTACAATTTTTGTCTGTCTGTCTGTCTGTCCGTCTGTCTGTCTGTCTGCCTGTATGTCTGTCTGTCCGTCTGTCTGTCTGTCTGTCTGTCTGTCTGTCTGTTTGTTCCGGGTAATCTCTGAAATGGCTGGACCGATTTTGACGGGACTTTCACTGGCAGATAGCTGATGTAACAAGGAGTAACTTAGGCTACTTTTATTTTAGAAAAAAAAATAGGATCTCACGAAAAAAAATTAAAACCAATGTTGCAGCGCAGCGCCTGATTAAGTTTGATAGCAACCTGCAATGCGTCCCGCGGGCTCAGAATGGGTGAGCAGGCTGTTGTCAACGGTTGTTTTTGTTAAATACCACGCGGACGAAGTCGCGGGCAACAGCTAGTTTTTAATATATTTTACTAAACGAAGAAACATTTTACTTGACACTGCCAAACTTGCACTATTTTATAGCCAATTGCAAACACAAAAAAAGAAAAAGAATTAATAAAAAAACTAAATGAAAACGGCCAGTGTTTGTAGGAGTTTAGTTTTCATTGTTTGTTGTTATTATTACGCCGCCTTCCTGATTGAGAACTAAGCGGCCACTTAACGCTTTATTGTTTAAACTTGATTACGTCATCACGTGCCCGAGATAATAAACTTTATTACACTTTTTGGAACATTTGGGACCATAAATCTTTTTGATTTTGGGTAAGTCCTTATTCATAAGTTAGCGATAACTCTGTGATTTCCCTCATGGAAATAAAAACCTAGCCATGGAATTTGATCAGTATTTAAGGTGTAAGAGTAAAACATTTTTACATATCAATCAAACAATTATATGGAACACGTTAATATATAAAAGAATTAGCGGAAATTATGTATGATTTTGTTTTAAACAAAGAAAACCAGTAGCGTTTGGCCGTGCGCTCAGTAAATAGTGCCATTTTAATTCAATTTCTTATAATTTTATTTATTTATCAATGAATTCTATCTTTAACACTTACACGTTATAAATTATGATTTCTTTGGTACAATAATAATTATGACAGAAGATCCCCCGGGAGCTTGATGCCAAATTAGTAGAAACCCTACTCACTCTGTAACTATATATAATAAGAAGACGTACGTCCGTCATGGCTGTAGGACATTTTTTTAAAACAATGTTTGAGGACATTATTGTCGATATAGACACTGTATGTGTATCACGGGAAAATTACTGTAAAGATTTAGATAAAACTTGGCATGGTGTTAACTTAGTCAAGTCACCATTTAGATCCTTTTACTCACATTATATGGATTGGTTTAAAAATTTAAATAAATAATCTTTAAATATAAGTGCAAGGATTATAAAAAGGTAACACTTCTTTTTTTTTTTAATTACTAAAATACAACATACGTTGCAGTGTAATGTAACGCCAGTATAGTATGCACGGGTGTGACAAAGAAAGAGGACCGCTCTACTTGTCCCGCTTATATTATAAAATTACTTCACTATACTTTCTCACACAGACACACACTTGTCATGTAAGTATCAGTACTTACTAATGATGTTATACAAGAAAACATATGGGTACCTACCAAATCTTATAAAAGTCAAACATCCTATTATTTTAGACAAAACCTCGGCCATTTACCACTAAAATAACGTAGACATGTGAAGGGCTTGCCATCAGCTAGAAATGTTTTTGTTTTATTAATTTGTTTAGTTGAATACTGCATTACTGAATACTCAGTTTATAGGATTGAGACCAAGAAAAAAAAGTATAGGTATAAAGCAGGTTAAACGTGACGCTAGAGAGATTCAGTAAATTGGCTGCAGATATCGATCGACCAAGATAGCTGCTGATGCTGCACTCATGTGATTATCCATAAACACCTGCGGCTCTCGTTACGAGATTAGATTAAATTCTATGACTCAGTTACGTGGGATATGGGACACACCTATCTATCGCTCAGGCTACACAATAGGTATTGCTTTAATCAATTAAAATGAGAAAGCATATAAGCAAGTATATAATTTCAACTCCCAAAAAACTGGAGTCCTCCAAAAATGCTGACAGCTGTTACAGGAAAGAGATGGCAGCGAGGTGAAAGTGATAGAAGATCGACAAGAACACGAACTTCAAGTACAAATTGCCCGAGTTACACGTACAACATATGGACATACTTGACCAATATGAACAACTCCGTGCCATTTTATCCGTATCCATTGTATTTAATGAATGCAGTGACACACACGGGCAGCGTATTACTGCTCTTGAAACTCCATGAGTGAAGCCCATAACGCTATATCTGGTTTGGAATTCATCCAAATTAGTAAGCAGGCTGCTACCACTAAAAGCTTGTATGACGAGCTAGTGGTATGTGGCGGGTCCAACCTTGTGTGTGACCTGCCAGCCATCACTATTGACATGAATGGTATTCCAACTCTAACATATGTCCTCATTTTAAAAGTAGTAACAAGATAAAAATCTATATTAAGGGGGAAGCTCAGGGTCAGGGCGCGAAATTCAAAATGTCAATGGTTTTTATTTTTTTACGAAAAATTTGGACATCTTTACGATGTAATTTAGTGTTTTGCGATATTAGCATTCTGCATTGGTTGTCTCGATGTATTAAGTTTGCTTAAAAAAGAACCTAATCCGATACAATACCATAAGGTTTGTAAAAACCGCTACTTTTACTAACTGACCTTAAAATAAAAAAGAGTCATAAAGAAAACTATTAAAAAAAAACATTAAAACGGCAAATTTACTTTTCAACAAATATTTTAATTATTAAAGAACGTACACACCTAATTAAAAATAGAGTAATGAAGTACAACCGATCTGGAGGATCTGGGTGTTATTATGATATCTATACACAGCATCGACTGGATATAAACTGTTATTATTTAAATAAATCACTAAACAAACCACATAAATAGATACCTTCATTCCGAGGACACCGTTTCAAACAAAATAATCTTTGTGCAAAATATAAAGAAATTATTATTTAAAGAAATACATACATGAAAGTCGGTTCATTGACTTGCAAATCGCTGACGCTATTTTGCATCGCCACTAACGCCATCTTATATCGATACTCGTAAACGACTACACACGTAGCCTTTAGTAAACACGATCAAAATAATGGTTATCTTTGTCGCATAAGCACAGACTCATCGCACACAAATCCTAACATTGCTCAGCGGATTTCACCTCTTAGGATGGTAAATGGCAAATGTATAGAAAATGTTCGTATGTTTACAATGTTAGCTACTAATTTAGTGGTAATAAGTACTTAATTATTTGGGGGTCTAAATCTACTGTAAACAAAGAACATCTAGTATCACAAATAACTTTTACGTATCTGTTTCTTTTTTTTCCGGAAAATGTGAGTAGAACCTTCGTAAAAATTCCCCAAATTTATAAATGTTGTTATTAATTTACATTGGTATTACAAATGTTTTTTTGTTCTGAAAAAGTCTTTGTAATACTATTGTAAATGGATGAAAATTTTATTTTAAATTGGGCGTAATATTGGGATTATTTATTAGGGTGCGCTTCTTAAAAGTCAATTTAAATAAACAACCGATAAAAGTAATGAAACAAACAATGTAATTATATTTCTTTGCTGAGGATTTTCATAGCAGGAGCAGCCTGACTTGCAAAATATTATGAAAGTTGGCTACAGTTTTACACCGCAATTTTATTCGTTTTGTTTTCATACTTAGTATATAAGTAGATCTTTATTCTATTGAACCAAGTTCTTATAAATCTAAAATAACATGCATCTATTAATAGATCCCACTTAACTATATCAGACGCATTTGCCCAAACAAATTCTTATCGTTCATCTTTGAATCGTGTTCTATATTTGATTTTGTTTTGTGCACTTCCCTCCTACGAGTATTACATATCATAGCTGAATAAAATGTCAATGTCATTATTTTTTCGAAATGTTGTTTGTTCTTAATTCAAATAATTTAAAATAGCCGCAATCAATCAGGAATGATAAAACCTAAACCATAGTTCCTTCAGCCACTCAAACCTCCCATAGAGAAAAAAATATAAATAGGTAAATCTTTCGACATTTTAAATTTATTCACTAGATATTCCGCGTTGTGTCCGGGATTATGCCGGCGGAACTTTGGAATCCACGGAGAAATTCACTGTCATGAATAATAAAAATTAGTCCATCTCGGATGAGATTTCTGGAGTGGGCAGGTAAACTTGAGATTGGGTCTAATTAGTAAATAGCGGGAAGTTTTGAAATCATCGTTCGCTACTTTTGTTCGAAAGATTTTTTTTTTCGTTTAGCCTCATACACTTTCATTTTGCATACATATGTAGACGTACGTAGTTCGTGTTTATCGCCTCTTTCTTAAGAATTTTAAGAAAAAACGTCCTTATACATATGAGTCAGTTGTCAACAATTAACGCATCGTAAGTCCAATATTTCAGTGACTTTAAGCCAGGTCGACCACGGTTTAATTTATAAACGTTTTTACTCTTCCAATAATTTTTAAAGTACAGAATTACGAATTAAGTACCAATTACTATTTAAAAATAAATACATAAAAAAACACATAGTCTGTCACCTACATTGCGTGCGCAGTTTCCCTTTATCGTGACATATGAAAATGTAACTTTCGCAATCACCAAACCAAACGCCGTCAGAAATTAAAAACATCATCACCAACCACATCATGTTATTTATTCACACTTTGATTGAAAGAACAAATGATGATACAAATACATCGTCTGATCTAGATATAATTTAAAGAAACATCATAATTCATAAGAAATCATACCTATAACATCTATTATTACATCCAAGAGGAGATATTTTCATTCGTTTTTATTATTTTCACAACCCCGAATATTTTTCTTACATCGCCGACATCTTTGTTTGTCAAGATTCATTAATCTCCGATTGCTCAGTTCACCAGGCTCTCGAAGAAATACCTTTATATTTATGTCAGATCCAAAATTAGTGGTTTCGAGAAGGTTCCGTTACCTGGGCAACCGTAATGTTTTGTGGCCCGCACAAATCTCTAACGCCGTGTTTGGGATATAATCGCCTATAAATCTACTACGTTTTCCCATTTGGACCATACCTCACATATGACTGAGGCCTCTTTTTATACCTACTTAGTGGACCACATCTTTTCTTTTTTTGTGAGTGCTATTTGAAGTTCGAATTTTAAATGTGAAACTATTATCATAAGTAAATTCCACCAGTACCTAGGTCATCAGATCAGATATTCCATTTTAGGAACATGAATTAATTGCGTTTTGTTTTTTTATTTCTATATTTGAAATTCGAATAAGTATTATTTGAATTATATTTTTAATAAGATTTGATCTTGTGCTGTATTATAATCACAAGACGATTATTTTTTGTTTGTTTTAAAGATAATCAATTCATTTCATTGTGATCAGTAAGTAATTTTTTGTGCGACTATAAAATTATACTGTGATTATAATACCAAATAGGTGTTATCTCGGGGTGTACGTTGTATGTAATTAACCTTTATATAACTATCAAATGTTTATATAATCAATAATCGATCTGCTACGGTAAATCCAGGGTAGGTGCCCCACTTTTGTACTTACTAATTATAGCATACTTTAAAAATTACTTACAAATATGCTAATGATTCACTCTTGGATTTGGAAATTTATAAGTTTATTCCTTATAAAAAAATAACAAAATACTTCAAACTTTACTTTTAACTAAAGTAGAACGACTGTTCACTCTATGCTATGTTATGTCTCACTATGAACTCCGTAGGTACACGTTAATAATTATTGCCATAGCTCTTAATTGAAGTATATGTAACTCTAGGTATTTACATCCATCTTAGCTCTAGATATATTTTTCTAGAATGCAAAATCTCTTCTGAGGCACAGGTGTTCAATGTGTAATGTAGGATAATTCGACAAATATGTGTCGCCATTGGGAGCACGGTGGGGTCCAATTTCCTTCAACCTAATAATAGAGTAATACTTTTATCCCATTAGGGGAATTGAAGAGTCCCCTTTATACCCAATATGTTTAGCGTGCAGTCTGAAAGGACCTGTAGTTATTATATATTTTGTTATATTTTGGGGTCGAGTCACCTTCGTCCGTAGGAGAATTAAGTACCCTCGAGATACCCTACACGTGACCCTGGGTGGTGCCAACCAGGTGACAACTCTACTGGTGGTAGGCTTCGGCCGTGGCTAGTCACCACCCACTGAACAAAGCCATGTCGCCAAGCGGCCTAGCCGTGTTCCGGCATGATGTTCGGTGTTGCCATTCATGGATGGCGGGTCAGATCAGTTGCGCTGCATGTGCCTCTATCTACTGCCGCCTTCCTACCTAGGCAAGTATGCTCCATCGTAGATCTCATCGTCACTTGCCATCAGGTGAGATCGAGATCAAATACTTGCCTATAATGTAATAAAAAAAAAAAAAAAAAAATATTTTAAGATGTCAATAGGACTTTTTTCACTTTTTTTCTGTTATTTTGGAACTACTTCATTGGGCTAGCGGTCGCAGGCGCAATCTGCCACTCAAGTCTTCATTTCCCTTTTGTTGGTTTTAGGAAATGCCTTTGCGCAGCATTTACTTAATAAATAATTAACACTGACTGACAACGCACAGGCTAAATCGGTTGACTTATAGATTTAAAATTTAGAGTATATATTCCTTGAGTACCCTGGAGATGAACTAAGATGATTTTTTTATGGAAAATCGACCCCTAAGGGGGTCAATGTTTGTATGAAAAACAATTTGGCAAATGGCTACTAAATAAATAAATTATTATGATCACTCCTAATTAGAAATGTAATCAATTTACAATTATATTACAAAGCATTTCCAGAACAAATGTGCTTTGTAATGTATATATGGATCAAAACTTTTCATAAATTTGAGGGAACATTAAAATTTTAATTGTTCTTATTTCTAGCGTCGCCGCCTCACAGACGCTTTGACTCGGTGTAGTTAAATCTTCACGAATTTAATTAATTAATCACAACATAATCTAAGACTATGAAATTAATTGGAACCGAATAATGAAATTTATTGGAACTAATCCGAGACTGTTAACTCGGTAAGCCATTTTAATAGCATTTCACGACAGGCTTTTGAGTAGGTTACAACTAATTTTAATATAATCCTACTCACATAATGAGTTTACATTCCAAAATTAAATTTGCAAGACGTCAGTTGCATGTATAATGCAACTGACGTCTTGCAAATTAAATTTTTTAAGTATGCGTTTGAAAATAGTTGGTTGCATAACTATTCTCAAACACACGTATTTTCTGATTGAATGCGGCGATCACAGATATAATAGAGGAGATATGTTATGAAAGCGGTGGGCTTGCGCTCACCTTATGCCAAAATTACGCTAACATAGAGTTTTCGCCGTCAGTCGACTGCAACTGCACGTCGGTATCGGAGCTCTAACTTTTTTTTTAAATGCCGTGTTATTCCGTGGTTGTGTGCTAAAATACTAGCAGCAAAGTGAACTACGCGGAAGATGGAATCTCATTTCACCAGCCAGTATTAAGTATTTTATTTATTCGTCTTTAAAATCATTAAAAACAACAAATCAAAAAATATTTAATGCCTTTATTATGTTATTTTAGTTTTCATGTAGCACAACGACTTTTTTATTTTTGTACAAAATACATGGCTCTTTAAGTACCACCTATGTTCGCTACTGAGTGAATGTACGAGGCAATGGATAGATCGTCTAACGATACTTTGAATAAACTGGTGCGTCGCGTGGTACGGCCGCTGTATACGGCGACGACGCAGCACGCACCGAAGAGACTTCGTATTGGTTGGTTTTAGCGAGTGGTGGGAAACAAAACGGAGACAGCGAGTTCCCATACATTTTGAATCGCACGGCATATCTCTCGTGATCTGTGGCGGCGATCATCATGGCATCGTCGTCAAGCTGACCGTAGAGTACTTAAAATATTAACCAAACAAAAGCACATACATACGAACAAACAAAAATGTAATAAACAATCTTTGCAACCGGCGACCCAGCTGGGCATTTCCTCGCTCAGCGACTAGCGTTGGCTATTCATCGAGGAAATGCGGCCAGCATCTTGGGCACGCTACGGTATTGGCCAAAATTTTTACACTTATTGTAAATATTAAGTAGCTTTTCTATACTCTTTTTAATTTATATTAGTTTGTAAATATTTGAGTTATTTTCTTTGTAATTATTGTATATAATAAATAAACACAATTAACTTCCAACTTGGTAATGTAAACGGTAATATTTTAAAGCAATTATTTAACTAAACGTTCTGAATTGAGTTGAAGTGTGGACTTAGCTACTCGCCTTCGAGTTCAGTTTCAGAATACAAATGCAGACTAATCGATGAATGGTTATGAAGGAGCTTAGGATGTTTGTACATGATAATGCCTACGATTCCCAGTAGAAACGGATATATTATCAAAAGCAATCTTTCTCTTATGTCTCCTATGTATACACAAAAAAACATTGCGCGAGTAAAGTAGAATCTGTCTGCTCAAATAAAAAATATTTTACAGATTTTATCACGTTTAGTTTATGTTTTTACGTTCCCGACGTTTCGGCTAAATAAATAATGATAAAATGTGTAAAATAATAAATAGCATCTTGTTGCTTTATTGGCAACAAAATTCTGACTTCACTTAATGATTACAAATGGGATAAAGAAGCGCAGGTTTAAAAGTCCGTGTACCCTTTCTGAATCATTCTGTATAACATGAACTGATACAAGGACGTAATTAAGTATTTGGAAAACGGAACTCTATATGCGAATCGTGCTCAAACCGTGGACACACATAATGTTTACAAAAAAAATCTAAATGACAACAGCGTACAATGGTACGCCTTCATTATGATTCACCCCGTCCGAATATTTAAATAAAATTTGTGCCCAAAAGAATTATAATGGAGTTGTTTAAATATACGATTTGGCGAAGGTCTCGCGGCAGGCAGGTGAGACTATTATAACGAACATTAGTCCCTTCCGGCTGTTTTGCAAAGTTGCCAAGTTATTAAACATATTTTTGGTTTATTGCTGTATGATGTATTATATATTACCCATTGCTATACTTAACCGCGTAGTTGTACTTGCAACCAGCCAGATTTTACAGCATAGAAAAACTATATACGATTTCTAATCATTCCTTATTACACTGAGTTTAGTTTTTAACCAATGAAACTTAATTTGTTGGAAAATATTTTTTATTTTATTTTATTATTTACATGCATTTTTCTTATCATAGTATAGCATTTATGATTTCTTCAATAAAGTTCAAGTTAAATCAATTAATTCATTTATTGTTGAATTACGGGAAAAAAATAAAATATGTCAATACCATTATCGACTCTCATACACGGACCTATCGTCTGTACAACCAACTACATTACCTTCTAATTTAAATCGCGTCGCTGAAAGTATTTCAAATAAACGCGTGAGACCAATAAAACATATAATAAAAACCGTGCTGCCAAAATAGAGTCGTTAAACTCTATTTTATGTACCAAACAGAGCCGGGCAAAGCCTTTGACACGGCTCATTTTACGTGTTGTGCGCATATCAAAAGTTTTACAGCGGCCCGGATTACTCCACCTAAGTGATACTTTATTATTTTGATACGTTTAACTTGAAACGATTGTTTGAATAAAATTGACAATAACAACTTAAATCATTTACAAAGCAATGATAAAATCGATTAAATACAATATAGGTACATTACTTAATACGATATAATACAAACAATTAAGAACACGAGCTATATAATGCTTACCAAATTTTACACTATTAGGGTTAATCCGGTAGGTACGCGCGAAATTAAAAACTTACAGCGTGGTATGGTGGCAAAAAAGTTGTTTGAATAAAAGAGAAAGGAGATTTAAAAAAATAATGGCTATTTGAACCATCCTTTTTTTTGTCTGCTTACAAATAAAATTAAAAAAAAATGTTTTATTTCAATGAGAAATTGAAATAAAACATTTTTTTTTAATTTTATCGCGTTTATTGACTTTCTCGTTAGTCTACTGGTAAAATAATAATAATACATATATACTATACTTGGTGGTATTTTTTTTATACATTTTAGGCAAGTATTTGATCTCGATCTCACCTGATGGTAAGTGACGATGAGATCTACGGTGGAGCATACTTGCCTAGGTAGGAAGGGTATAACGATAGGTAGACCTTTTCCTAGCAGCGGGATATGCCACGCTCATAATAAACCAGGCGAATGCACCAACCGTATGTTCCCAACCTAAGCAACCACCATTGATTCCAATAACACCTCCACCAGGGAATATTTAAAAAATATAATTTTCATAATTGTCTCAGATGAGAATCGAACCCCACCCGGTTAAATAAGCCGAACGGCCTACGCTCAAATCACAAGCACAGAGTTAAGTGACGTCCTTAACATGTTGCCACCATAGGGCGGATACCTTTTGTTTACAATTAAGTTTAACGCATTTGCAAATAGTAGCTCCCATTCCGAACCGAAATATTCAGATTACAATTCAATTATAAGTTAGCGAACAATGAAGGAAACACGAGGAAACTCGCTTGCACGAGAACACTTGACAAGTTTCCGAAGATATGTGAAATCTGTTAACGCGATGAGGGCTCCTAACTCAAACGGTGGCTGTTAGATGTTAGTAGTCGGTTTAGAATAGGTGATAGAATCAGAATCAGAATATGTATATTCATAAATAAACCATTAAGTACAGTACTTATGAATCGTCAAAAAAGTTACGGTGTTAGTGTTGATGATGGTGGTGGTAGTAGCGGTAGTGTTGGTAGTGGTGGTCGTGATGGTGGTGGTGATGATGGTGGTGGTGGTGGCCGTGGTACTAGCACTGGCCGCACTCCGCTTAAAGCTTTAAAAGCATCTAAAAATTGATTAAATTAACATTACGTGCGTACCTACATGTATTGTTAATTTAATCAATTTGTATGTTAACTGGTATTGTTACCAATTATTAAGCAACACAACAATTAACAACATAATAGTTACGCAAATATAATTATACTAATAAATAAAATTGGAGTGTCTGCAATATTAAAATAACCGCTTTTTACTAAGTGCATTTGGATGCATACACGGTACATATACCAAAACAACATTTTTAACGTTTTTCTGTCTGTCTGTTTGTTTCGGCTAATCACTGAAATGGCTGTACTGATTTTGACGGAACTTTCACTGGCAGATAGCTGATGTAACAAGGAGTAACTTAGGCTGCTTTTATTTTAGAAAACTTTTTAGTTAAATATCACGCGGACGAAGTCGCGGGTAAAAGCCAGTTATACTAATAAGACGCGAACACTAATCGGGACTTACTCGTTTAATTATATTCTGTTCAGTAATATTACGTTTAAAAGTACTTTCTGAGAAACCGCTTAATTTTATTGAAAATTAGGCAAACCGTTTTCACTGGAAATACATTCGCCCAGTGTTGAGAAACATAAACGCGAATTTCAACTCAAATAGTCGCTTCATTCAATATTGTACACAATTTGTGCTTAGGCTCCCATGAAAGCGTTTGTTTGGGAATTGTGTTCGAAAATCGTCCGTGTTTGCATGAGCACAGGTGCACAAATAGCGTGTGCGGGATTATAAATTAGTTCCTTTGTATACAGGATGTCCAAATGGTAAGAATCTATATATACACCAACGCATTTTATGCTGATCATGAATAAGTATAGTGATATTTTTTTAAATTATCATATATATAGGATGACATATTTACATAATTAAGTACAACTTCATTTATTTTCTCAACTGATTCAATCTGTGATAATTTCCCGTAAATTCAATATTTTTCATTATTGATCATAGATATAATTGTCGATCTATATCGTAGACATATGTATTGTTGGTCTTATTCATGACCTTGCATTCTGGTCAAGAATAAGTATGATAATTATTTCCCCCGCTTGCCAATACATTTGAGGTGGTCCTGTATACGGATGCGAGTCAGAAATTGTAGTTTATTTAGGATGCGAGGAATTCTGGTGAAAGCGAGACTTATTGTCAAGCGTTTAATCAATAACAAGAAGCTGCATTATTCTAGCTGGTCCTGTAGGAAAACCAATGTTCACTGGAGTTGGTTTTACGCTCTATAGTCTACGTATACACGTAAAAAGCTAGGTATTTATAGTATTTATCGATCTATCTATCATTGTTACAATATTTGGATTTACCTATAACAATGCCTACCTGCCAGCCTTATTTTTTTCCTCAATTTAGTGTCAACAACATACATTGTAGAATCTACAAAAAGTTCCCCTACATATTTTTCCACCTTTCGGCTACGATACGCAGCAGAACGTAGCTGCGTAGCAGGCGTAGCAACACAGCTACGCCGAACTATGTACTAAAAATATTGCCGATGGTACCGTATTTTAACGTTGGAGTACTCCTTTCGAAGAGTTCGTTCGAAGAGTATGCCTACTCTACGACTAAGAGTACATAAATAAACTAATAACTATAATACTGTTCACAAATATGTAAAGCAGCTTTATATTCCCAGATGTAGAGATCCCACGTAGTCACAATAAACGAACGTTTATGCTAAAGGTTCTAACAGCATTGCCATCCACATTGTGATGGCAAATCCAATAAAGGCCAAATTGTAATATATCGTGGAGACGGTCCGTCCGCCTCGGCGGGCGCCCAGCACGTCATGCATTGCTGATGCAAAAATACTCGCAATGCAGATCGGTGCAATTTGAATATCGGGGCTCACATTTCTGGGCACACTTTCAACATGTGAACATTGAATATAATGGGCATGCATATTCTGATATACGGCATGATTCAGAAAGGGTATACTAACATTTGAACCTGCCCTCATTAGCGCATTTGTAATTCTTTTATTAAATCAGAAACGTGAAATCGTATGTTAAAAAAGAAATTGCTCCAAAAATCACACTTGTCATTGTGCTGGGATAAAATTTATTTTTTGACATGGACGTATCGAAATCCTGACTTCATATAATGATTGTAATAGCGCTAAACCAGCTGAGTCCAAAAGGTTAAAATACCGTTTCTGCATCACCATGTATATGAGTTAGCCGATTTGTTTTTTATAACTAGTGAAATGAAAAAACAAATGAAGTTCATATGATTTATTTTTAAATTGTGCAGCTTATCGTCGCCTTATATTTTTTTCGTAGGACACTGTGCCAGGAAGCCCGAATAATAATTAAATTATATAATATTTGTTTAAACTACTTTATGCCTATGTAATATTACAACCTGGCATGGTGTTATGATGTAAGAAATATTTGCATTCATGCTTGTTATGCTAACTATAGATTGATGGTATAATAAACATTTGGATAACTTTTTGCCCTTGCAAACGCGTTGAAATGATGTAGTTGTTGATGCAAGCCAGATGTCCTAATGTGTCTGATAATATTAAAGTGGCAAAAGGTGCAACTAAAATGATTCCTATCAGCTTCCCTTTAAAAAATAAAATTTGGGAACCTACTTGTTTGAAAATCATTTTCTTTTTCGTTGTAAACATAATTTCTATTATAATTTTGAGTTTGGATAATGAGTTAGGGTTTCTATAAGTCGTCTGTGTACTCACATGTAAGTTAAATTTTTCGGCTTCCCTTGTGCGAATATTCAACCTTCGCTACTTCTGTACAGTTATAATTATATAAAAAATATTAAATGATGTCCATTTGTTTGTAATATGTGTAGGTACTATATACTGATTAATTAATAATAAGTACTGTTTATAGTTATAAAATAAAACCACTAAAGCTACTTTATTTTCGATAGACGCGCGCCGAAATATGATAACAGCGTTAAGCCGACTTGTGAGTGACTTATAATCTTCTATAGAACTATTGCAGTCGTTTTAAAGGCTTGTTACGACAGGAAAACCAGAATTCAGTAACTATATAGATAAGTACACGGATGTATGTAAGAAATGGCATGGTGAGACCTTTTCGTAGCTCTTTCATAAAAAAAATCATTGAAATATCTATCACGTATTAATTCTACCAAAAAATAGTTGATAGTATACCTGTTAAGCGTCTAAACACGTATTTAGCAGTAAGAGGCAAGTTGTTATAACGCTTGCCTCAGTAACGAGGATCATGAAGTCCGCCGGCGTGTGAAGTCCGCCAGCCCGAACTGGTGGTGGACTACGGCCTGAACGCCTTCGCATTGATGGGAGGCCCACGGCCAAAAGTGGGTAATTAAAAGAGCCGGTATTACAATACTCTATGTATAATTACATAATAAAATGCATGCATTTGAATCAATCCATAATAAATCCATTAAATTGATTGAAATAAAACTAATCTTACGGATTCTATCGTGTTAATTGTATACATGTTTTTTTACGTTCCCGACTTTTCGGCTGCTTTACAGCAACCGTGGTCACGGGAGGACTCTAAGTAACTCCGTCCGTAAGATTAGTTTTATTTCAATGTGTAGTATTCCCGTAATTATAAGAAATCAATATAATCATTTTTTTTTTAAATTTCATTCGCGAAATATTTCGCTAAACTATTCTTGCGATTTGAAACGCAACGAAACATTCAGTCATGAAGGGAGCGAGTGATGCATTTTAAATGCACTCTCTGCGCACATTTTAAATTTTTACTCATTCCCAGCAAAGAGAAAGTTCAAAAAGTTATTTGCTTGTGCCGTATGCATTTATAACTCTGTATAATGGATTCTGCTAGTTCAAAGAATCGTGTTGTGCTACTGCCGACACATTGTTTCTGTATATACATAACTATATAATTAGCGTTAAGGACGGTAAATAGTCTAAAAAAAATAAGACATAGTGATCTTACTTTTAACTTTGGGGTGTGTTTATGAGAAGAAAACATCAAATAACAAATATTAGAAGTAATGAAAATAATTCTAATATTAATATGCTAGAAACCTGTTCCAGTTGCGATCACGATAAGCGAGAAGTTGTAAACTAGCATTTTGAATTACGTGCTGTTTCCCATGTATATGCCATGATAATAATACTGTCTAGTTCTGGTATTTCTTTACTCAAATTTGAGACTGTGCTACACCTTAACCACCTAGTACCTCAAATTGAAAAACTTGACATATTTATTGTATAGTTAAAATTTGTTTATACACAACTATAAAAGATTAGATTGATGATATTTGTTTGATATGGTTGTTTTTTCTATACATATTTACGGCCTGATTAGCGCAGTTGGTAGTGACCCTGATGTCTGTGCCGAGGGGTCCCGGGTTCGAATCCCGGTAGGGACACACTTTGTGTGATGAACACGAATGTTTGTACCAAAGTCATGGATGTTTAATATCTATATAAGTAATTTATACTGGGTTCGCACCCAGTCTATTGTACGGTGGCCATAATACAATACATGCTTAGTGCGGGACCGTATAGTTAGTGTGTTTGTCTGTCGATTTTTTTAAATATAAAATTACATCAGTAAGGTATCCACGAACCGTATACGAACGAATCTAATGGCGCGGTATTTTGCCGCGAATTTTCCGCCAGACTTATCCCTCGCCATTATAAAAACTTTCCGCAACTAATAAAGGCTCGAATCTGAAGTACCTGACGTCATCACTATCCGAGGTGCTATTTACAAGAGTCGTTAGGGACGAAAGTAAAGTTCGGGCCATAGTAGTAACGACCCAATGTCCCGCCAGCGTCTCTGATAGAACACCGACAGGTAATTTGGCTTAATCACCGCTCGCGCCTACCACAGACACGTTGACTAATATTCCAGACTTTGTGGATGCTATACAACTAGGCGCTTGTGAGTGAAAAAGTAAGTTTGTCTATGTGAGAAATTTAAATGCGTGCAGCTGTGGGAATGAAGGTTCATTTTGTATAAATTTGACAAAAAAATGTTTTTTACGAATTAGATAGGGATTCGTTAAACGCACACGTTTACTATAATTGTAATACATCGATACTAATATTATTAAGAAGTAAAGTTTGCAAGTTTTTTTGTAAGGGATAATCTCCGGAACTACGGATATTTTTTCACACATATAGAAATCCACACTATTCCTGAAGGCTCTGATTCATCGAGTTACGGCGGGCGGAGCCGCAGGCAGAAGCTAGTGGTCAATAAAAAGATCGACAAGTGTGAGTAGAACTCGCGCACTGAGGGTTCCGAGTTCCAACTGTTATACAACCGTACAATGAAATTATTAGGTGGAAAAACTTAATTTAACAGTTACTTTCATCAACCATAAACACTTTCTTGTTACTTAAGTGTGAAATCAACAAGTAACTAGTACTAACTAATAATTAATTAATCACCCTTCACAGTGCACAGTCCGTTATCAAAATGTACTATACTATACACAAGCCTTGCTTACTCAACAAACTATTAGATCAACTTGCCCTAATCTCGGCTTAGGGTTGCCAGTACCTGTACCATATTATTATTATATTGCCAAACACGCTTATGACTAATCACATTTTTTTTCCAAGATATAGGGTTTTTAAAAAAAAAAAAAAATATTGAAATAAAACTAATTTTAAGGATTTCATTATTATTTCAACATGTACAATTTCTTATATTTAAATAAAAAAATCAATTGTGTTACTTATATATTTCTTATTTTTACGCGAATACTACACATTGCAATAAAAGTAATTTTTCAGATTTTATCGCGTTTATTTTATGTGTTTACGGTCCCGACGTTTTGTTACTTAGTTACTAAATAGTTACATCACTAAAATATAATCAACGCATGTAATGTTTCTGTGATCTGGCAACTGGCAACCCTATGTGCGCCACACTCGGTGTTGATCAAGCCAATATTGCCAGCTCAAATTAATATTTTGCACCCAACTGTCTGCCGGCGGGTTGGGAAATTATTAACTAACTTAGTAATCCGTTCAACTTGACTTATTAAGTTGGCCAATGTCAATTTGTTGAGGTACTTTTAGATACTTCTGGCAGTGGACATTGTTATTAATAAGAATGATTTTTAATAGAAATCCCATTTATCTAATTAATGATAAATTCAGCGGTACTTAAACTTTCTATGAACCAACTTTTGACAGCCATTTGTAGGTAGGTATAATAATTTTTTCTTATATTTTTTGAAGATTTCGATGCGATGTCGCTGTTTTTGATACGTAACTACACTTAACATGCATGGTATAATGAGTTGAATCTTTTATTTCCATCACGTTTCATTCTCCAAAGGTAATGCATGCAGGAATATAAAGGTTGCATGGAGATAGCATGGACGAACGGGCATAGTTTCATCTCGCTCTTCACGGATATTACAAGCAAAAGCGGAGTTACTGAGAGAAATATAATTTAATTCAATTCGATTTTTTTTCGTTTTCCAGCGAAATCATTCAGCCTTCGCTCTGGTTGGATTGGCTGATTTCGCGACTTCTGCCTTGGAAGAATTCTATACAAATATATATTTCAAAATTCTGAATTCAAATAATGATTGCTTACAAATGCGCTACAGAAGCACAGGTATAAAGGCTAGTATATCTTTCTTGAATCTCCCTATATCTACGTCATATACATATCAATAATAATATAATTTAGACATAAATTTCTATACAATATTATATTATATCCCCCTATATCAGAGGTAAAGCAAAGTGTCTAATGATTGACAGTAACAAACACTTTCGAACTACGACCACGTCTAGTCCACGAAATATTAATATCTTGTAAGTCCTGAAGATAAATTACTGTCCATTATTCTCCAATATATTTAGCGGTGTATCGTACAAGTTATCAATGTTACATGTCAGCCGAATACTAGTTACTATCTTCAAAATTAATTGGTCTGGAAACGAAGCCCTGTAATTCACGCCTCAGATGAAATATAATTACAATCCTGGAGGATACCTATTTTAGATTTCTCATTGTTGATCTATGTAGATACGTGGTTATGATACGATTAAATTAATTTAAACCGTGGCATTCTTCCATACTTAAAGGGCAATTCTACTGGTAAATAGACTGCTAAAATCATAGTCCTTACTTTTGGCTTTGCCGTAGGCGCGCAAAAAATACAATAATATTAATATAAAATGCAACTGACAGTGACGTTTTTAATGTAATATTATGTTTATGTAGTAATTAAACTCTTTATTGTACACCAAAGAAATAAACACAACAATAATCAAAGACAACAGATAAATATTACAAATGGCATATGTTAAGTAGTTAAATAAAAAATAAAAACCTGGATTAATTCTTTTCTCAGACGTCAAAACACCGCGCGTTTTTCAAGAATGATTTTACCTATCAAAAAGTAGTGCAAAAATGCGGCTTAATACGTGCTAAGGCCTTAATACGAAAAGTATTTTTTTGTAAATATATAGGAGCATATAAAACGCCCACATAGTCTGTCGAGGCGGACACGAGCCATGTTCTGAGTAGGCGATGCGCATAGCCTCGCGAGGCTTCTCGATCGGTCAGTACGCGGTTATTAATGACATTATATTTAGCGCAAAAAGTAAGAATACTAATTGAAGATCTAAGATTATCAAAATCTAACGAATCCTTCTCACATTAAGAGGCTGTATTCATTTTACTAGACTAGCCCCCTATTAGATTAGGGCCAAATACCATGTGTGAAATATAATATCACCTGACGAACACATCAACTATACAGTCCCACACTAAGCAACGCGTACCATGCGTACCGTACAATGCGAATTCAGTAGGTACATAATACGTATATAGATATTAAACATGCAGTGTACCTCTGCCTACTCCACTGAGTGTACACAGTCTAGCAAATGAAAGTTAAATTAAACGTTAAAAATACATTCTCTGAATATAAATCCTAGGAAAGCAAGCGGAACTGTACAGTAAAATTGCAGCGACGCCCCAATCCTTGGCGACTGGATTGGCATCGGCGACTTAGTATAAAAAGTCTATTTCATACTCGCTCGAGTCTCATTCATCCGAGCCGGGGTAGTAAAGTGGTTTATTTTTATTCAACAGCCCTTTTTATATGCCATAGCCTTTCAATTTACAAGCGTTTTATTTTTACTGTGAAACATAGGGAGGATCACGAGCCCGCTATATCCTTATTAATATATAGTTGATTGAGAGAGTTATTAATCTCAATCAAAATAATAGGTATTGTATAGTCATAGCAAACACAACGTAAATATCGCAAAAAAAAAACATATTTTTTGCAAAATCGAGATGCAATCCGTTGTATTTTAAGCAAGGATTTTTTTTTTGTAATATAAATCCATTATTAGAATTATTCATTGATGACCACAAAAGTGCGTTTATCATATTCAAATAATTGGTAATCAATAATAATAAATATCGATATTATAAATCAATCAATATGTATTTTACGTTATTTCACTAATGGGTATTTTTGACGAACCGGTAACTTGTTGAATATTTCTGATGTGAATATCTTCGTCCTTTCACTACCAATATGTATAAGTGCCTATTACATAACAACAAACAACAACTAAATATGAGGGTACCCTAGTTCTATGACACTAGAACGTCTAACACCTCGGTCCTACCGTGACCATTTGCTGTAAAGCAGCCGAAATGTCGTGAACAAACAAAACTTAAAATAAACGCGATAAAATCCTTAAAATTAGTTTTATTTCAATATTTAAAATCCTTTAGTAATTGTACAACCAGCAACTTTCCATGTCTCAATTTGATTTCGTTTACCTTTTTTATCAGCTGAAGTATACTTCCAAGTACTCCTAGTTCTCGTGACATCTCCAGTGGACCCACTAAGTATTCTTATTGCAAACATCAGCTGAGCCCGGCGCGGCTTGGACAAATAGCCTGATTCGACGAGCTCCAATAAAAGTGTATTTGACGGAGCGACGTTGCAACCTGCAGCGGGGGCGAGTTTGCTTTGCAAATCTTTTTAAATATTCACGTTTTACTAATGGACTGAGTGAAACTGTACTTCAGTCATATGCATATGTGAGGATGTAGGAAAAAGTGAATAATCATATTGTTCTTCTATACTGTTATCAAACTGTAAAAGGGCTGCGTTTGAACACGAAGATATAAAAAATGGGCGCATTAGGACATCTTCGAATACAGAATAAATGTGTTTGTCCGTTTGTTCTATCATCATGGAAAAACAAGTAAACCAATTTCAACGGAATCTTCACTGTTTGATATATGTTACCTCAAAAGGTAAAGTATATATTGGCATCACGGTATGATAATTAGGTGTTCGAAAGATCAGTCATTACACGACTATTTGGTTACGGGTATATCTGTTACAGTGTGGCAAGGGGGCAAAGGGACGTCCATTGCGAAAGTGGGGGGAATGATTTACTAAATAGATAGCGCGGTAGCCAGAGAAAGAGAAGACTGGGACAATTTGAATGTAACTGGTGGTGGTGTTATGGAAATATAAATATATAATACTATAATTAATTCTTAATACTATAATAATTTATACAGTTCGTTTACAACAATCATGGTCACGTGACCGTGGTTGCTGTAAAGCGGACGAATCGTCGGGAACGTAAAAGTCATAATATAAACGCGATAAAATCCTTAAATTAGTTTCATTTCAATGTGTCGTATTCGCGTAAATATAATACAATAAGAGCCCCCGCGCAGTAGGCAGCCTGGCTGCGTAGCCAGGCTGCGGCAGCCAGAATATTTGCGCAGCCAGTTATAGCAGCCAATCGACGACTATTCGAAATATTTATTCTATTGGTCTTTTTTTTTAAAGTTCGGAACCCAAAATACGTCTGGCTGCTACAACTAGTGCGCGGAATTCGTGGCTGCCTAGTGCGCAGGCTCCCATACAACGTCATATGATTTACTGGCTGCCGCAGACAGGCTGCCTAGTGCGCGGGCTCCCATACAACGTCATATGATTTACTGGCTGCCGCAGACAGGCTGCCTAGTAAGCGGGCTCCCATACAACGTCATATGATTTACTGGCTGCCGCAGACAGGCTGCCTAGTGCGCGGGCTCCCATACAACGTCATATGATTTACTGGCTGCCGCAGACAGGCTGCCTAGTGCGCGGGCTCCCATACAACGTCATATGATTTACTGGCTGCCGCAGACAGGCTGCCTAGTGCGCGGGCTCCCATACAACGTCATATGATTTACTGGCTGCCGCAGACAGGCTGCCTAGTGCGCGGGGTGTCTAAGGCTATATTTATTTATTTTCATTTCTGCAACATGATGATGACTCAAAGATTAATATGATGGCCGCTGTTGATCCTGTCTTTCAAGGAGCACAATACCTCAGCGCAATGCCGCCGGAGAGCCCTTTACTTACAATGGACCGACAATCTAAGGACAACAATTTATGATTTAAGTCTTATTTCCATAATTGTAGGTCTGTAATACATAACTATGTCTATTGTTTCAATTGTCGATATTATCAGCTGTTGTTTGAAACTAGCTTGACCGCTATCTATATTGAAACAACCTGCAGTTCGCAATCAATGAACAAGGTGGATACTGAATTGTTAAGACTTTTGAAACTAGTTTAGTGAATAAGCATAGATGTAAATGTTATATCAGCCTATCCGGTATGCAAACTTAACATCCAAACAGTTTTTTTTTTCTATTTATATTATTTACAAGTGAATCCTCAAAAATAGTACACATATTCCATTGAAATTCTTGCAGTGTGAAAGGTTCTATTAAAACATAATTTACTAAAGTAATTTAATATTTAGAACGACCTGATTAGCGCAGTTGGCAGTGACCCCGCTTTCTGCAGCAAGGGTCCCGGTTCCTAATCCTGGTACGGACAAGCTTTGTGTAATGAGCATGAATGTTTGTACCCGAGTCATGGATGTTTAATATCTATATAAGTATTATATACCGCCCTCAGTCCATTATATGGTACCCATAATACAGGTGATGCTTAGTGTGACCGTATAGTTGGTGTGTTCGTCTGGCGATATTATTATTATAGACCCACATAAGATTTTAAGTAACCTATACGTGCCTGTAGGTATATTGAATTTTATTAGAAAATAAAAATCAGGACATTATTCACGAAATGGACGGGCTTCGGTAGCCAAAATAAACTCTACACTCGTACGAAGTCGTGAGCACACTGAGCCGTAATTAGAATTAATAGCTAATCAATAGTAATGACAAAGGCAAACGACTTACAAGTTAAAATATTGCCGTAAAGTCACTAATCTCATCAATAACTTGTATTAAGTGAGAGCCTTTGCGTCTATACCACGGTTCATTTAATTACTCGGGTAATGCGGCCTGATAAAGAGACAGAGCTCTTAAGCATTGCGCCAAACTCAGGCAGATATCATAGGACAGACAGACGGCAGAAGGTCAAGAAATGTTTTGTTTAGTAACGTTGGCTAGCGTACAGAGAGTGTTTTATTCTACGGCCCAGATGGGAACGGATGCGGGCATTAGGGGCGAATAGCACGTAAAACAAGCTCCAAAATCTTCTACTTATAATAAAGAAGGTGCCCAAACAGCCTGCATTTGAAAATAAAGGGCTGAACCCCAGAATCACTATCTATGAGGACACACCCGCTGCGCGGGATACATTTTCTTAAAAAAAAACATTTACTAATTTATATTATTTATAACTGTAATCGGTATAACTGACTTGATATTTTACACTGTTTTTACACCTTATAATGTGTACAGACAATTATAATATACACTTAACGTTCTGTCAAATAATCTCAACAGTGTCTTAAACATTGTAAAGTACATAAGCCCTTAGTGGTTCTTTATTGAAATGAGGTAGGTATCGGGTATCGTGTAGCAGGGGAGCGGCGAGCCTGCCAAAATGCGAAGCCTGATGAATAGTCTAGTAGACACAAATGGATCAGCGTAGTAGACAGTCTATAAAATAGAAAACTCATTAATAGTGTATTACTTGGCCTTGAATTAAAGAGATCATGACTTTGTATACTTATTAAATCGGCAAGAAATTGCTTTAACAGCTTAAAGTCTAATATCATCTGAACATCATAGGATGGTAGGTCTATTTTCGTTTGATAATTACTATAAGTAGCTGTGAATGGATGTCTTTTTTGATATTGTCATTATAACGTCAGCGATCATTTGTTTTTAATTTGAACTTAGAATCTCTTCTAAGTCGTGACGCTCTTGTCAGAGCGGTCGTGGTCGTCATGTTTTGGTTTTGGGACTGGTGTTGCTTGCCTCACGAAGTCTCGCCATCTCTACCTATTGGATGCCATCCTGGTGTATTTATGCAGGGGGCCACCAATGGCAGACTTAATCTGGTCGGTCCATCGCATGGGCGACCTTCCACGTGGTCTGGTGCCTTCCACTCTGCCTTGTATAACTAACCGCTCTATGGAGTCATTTTCTCGCCTTGAGACGTGTCCAAAGAAATTAAGGATGCGAGTCTGTACAAGCGTGGATAAACGCTGTCTGATGCCGAGTTCTTGGAGCACAGATATATTGGTCCGAAACTCAGTCCAGGATATTCCAAGTAACCTTCTCCAGCACCACATTTCTAGAGCGTCTATCTTCTTTTTCTACACTTCTCGCAGGGTCCACGTCTCTGAGGCGTAGAGAAATATGGGAAAGACCAACGTGAACGTGAATCAGAATAGCATTAGTGAAATTTTCATCCACTATATACCTATGGACTATGTAGTTTTAATCTAATGAATCACTTTTATGACAGACTTAACGTATATTTTAATGTACCCCTTACACATTTTTTATGTTATTTGTAAGTTACACAAATAAATATGTTTCTCTGTCATGAGTCCTAAGCGGCTATAGAACGTAAACAAATTGACGTCACCTGGGATTAATGTAACGACCCGTATTTTTTTTAAAACCGTTAAATTTAAAATGTTCACACTTTGCTTGTGTGAGCATTCTTTATTTAATTTCTAGTTACTTTTTTTATTGACAGATGATTCTGAATTCAAAGTTGACATTTTCGTAACATTTTTTTTTATTAGATTCTGTCGCGAACATTTATATGAGACCAATTACTCTTATAATATTTTCAATGACACTTACAATGCAATAAGGTCGTCATATCTGAGAGCAGATGCTCCTAGTAACATTAGTCAATATAGTATCTCTTATGGTATACGTTTGCTGTACGATATGCAACCTTAAATGGGTCCCAAATTAAAGTCCGCAAATGTACCTACCTACTTTATACAAAACAAGAAACTCCATATAAAACGTATGTGACTCGGGCGCAATACTTCAAAGTCAGTTGTTCACAGACTTGACCCCTATTACCGCGGCGTAGCACGAGATAAATCTTTTTGTTTCGACAACATATAAAGGAATAGATGGAACTGGAATTGCGATAAATATATCATATAAGAACATTTTCTTTAGATTTTCACACCAGTTTATAGCATAAGAATATACAACAAATTTTAGTTTTTGACCTTCAAGAGGGTAACAGTTTGAGGTTAAGCTGTCTTTTTTTAAAGCCATTATTTTTACAAAAAAAAAATGTACGCTCCAGTGTGTTGTCATGCGGGGCGCACACACGCTACACTTTAACATTATAAATCTTGATATTTGAGCGATCAGTCCCAGGCTGCTTTATCAATCGAATAATTATTATTATCTAAATGCTCCAACGTGCAAGTGTTAACTTCGTCGCGGTTGTTTTGTTAAGTTCACAGCGTTATCTAACTGTGAAGCACTGGCTTGATTACCGCCGCAAACAGCTAATCCCGTCCCAAGACAGTTGTATCGGATGAAAAGAAACGCCCCAACAAAGGCGCTATTTTATGTAATTGGCGACGGGATGAAAGAAAATTGGTGCGAGATACGCATTGTCAGGCTTGAGGTAGTTTTGGAAAGAAAACTTTGTTGGGAAGACATTAGAACCTATAAGAATGGAATAGAACGGAATAACTTTAGTTTTGCAGACGATACACTACACAAAGTTGAAAAATGTCTACAACAGTAAATACATGTAGGATTGTCTATATGATATAATATCGCCAGACGAACACACCACCTATACGGCTCCACACTTAGCAACCCTTGTATTATGAGAACCGTGCAATGGACTGGGGGCCAACCTAGTATATAATAATTGTATAGATATTAAACATCCATGACTCGGGTTAAACATTCATACTCATGCACAAAGTGTGTCCCCACCGGGATTCAACCCAGGACCCTCGGCGCAGAAAGCAAGAAGCCATATATATGGAGTTGTGATACTTGGTTAGTCTTTCTAATTGCACCATACAAGACGCCATTAAAAGATAATTTAGTCCGCGGGTACGTCGGATCCAGCATCATAAACAATGAAATGCATGTATCTTTATTTGGTCTGTTATCGGTTATCGTATAAGAAAAAGTCAATGTATACAACAAAAATCTATATTAAGTAGATCCTTGGTTAGGGCCTACATTTACAAATTCTATATTTATATCGCCGTCGACATATCGAAAACAATCCGACCCCTTTGACACTAAAATATTTCCCCTACATCCACATAGTGCAGGATTCGAACCAGGACCCTTATTCCAATCTTCCGAGGACTTTACTACCTCGGGCCAAACCAAATTACGTCATATCACTTCACGTGACTTGAAGGTCGGCAGAGAAGCCTTGTTTTATCGCCTCAAAGTCGTGTGCCATGCAATCCTTCAGTTTAGATACAAGTAAGATTTATTTTCGTGTGTAGATTTTTTTGTTTATGCTTTGTTGGTGGGAATTTAATACGTTTTTTTCTCTGACGGCTTGGATATTTTTCAAGAGTTTTATATAATCTTTCAATGGATTTATATTTTGGAGCTATACTGGGGCGCAAGACGAAATGACTTAATAAGCCTGTGAACGTTTCTTACTTAAAAATTACACGCCTTATTGTAGATCTCCCTCGCCTCGCCTCGCTTCCTCTTAAGTAGAGGCCAAACCCAACAGTGAAGCATCGGCTCAATGCGATGTAATATTCATATCTACTTATTCAATATTATGAATATACAAACAGTCTTATAAATGTCAACAAAATAAATTCGTTTCACTTCAATAGCCGGTATTCAAATTGTAATAAAGTTAACGAAACTGACTTCATTCTGAATTAATTAGCAAAGTTCCACAAGAATTTGTTTGATCATTGTTATTCCGTTATGAAATAAGGAGAGGTAATAAAACCGTCGCTATGCGTATTCTAAATTAAACTTTCAGGATTACTTTATAAAAAACCGTCTTTTTGTCATTGACCACTTTAATTTCAGACATTTCCATACCGACAATTACGTTTTCAAGACGGTTTTGACATGTCAAATTGAAAAGTAAATGTTTGGTAATACCTACATCGTAAAGGAAATTAAGATCTCTACATATTTGTTGGGTTAAGCGCATTTTTCATTATATTTTATGTTAATATATATTATTATAAATAAATATAACATCGACGTGTATTGAATAGTAAAAAATAATTTGTCGTGAATGCTCATAAAGTAGGTACATTTCACGAACCCTTATCATCGTCAATGATGGACATAAGACATTAAAATGTCCTGCACCAAACGAGTAACACGTCATCGATAGTAGCGTTATCATAAGTGGAATAAATCAGAACCCATGTAGTGTAGACTATCCTTCAGATAAACGATAATAGAGTGACCGCAATTCAGACTTGCTACTTTTTATATCAATCAAGTCGCAACATATTAAAGTCAATATGCGTAAAGCCGCGTTAAAATAATCAAATTACACATAGACAAAAGAGCTTTGGTCACTTTTTGATCGTGGCATCAGTGATCATAGCTCACTTATTCATCAGCGTCCAATCCAAGTTGCCTTGGACCGCGCTCAACTTTCCAAGTCAACTTGGATATAAATGGACGAAACAAAAGGTGTTAAGTCACAACCAGAACGCAAGTTCAGCGAGTGGGTTTTCCTCAAGTATCCCGTTCTTCCGTAGTACTGACCAATGCAAATTAACTATGATAATATGTGCCAACCGCTCTTTGAGTGAACTCCTATCAGACCTACTTCGTCCATATAGACTTTGACTGACTCTGATCTTCTTACCTCTAGAAAGAGGGATGGTATTGACGTCATTTTCTCCCTAGGATTTTTTATTGCTATTGTTATCTGGGTCAACTTCGACTTCACCCTGTTTTATATTTACCCGATATTGATAGATATACATACCTGATTTATATTTGATATTTACTTGGAGCGATTGGTATCTGCCCTCTGAATTCCATCTAGCGGGACTACGGATGACCCACGAATAAGGGCTATGTCAGACTGCAAAGAGGTGAAGTTGCTACTAATTCTCTCGTTTGTATACCGCCGCTGGGTATAAGACTACCTACGCTAGTGTTTAAGCTCTAATCAGTGAATCACAATTGGGGAAAACCAATCATTAAAGCTGTTATCACATGCTGTGTTAACCATACATGACGAATAATATAGTTTTATTAGGTATATTAATCACGTTTTATCTCTAATACGTAATGGAGAAAATATTTTTTATCTATATCCTATGTCAGAAACTTTATGCGGGGACATTGATTTGTTGACACAGCCTGTAATCCACACTAGGCCAGTAAGAAGATATGAATACACCTAGCATTGAAGACAGACCTGTGCCCATTGCTCAGCAGTGGGTCGTCAAAAACTTCTTTCTTATTAAATTCTTCAATGATCAAAATACACTAAAATATGTTGCATAACTGCCTGTAGCATTTTGTAAATATTTTTCTACCGTTTTTTAAATACCTAACAGAATAAATGCAAGTACTTTTAGAAGTAGTTTTTTTTTATTGTTTTACCAATTTAATTATTAATGTAAATAAATTAATATTAAGTACAATAGGTAATAATTTAAGATTAAAATTAAAATACACTTACCAGCGAGCTCTTCACATACAGGGTGTCATAGGACTCCGCCTTCGACGACACATTCCTCAGCTTACATGGTTTCTTCAACGGCGGTGGCGGCTGCCCCTGTTTGTGCGAGGGAGACGCCTGCTGGTTCCCAACCCCACCGGACACGTGATTCGAATTAGCTTTATTCTCCTTCTCTTTCACTAATTTACTGCTATGCGTTAAATTGTTCTTGGTGAAATTGCCGAGCTGTTCAAACATGCTCGAGAGATGTTGGGACATCATCTTGGTGGTCAGTGCAGTTTCTTTGGCACTGATGAGGTACGCTTACTGGTCAGCCGAAGCCGTGCATTCGCGTGTACATTTCTGTCTCACATTGTGCGCTTTTTCATAAATTTGTGAAATTTTAATGTAATTTGTTGAAATGAAAATTCGACTTTGATCTAGGATAGTTCTTTTTTTTTTGTATAGCCGACATAAAATATATAACGTCATATTTATTGGTGTACCAATTATTGGTGTATTATTGTTTGAAACGTTAAGTATCCAAACTGCATTTGTTCGTTTAATCTGTGCAATCGTCACGTGGCGACCATTGGGTACATTTAAATTTAACTTGGTATTTTAATACCTTATAATAATATCTCCAGACGAACTCACCAACTTTACGGTCCGACACTAAGCAACGTATGAACGTACTATATATATGTATTATAGGTACTGTACAATGGACTGAAGCCGAACCCAGTATATAATACTAAACATCCATGACTCGGGTACAAACTTTCCTGTTCATCACACAGAGTTTGTCCCTACAAGTATTCGAACCCGGAACCCTCGGCACAGAAAGCAGAATCACTACCAACTATGCCAAATTCTTAAATGTAGTCTGATACTTTAGGCACCGAAAAATCAAAAAGTTTCCACGGGGTAGCCAAGTAAATCCACGCAGCAATATTCATTGGCACAGCTGTTAAATTAATAATTACAAGCTTGCTTTCAAGAACTATTTACCATATCGAAGTTTCGTAAATGAGCTTGGTTCGAAGCGCGTTGGAACGAGGTCGACGCGTTGAACAATGACGTCACAACAGCGATACTGTCACAGCATTCCGGTGGCTCCGAGGAAACTTGTCTTAGCCGAGGCATTGGTGGCTGGGTTACATTTTCTATGTTTCATTCTAAATATTTAATTTAAACTTGTGAAACATTGTAGCAAAACCGAAGTTAGAGCCCATTATTTTCTAATTCGTAACCCTTCACCGAGTTTTGTGTCTAACAAACCTTACTAAATTTAACCAACTCCACCAAGAAAAGCGATGCATCGTATAGTGTTGCTAGTGTTACTGAATTTTAATGTTAAACTTTGTTGGCCGTTTGTTGTGTAGTTGCAGAACTTGTGAATCAACAAGTTGGATAGGCTGTCGGCTCTCATTGCGCCAACTCTCGCACTTAGCACTTAGTTTACGTTCCGCCTCGTTATTTAGTTACAATCATATTTCAACGTTAATTCATTCATTCTGCATGTGATCTAAATTCAAATTCAATTCAGGGCTGGCAGGTATTTATTGATTTATAAAATGTATAAATTAAAAACAAAAATTCTTTAAAAATAAAAATGTATTCCAAAATTAAAAAGAAAACACTGACTTATAACACTTCCAAAGTCGTCGTTCGTCGAAACGACGAATTTCCTCAAATATTGTTCAAAGAGTAAAAAAGGAAATTGAGAAATAAAAAATTGAGGCGATATTTTTTCGAATGGAAGTGATTCGGACAAAACAAAGGGGTCCGCCGTTATAATAGGGCGTCCAGAAAGTTGCGTCAAAGGGCGGATCGCGGGCAAAGTTGCCCTTATCTCGCCATGTTTCATGAAATCACACTTATCTACTTTCGTATTGATTGGAATCTTATCTATATATATTAGTTAATTATTATAAGTTACAGAAGGTTATCAGCTGCATTGTTATGATATACTGCGTTTCACCAACGGCATTAATTCTCATCGACGATCACAAAAAAAAAGAGATTAAGGACCAAAAGCACCCTTTAATGTGAGGGGAAACCTTTTCTATAACTCAGAACCATTCCCTTTACCTGACCCATGAAGAGATCCCTAGAAAAAACCCTATACCCGAGTTTCGAGTAGGTCAAAGACGGCACCAATTAAAAAAAAAAACAAAATTAAATTGCACGAATTTACGCAACGCCAAATAATTAATTTAAATAACTCTAAATGGCTTTAAATGAAAACAAATACCACTTAAGCGACGTACAAATCTCAAAATAAACTGATTTATAACTTGGACTTATAATGGATAACTTAAGATAACGGTTGCGTTGGAAGATAAACTAATTCTAGAAGGGACTTTAAATATTTGTATCCATGTCAGTTCGGTATTTGTACGGAGAGAATGAAGGAAGCTAAGTTAACCTTTATCAGGAAAACTGCTTGTGTGAGTGTTTCGGAGAAGTGTGCTCACAAATGCTATGGACCCTTGTATTGTTTGGATGGTAAAGCAGCCTGGGACTGATCGCTCAAAAAACAATATATATAATGTTAAAGTGTACCGTGTGTGCGTCCCGCATGGCAACACACTGGAGCTTACTATTGTATTTTATTTTGTAAAAATAATGAATTTAAAAAAAAAGACAAGCCAGCTGAGTTTCTTGCCGGATCTTCTCAGTTGAGGTCGCGTTCCGATCCGGATGTAGACTTAAGAAAAAAAAATTTAATGACAATTTGTAAGTGCCCCCGTAGGCCTATACGAAAAAAAGATTGCGGTAGATGTATGATGAACATTGTAATAAAACTTTGAATGGAGTAATTCCTAAATAGTCCTACTTGCTTCCGAACAAATGTTTGAGGAGGTGTAAGGTTAATAAGTACTTATTGTAATGTAGCTATGGAAAGATCATTGTGTACAGCGATCATAATTTGATTCTATCGCGTAGCGAAACCCCGAGCATAACTATTTCCATTGCGCATTCAACGACCTTGAGCTTTCTTATGAGAGCCACAATAAGCGACTATATCTCAGGTACCGTATGACGTCTCTCGCAGCACACACTGACTGTAAACCTTCGTTTTAAATATAAGTACTTGGTACGAAATCTACAAGGATTTACTAGAACCATAAAATATAAAGGAACATTAAAATATCAATAAAAAAGGGCATCGCCATAAAATCCGATCCGTTCTGTCATTCGAACACATCGCCAGAATTCTTGATCTTCCACAAATGGTAATAAAACACCGAAAAACTATGGAGGTGCGTGAAGAAACGAAGAAAACTAAGACTTCCCATTATATTAAGGAGATGTCTTCAAACGAACCTGCGCACGATCATAATAACCAAAGTAGCAGTATGAATACCAAATATGTAGTTGCGTTATAAAATGCAAGACACATGAATATCTTATTAGGTTGATACGTGTTTTGCTTACGCGAAATGAAAAAAATGCCGTAGAATTTCACCTGACAGACGAAGCTCTCGCAGCTTTAGCACGCCAGCCTCGAATACCGAGCTCATTAAAGTTTGAAATCAACTTGGTAATAATATAATATAATGATGCCTAGGTATTCAGTCCATAATCATAACACAAGGGGAACAGACTTGTATAGTGAAATATTCGCATGTAATACGCAAAATGCAAGTGTTTACACGTTAAACACATTTTTTTCGGTTTTGTCTAGGGTTTAAACACATGGAAAGGAATAATATACCTATGACGACCTGATTAGCGCATTCGGTAGGGCGAACCCAGGATCTTGATACAGAAAGCAGGGTTTCTGGTGGTGGCGAATCCTGGTAGGGACAAACTTTGTGTGATGAGCACGTATATTTTTACCCGAGTCATGGTTGTATTTATATAAGTATTATATACTGAGTTCGCCCTCAGTCCATTGTACGTTGCCCATAATACAAGCATTGCTTAGTGTGGGACCGTGTAGTTGGTGGGGTTGTCTGGCGATATTATTATTATCATTATATACATTACCTACCGCTACCTAAATCCTACTTATTTGAAGAGGGGCATGCCCTTTATAGGCAATGGGCTCGCCGCCTATTACATTGGGACCAAATAGGTACAATCGGCGAAAGCCAAAAACAAAGATCAAACCAAGACTAGGCGAAGTAATCATCAAACTGTTGTTGTTTGCCAAGTAACACCTTTCCTCTGAGATACTAATTAGCCCCGAATTTATCTCATCATGAATCAATATTATAATATAATTTTATACGTACACATCTTCCACAAAGTAATATTACTTTCTGTTTTGTAATTGACACTTCTGATGAAGCTGTCAAAAATGATCTATAGGCAATAATTGCGTAGAGCCAAATAAACATATCGTTCACGAAATTAGGTCTCGCAAGTTTTGCAAAGAAATTGGGTAGGTAATATTTATTATCTACTTACAGTAAAATAGTATGTAGATAGTAATGAAGAGCATAGACAACGTATACATTTAGGGGTACATATATATTGTAATAATAAGACCCACAAAATAACTCGAAAAAAATATCGACCAAGTTTTATTCGACTGAACTGGTTCATTTTACGAGTGCCTATAAAAATATCGTGATTGTAAAAGCATGTCCGTTTGTGGATATAACAGTTTTTCTAAATGTAGGTAGATCTACCTACATTTTTAATTTTTTTTTGCTTAAACTACCCACACTGAAGTTTTAAATTCTGAATTCTAAAACTGACAATAGTGGTTCGAATAACATTCTAACAATGCAAAAATATGAAAATGAATATACAAAACCTGTATTTATATAATTAGGCCCGTAGTTAATAACATTGTCAACTGTTGAAATTTCAGTTAAACACTCAACTCACTTAATTCAACTGTTGCAAAAGTGACATTGACATTCGATCATGAGCCGATATTGATAGCAGACTCAGGGTCTCTTCAGTGTGAATTTCAACATCTATGAGTATAATTACCGAATTCCTTTTATTAACTAATAATTCACGTATAAAATACTAGCTGTTACCCGCGACTTCGTCCGCGTGGTATTTAACAAAGACACAACCGTTGGGAACAGCCTACTTGCGCGTTCTGAGCCCGCGGAACGCATTGCAGGTTGTTGCTATCAAACTTAATCAGGCGCAGCGCTGCAAAATTGGTTTTAATTTTTTTTCGTGAGATCCTATTATTTTTTCTAAAATAAAAGTAAGTTAAGTTACTCCTTGTTACACCAGCTATCTGCCAGTAAAAGTCCCGTCAAAATCGGTCCAGCCATTTCAGAGATTACCCGGAACAAACAGACAGACAGACAGACAAAAATTGTAAAAAATGTTGTTTTGGTATAGGTACAGAGTATACATCCAAATGCACTTAGTAGAAAGCGGTTATTTTAATATTACAAATATTACAAACAGACACTCCAATTTTATTTATATGTATAGATTACAAACAGACACTCCAATTTTATTTATATGTATAGATTACAAACAGACACTCCAATTTTATTTATATGTATAGATATGTAAATTGTTTCATTTCAATATTTAGTGGTGTTCCATCGATTACCTACCCCTGATCGGATTAAATAAGGTCTTGCGCGTTTATCACATTTATAGCCTGGATGACGAGGGCTTAATACGCACCAACCGGTGCGTTAGGGGCAGCTAGGAGGGTTCAAACTAGCTCAAGATCAATAGAGTAGGGAGCTGCCTTAACTTGGATAGTCACGAGAAAAAGTCTTAACGGCTAAACAAATATAAGTACTAAGTAACACAATATTATGCTAAACATTTTGAAAAGATAAGACTTCGTCCAGCGTTTCCTATATATCCTCATATTGCATTACAGCGCCGCCGCCCGCCCTGCGGCTACCTCGCGAACTAATGTAGCATGCATCACGTTAACGAAGTCTTCGCTAAATTTTATAGGTCAAGCTGTGGATACTCTCCACTACCATTAATGCTGTCTTTACTTAACTTTAAGTTACGCTTTATTCGGAGAATCGTTTTAAAGTTACGTTAATAGATCATTATTTTTATAATAATTTGGGACTGACGTAGAAACATTCTAGGTAAAAATGAAGACACCATGGTTGGTTAATGAGCAGGCCGCTCGAATTACCGCAATAGGAGGTTGGTTCAATTCTCGTCTAGGCAAATTTCGAATATGATCTTTCGATAGTTGTTACGTTACGCATATTACAAGCGTCGTTTAGTTTAGGTCATGGTTGGGCTGTTCGTCTGGCGATATTCATTAACAGTAATGGACGTATGACGTCATGACGGTTTTAAATCGTCCGGGTGATCCCCATTCAACACGTCATTTTATTGGGTATAAACTCAATACGTTAAGTACCTATCTATTTATTTATTTTGTAAACGTATTGTAGCGCGGTTAGGGGATTTACAGCTTTTGTCATTTCAGACCAGCGAATATTTCATACTAATATTGTTAAAACTTGCGCACTTTTAGCCTTCTGCCTGATCTAAACCTGGCCTGTCCTGACGGCCTGATTAGGTCAATTTGTAGTGACCCTGCTCTCTGTGCCGAGAGTCCCGGGTTCGAATCCTGGTAGGGGCAAACATTATATGATGACCACGAATGTTTGTACCCATGTTAATGATATTTAATATCGCCACAGTCAATTGCATGGTACCAATAATATACGCGTTGCTTAGTTTGGGACCGTAAAGTCGGTGTGTTCGTCTGGCGGTATTTATTTATTAATTTAATTAGTGTTGCTCAAAGCAAGAGCAAAGTGATTCTACTAGATTCTTGCGTTACACATTACTTAAAACCAGTTTTTTTATGTTTAATAGAATAGAACCCTATGATAATCTATTATTGTCTATAATTACGTGATCTTTGTCTCTGTCTTGTGAAATTACAAGAGCAAGGTACCAATACTTTGGGCAACATGGGCATTTTATTAAACCCAGATTCGTTCGAGTCCGCGTGCGTGAGGATTTCTTTCACTATCCCGCGGTAAGCCATTCATTTCCCTAAACTTACGGATTCGATTTCCGAATGGCAAAAGTTATGAGACCTAACTATATCATAATAAATAATGGCTTTATATGGATTTTATTGGGGTCTGCCTGCGTGCTATTTTATGGCAACCATGTTTGCTTCATATGGTATCATTTAATTGTTATGTAATAACAAACGCTGTGTGTGGCCCTATCAAAACGAATTAAAATCGGCCTATGATCGTTGATTTATAAGGCTGCGTATACACTAATTTTAAACATTTTGATGATTTTTTTTTCTTATCGCGTTTAAATAAATAGAGATTTTTCACTGCGATTCACATTTGGGTGGCATTGTAGTTCTAGTCCGAACAGTTAGTTAGATTATTTACGGCTATACAAGGTGTAACTTTAGTAGTGTAAAATATTTTAACAGGTACATCAGTCGGTATACAGATAACATTCCCAAAGAAATCAATCAAATTATTAGACATTTTAAAATAGCATCACATACTAAGTGCGCGGTGAAACGCTACTGGTTCGCCTTCTTTAAATAAATCAAACTTCATTTACGCATTCATTTTATACAGCAACGTGATTGATATGACCTACTCATTCAACCCTTAAAATATTTGACACCATTTCTGTTACACCTTATATATGTCGCCTAATAACGTCAACGCCCTATAGAAACTATAAACATACACAAATCAACCTAGTAACAATATATAAGAACAACCTAATTCTGATAATGTTTGCAAAGTACAAAGTAATGAAGTTTATGGGATGAAATAATTACAACGTGGTTCGAGTTAGACTGGTGATAAAGATACAACAATTAGAAATTGTATTTCGTCTGCCATCATTGCCCGCTGTGCCTACGCAGCTTGGATGGATATGTAGCCTTAACTAGGCAATGGTAGCCACGATGTTAAAATAAATTGATCTATATATAGACTGGTCATCTAACTACAGGTACCTACAATGTATTGTAATCCATTTTTTAAACTACGTCATTATATTTATTAATATCGTTCTCACTATTATCAATCGACCCGCTATTATGGTTACGATACAAACATCGCGAGCCCATTGACGTCACACCGCCAATTTTGGGCATACGGAACCTCTAATGTGACATTATTAGGGTACCGTACGGTAAAAAAAATATCAATTTGAAGGGAAAACTTACTAAGCTGTTTTTCGGGTTAATGAGAACAAAAACATGGGAAACTGTGTTCATTATGGTATTCTAAGCGATTTAATTGTGTAACCGCAATTATTTTGTTTAATACGTTTTAAATAAAGCCTGCTTATTTATTTTTTTATAGAATAATATATAATATTTAATTGCCGAAATAATGACATGTAATTTTAAATTGATAATTTTTAAATGATGTCCTTTGCTTTTATTTATATTTCTTTAATATCATACTTGGAATAACATTTAATTAATAATTTAAAGTGTATACTATTTCCTAACAGTAAAATATAAGAACTATTTCGATGGAACGAATATGGACATTATAAACGAGTTTTGCCCATCAACGGCGACCCGGCAACAAAAAAAATAACAAACCAATATTTGAGCTGTGTTCATAATGTATGAAGTAATAATTCATAATGTAGAAATAATAAAAAAGGAACACACCAGCTATACGGCTCCACACTTAGCAACGCTTGTATTATGGGTACCGTGCAGTGGACTGGGGGCGAACCCAGTATATATTACTTATATAGATATTAAACATCCATGACTCGGGTACAAACATTCGTGCTCATTACTCAAAGTTTGCCCCTACCGGGATTCTAACCCGCGACGTTCGCCACAGAAAGCAGGGTCACTGCCAATTGCGCTAATCAGGTCGCCAGGAAATATGAAGTCTATAATAATAATTATATACCTGAGAATTGATAAAATTAATTTGAGTACTTAATAATATAATCAAATGACTTTTTAAATTATAATTATTTGTTTGGTCATTTGACCCAATCAAATCAGTACTTTTATACTTTTTTTTTTTAATTAATGGCCCATTATATTATGTTTGTGAATTAATATCCAAATATGTGTGTATTTAATGCAGAATTCTTATTAGAATATGCGAATATTGCTGAATATTCTGTATCGTTATTTTAAAACAGTAGTGTTTTGTTCGAATTTATTATTCTGATGAAGTTATGCCAAGTTTTAAAAAGAGTTTTGGAGCAAAACAATACTTTTTAAGTATCTACCAATTTAAGGCGTCTACTTTAATCGTAGTATAAATTATTGTACAAATTATTAGTAAGTCGTATTAAAAAAATATATACTTAATCTATTTACCTACATAACAGACGAATTTTCATTCAACAAACAACTTTTATTATTTCGCGAAACTTTTACCAACTTGTTTAGTTCGGTAACTTTTTTCTGGTATTTTTATACGGCAAAAAGTTCAATGTGCACTACGATGTTATAGATTATGCGAGGATCCATTCGGTTCGCGTCCGCATGTCACAGAGGTACCGCGAGAACTGATGGTCTTCGGTGTCCGTGGCTGCTGCCGACAACATCGGAGGCAAGCATTTCTTCAGCGCGTCCAACACGCATGCGCGTGCAAGCTCCGCCTACCAAAACTTTTTGAACAATCTTGTACTAACTTTTTATTTATTTCAAAGATCTTAACCACCATTTTTAATGTTTTTTTTCTGTTAAGACAAATATTATTGATGTTTAGAATTTATTTATTTAGTTTGTTAGTAATAATAAAATTGTATAAAATTAAAACAGCTCATTGAACAGTACTTCATAAATTATAAGTCGAACTGTATTGGCTATTGATGTAATCAAGTTTTCACATAAAAAGGTTTTCATAAAATAATATATGTTAACTACGTAGGTTACGTAGGTATCTGGTAAATATTTTTTATTAATTATTTATATTATAAATTCCACGTTATTTTTTATTTTATTTTATTTATTGAACACAAAACAGGTTACAATCAAGTATGCATTAATGGTGACATGGAATATAGTTGCTTAAATATAATTATAACCCAAAAACTTGTGTTTACAAAATTATACAATTCACGAGATAAGTAGAAGTTAAACTTAGGCACTACTAATGTACTATAACATACTAATGTACTATAACATACTTAATACTAAATGTTAACAGACATTTAATTAAAATACATAGGTAAGTGTGGGAAGTTAGGCGAATGCTATAACTATTGTTTGAGGATGTTATGGATTTGTCTCTTAAGTTATTGTTATTGCCAACTATTCATTATAATGAGGAATAAGTAAGTAGATGTACCTACATAATACATTCATGTAACAGTAGAGCGCTCATATATAAAATATTCATAATACATATTATGATACAATATGTATTTATATGTAAATATGTATTTGAGTATCATAATACATATTATGATACTCAATAAAATATACTGATAAGCATACTAGAATCTCAGAATCTGAGAAATTCATAATTCTCCCCCTCGGTTTCAAGTGAAATTGACTTCGAAGCTTTCGGAAGCTCCTAGTGTTTGTAGAACGTTGTCTTAAAATTTTAAGGTTTTTTTTAAGTCTTTTTTTATTTTTCAATAAAATGTATGCGTATACAATCTCCAGTGTTTTATTTCGTCGTGTTTCCTACAAATTATCTCCACCAAAAAAACATTACTTTAGAATATTTCCACAGTATACAACCCCTCGCGTGCCCAAGAGCATTTCTCAGCGCGAAATGTTGCAAAATAAACACCCCTCTTAGCCCTTTCAGTGCCTTTTCATGGCATCTTAGAACAAAATAACAGTGCGCTTCGGTTTTAAACTGTTCTGATATATCATTAAACACAACGGCGACCCAAGTTCGGAGAGATTTAGAATGTTGAGTGCTCACTTTAAGGAAAATCCTCAAGCATTCTCTTGAAATGAGCATTTAACTACGTAGTATAATGCTCGTGCATTCGATTATTATATTATTGAGCCAACCTTACACACGTTGGGCCCATGCTCTAACATGCAAAGAGGAACGCGCCTCAAAAAAATACAAAAACCGACTTCCAAAACATTTAGTACAATATAAATAATAAATAATTGTCTATTGTTTCGAGTCAAAACCAAGTCAATCTATTTTCACTTTAGTCACGGAATTTCTAATAGTCACTGAACAAAATTATTGTGAACTGGAAAATGGCTATGGCGAGACGAGTTCAACTACGGAAGACTAAAAATACATAAATTTGTTCACAAACCAATACTGTATGTTCAAAAACATGTGAACGCGCCCTCCCACACAGAAGCCGGATATCATTCGAAGATTTCCCCCCCGTCAACAAAAAAAAAAGAAGGACAGAGGTGTTTGACGTCCTAGTGTCATAGTTTGAACTGGGGTACCCTTTTATTTAGTAAATAAGATGGTTGGTTTAAAGCAGCCAAAACATCGGGAACGTAAAAACAAAATAAACGCGATAAAATCCACAAAATAATTTTAATTTCAATGTGTAGTATTCGCGTAAATATAAGAAATCATTATGATATTAGTTTGCAACGTAAGCGCATTTCTGCATTTAACTAGCACGCGTACCATAAGTACTTCTTCTTAATTCTGTCAGTCAACCCACTGCTGGGCATATACATCTCCTCTTTCACACCAGTCATTCCTGTGGTATACTCTGATCACACATGTACCAGCTATCCCCCTGACATCATCATCATCATGTCATCAGACCATCTGGCCAGTATTCTGCTTCTTCCCCAACACCCCGACTAGGTACCATGCATACGGCCCCTTCTAGGTATCGTTCGTCGTTGTAGTTTAAAGAATCTGCATCGATAATATCTTATTCTAAATCTTGTTTATTCCAACAACATTAAGTGTGATCAAGAAAATAAATGATTTATGGCGCTAGTCTTTATTCAGCGGCTCATGCCGATAACTTTTGTAATACAGTGGAAGTTAAGTAAGCTTCGACGTCCAACTTCGATCAGACACGATGAGCCAAACAAAACATGAATATGCGTATCGTGAAATGTCAATACTAACTGAACAGGTACTAGAGACACTACTTGGGTTAAAGAACAATGCCTCCGGATCTATGGATCCCCGTAAAAAGTTATCATCAATATTTTTTTTATTTTAGACACCTATCCTGTTAACTCCCGCAATGTATCTAATAAAAAAAAATACTCGGGTTTCGGAGTTATTTTAAAATAACGTGAACTGTATCGGAAGTGCCTGAGCTGCGAGTTCCACCGTTTGCCGCAAACGACAGTTATTGACGTTAAAGCAATTCGAAACAAACTTTGCTATAGAAATACGAATTCGAACGTAGCAAAGAAGCGAGGTAAACTTATCAACTTTTAAAGCCAAAATTAAATTCCGAATTCAAAACCTACATTCGCGTGTTGTGGGTTCAATTCCCGTTTGAGAAAATTCCTCCAATCCATTATGAGGTATCCAATACAAGCGTTGATGTTCTGGATTTAAACATAATTATGTTTATAATATAAATTTCAAACTTTATCTTTGTTACATCATGTAGTTAGAGTCTAACCATTTAAATGCTAAATGGCACCCCCTGTAATGAGAAACTCTACAATGAGAGCAATTGCGTTTTTACGACACTCATAGTGTTGTATCTCGTATGTAGAGATGGGGTTTAGCGATAATTGCAACAATATATAAAATATGTAACATGTAGTTGAGTTTTTCTAGATACTTACATATATATTATCGATCTATCTACAGATCTAATCCCAATCTGTACACAGGCTGATTCAATAAGGATTTACTAACCTTTGAATTTGTTCGTTTTCGGTGTATCAATATCCGTGACTTAGGTATAAGCATTCGTGCTCATCATGCAAGGTTTTTCACGCTGAGATCCGAACCCGGGACCCCTGGTACTAAAAACAGGGTCTCTACCAACTGTGCTATCAGGTGGCCGTTGGTATATTTTTTTTATTTACTTTTCAAAAATTATTTTATTTCATAGCCATATTTATGTCATTTTAAAGGATTATAAAATTTTGCTATTCTTTCGGGTAACTTAATATCTGACACTATGAAGATTCCACAACTTTGAGTACGTACCTACGTAGTTTAAGATATCTACTTAATACAAAAGCTGTATAAACCATTTTTATTAGCCCTAGAAGCGCAAACACCTTGTGATATAAACCTCAGAGCTAGACTTTACAGCTAAACGATAATAGAACGTAGCTCTGCCAAAAAGTATAACATTAAATACTATGGACAATGTCGCTGTTACACGAAGATAAGCCTTAAGCAACCATTTCAACGGTTATCTGATGGCTCAGCCCGGACGTGTTGTGAGTATAATTTTTAGGACACATAAAACGTTATATGATTTTTAATATGTGTGTACTTACTATGGTTTTGATTTTGAGTGTGTCCGAGGCAGTTGATAGTGACTGCATTATCTTGATGAAAATCTTGCCCTTAGCACCAATGATATTCAATTTTTTACACTCATAAAATGATGATAGAAGAATTAAATATTTAACTAATTATATAAATAGAATCCACATTTTTCCTTATTATGGTTCTTGTTTTCTTAAAAAAAAGGAAAATGTTGAAAATGCAATAAAACATTTCTTTCACTGTCTATCGACAATTGCGATTCGAATTGAACGGGCTGTCAAATGAATGAAGCGAACAAGACGCCGCGCGCCGCTTACATTGAATATGAGGAAAATTGGGGTCTTGTATTAATAACGTATAGGAAAACAAATCAATATTTAAAAGCAATAAAATAAACACCATCACGCCTCTAATTCCCGAAGGGGTAGGCAGAGGTGCGTGCAAATATAACACTGTCTTGATATATGGAGCGAAATCCCCGCATGACATTTCGACGCATTATTTTCCCCATATATTTGTTCCTAGGCTAATAGCAAATGGCCTCAGCCCCTATAACATTGGGGCCACTATTGTTGAGTGACCACCATGTGTGTGTCCAACTCTAAATTTTCCATATACCCCATAATGGCGGTAGAGATGTGATAGTATGCTATATTTCTACAGATTCCTTTTTATTAATTTTTTATAACCAACCAACCCATCCCGCCAACCTGCACTGGGACAGCGTGGTGGACTATGGCCTAATTCCCTCACAATGAAGGGAGGCCCGTGCCCAACAGTGGGACATGAACAACGGGCTTGTATTATTATTATATTATTTTAATAACGGCCGAACTGTAATAACGTTATCCTATATTAATTTAACAAAGCGGTTATCATTATAAATACTCGTACTTAATTGATTGGATTCGAGTGATCTCGTGAAACACTCGACATTGTAATATCCCTCGTTTCAATCAAATTTCCACAATGAATTTCACTTTGGGCAATCAATAAGTAATCAATCGCTTTGCGGTTTTATTCTCCTTCATCTAAATTATAACTTACTTTGATAGTGAATGTTTATGTATAGTTATAGATGACTATTTAATTGATCAAATATACCAGTGGTGCGTGGCCCGACCGTTGCTTTGGTAAGCAAAATTTTTAGCTGTCACCTCACAGCCTTTCAATATAATTTTACTCTACTACGAATTCTATAATGGATGTTATGCAATCTGGAACTGTCGTGATATTTCAATGCTAGGTACTTACATAATTGTAAAAGTATAATACTGTATTGTATTTTTTTTATAATTCCAGCCCTTTTTAATGTCCCACTGCTGGGCACCGGCCTCCCCTCAATGCGAGGGGGATTAGGCCATAGTCCACCACGCTGGCCCAGTGCGGGTTGGCGGACTATATTAATATATTCCTGTATTAATAGACATCAAACTATCGAGTAAAAAGGTCATAAATGTCTCCAATCAGACACAAAGCAAACTATGTCAGGGGTCAAGATGAACTAGAGTTTGTAATCAGGCAGTACACACAAAAGCGGTCGTCTTTTTTTCCATAACAGATATTAATGCTCTCCGTACGGTCGTCACACTCGGTCTCAGTTGATCCGACCAAGCAAGCAAACATAACACATGTTGCTCTGACAGATTGCGTACACAGATATACAAGGCTCGTGATACTGGATGTGACGCAGTCTTTATATATATATATATATAAAGACTTTATATATAAAAGTCTTTATATATATTATATATATATATATATATATATATATATATATATAAATATAAATATAAAGCCTGCGTCACTAGTTAGTCACTAGTCAGTTAGCTATATATATATAAATATATAAATCAATGTTTCAGGATTCGGTTTCTTAATAAGGTCGTTTACACATTGTATAAAATGCTTTCAACATATTATATTCGACATATACATAGCTATTTTATACATGTTCTATCTAATACAAGTTTGCATTGTATTTATTTTTAATATAATTTTTATAGAATAATACGTGTTTATTTATTTAGTTTGGTTGGACGACCGTGTCGCTCTCAATTAAAGACAAAAAAGGTTACGCTTTGGCAATACACAAATTCATAAAAATATGCAAATTTAGCAGTATTAGGATTTTTTCTCTTATAACATAATTTACTACGAAGCACTTTTTTCAAAGAAAAGTGCTTTGGACCAAAACTTTGTATAGGTTATTATTATAGTAGCCATCTGCTATACGGACAATATATTATGTGTCCTTACCTATTTAATTTAAAAATAAATTATTAAATATAAGTATTCAGTCATGATTATGGAATGCCACATCCAGATGCTATTGATCTTCGTTCGCCGATAAATGGGTCGTAAACTGAATGAAGAACTCCCCAGCGGCCATGGGACAAGAAGTATGTGACGAACTAGTGTTATTCCCCCTTTTATACATACTAAGATACATAGGTAAATATATAAGTAAGTATATAAGATAATAAGATACTCCACCAGCACGTCAAGTGCGAGCTAACCGTATACTTTATAGTCTACCGTATTTAGACATTTTGTATGGAGAATTGAAAAGCGCCTCTTGCGGACGATATTTAAAACTTTCAATTCTCCATACAAAATGTCAAAATACGGTAGACTATACGGTTAGCTTACGAAAAATGATACACTTGATGTACTGATGCTTCCAAGTTTATTCATTTACCTGCCCTTATGTAAAGGTAAGTGGCTGCTATCCGCTGACTATGAGATCCCTGGTCCGGTTCACAGGTTTCACAAAACAAAACAGCCCCCATTACAATATATTGAACGGCAAAACATTATATATTTTTACTGTGTTAATACCTTAAAAGAGTTATATTCCCGTGACGTGAGCGCGGTGTAAACCCACGCGTCCCTTATATCAGCCAGTGGCTCAACATCCGAGTTACGACGGAGATAAATGTAACCGAGTCCCGAGATAACACCTTACAAGTACGATATATATTCACAAAAGGTTCAAGCAATTTTTCTTTAATTACAAGCAACGACCTCATTGGTACAGTTGGTAGTGACACTGCGTTCTGTGCCGGGTTCGAATCACGGTAAAACATTGTATGATGAGCACGAATTTTGAACCGAGTTATCGATATTTTATATCTATATAAGTAGTTATATACTGGGATCACCCGTCACTCCCTAGTACCCATTGTACAAGCGATACTTAATTTAAAAAGTATACGGTCTGGCGATATTTATTTATTTAAGAATTTAATAAGAGTTTTTCAGTTTCAGAAAAAAATAAGGTAATACAGGTAAGTATCGTATCGTCAAAATAGCTAGAGGCTTTTCAAATCCACTTGATTGAAAGTAAGCACTAACATAAAGGGGACCGGTCACCAGTAAGCAGGCTTTGAGCTCTGAATAAAACTTTCCGGGATGCAAAGTTGGTAGAGCGCTTGATTGAAAGTATACTACGGTAGACCATCTGATTAGTAGTGGACTGGGCTACAAATACCGCGTTTAAAAGTAATCAGCATCTATGTCGGCTTCTCGCGCATTAATTTATTTTAAAATGCCTGTTGTATTAATTATCCCTTAAATTTATAGAAAGTTATAATGGATTATAAAGCCATTATAGAATGTCAACATAAATAGCCTTACGTTTGTAAGTTTAACAGAGGAGCATGCTAAAACAGCTGAACGTATGTACTTACTTATGTAAATTTTGGTAGCTATTGAGGTAACCTCAAATTTATATACAGTCATAATAGATTATAATGGCATTATAATGTACTTTTCAGAGGAACAAGTGCGTTTTAAACTTAATTAAGGTTTGTCTTTTTAATAACATACTTAGGTAAATATAACCTTTCCGTTTTGAACGAAGAATATATTATTTTTTTAGCAATTTTATAATCAATTTACAATGAAATACGCAACGCAGGAAATAGAATAAAATATAATTTATAAAAAGGGAGATTAACATGTAAATAGATAATTTAGTTAATTAAACATTGGGTTTTTTTATAAAAATAATATTGATCGTAATAATGCCACACAAATATTAATAGAAAACCTAACTAAGTAATATAAATTCAACAAAGCAATTTGACATTGACGGTTGAATAATATCCCAATCTGTATAAACGCAGCTGGTGTGATTATTTATTGAAATAAATAATAGAATATATTCACTTATTTATTAAAATATTTTTCCTTAGATCGCGTGGCTTAAAGCATTGGGTACTTAAACTGCGGCGTAATTGATTAGTGTACTCTTTGCTAATTGGTAAATTAATAATCTTCATATATATATTATATAGATAAAAAACTCGTGTTAGTTACCCATTTATATAGTACAGGTGCGCCAATTTTTATGTCTGATTTTTTTAGTTTGTCTCCGCCCCTTTGATAAAGTGATAAAACGTCTATAAATACATGGATACAGAGAGGATGTTTCTTCAGTGCAACTGGGCAAACGTCTCTGGAAGGTCAGGGGCACCCCGGGGAACCAACCCCTTATTGCTTCATGTCGAGGTAGTCGACCAATTTGTCTATTCACTCTCTGTCACTCACATTTTGTCTGAATGATGTATACACTGACCTCTATGGTATACATCGCTGGACTAATCATAAGCCCGGTTATCGTGTGCCTATTTGATTTTCGCCATTTTGGCGCTGATAGCGGCAGTGAGGGGGAATGGAACTAATAATAGAGATGGGACAATGATATGATACATCGATAAAAATGTTTATGCTTAAACCTACCCATGCAGTAAAATGAAAATAATTATGATCCATTCCTTTAAAAATGGCTAATGTCCAAAATAGTCGAGTGGTTAATACTAAGATGAAGCAAATAATGATAATGATTAGCCGAATCGCTCATGGGTAGGGTAGGTAATCTTAGGATAAGCCGAAACCGGACTAAAGGGTGGTGTGTGACTAGCTAGATCCTACTTAAATAAGGATCGTTTTTTAATTAGAAATGAGGTAATGTAATGTTGTTTGGTAAGCAATGGAGTAGGTAAGGTATTTATAGAAAATAAAAATCATCAAATTAGTACATGAGTTATGTTTAATAAAACAGTCATCAGAGAAGTGTTTTGAACAGATGTAATCATATTTTTTCGGACGCCAACTAGGCTTTTCAATGTTTTTGAGCCATAATTCTAGTCTTCTATTGTCAGTCGTAAACCTGTGAATTAGTAAACATTGTTTTAAAATAATATGTATTTGATAATAAAAATCTGTCGTCGGTGATTTCCGTTCTTGAAAGTAAATAGATATTAATAGAAAAAAATATCGATAAATGTTATCGACAAGGAACTTTCACAACACTATTGAATTTTATTGTTTATAAAAACCGATACTACAAAGACAAATATGTTATAAATAAGATTAGTGACAGATTTTAAGTGCCTATAATATCAATAGAAATTTTAATTTGTTGAATATTAGCCATAAATTCACTTACTTGTGGAATGTAACCCCACTTCCCTTCTGGTAACGAGTTTTGCATAACACGCACTCTTTCATAGTGTACCTATTAACTAACACAACTTATTAAAGAATTAACTACATTAATACGACACAACAAACTAGTTTAATCGCCTTAAACCCACAAAACCACTTTATAAATAAGGAGACAATGTAAACAAAACAACGGCCATTTGCATTTTACGTCAGATTTAGTTCCTTTCCCCCTCGCTGGGGGCGCTTCAAATAGGCATAATAGATAGCTGTCATTTTAAAGGATATAATTAGTCTAGCGTACTTGTATCATGGACGTCAGTGGATGTATAGCACAAAAAGTAGGCTTGATTTTGTTTATATTTCTGGAAAGGTGTACGTTTTCTTTAGTACGTAATGACAATATCGGGCGGTTCTAATTAAGCAATTTTAAACATTGGTTCTAGTGGAATAACTAACACAATTTTGATTTATATATAAACTCCAAATTTATAGAAAGTTATAATGTATTATAAAGCCATTATAACGATCTTTTTCCTCAAAAAGTTCGCTATAATGCTAGTATAACCCAATAAAACCGTTTATCAATTTGGGGGATTGTTTATAGGCATACACACCATGTTTTTTTTTTTAGCTATTTTCCACGACCGCAGTACTTGCAGCAGAGCAACGGTGTAAAGGCTGATGAACGTAGTGGAAAATTGTCTCCGATGCAAGTTGTTACGTGCAGATATATCGTGTGTGGATGTGGGGAACACTATTATATTTTATACGTATGTGTTGGTCATCTGTTAAATAATAAAAAAGGACTATAGCCCTTGTTGCTACGAACAATGAGAGTAGAATAAGATAGATAGATAGAGAGATAATGAGAGTAAAATTATTTGAGTACTGTTACGTTTTACATCCCTGTGGGTTTCTCCGCTGTGCAGCGAAGCTGGTCCTCCACGATTTTAATTGGGCTCCAAAATTTTCTTCGACCCTTTAAAATTCCTTGGTAATTTCCTTGGTAATTTCATTTTACGTATTTTTTAATTGCTTGCAAGCAATTAAAAAATCCGTAAAATTAAATTACCAAGGAAACGTTCACAACTAGAATGAATCTAATTAACGGAGAGGAAACAAAAAGGTAAAGAGTTCTAATTCCGTTGCAAATTCGCGATGAAACAAAATTTCGTCTGTACATTTGCATAGTATCGCGAGAAAACGGGATGAATAAATTTTCTTAAGAAGTTTTATTTTTTTAATTATGAGTATATACAACATCACGCCTGTAATCTCCGAAGGGGTAAACAGAGGTGCACGGCAATGCACTCACATTTCGCTGATGGTATTTTGGTCCTAATGTAATAGGGGTCGACCCTATTGCCATTATACCGGGCGCTTTCCTCTTCAATATGAGGAGAATCTAAGCAATAGTCCACCATGCTAGCCCAGTGCGGTTTGGTGAAGTTCACACGACTTTTGACAGACGTGCAGGTTTTATCACGAATTTTGCCTTCACTGTACTGCAAGTGATAATCTTTATTCAAAACGAGATTAGCACATGAAAATTCGGAAATCTCAGAGGTGCGGGCCGGGGTTTGAACCTCATTAATTATTAGTATTCATCGTTATCATTATCATATTTCAATACCATATCATGTTGTAACACCGTGCATAAAGCAAATTATATTCATTTCGTTTAGTTATCACTAAATTTATAGAAACTTTTGACCCACCTACAATAGTATTACAAATGTTTTTTTTTCATCCACATATATTTTTGACCATCTTCTTTAAAATCGATTAAAACTTCAGTTATATAATAGTTACTGCCTATTACCTTTTGAATCTAAAAATAATAAAAGAAAATAGACTTAGTAATAAATCTACGAATGTTCGAGATAATAAAAATGGCATTACAATTCTGCTGCTTGAGCATTATTTGAGGGACGTTTGTCACGATAACGCCTCCGGAGAACCCCTCTCTTGTCGCCTTTATCTTATCACCTACAGCCTTAACACGCTTTCCACCTTCCGGTTATATCAGGATATAGAAGGATTATGCTACTCTTTACTTTAAACAAAAGCCTGGTTTATTTTGACAGGAAGGGTCTATATGAAGAATACATTTAGTTGTGTAAGTTATTCTCAAGGTATATTTTCGACAGCCTTATTAGCGCAGTTGGTAGTGACTGCTTTCTGCGCCGAGGGTCCCGGGTTCGAATCCTGGTAGGGACAAGCTTTGTGTGATGAGCACGAATGTTTGTACCCGAGTCATGGATGTTTAATATGTATATGAGTATTATATACTGAGTTCGCCCTCAGTATATTGTACGGTACCCATAACACAAGCGTTGCTTAATGTGGGACCGTATAGTCGGTGTGTTCGTATGGCGATATTTATTTATTTAAAGACTTTTCGATCAGGGCGACGACGACAGCTCCATTATACCTACTTAGTTTGTGTTATACTTTATTTACGGACCGATACCTCAGAGCCCAATACAATATGTAGGGTAAGCAGGATTTTTTTATGTAATCTAACGTCATTGAGAAAACATGTTGTCACTGTTATACATATTTATAAAATCTGTTGTGTGAGAGGGATTGAAGACGCTCACGTACCTAAACGCCACGTAAAAAGGATTGTGGTTGACGTACTTAGAGTTAGCAGGAACTTCTAATGTAATCGTAACGTCATCGAGAAAGCATGCTGTCACATACTTATTCATGTAATCTGTGGTGTGAGAGGGATGGAAGACGAAAGGTTACGTAAATAGGATTGTGGTTAACGTTGGTGACGTTTTATCTTAGTGTAACAGAACCAAGGAAAACGCAACCTTAAGGCTCACAGTTAATGGTCTTACATTGGTACTTAGTCCGAACAAGTAGCCTATGGTATTTGTACAGTAAGCACAAAAGCTGATTTGAGCTCTGTGTTCTCAGCTTTGTTGCAGGAACGTTGGCTATTCAAACTGCCCTACCCTTCGGGGATTGTACCGGATGGGTGAGAAGCTTACAGAAATAATATTATTGTTGCAGCAATACGTCGCCAGGACATGAGTGCCAAGGCTTCAATTCACATTGAGTAAGTAGAGCATGCAGCGGGAAATTAATTGACCAATGGTATCACTTTATTATGACGTTATATAACATTCAATTAGTATATAATTTTGTAGTTGGAGGATTGGATCATTTATGATTTGAACTTTGCAGCTTAGATTTATAAGGGAGTTTCAGATAGTAAGACAGTCAAAGGACAACTCTTATCCAATCCTATTAGCACGTTAAATGGGTGAAATATTCGTAAGCTAGCCGTATACTTTATAGTCAACTTATTTAGATACATTGTATGGAGAATTGAATGTTTCGAATACTGTCCGCTAGAAGCGCTGTTGAATTCGCTATACAATGTGTCGAAACACGAAAACTATAAACTATATTATTCGTAACCTACGAATAATCTCGCACTTGACGTACTGAGCTGTCCCACTGGAAACCAAAGTATTGTGATTATTGAGAAAAACGGGCGAACACACACCCACACATAATTTGTTGCCATAAATAAAAAGAAATATCTGAAAATCGGGTGTGGTGCCTAATCTCAAAATTACGAGTACCTACTTTCCGAAAAAATATTTAACGGCAGTGCCACAGAAATATTTCGTTCAGGTCCGACGAGGGTCGCTTTATCAGCGACAATGACTGCGCAAAACGAACGCTTTTAAAATTCCTCCCTTCGCTTTTACTTGTGTTTGGCATTTTCAAAGTCCTTATAACTGTACACAAAAAAATGTTTGTTGTATAAAACAGCGCGGTCCATATATATATTCGAAGTTTGATTAGCTTTTTAAGTCAGCGGCAGTACCTACTGGCCACATAATATTTTTCAAAAAAAATCTTCATCATATATATAAAAGCAACTCACGCTTGTATACCATGGGGATAAGCAGAGATAACTAATTGCTTGCTGTAATTATGACTGACTAATAATATTAAAATAAGTATAACGAATTGTTCAAGTGGGCGTGTATGGTTTAATTTAAAACTATAATAGACAGTGAGAAGGACCCTCGAGACCGATTAAAACTAAAAACTACATCATTAGATTTTAAAAAGAAAAAAAAAAGAAAGATTAAAAAAAAATATTTCATACTAGCCAGGAATTGAACGCCTTGATTTAGAAAAAAAAGCACTACTGCCATGCGGCAAACTAAAGAAAAGGGAATACTAAACTATACATACCCTATAGAAAAGGAATCCCATTGTCCATAATTTAAGCAAACAGAATGATATACTACCCGTCGATATCGTTGCTCCCCACTTGACATAATTGGCGCTCCATTCAACACCATGAAAACCTATGCATTTGTGATTAAACGGGTTTTTGTTATGTTGATGGCGCGATTTTAAATTCCATTTTTCCATTGTTGTTTTATATAATAAATGTGAAATGGTATAGACTTGGTCGTTTGTATTTAGGAAATGCTTATAGTTTGCAGGGGTAGCAACCAATCATAGAAAGAATGACAATGGGATTGGTCCTTGATTGGTGAAGCGAAACTGCGAATATATTTTTATTTTATTTATTTATTGAACACAAAACAGGTTACAATCAAGTATGCATTAATGGTGACATGGAATATAGTTGCTTAAATATAATTATAACCGAAAAACTTGTGTTTTCAAAATGATACAATATACGAGATAAGTAGAAGTTAAACTTAGGCACTACTAATGTACTATAACATAATCAATACCAAATGTTCATATGCATTTAATTAAAAAACATAGGTAAGTGTGAGAAGTTAGGCGAATGCTATAACTATAACTATTGTTTGAGGATGTTATGGATTTGTCTCTTAAAAATATAAAAATCATTACTAAATAAATCCACAGACGGATTATCATGATTCAACACATTGTATTGCCGACACATACGAACAATGGGGTTAAAGTAGGATGTGTTATTGCGATATCAAAATATACATGCAACAGGATCACGGACTTTGTTGATCACCGCTGTGTGGTAGCGCGCGCGCAGTCTGCGCGCGTCTGAAGGCGCTGTTAACACTATACATTGCAATATGGTACTTAAAACCTTCGGTAAAATGAGTTACGCTTTTTGTCGCTCGCAAACATAACTGGCTCGCTAGTGCCATTAAAAAAACATTTTTTTTCTTTACTATCGCCTACTCATAATATTTTACCATTACTCTTTCTCCAACATGATGCTATAAAGTATTCCAAAGGCGTTATAAATGCAACGGTCGAAAATCTGGGACTATTTCGACATAAACAAATTATAAACGAGAACACAGTATTTGATGAGCACAGTTGAGGGACAAACTTTCAAGCTTTAATGAATGCGGAAAACAATACGTAATACAATACAGTCTGAGTTTTTTTTTGCTCTTAACTCCCCAATTATTGGAGTATTACCAAATCAGTGGGCTTTTGGCCAAGCAAGAAATGGGGGGGGGGGATGTGTTACATTATAAAATATATATTTTTATTATATAAGGTTATAGGTATCTCTTATATTTTAAATTAAAGTGAGTAATTATTCAACCAATCTGTAATTTCGCTAGGCCATCATACAATATATATTCTAGGGTAACCGCAAACTGTCAAATGTACCGCGGAACATGGCAATCAACAAATGCGCGCTGGATCCCGGCGGGATGACACACAAACAACACACACAAAGCTAATCCAACTACAACAAGTAATCGCCATAAAGCACTGAGATTGACAAATAATTTGAACATACACATTCTGTGTCGAAGGCGTGAAATTAGCTACATGTCTGAACGTAAAATAAATAATAAGTTATATAACGACGCCATTGTATTCGGAAAATCCGGCAAGTGACAGATCAGCAAAAATAATAAGGTGACAGAACTACATATTTTAAAAAAACATTTAAACAAGGTTGCGTTCTATTCCATCATGTGTTTTCTGTTCATCGAGCGCAGGTATACAGAATGATTCAGATAGCGTATACTAAGCTAGGTACTTATACTTCTTTACCGCATTTGTAAACGCTATGTTAAGAAAAAAATTGGGTATGTAAAAATTCAACACAAAATGTTCGCAAACAATCACAGCTGTCGTTTTGTAGCGATTTTTTTTTTTAATCGAAGTAGCCCAAGTACCAGGTTTAATATACCCGTTCTGAATTTACCATAATACTTTTATTTTCTTGAATGGCATAGGGTTGCACATTTCGCCGATAAATTAAGTTAAATTAGCCTATTATTATACTAATTTTCGACTTGATTAGCGGAGAATATTGTGTTACAGTGACTTCTTCTTTTTTTCTTAAAGTGACTTCTTACAGCAATATAATGTCCTGTTACAAAATTAGTCACTGAAGGGGTCAATACGACCTTCCGCGTGAATAAACTCGCGAATTTGAAACTCACCGCGACCACTACCATGGTAATGAGAACAAAAAATCGAAGTTACACAGTTTTGTATAGCGATTGTTAGTCCTTTCTTATTTGGTCCATGCTACTACTAATAGTTTTGTTACTAGTACAGCTTTTAACAGTTCAGTTAAGGATGGACACGCACAAAAAGTCGTTCGTTAACTTTTCATAAATAACAGATTGAATTAAAAATTGTTCAATGGATAATTGTCGCGCGAAATTGATTTTTCGTGTTCCATTTGCATACACATGATTAACAGATTATGACTTAATTAATATCCGGATCGATCATTTAATATATGATATAAGTCATTTATGAACTGTTAATAGCATTATAGAGTTGTTCAGAGATTATACGTCGAGTTGAAATGTGTTTCTCTTTTCCACATTATCTTAATTACGAAATGTCTCTATTTAATAATTATATAGCGGAATACATATTATTGAAATTATTGAAAGTGTTAAAAGCACAACAGTTAGATAGGTTGTAACTGAGGGGCTCTGAGTTCAACCGCCACCGAGGTCATCACACTATTGTCGTGAGCCAGGAATGACTAGTGCAAGCTTTGCAGAGTTAGATGAAGAGGCTTGGGAATACTAGTCCTTTTAACAAGTTACTAGAAAACACCAAAAATATATGTATATAGATAATTATTCCACAGATACAGCCACAAGTCTCAATTCCCTTCTTCAATAATTGATAACAGATACATCAACACTAGACAGTAAATCGTAATAAAACTAGTCACCTCAGTCTAAAACGATTAAGTCTTCCGCTTCAAATATTTAACAGCAGCAGGATGTAATCGCACATACTTACATAACATTATCCAGTGCGTTTATAAATAAACACACATAAAAACCTGTGGGAAATCGCAAACCAGCTTGAAAATTGGCCAACATTGCTGCTTTTAGATGTTATTTTTTTTTGAAACTACATTGGAATTACAAATATGCTGTGCGATAAAGCTAAGCGACTCGGTTGCGAGAGCTAGAGACTTACTACGCTTTAGCACAGCTATCCTCAACCTGCGGCCCGCTGGGCTTTTGTGGTTGGCCCATCTGGTGTTACTTTATTTTAAAACACTTGGAATTTCGCGCCCATAAGAAAAAATACTTACTAAATTAACTACATAACACTACCGCGCCGCGATGAATCCGTTCATAGTTGTTTAAATAATTTTATTTTTTTTAATTATATTTTTTTACACGTCTTTGTGGCCCCTATGAAAAAAAAGGTTGAGTACCACTGCTCTAGCACAGGTTGCATTATCTGTAGATGTTATCAACAAACGCTTTTGTATTGAGCAAAGCAATTTTGGACTTAATTAATGGAAGTAATGATTGACATTATAACTATTTAACAACCTGGCCATGTTTAATTATGTGACTGTTAATCATGAAATTTCAAGAACATTCCATTCCTAGAAAATAATTAACTAGGTAGGTGTGCCGTTGATAATTCAAAATTAAATTAGCATTTTGCTGACACATACCATTTTGCTTCTGGGTTTGATTCCCAACTCGTGCAGTGTTCTTTTGGATATCGAAAGAACGTTTCGGTTTCAATAGAAAACAAACAATTACAATATTATGTGTAAGTATTTTAATTTCAACATATACATGGTAATTCAGAAAGGGTATACTAAACCGGAAACTTGTGATTATTTTGAATCATTTTTTTTTATGTCATTCAATCCCAATTCTGACTTCACATAGTATTACCAATACGCTATAAACCCTTTCTGAATTACTCTGCATATATAAAGCCTAAAAAGCTCATGCATAACGCAACACATGCGCCCATAGGCTGCAACTCAGCAAGTAAGGAATTCTTATAGCATAACGTTCTCATAAATAGACCGAAATGATCTAAATATAAGCTACCTAACTAAATCAAAGTTAAAGTACGTACCTACTACCGTTGCAAAGTAGTTCACTATCAATATCCAAGTCGATGGTAAGTCGGAGTGCGCGGCACCAGATATCTTTAGGCAGTGGCGTAGCTACGGTAGGGCGAGGCCGTGCAGGGCCCCGGGGCCCCCAAGATCATGGGGCCCCTCGACCTCCATGAACAACTTTCGAATAACCAACATTGGAAATATTTGCTACGTTACACATAATAGGTACTTAATAAATAATACCAGCCGTTTTTAATGTCCCACTGTTGGGCACGGGCCTCCCCTCAACTCGAGAGGGATTAGGCCATAGTCCACCACGCTGGCCCAGTGCGGGTTGGCGGACTTCACACATCTTTCGAGTTCTCTCAGACATGCAGGTTTCCTCACGATGTTTTCCTTCACCGTTTAGCAAGTAATAATCGTGGTATAAGATAATAGTGGAAATAGGTACTTAATAGAAACTACTTTTACTTTATTATCCCCTGCAATGGCTGACAAGGAGCTGGTGATGAGCTTTGCACCTTTAAGATATGTAATTTAGTTTAACAAGGGGCCCCAATTTAATTTATGCCGGGGCCCCTTGTCACATAGCTACGCCACTGTGTGTAGGGCAACGGTAGGTACTCGTTGATTGATGGACCTTCCGCGACGAATCGAAGCGATGTATAACATCACTATCCGATTTGTTATAGAGCTGCTAAAACCTCTTTAGCTTGTAAAATAAAGATTACAATGATTAATGGCTTCGTGTATTTGATTGAATGTATATTATCTTTTATACCTTAACTGTACTTAACTGTAATCAATAGTATGAGAGAATAAATTATCTTAATTTATATATTTTTTGTGAATTTTTGCCACGTTTTAATATTCTGCTATTTGTTGTGGAGACTAATTCATAAAATCAAAGATCATTCAAATCGGCCCACCCGTTCTGGAGTTAGAGAACCTTCTGTTTTATACATAGGTACTCATTAATGTCTCTCATACAGAGCTCGACCTCTCCCCCGACCCCCCCCCCCCCCCCTTCCAAATGTATTCCTGGCTAAAGCCTGGATCTATGGGTACCTATGTAATTCTAATCATCCTGGATGTCAGTAAAACTTACTAAAGGCTATCTAATATCTTGAAGTCCCTAAGATGATTCAGAGCTACTAATTATACACAATTATATGAAAAGTGTGTACTCTTCATATAATACGCAAGTCATTATAAAAACATCTTTGCATAACACTATGCAAAGATGTTTTTATGATTACTTGTGAATTCGGTAGTATAATCTTATTAAGATGCAGTCAAATGTAACATATTATGCACTCAATTGGTAAGGAAAAAAAACCCACATTATGCAGTACATTACATACCTACGTGAGGTCAATGTCTCTGTTCAAGTGTTCAAGTAGGCATACAACGACTCCGCGTCCTTAGTGACCACTACGCCTATTTATAGAACCGATTTCCGGGTCCAGATATGATAATTTTGAAATCGAATGCTGGTGCTTTTATTGATTCCGTCAATGATGACAGATAAGGCGAAGAAAACAGTAAAGGTTTTTTTTTAATTTCCATATTAACCTCTCACTTTTTAAGTCAGTTCATTTTTATATAGGTATTATACCTATGTGCCACGTCGGCATAGTGGTGGCAACACTGTTACTGAGCGCAGACAGATGAACCTTAGCTCCTAGGTTTGATTCCTGAATCTTACGTGTGTTTTGTGTTTTTTGGATTTTGTACTTTAATGTTTGGTAATTTAATTCTAGAATAGTTGCTTCGATTTAGTTTTTTATGCGGCTACAGCAGCTCCATGTAAATAACATTGACGCCTCGCAGAGTGGGTAAGTAGTCGAAACCAAGAACAAACAAGAAGATCGGCGTCTTCAAACGGGTTATTGCAATTCTGTTATCTAAGCTGACGGGGACTATGATAAAAGCTATTTATAGACGGATTTAGTTTCAGGGAGCTCGATAATTTCAAATAGATGAATCTAGGAGATACGATAAATCAAAGTCAAAGTCAAATCATTTATTTCGTATTGGCCTAGGGGGACACTTAAAATTGTCATTAACAATTTTTTTTCTTAACTCTACAAATCAGGTTGAATTGAAATCTCATTTAATTCAATATTTACTAAGCATCCCAGAAAAAAAATCACCAAGATTTTAGATTGCACAACAACCGCCATACGTTCACAAGAGACGCGGAGTTCACTGCACCTCATTCAACATACAAAAATAATTGAACCATAAAGTCGGTAAGATAATTCCATCTATCTAGATCGTGCGCACTTTCCTCTCGCAGTGAGACACACATAATGAGATGAAAGTTATGCATTGTTAACCGAAAACTGTATGAAGGTTGCACAAATTATCGTTTCCGTTTTCGTTGCTGGCATGCTTATGATCTTCTTATGATATTATAAGTACAAAGCAGTTATTCTTCTTTTTTTTGAGGTGGGCAATCGGCTACAAAATAGACCAATTTTTGCCAGTGTCAAGTATTACTTGATATTTTTGCCAGTGTCAAGTATTACTTGATATTTTTGCCAGTGTCAAGTATTACTTGATATTTTTGCCAGTGTCAAGTATTACTTGATATTTTTGCCAGTGTCAAGTATTACTTGATATTTTTTTATAAAATTATCAGTACCCCTAATAATGATGATGACGACGATGATGATCAAATGAATAACCTACCCATATCAGTAAAGCTGTGGATACTTTACTGAAAATTTACCGGACATCTTGGGTGTACTTGAAAAGTCAATTTATACTCTTTCCCTCGATTTTTTTCTAGACGTTTTATAACTTTATCAAACGTCATATAGTACTGCGCAAAACAAAACACAGTTATGACACATTACTGCTATTCAAAATTCGACTTTATCGTGTGGACAGACCACTCTTTAGCTGTTAGGGCACACAGGAATATTATCATGCCTTATGTATAAGACACATTGTTCACGGTACTTTACCTACCTAGCTTGTAAACACTACGTTCATGACACATTAAAGTTAACTTTATTGTTTAGTCCCAATATAAATTCAGTTACCGTATATATTCGTTTAATATTTATAAGCTTACAATCTACGGATGTGGGTGTAGTACCTACCTCTTTGTATAAAATTACAACTATTATTAACTTAAAAGAATTGATCATATTGCGCAAGATCGGTATTGGTCTTGCGAAAGTACGTCTAGTTATAGACAACAATAGACGATCATAGGCTACTGTTCTAGTGAAATTAAAAAAAATACGCTTACGTTTGACGTAACTACGGGACACCTTGTTCTTTCTTGGTCTTTTTGGCGAAAAGTTGCACAATGAAGATGTCAAATTTGTTTTATTTCCCAAAAAAAGTATTACATTGATATAAAATGTGTAATATTTGTGGGATATTTACCATTGTGTGTTTATAAGCGTGCACGAGTAAACAAATTAAAATAGTAGATAAAATTTGACGTTTCAAGTTGTCCCAAGATGTTGGGTAAATTTACAGCAAAGTTTCCACAAATTTAATGATAGAAAGGGGTAAGGGATTAATTTCATCATCGTCATCGACATCATCATTATCATGAAGGTTACTTATAATATTATAACAATTATCAAGAAAACTAGATTTAATAATCATTATATTGATTTTGCACTTTTCTAGCCAACAATAATGATAATTATGGATGACATAGGACTTCCTGAGCAAATTGGCGCTAGGTCGACCTGTGCGTCGTCTGTCAATCGGTGTTAAGAAGGTGTATTTTATGAGGTACCTACTTTATGCTAATGTGCATCAATTTACCATAACCACTGACCTCTATGGTATACTGTATCATGGACGTCAGTGACCATAAGCCACGGCGACACTGCCTCGGCTATGGCGCACTGACCACCTTAAAATTGTCATTTAATACCATATGTAAGCACGTTTTGAATACAAATTGCAATAAGTAAACTTCTACAGAATGGGTCTACTAAGCCTTGAACCTACGCTTCATGAGTGCCTTTGTAACCATTATGTAAACTCAGAATTTCAATACAAATAAAAAAAATACTCGTAAATAATATATATCATAATTGTTACCTACTTTGGAAATAAAATATATATATTAACTAGCTGCGCCCATCGGTGTTACCCGCGATTAAAAACTATGTCTAGCCCACGGGAACCATACATTTTAACGGGATAAAAAGTAGCCTATGTGCTATTCCAGACTATAATCTATATCTGTGCCATATTTCATCCAGATCCATTCAGCCGTTCTGGCGTGATTGAGTAACAAACATCCATCCATCCAAACTTTCACATTTATAATATTACTAGATGCGCCCGGCGGTGTTACCCGCGATAAAAAGTATGAAAAATTAAAACATCTATCCCACGGGAACCATACATTTTACCGGGATAAAAAGTAGCCTATGTGTTATTCCAGACTATAATCTATCTGTGTGCCAAATTTCATCCAGATCCGTTCAGCCGTTCGGGCGTGAAAGAGTAACAAACATCCATCCATCCATCCATCCAAACTTTCACATTTATAATATTAGTATAGATTATATTAGTGAGATATCGTTTTATTGAAACTCTCTTTGCATACCTAATGATTACAAAGCGCATGTTGAAGACTTAGTAGGTATACCCATTTCAATCAACCTGTATAATAAAACGAATCGAACGTAAGTAAATTGTCCACAAAAAAAAATGTGCCAGTCCTCCGCCACTCGCATCCGCCGGCTTCCTCTGACGCGTGTGATGCATCATCGGACTACCTTGAGTGCTACATTATTTATTAATTTGACGTGGCTCGCCACACACTCCCAGCACTGTTGCTGGTGGAAGCGCAAGGATCTACAGCGGTAACCAACGAAGATGTCAAGGTTTGATCCCCGTTGACTCCAAGGAAAAGATAATTATCTTGAAACCCGTATATCATTATTAATTAGGAAGTACGAGTAGATCTAATAAGATACATCCTATTAAATAATAGTTCAACGATATTAAAAGTCTCCGATCGACTCTTTGGAGCTTACGGTCGGTAAGACGTTATTTCGTACTTGGTTTAACAAAAAAAACCTGATTTTTTTTATTAATACTGTAGACGACGTAACTCACGATCCTGACGATCCCTGAAAAATAAAACAAAAAAATCAACGATACTAAATTAAAATAAAGCTTAAAACTAGAACTTATAATCGAATATAAAATTTGTAGTTAGTTATTGTAAAACTTACTTGTTTGCAAATAAATACAATACTCACTTACTCGCACATTGCAGAAACACTAATCAATGGTTTATTAGGCTGTCAACATTTTTACTTTCTCTATGCTATTATTATTTGTCAGATTGAGTCGCCAGCGACAGCGGTCGTTGCATTACAAATTCCTAAAAATCGCGTTGAGCCTGACTGAATGGAAAAAGGCCAATAGGGGAAAAAAAATCAAAAAAAAAAAGATATCGCGCTTTATTTATTTGAACTGCACCACTCCACCGAACCTACGATCATCTATACATCTATACATTTAAATAAAATTGGAGTGTCTGTTTGTAATATTAAAATAACCGCTTTTTACTAAGTGCATTTGGATGTATACACGTTACCTATACCGAAACAACATTTTTTACAATTTTTGTCTGTCTGTCTGTCTGTCTGTTTGTTCCGGCTAATCTCTGAAATGGCTGGACCGATTTTGACGGGACTTTCACTGGCAGATAGCTAATGTAACAAGGAGTAACTTAGGCTACTTTTATTTTAGAAAAAAAATAGGATCTCACGAAAAAAAATTAAAACCAATTTTGCAGCGCAGCGCCTGATTAAGTTTGATAGCAACTACCTGCAATGCGTCCCGCGGGCTCAGAATGGGCGAGCAGGCTGTTGTCAACGGTTGTCTTTGTTAAATACCACGCGGACGAAGTCGCGGGCAACAGCTAGTAACAAATAGTTTGGTACAGTTTTTATCCTATGATACAATTTTATTAATTTTTTGATATTTACGACAGTAAATTATACATCAATTCTGAAGTTTAAACAATTATATGGATTTGAAATTTTAGTAATTTTATCAAATATAAAATATTCCATGTGTCGTATGAATCACGTGTCAAGTGGGAGCCGTCATGTCGGCTGAGCGATCGCAACGCCCCAGATAGACTATTCAATAGACTGTTACGAATAGTGACCTACTTCTATTGCCCAAATAAAATAACGCATAGTATACACTCAACGAATTTATTTCACACACTTAAACATATTACATTTATATTTACACTCATTAAAACAAATCTTTGTACTTACTTTTTAAAAATTCCGAAAATATCTGGAAGAAAAGATGTGCGTTCATCCTAATGTAAATTTTCTAAGTACAATATGAGCCAATTAAAACTTTACATAAATTAGTTTTTAAAAAACAATTATAATAATTATCGCGTGTTCGACGCATCCAGCTTAAGGGAAACTATGTGTTAAGATAATTACATCTATTACTAACACGAATTATCACAAGGTTATCACACCAAAGATGAACTTCGCATCACACGCTAACGTAACGTACTAACTATATGTTATCACTATTTGGTTGAGAAAGGTTGACCTCAATATTTATAAACAATGTTTAATTTAATGTAAACGAAACAACATCGCTCCGTTAAATGAATAACACATTTATCACACAATATTATATACAATAATGTTTTACTATCCAATGCATAGAAATTTCAATTCATTTACCTTTAATATGACAGTACAAAGCAGCTTTCCTCTAATAAAAACTTTTTAATTTCATCATAAATTAATTTGACGGTTAAGTTAACATCGAAAATTATTCACACAATCATTGAAAAACGTGCTCACGAATTGAAAGTTTAAATCCATTTCGCATCACAACGTATATTTTACAAGGTAGTGAGTACGATAAAAAAAACTCAACGAAGCACTCACTATCAAACACGACTTCTTAGCATCCAAAAGTCCTATTGCATAAAGGAACAGTATAATAACGTCATCTTGGTAACTAGGTCAACCCATCCTCATGATATTACGTCTTCGGAGCAGCCGCTCCACTGCGTAGAACACGCGATCCGACCCTCAGTAGGGGCACACTATCCCGCCAGTCCCCGGCACCGCGGCCGCTTCGGGGAAGTGAACCCTGCAGATCTCCTTATACGTCTTCCCCTGCCTCGGCGGTTTCTCCACGTGCCTCGGCCTATAACCATAGTTGTACCCATCATACCCGTAGTTCCCGTAGCCGTTGTACCCGTAGTTCCCGTAACCGTTGTACCCGTATGATCTTCGAGCGTTGCCGTTTATAGCGTCGTATATCGCATCGAAGAACGGTGCACACTCCACACTTGCTAAGACAATCGTCGTTAGTAGGAGGAACCGAATTGCAGACATCACGGAAGGGTGCGAGTGGAAATTGTATCAATCAGCTGGCGGTCAGGTTGGCCTCGGCCTACGGAAGCTCGCTCCGGTGGCGTTTAATCGCGAATGGTGGCGGGTGTTCTCGCCGTCGGCTTATATATCGGCCTCGGATCATCCGACGGCGCACAAACACGGGTGCGCGCGCGCCGGGTTCACGGTCCGTACCCTGGAATCGCATTGGCAGCGGAGATAATTGCCTGGAATACGAAGGGTACGTTTTGCATCGTGTTCTCTGAACAGGAAGCGTTGTTTTAGCTTTAAGATTGGCTGTTTAAATAAAGAATAATACATAGACCAGAGTTCAGAGGTAACCCGAGGTCAATATCATACGAAGATAAACATGAGAGTTAAGTTATGATCTCAGGAGTAACTGACTATCTAAGGTCATGTCAAAAATGCATCGTAGGCAAAACATTCTAATCTCTATGAATTTGGTACTACATTGAACGAAGATTGCAATATGAAATATAACTTTCACGAACACTTAAGTTGTTAGTTAAGTAGCTGTAGCAAAGGACGAGCGATTAGATCATTTCCTTATGTAATATCTTCACGCTCGCGCCGCCAATGTTAAGGTAAGCGTTCAAGTTCAGTGTGGTGCGTGCATTCACCTCTGCGCGAATGCTGCGTTTCAGTACCGATGCATTCGATACTCGGCAACATAAATGATATAGCAATGAGTCTTGACCTTATAATATATCTAATTAAGAATCGATTACTTACTACAATAAAAAAAATATCTAAAATCGTTTATCTTTTGTTTTCCGTATGCGATTCATAAACGAACGAACACAGTGTCATATGTACTAGTTGTTATATGTTATGGCTTGCTATACACAACATTACCACCATGCCTGTAATCGCCGAAGGGGTAGACAGAGGTGCACTGCACTGCATGTACATTTCGCCGATCGATGGTATTTTGGTCCCAATGTAATAGGGGGTGAGCCTATCGCCATTATGCCGGACACACTTCTCCTCAATATGAGGAGACAGGCCATAGTCCACCACGAGGCTCAATACAGTTTGGTTAACTTCACACGACGTTTCACAGACGATCAGGTTTCGTCACGATTCACGATGTTTACCTTCACCGTACAGCAAGTGATAATAATTATTGAAAAAAAACCGTCTTCAAAAAACTAAGAAGCAAAAAATTTTCGATTGTTGTAACAACACTATTATTGTACACTATTATTGTAACACTTTATATATGCCTTCTGTGAGCGTATCAGCTAGGCAGCAAGTCGAGAGAGTAAAAATACGCTCATTATTTACAAATGAATACTTAATTGTTACCTCCGTCAGACATACATTAGAACTTACACTACACACGTAGGTACTGAGGTCGTATAACTAAGTATACCCAACACGAGTGAACTACATTTGCCATTCACCGACCCCATTCGTAATCCTAAAGGTAAATCTAACAGGTGTCCACGGGAAATTATTTTCCTTTGTAACTTTGCTGGCCTTACAGCGTAACAAGACTATAATTACTTTCTGCTGTTAAATTATGCAATTATTAGGCATTTTTAAGCATGAAAGTCCACAACAAGATTAAACAGCCTGTTATTCGTTACCCTGCAGTAATATGTTTGTTATGATTTAACACTTATATTACTCATAGGTGTTGCCCGCGACTTCGTCCGCGTCTATTGATATAACTTTTTTATTTATGAACTGAATTAATTAAAACAAACACTACATGTGAAGCTTACCACGACACATTAGTTAAAAACGCATCCAAATCGGTTGAGCCGTTTCTGAGATTAGCGCGCACAAACGCACCGACAAAAATTCTAACAATAATTGTTTTGGGTTATATTGCGTTGATAATTAATTAATGTTTTTCTTTCTTTCTTTCTTCCTATTTTTGATGGAGATTACTGTGTTATTTTTTTTATTACTACATATATAGGCAAGTATTTGATCTGATTTATTTATAAGGTACAAGGCCGTAGGCAAGGGGGTGTTTGGTGGTTCAACCCCCCCCCCCCCTCGCCAAAATGCTCTAGAAAACCCATCTGTTTTATAGATAGGTACTCACTAATTTCTCTGGTCCAGAGCTCGATCCCCCCGAACAGAACTCCAAACCCCCTCCCGCCTCGAAGTGAATTCCTGGTAATATATACACCGCCGTGTGCCGTTAGTATTGAAATCTGAAAAATATCGTGCAGCAGGGTTTACGTGATGTGCATTATAAATAAATATACCTAGTACCGACTATCAAACAAGTTTGTGGGTTCACTTTAAGTATAAAATTAAATAAACCTGCGTTATTTTGAAATAGGTACGTCCACAATAATATATAACTATAAATTAATTAAATAACACGGCAATCATGAATAATATTTACTTCTTCGAACAATGACTTCATTATTCTGACTGGGCAAGTTCTTTTTGTAGAGATAAAACTAAATATACGATATGTTTAATTCCCGCATAATTTTATGAAACAAACACGTGTGAACATAGATATAAGGCTCACTTTGCCAAACTCAACACAGCTACACAGCAGGTCGTAATATTTGTAGTACTGTTATTATTCTACGGCTATGTGCCCATAGAATGTTAGTTAGGAACAGCCTGAACAAACTCGAACAGATAAATTATAGCCATAACATTGCTTGTAAAATCAATACCAACATTGCACCATTCTATCAGTCGACAAACAGAAGTTTTGCAATTCGAAAGCATGAATGCTATGAGCGCGGTCTTTGTACGGTTCGCAGCGAATGTCAATTAACAGTAATAGAATTAAACAAAAATAGCCTTAATTAGATTTTTCCATAATAATATAAAATATATATATACTAGCTGACCTGGAAAACGTTGTTTTGCCATATACATTATTTCTAGGAAATATTTTTATAGTTAAATATTTGCGATTATAAATTGAGATATAAACTATCCTATCTTTCAAGTTGGATAAAACTGCACATAGTGTGCAAAATTTTATTTAAATCGGTTTAGTAGATTAGGAGTCCATAGCGGACAAACACCGTGACACGTAATTTATATATATTAAGATTGGATCGAACTTGTAACGTAACGAGTGGCCAAGCCAATAACTAGACTAAGGGGGCACGTAATAACTAAAATCACGATATAAATAATTATACATATAAGTAGGTATTTAAGTCTAGTGCCCCACAGATACCTAGAGGAAATCTTCGTCATAGAGCGTTTATAAAATGTAATTATTCATCTACTCTCTTTACTAACGGTACAACACAAATAATTTTCGTTCAATTCACCCGACATTTACCAACGAATTGTGCCGTATATTCCCAACTAATGTATGGCACATCGCACGGCATATCGGACTGATTGGCCTAATTGGAATACGCACATTATACTGGATAGACAGAGGAATGCCATTATCGCGCGGCTCATATCAAATGTCAATTTAAGTTCTTCTTTATTTACTAAATGAAATGCGATGAAATATCATGAATATGAGTATAGCACCACCCACAATTTAGTGGCTATTTTGCCAATGGCAAGTAATTAATAACAATAACATCAATAAATACGCATTAAAAATAAACTGGATGGATGGGACATGAAGATAGGAGAATGGCGTGTCCTTAGTTTAAGTTATTTACCTAATCGTTGTATGTCATACATGATCTGTTTTTAGATGTCATTATTGCAATGAACTGTCACATTACTGTATGCGAATTTTGTTTTATCTGCGAATTTTTTTGCGAAAGTATATGCTTTATTCTTTCGTGTTATTAAAGCGATAATTGAGGCCTAACATATATATAGATCTAAGTGTCCTCAGACTCACTCACTCATTGATTTTAAGAGCTAATTATTTCAGCAATATGTTTGTATACCTGTTTGAGGATTGAAAAAAATATCAGCACTAAAATAATATTATTTATAATCGATTTGAGGACCTCTATAAATCAATAAGCCGTCGCCGTTCACTTTAACGTTTAACGCTTTTCTGTTAGAAAAGGCAGTTAGGTATCTCCTATCAACCTTGAGATCTTGTGAGCAGTACTTGGAAAATAACACCCCGAGGACTCGGGGGTATTTGTATAGGACCGGCTTACAGCGCGGCTATTGATATAAACAGAACACTATTCTTAGCTGTCCCCACGCAAAATCGAACTGTGTGCTGATTGACTTTTATTTTTTCTACCTATCTTTAAATGTTGTAAAATGCTCGTCCGGGATGATTCAGATAGGGTATGTAACCCTTAAGCCCTTGGCTCCTCTAGTGTATTTGTAAAATCATTTTGTGATGTCAGAATTCCAATATTGTAATATTTTTTTTTTTTGCGGGAATCTTAAATGTCATGGCGTCAGTTATGATTTAATTTCTAAAACTAGTGTTCCTGCGAGTTATAGTGAGTGATATAAGTGGAATATTAACCATTATGGGTACGGTAATGTGCACGAGTGTAGGTAATTGAAACAGAGTGACGAAACTTGGCTTCTCAGTTTCTCACAAAAAATCCATAAAAAAATATTTCAATAAATTATCCATCACTTTACTGATTGAGGGATGGGGGGTATTTTACTTGGGCCTAGCCGTTGGGCCTGTGCATATGCTCGAAAACTGAAATAATTTATATTACTTGACACTGGCAAAATAGGTACTTACCTATGGTGATGCCAAATAAAAAAAAAAATAATAATAATCATTGTGTAATTTCGTCGAGAACAAAAAAAATGCTCACTATATTTTTTTAATTGACATCACACTATATTTTTTTAATTGACTCAATTTGCATTATGTTGGTTAAATTATTTTTTAAATCGATACATGAAATTCTGACTTTACATAATGATTACAAATGAGCTCAAGAAGCGCAGGTTTCAGGGCTTGTTTACCCTTCCTTTCTGAATCACGCCGTATAAGTAATCGAATTAATTCATGAATCACTTACGTACTTCTTTATGTAAAGAACTCTTTGTACGGCAACCCAATTACTATTCGTACCGTGTAGACAATAAAATGATGGTATGATGCTGTTGATAACGCATATTCACGAGCTATTAGATAGATATCCGTGTAATCTGCTGATCTATGATTCAATCATTACGAGCCAGTAACATCATCATGACGGGTAATAAAAATGTGTATAATGCGATATGGAGCTAAGCCTACGTGAACTAACACGCCCGAGGAACTTAACTGTATCATAATAAATTACAGCAGGTAATTCTTAAGTTTCTCGTTTTTATTTTATTATTTTTTTTAGAAAATTGCCTCACCCACCTTTGGGTAGGTATTTGGTGGGAGAGCTTATACAGTATCTTGAAAGTTTCAAATAAGAACTTGTGCTAATTAATAGGGGTCGATTTTTAGACCTCGTCGATCCTCAAAATCAGTTTTCGTTTATGTTGTCCCCTGGGAAACTGATATATACCCCAAGGGGTCGATATCGATATGTGTAGGTACTAAATCACTTCAGTATACTTATAATTATATATAGCCCGAATTCGGAAGATTGGTTCCACTGAGAAGTGTCATACCCGAAATCAACAATGCCATGTGAGCAGGCAACATTATTGTCACCATCTTTGATAATAATACTCAAACCGTAAGTACTAAACTAAATCAGGTAACTCGCTCAGATTCATTTAAACTGGTACACATTGTACATTTTTTTTGTTTGTTTTAAAAATAGATCGTACGTAAAGAAAACTTATTAGCAAATGTTTCCCTGTACATGACGAGAATTGCCGACGAAAACCGCAAAGCGGTTGAACATACCCGAGCAGGCATAATTTTACTTTTTCGAGCGCAGCCACGCCGCGACCGGGCGGTGGCGTAATATAATTCACAACTATAGTTTTGTCTGTGACTCGAACAAGTTTTGTATTTCTGAGGTATGTAATACTTGAAATAATTGAGACAGCTTTTGTGTTCAGTTCTATTATTCTTATCTATCTATTAAATTAAAAATATATTCATAATATTGCCAGACTGTACTATACAGACTCTAAGCAGCGCTTTTACTATAAGTATATAGCTTAATATAAGTTTACAATACACTTCCAGTACATATATGGTTGCAAACAGTAAAACCTCTTGAAACGCGCTTTTTATTCCTCGAGATAACAAACATGGGATCCGGGAGCGACTCGTTTGCGGTTTGCTGAGCAGCGCTTTATGGCCTGATGATATTCTGCGGGCATTGCGCCAATACAAGCACGTGGAGGCATCTCAGCCCTGTACACACTGAATTATAAGCCTATTATACTCCTTTGTAAACAACCTGGTTTTTTTTTTTATACATTATTGGCAAGTATTTGATCTCGATCTCACCTGATGGTAAGTGACGATGAGATCTACGATGGAGCATACTTGCCTAGGTAGGAAGGCGGCAGTAGATCGAGACGCTACATTCACTAGGCACATGCAGCGCAACTGATCTGACCCGCCATCTATGAATGGCAACACCGAACATCATGCCGGAACACGGCTAGGCCGCTTGGCGACATGGCTTTGTTCAGTGAGTGGTGACTAACCACGGCCGAAGCCTACCACCAGTCGAGTTGTCACCTGGTTGGCACCACCCAGGGTCACGTGTAGGGTATCTCGAGGGTACTTAGTTCTCCTACGACGAAGGTGACTCGACCCCTAAAACCACTACGTCAAACCCTGGTTAGGTGGGTACAAGGTGTAGCTTTATTAGTGTGAAATATTTAAACATAGTACATTAGTAGGTTATACAGATAACATTCGTAATGATATATAAAACTATTTTTAAGGATTTTATCGCGTTCATTTTTTGTTTTTACGTTCCGTTTGTTTTTGGTTTACATGCGATAAAATCCTTAAAAATATTTTTTATTTCAATGTGAAGTATTCGCGTAAATATAAGAAATCAATATCCGTAAAGAAATAAATATTTTTTTGGCTCTGTTATACGCAAATGCTATCTCATCTTAAAATCCATGGATTTCTTATCACAAAAATCTGACAGTAAGTACCTAGCAAACACAGCAGTAAAGTTTACAAATCGTAACCGCGAACGGAACCACGAAAAGCTGACCAAATAGATAAATACCAAGCCCAATTACCATACGAACCGTATTAGAATAAAGGCACATTTACATTACAATAATTCGAATTAAACTCGATTACTTAGACGAGGCGAACTCGGTCATTGTAAATGCGACGCGCAAACAATATGCAAATGTTCGTTGGGATGAAAAATCCGCATTGTCACCCTCAACTTTGATAATTACGTCTCAAGTGTTGGTCTTGAGGGTAGGGGATATGCTAAACCGGCGACTTGAGTGCGATATTTCGATTAAAGTTTGCAGGTTTAAAGTATTGAAGTGCCTACGTCAACCGAGCATCAGGCCACGGACTATATCGTCCGAGGGGGCGCCACAGTAGTATGCCATGCGCGATCCTGTGGCGCCCCACTCTAAGGCGGTGACGGCGGACCGTGGGGTTTTAGCCGGTAAGAGTCCGGCATAACCACACCGTCACCCCCGTGGCGGTGTGGTACCCATGAGGATTTCCCCACGTTAAAAAAAAGGTACTATATCGTCCAAATACGAGTGTGCCCGGTATGGCAATAGACTCGCCCCTTGGACCATTACTGTCGGAGCAATATGTGTGAACTTTAGTGCACCTAAGCCTACACCTTCGAGGGTGATGTGAGGTGATGGTTCATCTACTCGTTTTGATTTTAAGGCTGTTCTTATGTCTGTTAAAATTTGTATATTAATCTTTCAAAATCCGCCTAGTAGGAAGCGTCTGTTTAATCCTTCAAATAAATTCACGAAATCCCTCATTATGTTTAAATCCTGTATTTAGTGAATGCCGTGGTATAACCATAACAAAAATAATCAACCCCACATTGAGTTGATTCCGACCATAGTGCGCCCTCCATTCGTTTCTTAATCAGGATAAGATTTAGAGGACATGCGGGTATTCCATACTATACCACAGCGATGCTATAACATAATTCATATGGATGAATAGTCATATAAGCATTTACTAAATTTAAATTAAAGAAAATGTATCGCTGCATGCGTTGTACCATTTACAGAAAACCTTTAAAAATGTAAGTAAAGTCGACTAGATTCATTAGAGTAGGTACGAAAATACAATTTCCAGTCTCACATACCTATTCCAAGTTAAGGACGCGAAACATATTGAAATAAAACTGATTTTAAAGATTTTATCGCGTTTATATTAAAATCAGTTTTATTTAAATGTTTAGTATTCGCGTAAATATAAGAAATCAAGACGCGAAGCATATTTTATTAAAACCACTGTATTTATTAGCTTTTTTGCCTTCGCACGTATTCCGTCCGCGACCACTCTAACAAACTGCGCCTCTGTTTTAATTGCAATTTAAGCATCCTCGTCGTCGGCAGCGGTTTATGTAAACGAAACCGACCGACGACGCTGATAAATTACAGGAATGGTAATACCATTTTCGCAAACGAAACTTGATACGACAAACTACTAAAGAAACGATTTTACAGAATTATCTCATAGAATTTTCTATTGACATACCAACTTATATCTAAATCATCAGTAGGTAAAATCTAAAATATCAGTAGGTCAATTAACCTTCCAGTCCTTTCGGACCATAATGTATTCAGCACAAACTTGTCCATCAAAGTGGACCAGCAGAGAGTGCTTCAGTACTTGGGAAATATAGTTAGAAACCCTGCTGACATTCTAGTAAAACGAATAGTAACGGCAAAAGCGCGGAGGGAAAAAGACAACGGGGTTGGTGCTTGAAGCGAGGTATGTCAATATCTGGACACGAAAATCAATGACGCGCTACACTGCGCCACTAAACGTCAGAAATGGCGGCAAATCGTCAAAGAAAAACTTGGTCGTGTTCATCACGATGATCAGCATCAGCGAACTAATATTGAGAAGGAACTTTATTTCGCAGATAGGTACCGAATTAAATACAAGATAAGATACTAGCCGCAGATCAAACAACTATACTAATATTGATTTCTTATATTTACGCGAATACTACACATCGAAATAAAACTAATTTTAAAGATTTTATCGCGTTTATATTTAGTTTTTTAAAATCCTCAAAAAAAAAAACATTATTTCAACTTATACTAAGTCTAAGTCAAAGTCAAATCATTTATTTCGTATAGGCCTACGGGGGCACTTAAATATTGTTATTTTAATATTTTTTTTAACTCTACAACCGGATCGGAACGCGACCTCAACCGAGAAGATCCGGCGAGAAACTCAGCGGGCTTATTTTTTTTACATTTTTTTAACAACCATGTTTAATACAAAAATAAAGTTCCAGTGTGCTTCCATGCGAGGCGCACACACGCAACGCTTTGAAATCATACATTTTAATGTATCTACATATTTGAGCGATATATTTGACTGTATCAGGAAATTGGATATTATTATATGCGTATCTGAACAACGTAGGTATTCGTGGATGTGCAAACCGGTAGAGTTTAATATCGATATGGCCACCACAGTCGCGGCACGCGCACTGGCATTGAACTTGAGGGAGGTCAGTTCAATATGCGCGTACGCATGGGTACCTATTCTGTTCATATGATCTACGTGCGCATAGCTATTTTGTGCAACGTAATACTGAGGCAGATTGAAAGTTAATAAAAGTCAAATTTAATAATGAATTCAATCCCAAGAAGAGGATACTCAAAAAGTGGATACTCTAACAAGACGCTATGAGCACTTTCTCGTATATCGGACAGCAAGCAACAACTAAATAGGAGGGTACCCATTTCTAACTACGACAGTAGGACGTCTAACACCTCAGTCCTCCCGTGATCATGGTTGCTGTAAAGCAACCGAAACGTCGGGGACCTAAAAAACATGAAATAAACGCGATAAAATCCTTAAAATTAGCTTTATTTCAAGGTGAGTAAGTATTTTATGTCATACTGAAAGAAGCCGACGCGACGTTAGGTAAGTAAATTACTTTGAAAATAAAGTTTAACTCCCATAGGTATAGAATCAAATCAATGCCAGACGTATTTTTCTATCAATGCTTTCGACAAAATGGCCTTAGAACTATTATGATCCGAATCTTCCTAATTTGAGCGCTGACCTCCGCTGCGTTGACAAATTATCGCTTAATGCAACTCAATGTCGTCTAGTAGAGGGTTGGCAGTTCCATCGTTTGCCAGTTGAACTGTTCTAATGACCCGGTGCCTAGATATCTAAAATCAAGGATACGGAGTCAGCTAACACGATCAACTCACAATAAAATCGCAATGAAAGAAAGAAAGAAAGAAAGTATTTATTTGGCAAAGAAATAGCTACACACAATTAAATATATAACAACGCTGATATTTTGCCAAAAGGGTCAACAGCTCAGCTTATTGTTGAATGGCAATAAATGCGCACCCAACGCTGATTTTCAGCTGCAACCCGCGGGTGACGGGAACACGTAACTAAAACTAACTTAAGTAATTAACAAAATAAAGATGCTTATGCTAATAACCCCACAGACTTAAACATGAGTCGGTACTTATATGTTAATTTTTTTTTTTACATTCACAAAATTTATATGAATGATATAATGAAATCATAATGGCCACTTTTAACCAAAATCTGTCGCTCTTCGTGAGACCTACTCTTCGCCTCGCTTATCCCATTGCTTTTATCTCGTTTTTACATCCTAAGGGATGTAAATTAGAAAAAGCATAAAGCCAAGTGCAACGCAAAATTTCCTATTAGTTTCAGCTTCATGACTGTTGTCAATGAGTGGTATTTAGCCTTTAATGGATACCTACTGTAGATGATGTTTCTGATAAGTTTGCGCTGATACTTTGTCGACAGCCCTAATTCCAGAGCTGGATATTCGCGTTAAGCTGACTGCTGCACGCTTGGGCGTAGCGTAACCATGCACGATGGGGCATGGGTGCGCTATCTCATCCCCCTGGCTTCCAGGTTCAAATAATTAACTCGCCTTTTTCGCACCTAAGGTCTAAGGCCGAAGGCAGCGGTGAGGATGGGGGGGGGAGTTGGGAGTTCAAATTCCCTAATCAACCCACCGTTTTTTTATATAAAGATACTTACTAAAAATATGCCATTATTTTTTGGATTGTTATTGTATCCGGTCCAGAGCTCGACCTCCCCCCGAAGTGTCTACGCCCTCGCCTTCACGTCCTGTAGTTCTAATCTCCTTGAACCTGCCTCCAACCGTGAACCGCTCCAGCTTATCGTATGCTCCAATTTATTGAAGGATTGTTGAATAAATTCGCAGAAATAAAGTGCATTCTCGTAAATAAGTTTATCATAATATTCGTATTGAGCAATTAAAATTGTTTATGTACAATTTTCCTTGTTTAGTTCTACATTTAAATATATACACATAGGTGTATATTTAATTGTAGCACAGAAGCTCATTAATAAATCTTATTCGTGGACCTCCAAAAGCTGGGCGTCTTTCTCCTATTGGAGACTCTGAGCACCTTCAGATAATGGGGCCACTACTTATAACTATGACAGATAACTATTTTATTAAACAAAAGGAGTGGGTAGGCGAAATTGCCAATACTTTTTCCATTTGAACTACGGGTTCACATGTACCGCGGTGTCCTGGGCCTGGTCATGTGCCCAGAGGTCCAAAAGAGGGTCCTGTCCAAAAGGCCGATTTGGCCCGGGCCTACGCCCTCCTCCGGGAACACTCGACATAATCAACAAAAAGGGACGGTCACTACAAAATGGCCAAGACCGCTAGGCCATCTCTGATTGTAAATCAGTTTACATAAGATTCCTAGTAAGCATATTACCTTTGTAAACTCCTAATCAGAAGTGCTAAACCAACTGTTCTATAAACCCTATACATCCTTCTATGATACCCACGTATAGCATCTGCAACCAGCTTCAACAGACATGTACGGTCAACTCGACGACTCAACAATGTTTCAAGGTACGGTACCATAAAAAGGCAAGGAAGAAGAATTCTTTACCTATTTAGTATTCCGCAATTACTAGACAAGACGGCCTCCTCGCTTCTCGACGGTAATGCCCCTTATGTTTGCGGGGCTCGATCGTTGTGCGTAGGAGAGTCTTTTATCTCCCATATTATATGGGTTAAGGTCGAGATTGGCAATTGGAAAAACGGTTTTCGCAACTAATATTACTAGATCACAGCCGATGAGGGGATGGCGTCATCGTAGATTTTAAACCATTTTAGCTTAAATTTTAGAATTGCCATTATAGATTCAATTCTATAATAAAACTGTGACATAGCTGTTTGTACATTAAAAAAATATACCAACTTATAGAAAGTGTTTTTCAAAATTCTTATCTGCTTTTAGTTCAAGCATCACGGAAAAACTATTTACTACTGATCTAATTTCAACGGAGTTTTAACTATTTTATAGCCCGTGGTTAGACTTAAAGGATATGGTTTACGGGTTCACGCCATGGCTTTCTATAAAGACATACGCTATGACCATGGGTCGAAAAGGCCCTGTAAAACCTTGATTGTTATTAAGGATCTATCTAATGCTTAGATCTAACGTCAGATTAATTACTTACAAAGTAGTTTAGGTAAAAGTCGTGTTACTCTGCATTCTAGTTAACTTAGCTCACAGCTCAGCTACTATATAATTTAATTTCCTATTCCTACCAATGGATCTTTTTACACTTGCCGCGCTTTATTATTGCATATGGTAGTGACATCTTTTGTTTAAAAGACTCACTGTCAAGCACCTAATAACTACTGTAACTATTCGCTCAGACAATACACACAACCACTAGATGGCGCCAAACACAATCTAACAAAAAATACATCCCCGTTAATTCTATCAAACATTTTATTATACACACATTGCTGATAATAATGAAAGTTGTAAAATATAATTTTAAATACATAAAAATATAACTAATAAATTAGAACATTCTCTTTTGCACGATGTACAGGCAGGTTGCCAGAAAGAATAGGAATGCAAAAAACATTATCACTTTATCGGTGAACTCTCTTCGTCCGTATTTCTTCAACAGTTTACCCGACTGTGTTATCGTGCTAGCCGTATTCTCTAGTTCCGACTGAGTTCCCTGAAATACAACAAGAACTTTACATTTATATTTGTATTCGGCTTAATTCTGTGTTACTAACAGGCATGTGTAATGCGGTCTTTATCATAATATTTCACAGATGATGTAATTCTACTTACATGCACTGTAGAACTTGAGGACACTAAATTATCTAAGGTATTTTGACTCCGTTGGTTTGTATCCGCAAGGTGCCTACTTATTGATAGCAATTGTTCCGTAACACCTAAAACATGATAAACAAAGAAATTTTAAGTTTCGGTCAATTTACAATGGATAAAAGATTTTCAGGGTAGTGCTTCGTATTAGCATTGTATATTGGGGAAAGATAATTATTTACCTGAAGACATTTTGAGCAATCCATCTCGGTCAACTTTTTTTTTCCTGTTCCTTATGGAGGACTCTTCTCCATTTGCCTGTTTCAACAAGTCCTCCCTTTGAGCTTTTTCTATGGCAAACATGCTAGTGATGTTTGCATCTTTGAATTCTTTTAGAAGGCTGAAAATTATCTTTAATAAAAAACAATAACTACTATTCATGTGCAATAAACACATAAATCATCATATAACTATAATTCCAGAGTGAAGAATTCTCATAAAACATTTGAGAACAGACAGAGCAAAACACCAATTGAAAATTGCAATGTCCTTAAAGCCACCCAGCAGCTGTAACATAATTATTGCGATGTAAGTCTACATTAGCGGCCATTTCAAACAAAATGAGCTATACTATAATGATTAGATATAATAGCTAAGATTATTATAAAAACAAATTATTTGCAATAAGAATAACAAATAATAATTGATATATTACCCAGCTAGTTGATGCCTCTGAGTTTCTGATTCTACAGCATATTTAGGATTACCCGTGTCCTTGCCATACAATTCTAGACCCTCCAGTTCTTCTCTTAGTAGACCAATTTTTACTCGACCTTTCTCGTTGAGCTCATTTAATGCTTCCATTGAGTCTCTACATTCTAGTATGTCCTATAAATATAACAATATTGATCTACCAATAGGTTGCATTGACACATTAAAAAATTGTCAAATTGTGTATGGTATAGAGGTAACATCTTATTCTATGGCTTCTGGTCACACTCAAGGTAAGGTTCCTTATCCATGTCCACACTTAATACTTATAGTAGATCCTAGATAAACCAATCATGAATTACAATAAACAAAGTTGGGTTTCTGTCATTATATAAGTTTATTTAGAAATAATGCCAAGAAAGCACCAGTATTTAGTGGGGACTTTCTAAACCTAACTAAATTAAAGAAATTAAAATGCCATAGTGAAAATTAAAAAAACTTACCTATTAATTCAGTGACATTTTTCTCATACCCTAGAATTAAATTTTTCAACATCCATATTTTATAAATAGCAACAAATGCGCATGTGTAATTTTTTTTCCATATAATGGTCTCTGAATAAAATAGCTGTGTTTGACCCATACCGACGGCCAGACATGGCAAACTATAAACACATTACCATCCTTTGCATCCTACAGTCGGGTAATAAATAGGGGTTCCTTCCTAGTTGGATTGACGACGGAGCTCTACAGCTCAGGTCATTAGCCGTTTGGAACCTCTACCATTCATAATTTAAGGAATTTTTGATTTAATAAGTACCTGTATTATCGCCTTCACTTGGAAATGATACTTCGCCAACCTCTTCACGTAGTTTTGATATGTTAGATCGGAGTTATCTAATTTCGTCAATGGTGATCTATACATTTCTGTACTGTTTAAACCGATTGAATTCATTTTGTTATTTATCGATTCAGCTTCAATACGACTACAATCATTTTCAATTTTAATAAAAAAGTAAATATGCACGAAGTATCCTGTTGGTTGGCTTTTGACAGCTGATGCATAGAGTACAGATAAAATAATCACTTGGCATCTTGGCATAGATATTTGACATTTTTTAGAATTTCGGCTGCTAGTGCTGCCATTGTCGTAATGATATATTATTGCAAATGTTTTCATATGGTCCAAGTTCATGAATACCTGTGGTTGGCAGTGTTACCAACCCTACTGTTTTAACAGTAGATTTGCTGTTTTCACATTGATTCCCCTGTTTTCTGTTTCATTCCTAATTTTTACTGTTTTTCAATTAGCGTTCAGCGCCACATATTACACTATGCAAATATTTTTTAATAACCACTATATGTAATGAAACGCAATGAGATTAGAAGGCAGTATCTATCTACTCTTTGCGGGATTCAAGGGATTCCCCACATTGTGTGAATTGGTGAAGAAACTTTTGTGCCTACCACATAGCAGCGCCACCGTGGAAAGATTATTTTCAGCTATAAATAATATGAAAACCAAATTACGCAACAGAATATCGACTACAACTATTAAAGAAGCATTCATTGCACACTAAATCCGAAATAACCGATTGCTACTTATTTTAAGCCACAAAAAGGCAAATGAAGAAATTAAAAAAATATATGTACGATTTTAAAAAGGAAAATAAGTCTGAAAATACTGAAGATGAGGCAATTGAGGATGAAAGTGCGTAATAATCTTAGTTTGATTTTTGTTTTTTATTATGTTGTGATCGATATTATAATATAAGAATGTATGCGAGTCCTGGTAACTAATATAAGTAGGTGATTGTTTTAATTATATCAGGAAATTATGAAATCTGCCCTTTTTTACTTTACCTACTGTTTTCTCCTGTTTTTTTATTGGTGAGCTGCTGTTTTTTAGTTTCTTGGGGTTGGCAACACTGGTGGTTGGTTAACTTTAGATTTATATAGGCCCTAATATAAAATCCTATCAGTGCGCGTTCGGTTAGATTTCAAGAAATTAGTATAATATTTAAGCGTTAATAGGTACTTATCCAGCGATCTTGCTCTAGCTTTCATGGAATTAGGTAAATTAGGAATCGATAGTTAAACGACAACATTTCTCTGAATAAATGCATTTTAATCATAATACTGTCTACAACTTATGATCAAGAGAATCCTTCGTGTACAAAGGTGAATTTTGTTTTGGTCGTTTTCGAAGCGTGTTTACACTTTATCTTCAATAATTTCACTAGTTTCTTTGGTCCACAACAATAAAGATTAAGGTGGTTACTGAAACAAAAACAAAATAAGCTTTATTTTTGATGATTATCCTTTTTTGGTTGGAAATGGACTGAATCAATCGGCTGAAAAATTGAGCTACTTCTGCCAGTGTCTTTATTGTGGGTACATTTATCTCTTGCCTATTGTTGAACTCAGACAATAATTAAAATAATAATTAGTAGTAATAATTAGTCTAGACTTGGCTTTCTTCTTTGATATTTTTTTAATAAATAGAAGAAAAATATAGGTGGGTAAGTAAGTAGGATCTTAGCAATATATTGGATTCATTTAACCAACCCATTTCAGGGATTAAAGGTAGGTACGTAGAAACAAGTAGACAGTGTAAGTAGAGTCGATACTTACTCTGGATATAAATGAACCCAATATCCAAAAACTCTATCCCAATGCGGTCTCCCTCTCCTCACTCTACAACCAAGCACCGGATATTCTTTCGCTATATCATAATTATTGTCTTCTTCAAACTTCATCGCCCTCTTCGGAGTGAGTAGACTTGCTCTCTCATCGTCTCTATATCTTAAAACATGCGTGACACCTTGCTCGTTAATCACAACCGTATTCACAGGATTTTCTGCTGTATTCTTTTCAATGTTAAGTTCATTTCGATTAGTGGCGTAGAACTGTATGTGTAGTCTGTCCGGACGATTTGCGTTGCGAAGTTGGAATATGGTCTTGTTGGCTAATTCCGCGAGCCATGTGAGTTCACGTTCGCGCCGCACTATCCATATGAGGTGGATCCGCCCTGGATATTGTTTCCTTGGATTTCTACAACATTCGAAATTGCTTAAATAATTTACTTACATACCTACTAAACGTTTGAGTGCGAAGATTTGGACAACAGAGAGGGTAAATCTGCCCTAGTCATACTCAAACACGGGCCTTGGAAATGCGACTTAGCCCGTCACACACTCCCATTACTCTCACTACAAGGGTGTCCAACGAAGACGCCGAGGTTTGACCATCGGTGAGCCCCGGGTAAAATTGGATAGTCTTGGAACCCGTAGAAAATAATAAGTGGATTTGAAGAACGTAACGTCTCGTCCATTGCAAAGGACACAAGGTTGATTGCCACAGTAACATGACTATATTTAACTGGACGAAACATAGCTGTAAGGCAGCACATATAGTGATTAACTAATCGGTCCCGATTCTTTAATAATACCTACTTGATCCAGTATAGAGAAATCATTGCATGTAGCTTTAGTACAAAGTACATAGGCGTGGAGCTTTGCAGCAGTGGGCCATTGTAATATTGAAATTGTAAGACAAACTTTTTTTTAATAATGATGGGCTTGCATTTGACCAGTATCTTACCTGATGTTGAACATCGACGATGGAGCACGCTTGAAGATATGTTGACTGTTCACCCGAGATATGAATAAACCAAGATTATACCTATTTATGGGGAAACATCGTGAGAAACCCTGCATATTTATTATTGAAAGACGTGTGATCATGGCCAACTTTGCCGGTCCAGTGAGATAAACTATGGCCTCATTCCCTCTCATGTAGACGGGAAACCCATGCCCAGCAGTGGAACTTAACTAGGAGTTGTTACTTACAAGAGCATGTCATGCAGTACAGCTACAAATGGCGTGATGCCCACCCCCGCAGCCACACATATTGCTACTTCGCTCCCACACACGCCCTCCATGGGACTCGAGAAAGGTCCATCCACTAGGATACTGAAAGTAGATTCAGGATTATCGTTATAAGGCTTCAAGGGATGGTTAAAACGCCAGTTAAGTCGGCCCATGGCTTGGTAAGACCTTGGATGGGTGACCTAGTTTTACAATCTGAATATGCGTGCTTGGAGGGCAAGGTAAAGCTGTTCCGTTGCATTCTTATTCAAGGGCAACCAGAAGCCTGAAAAAAATTTCGCCAAATCTTGTACATAGTCACGAGGCCTGAAGACAATTTAGAGATTCGAAATGTCCCGCATCTCTTTGCATCAGATTCAGAGCAGCTCGCCAGCAAATGCTCGCTCACGCCAGCATATACACTCAACTCACCTAATTTCACCTGATTCTTTTTCAATCAACATTTTTTCTAAAGCCTCAGTCCAGTCGCCTTTCACTCTTATCCATACAACGAAATTCCTTTGGTATGATGTAGGAACCTGAAATTAATTTAGAATATAATTATTATAATGTAGATACTGGGTACTTGTCTTTGGGACTATTTTGAATAATTCAATTGACAATCTGATTAGCTCAGTTGGTAGTCGGACCTGCTTTCTGTGTTGAAGGTTCTCGGTTCGAATCCTGGTAGGAACAAAATTTGTGTGATGAGCACGAATATTTGCACCCGAGTCATGGATATTTATTATCCATATAAGTATTTATAGGTATACTGAGTTCGCCCCCAGTCCATTGAGCAGTACCCATACTCCAAGCATTTCATAGTTTGGAACCGTGCAGTTGGTGTATTCGGTTGGCGATACTTTATAATAATTAAAAAAATATCCTATAATTGCCCAAGTTCCGTAATAAGTTAAAGATGGCCATAAATAATCCTCAAAAAAACTAGGTCACTATGATAGGGTTGACATAATATCCGAATAGGGATAAAAACCCCAGAATATAAGTATTAAAAAATAGCATGAACAATAAGTACCTTGACAACAGTGAAGGGATGCCACTCAATGAGCGAGACGTCCAGACACTGCAACAATACATACTGCCCCATCCGACACTGCAGCTCCAGACAATTCACCGTCAGACTTATGGTACGACCCGCCATATGCACCACCTACAATAACACCAATTACCATGATATATATCCTTTACCTACTACCTGAAAAAGGCCGTGAGTTTACTGTTGATTTAATTAATATATATCGGTAAATTCTGATTTCACGTGCGAATATTATTTACCATAATGATTATCACTTGGTGTTTGCACGGTAAAAGCAAACATCGTGAGGAAACCTACACGGCTTTGAAAACAGAGGTGGATCCAGGATGCAATTCCGTTGGGGGGGGGGGGGGGGGGAGGATTTGTACTTAGTCGCCTGAACCAAACTTACATTTGAGGGGAGGAGTATGCCGGTGTCAGGACAATAGGCCCACTATTCAATTATATAGTGTTCAAATGCACCTCTGCCTAGCCCTTCGAGGATTACAGGTGTTATTAGACACATATGTATGTAAATTATATAATAAAGTTGTAAGTAAGTAGTTCCGGAGATGAGTCTCTACAAACTCATCTCGCGAAACTACTGATCCGATCTTGAAAATACTTTCACTGGTTCAGAGCCACACTATCGCTGAGTGTTATGGCGTAGGTATATATGTTTCAATGTTCGAGCTGCACAGCAAAATCAATGGTTGCGCAGGCGAAACCGTGGGCGAAAGCTTGTATATATTTATTGGGTTAAACTTATTAATAGCTAAGGGAGTAAGTAATTTATTCATTCCGAACCGGTAATGCTATCAACGCGAGATTACCCATGAGACTATCTGGAGCCGGTGAGGCAGAAATGTGCCCGGGATAATGGCAATAAGCTCGCCCTCAATTACATTGGGGCCAAATACTATCGACGCAATGTAGGTGCACTGCAGTGCACCTCTGCCTACCCCAACGGAGATTTCAGGCGTGATGGTGTGAATCTTGAACCTCGGTTCACGGTTTGTGTTAGGTAGTATTTAATGGGGTTGAGAAATTCAATCTAACAGCGACAAATGGTTGGTTCTTAATGTTTTTTGACTTTCCCTTGCCTTCTTGCTCCCAGGGGCATGTAGTCAAACGAGATTAAATTTAAATGGAGCCCTCTTTAAGGTATGCCCTATTCAGTTAAAAAAGTATCATCTAATAAAAAAACTATAAAAAACTACGTGTTGAATTGATAACCCGACCTTTTTTCTTCATTTAAAAATAAATTAAATTATCATAAAATGATGGTGTTTTTTTTAATGATTGTAACAAAAATCCGCGCTTTCATTTGTATGTACACTTACCCTAGCTCTTGTCTGTGGCATATATACTATCATTATATATAAAATCCTCGAATCTTATCTACGCTCATGTTATTAACATGTAACATAGAATTAAGAAAATCCAATTACCATCTAATTATGTTCTTAGTAATTGAGGTCATTTTCCCCATGGGCTTTAAAATTGTATAAAACGGCAGATTATAATGAAATTCCAAAATATGCAACGAATCCCATCGAATCCAATGCGCGGTCCCGTCAATAAGAGGATTATGCAAATACCGATCGGTTATTGAATTAAAACGTGCCACGTTCTGCGTTATTAAATATTTTTACGAGAATCTCTACAAAGGTATAAAAAAATATGCATTTATTCATAAAAATCACCTAATACAAACAACTAGCCTCCAAAATGTATATAAAAAATAATTGTAATTGGACAATGGCATTACAAAACACTATACTTCCAAAAAAAAAAGTTTTATGACACTGTAATTTGATTCAAACTTCTACAAAGAAGTATTTACGTTTTATATGAATAATTTTAATAACAGAAATAATTAAAATAAATTTAATATTACCTAGAAGAATTAGGAGTGCCTATATTTGTGCTGCTTGTTACGTATCTGTACTTAAACGTATACTTACTTCTACTATATTAACTCTTGCTCTATTTCTGCTAAATATACGCCAAATAAAATCCAAACAGAAGCAGGTCAGTGGAAAAGACATCCATAGCCATGTCTGAAAAAAAACACCAATTATAAAAAGCAACTGTTTGAGTCGCCATGACAACAAGAGCCAATAATTTTTCCTCGTAAAAACCGCGTGTTTGAAACGATGAATTATGGCCACAGACATCATTATTATTGTATTAAACATCTGCAAGTACCTAAATATATATAACATTGCAGTTTTATAATCTTAATAGTCTCTGAATAAATTGTTGGTCAAAAGGATTATTAACAACACGCCACTCGAGGGAGTGAGTAAACTTTTTTTAACTTCCTCGTCAAGTTCCAGAGTTGCCTACTCTAAAATATTTTTGCATTGCACATTTTTGTAGCGATACTACAAAATCTATAAATAAGCCTTTCAAGCCCTAATAGTCTCTTAATAAAATGTCTATGATAACAGATGGACGAGGGCGAAACTATAACGGTTCCTATTTGACTAAAGAACCCTAAAAATTACACAAATCGCACACTTAAAACTAAATACATAAATATTTGCTTTCTTAACTGTTAAATGTCTTTACACTTCACACAGCCTAAATTCAGAAGCAGATTGTAATTTATGAGGCCCCATCAGTGACCCAACTACTTATCATAATAAATAGCATCACCGAGACAAAACACAATGAAGCATCATCAGAACAGTTTGATATTATCGAATGAGTCATTTTAGAGTCTTTATAATGTATAAACGTTAAATGATGCTGCCGTAAGGATTTACGATCTTCACTCCATCTCGAGCCATATCTAACGAATTTAATGGTGATGGATATTTGAATTGTTTTGATATTTTTTATGAAGCCGACGATGCACAAGTTTATTGTGCGATTTTTCCGCGAATTCATTAGTCTGCTCACATCTTCGGGAAACTTATGTTAGCGATGGTATTAAATCAAATCATTAAGTACTTAGTGCATTTTTTGAAATCTTCGCTACTATCCCGCACGATACAACATCGTAATAATCACACAGTCACAGACAAAATTGGCTACATCTTGAAGCGCGCTTCAATCAAAACTTTTTTCAAGCCGCCGAAGAAGATTAGTCAGTTCTTACCATCTGTCAAGTGTCACATTCCTCTACAAGATGCAGGGGTATACAAACTCGATTGTGATTGTGGGCTCTCCTACATAGGACAAACTAAAAGAGCAATAAAAACCCGCGTAAAAGAACACATCGCTGACGTGAAACACCGGCGCTCCACGAAGTCTGCAATCTGTGAACATGTACAAGATCGCACCCGCCATTATATCAGATTTGATAAGCCACAGATCCTCGCAAAAGAACACCGATTCCGACCAAGGATGATACGCGAGGCCATTGAAATTAAAAAACATCCTAATTTCAATAGGGAAGATGGCTGGGTGCTACCACCGACTTGGGATCCAGTGATTAATATTATTAAATCGAAAACCAAGCATACCATTGCAAGACCTCAAGATACTGTGAGCACTTTCTGCGTAGATCGGACCACAATCAACAATTAAATATGAGGGTAGCCCGTTTCTAACTATGACACCAGGACGTCAACCACCTCAGTCCTCCCGTGACCATGGTTGCTGTAAAGCAGCCGAAACGTCGGGAACGTAAAAACGAAAAATAAACGCGATAAAATCCTTAAAAAAATAGTTTTATTTCAATGTGTAGTATTCGCGTAAATATAAGAAATCAATATCGTAATAATGTGTACTGGATACTTACATACAACATAGTTAGCTGCGCCCGTGAATATGATTGTATTGTACGCATTGCTGATCGCAACTGATTCTTGTAAGTAGGTAAATAGATCGATTACATAATTTTAAATCAAGGGCAAGTCTAAAATTATCCAACCGTAAAACACCCTAACTCCCGCTATTATAATTTGGAGGGACTCTTATATACTTATTATCCCCTTCCATAGAGAAGGTACTGTCATCAGTTCGTATATTATGTGTCTATGGAAGCATCCACCTTGGTTTTTACCTTTGAGTGCCTATCAATATAAAACAAACACCTGTGTCATTCTAGACCTTGCGCAAAGTATTTGAATAAAAATAAGCAGTAAATATCCGTTCAAACCTGTAAAGTGTCCTATATAATAAGGGGCACGACCTAACTACGACCGGCTAGTCGTAAATCTATTATAATACCTAGCCCAGCATTCGATGGTCCCAGCTGGTCAACGTAAATTAGCCGCGCCTCTGCTAAACATACCTACATATCAATTTGTAGCTTCTACAATGCACTGTATCCATAGTAGAAACACTATTGTGTACGTATTAAGGTTAAAATTGATTTTGCTTTGGTCACAATCAAGGTTAATATATTGAATGGTATTTAATGAAATCATACTAACAATATCGCCAGACGAACACACCAATTATACGGTCTCACAGTAAGCAAAGCTTGTATTATGGGTATCGTACAATGTGCTGAGAGCTAACCAAGTATATAATACTTATATAGATCAGATCATGATATTATTATTAATGGAATAATATTAGTTGTGACTGTTTAGAACTTTATAAAACTTTAACATCTATGATCACCTTACGTACCTTACCTTCATTTTAAGAAATTTTAAAAATCTATGAAGAACTTTTTACCAGGGTACTGTGGCATAACTTCTTCTGAAAATTTTCAGTAACATTATTTCTTTTGTGGCAATAATTAAGCATAAAGCAATAATTTGAAAGATGTGAACTAAACTGCAATGCAAGTTCTTAACTAAGTATATTCTCAACTGCCTCAAGTGCCACTGCACATATACCACAGATATATGACACATGATCTATGACATATACCTAGTATAATGGCAAATCTCGATCGGCACTACTGCCTGGAATGCATTAGCATGAAGCCAGCGCCACCAATTAAGGGAATTAATTTAATAACATACATATTCGATTACCTCACGAGCTTTCAGACGCTATTATTCGGACGCGTATAGGATCGTATAACATTGCCTATTTGACATAGGTACCTTATATAATTTAATATTTAGCGAAAAGTTTTTTTTTCCCAAGACGTTGTTAAAAGACCGCAGACTGCACTAAAACTTTGATATGAATCATGCTTTTGTGAACTACGCCCTCAGAAGGACCAGTTTTGAGGTCAGGCACGCGTGGTTTTTTCGCAAACAAGTTAAGTTGCGTCCTCTTGACGCATTGCGAAGAGTTGGTAGTTCATAAATTATAAAAAAAAAAGTAGAACACAGACAGTTCATTAGGTAAGTAAGTAGCTACTATAGTTAGTATCTTAAACTCACCTTCGACTTGATGGGTGCGAATTTTGGAATATTTACTGCAGACGCACTAATTGTCCAATTTACAATTTCACTAGAAAATTGACTAGTTTCTTTATCAATAATTTCTTCTTTAAGAACACCGCTGAAAAAGACAAAGCAAGCAATATGGTCGAAAATTGCAGATTGAAACGAAAAAGCAGATACTTAAGTATATCAAGATTTTTTTTATGAAAGATCCATGTTTAATATTTCTTTAGGGTCGTCGGAATGCCGGTCCTACGGAGAAGAACGGCCAAGAAACTCCATAGTTTCTTTTTTTTAAACGATCTTTTACATTTTTAAGCAGTACATTGTTATGAGTATATCAGAATAATGTAGGAACGGCTAGGTAGGCTTGAGTAACTGGTCATCCTATGTTTCTTAAACTATTACATGTCGTATATTAAACGTTAAATTTTAAAGGCCATCACCAACCACAGTCATGGTTGAATAAAATATTGTTGGAAATAATGATTCATTTCTGTGCTTATCTGAGTCACACGTGCCCCGCGGTTGCGGCTCCAGCCTATTGTTCGCTTTTGTTACTTTAAGGCATCATTTAAATTCACGAGGCCTATAAACTACTTTGTAGCAACCATAGCAGCCAATAATTCTGTAGGCAATTTATGCATTGACATGTTTTACTGCGCTTCTCAAAGAGTTACTTAAAGTTATTTATGAAAAAACTTCAAAGCTTTGTTTTAAAAGTTGTTCAAAGTTAATATAAATAAATAATGGTTGAATTTGCGCAATAGAAAGTATCCATTTATTCATAGCTGCTAGTACTTTTTCAGTAAAATAGCGAGAGATTATTGTAACGATACCTACATTCGCCTACGTTAATTTAAAACCTAAACCGAATTCCATTTTTAAACGTAACAAAATATAATAGGAATTCCTTCTTTATCGTTTTTACCTCAATGGGTGTATAATGAGTAACACGATGAACAGCAAATACAGCTGATGCGTGTACCAGAAGGCATTGTACATCCTCCGTCGAACTGCTCTCAGTGACGTCAGCCCCATGCACAAGGTAATTACCAGCATCGACAGTCCCGTCACACCTGCCGTGCTCATTAATAGCATGAAAGGATTCTGAAAAGGTAAATCCCTTTAAAATACCATTATTTGCGGAGGAATTATTTAACGTTTAAACGCTGGTAGATATTTTAAAGGTTTAATTGAAAACTACTAAAGTCGTAGAGCTAACGTTATGGTGCAAGTAATTCAACAGTAGTGGTAAGATGTATTAGGATTTTTTATTCAACATAGTACCTATATTATTATATGTCCAAAACAGCAAGATTAATTTCCATTCAACAGATACCTACTACATAAAAAGAACTGAAAAATAATTTTGGAAAAATAATCTTATCCGCATTTCTAGACGTTTTGTTGACTGAATTGAACCATGTACGGTACGTAACCAAATGCAAGAGCTCGTGGTGTTATTTTTACTGTAACTTTAAATATTAGACGATTTGGAAGGTGACCGAAAACTGAAGGAATGTCTTTAAAGTTACATTTTCTACAAAGGCACTAGTGCTCGGGCCCCAACCAACTGTATCTATCAAACGAAGACTACTAACCTCATTTCTATAACTGGCGAAGTTAATCTCTGCGCGATGCTCGTCGTAGCCTCTGGAGAAATTCCACAAGTTCACCAAGTGGGAGATGGAATGTATCACTGGAAAATAATTGCTACGGTAAAGCAAATTATGATCCAACGAAGACCAGATACCGATTCGCGACTAGTGTTGGTAAACAGTAGGTATCTTCGGAAGACTTCGGAGGAAGTCAGGGGCGACATCGGTTTACTAACAGAGGTTTCAGGTGATCTATTTGACCACTGTAGGTCACACCCCTAAATTTTAGTTGTGTTGTATGCTGACCTCATGGAATGCCCTACGATTCGAGTACTCTCAAGTCGTTTGGGGAATATTTTATTATATAAATATGGAGTGATTCATAGCGGGTTATATTTTTGGCATTTATGTAACTAATATAGGTACCTCTTTAGATGCAAACTTTTTCAATTTATTCAAGAATATTTCACAAGGATAATATCGTTGAACGTAAAACAGCAGACTCAGACAGTTCCAATATTTATTTTCTTTCACAAATTACGATGCTGAGAAAAAGTTTGTATTAGTTTTGAGTCTCTACCCACCAAAAATAACCTTTATATAGGATGATTCAGAAAGTGTATAATAAGCCTTGAACCTACACTTATTTAGGGCATTAGGACATTCAATGAAATCAGTATTACGAAATGTCGATTTAAAAAAAAAAATCTTGTTACCATAAAATGTTAATTGTGCTTTTTGAGAACTTTTTTTATAAATTTACGTATCGAAATTCAGACTTCATACAATAATTAGAAATGCGCTAAAAAACGCAGTTTCAAGGTTTAGTACCCATACCCTTACGGAATCACCATTATAATATTAACTTTTTAAAGAACAAGTAATTGAGAACGTCCTTTATCGAAGCCGGTTGAAAATGTTAAGGAATCTTAAACATTTAAACGTAGTCACTAGAGTTAGTATTATTTGAAGCTGGTTCCAAAACAAAAGCTGGATACCCTAAACGGTGTCAGCAACCATTAGCCTGCCTCTCAACGACCTAATGGCGCTCTAGTTGCTAGAAGGCTCACGGCATGGGTACCCAATTCCCTTTGTGAATACTAAAACCCTTAAACAGGTAGATAGTGATCTACGTTTCTAGGTCTTTTGGCACTGGTCACAGGTTCATTTTCGGAAATGGTATTTTCATAACATCAAAAATTCTGGGTGCTATACAAGGGATTGCTTCAACTTCATATATTAGGGGTAGCCCATAATACATAACTAGTTTAGGACTGTTACACAACCGGGGTTAGTGTGTATCTAAATAATTACCATCGTTTATACCTACATCAGATATCAGATTGCAAATGGAAAATGCTAATTATTCTATTCTACTTCCAAAGCAAAGCTAGACATAGCAACGTATATTATAGAAGTATTTGAAAGCCGTTAGCTTTCATCTCAACAGTATAATGGTTGGTGTTCTACTCATAAACTCCAAGGGTTGCAAGAGGTTTCCACTATTTGTAAGCCCTTTAAATATATCATATTATTAATAAAAAAAAATGTGCCGAACATTTATTTTTATATTAGAGACCCAATGGAAGATTCTTTCTTTATGTTGCACTGTGGAATCTGTTTACCTACTTACTGAATCGACCAGATGCCTAGAATTTTGCAGAATACATACAGTCTATTACTGTGTGTGCTCTATATTTTTTTCAAATCAGAACGAGCTTGTTTATAGGCTAAACGATAATCTTTAATTCAAGTCGGTATTGAAACAATTTCTTAATTGCATTCTTTGTAAGGTAAACACGTAAACATTTACGAATGGTATATTAACTTCGGGTTTATAAAATAAAAAAATGTTGTAGGTATGTGATCTCGTATTCACGGTAATATGTGGCACGGGTCATATAGTAAGTAGGTTTTACTTCATAAATTGGTAAAGAATACTCACCAGCAAAAAATAATAGTGTCACAGCAACTGTCATATGGAAACTCTTCGCTCTCTCAAGCCAGAAAAAGAAAAGGCCAGGCCACAGCCTAGAGAGCAGCCTGTAGAGCACTTGATTGAGTTTCTTGCATATAGGTAGCAGCACCAATGCACAACACAAGTTTATAACTGTCGCGGTACCTCGGGATACACATAGTCCTATCTGAAAAACAAAATGTTATACAATTGCAAAGAATAATCCCATTACCCGTAGCTAACATATAATAGATGTTGATCGTATTTGAATGGACTCACCCCTAATATTTTCCTCAAATAATAAAACTGTCGACCATGTTTAAAATAAATAAACGTATCATAAAACAGATACAATACTAATGAGATCCATGATATCTGCAACAAAATAAATTATTTAGATTAGAGAAACCTACAAATGCATACTGGTTACTTATGGTGTAGGTAGGCGATCATAATGCAGATTTCATATTTAAAAGGATCCTTCTGAATCGTTTCTAGTTGGAGTCGGTAGTTAGCCTACTTTTCATAGCTGTCAAGTCACAATCTTTATCTTCTAGCAACTAAATACGTTGAAGTAGGTAGGTACCTACATCGCTTTAGTTTTGATTACAATATTACGTACCTAGTAACTAAAAAAATATACCGACAGCTCAGATGAAGAAATAATACCGACAATGAGAAAATAGGACTGGCATCTTGGTAGTTGGTAGGTATGGTGGGTACGCGGGCTCGCGTGGGCTAATTGTTTACCTAATCTTCTATTTCCATTAAAAAATCTTTCTTAGGAGGTACGTACATGTTGCGTAAATAATAATATACCCTGTTGCCCGATAGTGGTAAGCCATTGGGCCCCTTTTTTGTTTCCATTAAATATTAATTTATTTATTCCTTACTTATATTGAATATTTTTTTTAAATAATGAAGTATTGTGCAAAAAAAACAAAATCCACGCAAACGAGTCGCGGGACCTGCTAATAACAAATATTCGTGATAAAGATTCGACTATGCAAAGTTGTACCACAGGAACATTGCGTGATGTTACATATTATCTACCATCTAGTACGTGGATGACAGTAATAGGCCTATCATATAATTCATATAATTTTACCGCGTTTAAGGCTGTTGCTATCCCAAAAAAAAATAACCTAAAAGAGCATAATAATTCGTAGGTACGATGGATAAATAAAACAGCTCAGCCCGTGCGTCGGAAGTGTAAACTCTCGCATAGCTAGCCACTTCAGACTCTATTCATCGGGTGTGCGTAGCTACGGGGCTCTATACAGCCACTATACAGCCACTATGCAGCCTTTGACAGCCGTGTTGTGCCTACCACCATTGAACGAGTGAATGGACCCGATGACAGTGACGACCGAGTGTGGGCCCGCATTAATTAATGGCTGTCGAACGCTCGAACTCAATACGCTGAGACGTTATTTACATGCTATCAATACATATAATAGGACTGTATAACTTGATCGTGTGGGTAACTAATGTATTGAATATTTTTGTAAAAAAAAATCGTAGTGTTTAAATAATTTTCGAAACAGACGCAGAAACGGGAATTTATGGATTTTTTTATCTGTGCGCCTGTTCGCGTATCACCGAAAATCTGCCGGACGAATGAAATAGCCGACTATTTTATTTCTGAATCTCAAATTCTGAGCAAGAAGACCTCTTCTGTAGTAGAAATAAGAAAAGAGGCAGACAGTACAGACTGAAATTATAGTTCTTCCCCACGGTACCAGTAGCACGTGTTCACGTTCCCTTCATCTCTGCACAAAAAGCAGAAGGGGATCTACATTATACAGGTGACGGATTTTTCCATCTGAGTGCATTAATCCTTCTTGCGAGAGCGATGGGAATTTGATGGCTATCAATCAAACTGATCTCTACCATATAAAAAGCAATGATAGGCAAGTTTGTAGAACGCTGGCCGCAGTACCGAGGATCGCAGGTTCAAACCTCTAGGATTTCTAGATTTTATGAGCGAATTTTATTTTTAACTATGATTATTACTTGCTAAACGGTGAAGGAAAACAAATTGAGGAAACCAGCATGTCTAAAACCCCTTGAAAAACGTGTGAGGTCACCAACCCGCACTGGGCCAGGGTGGTGGACTATGGCCTATTCCCCTTGCATTGATGGGAGGCCCGTGCCCAACAGTAGGATAATAAAATGACTGGTTATATATTATTATATCTCTACCTACGATCATGTTTAACTGACAGGATCTCCCTTAACATTGGCACTGAACTGAAGTTATGCATGTAAGCACATGCAAAAGCATAAAGGGTTAAATTATTTAACATCAAAATAAGGAGATACCCACTTATTATTATTTAACAGCCCCAGATTCCTACCTATATATACAGTGCCCTGATGACACGTGACGAGTAAAATGGCAAGACAGTGCTCTCGGCCGAGTAAACAAGTCTCAAAGGCACCGAGTACTGCTGTTTACACCTACCTCGGCCGAGAGCACTGTCTCCCCAATTTACTTATTACGTGTAAAGCAATAGCGTGATGTGCGATAAGACAAAAAGGGAAAAAATATCAATGGCGGATTCGGCTTCTGTTTAAAAAAAAACTTTCACATAATATCTCATGGATGTTTGACGGTTTTTCACTCCTTACCATTAATTTTCATAGTGTAGGGCATTTTCAGATCAACACCACATTATTTGCCTTTAGACCGTATAGTGGGTCACGCAGGGCAGATGACAATCGGAAAGTCAGGGCAAATTGAAATGCGAAAACATAACTAGAACCCTACGAGACAGTGCTCTTGACCAAGTGCTCCGTAGGTGTAAACAGGGCTCGATGCGCAGATATAGAAAGCATTGCCTCGCCGCGCCGTTCTACTCATTACGTGTCATCAGGCCATTATAAATAGGCGTAGAATTTAACATGGATGTAAAAAGAACATCAACAATGAAGTTGAACGACAATGTACCTATGTCGTTCAACTTCATTGATTGACTACACGAGTATCAACACAATTTCATTGTTTGTTCTACGCCAGTAAACTGTCAAGATAACACTAACTATAGTTAACACGATTAATTAAATTTGTTATGGAAATATAAACTGTACCACCTAAATTCTGGTCAAAGAAGAGAAAAGAGTTAATGACCTCTACTCATCTCGGTAGAGTTCTAAAGACTTTCGCGTAACGACAGCAAGTATATTATTCAGGTAGGTAGTATAGAGGTGAACTATATTTTCAGGATGAAAACCTGCTTAGCTCTTTTCTTTTGAAAAATGCCTACTGTCATTGTAAATTATTGAAAAGTGGAATTCAGTCGAAACTACATAAGCTAATGCAAGTTACCTACTTAGTTTATAGTAAACCCAAATTATTTTATATATTCTGTAATATTTCGATAATATACCACGCAAATTAAATTAAACTTCCGTGGTACAAACGGCTGTAAAAAAAACTATTCTAGGAAGTTGAATCAAGTCTATCCACCTAACTTAACTTATGTACGAAGATGGGCTCTTAAGGGGGAAGCTCAGGGTCAGGGCGCGAAATTCAAAATGTCAATGGTTTTTATTTTTTTACGAAAAATTTTGACATCTTTACGATGTTATTTAGTGTTTTGCGATATTAGCATTCTGCATTGGATGTCTCGGTGTATTAAGTTTGCTATAAATAAATGTAATAGGTATAGGATAAATGTAATAGGCCAAAGATATAATAACTCTTACCAATTAGGTAGGTAGGTATAATAAATCAAATAACAATGTGTGCTATTACACGATACACAAGTTTGTTAACATAAAAATGGAGTTTATTAATACATTGCGTCGCTATAACGTGGTTTTAAAAATAGACACTGTGCAAATGAATCAATGTATTTTTTATTTATTAACATTACGAAACGACCGTGAAGTTGAGATCATCGTAATTCTCGGAATTTTGCATAATATCTTACGCAGACATTCGTGCCTGTGACCAACAAAGTTTAAAATAGTATCCCTATACTACTATATATTTTTCTACAGAAAGTTTAATTCTGAATTCAAAACTTACCAAATAAATGCGCCTCTTCACAAATTCATAACTATCGCGAATTAACGATGTTAACTTCATTTTATTAAACTAACAAAACTTTGTTTAGGGCAACTTTTGTTAAATACTGCCGTCGTACCGTTCTAAATTGAATTTCGAATCGAATTTTAAAATCATTTTCGGTCTTATTTTAATTTTTTTAATTCAGTTTTTGGCTGTTGTAATGTCGTGAAAAAACCATTATGATGCCGGTACGATGCGGGTGTGTGGGTGGTGTGGAAGCTGAGGCGAATGGCTTGAGACTGCCTGCCGCTCGCTGGCGTATACTATAGCGAGTGAACCGGCGGCGCAGCCGGTCGAAACGCATGCTAGATTATCTAGCGTGTCGCCACAACTCAAACGTGCTGACAATTCATAATAATTATTATAGGCTAGTGGCCAGTATTGTGTAATTTTCATAACTTCAATAACAGTATTGTCAAGTATTACTCTTTGAATAAATAACTTTGAACACCGGTTAGCTATATAGGCTAGCAACACAAAATCGTGAACTCAACTGTACAAAGATAATTGCTTAGCAGCATATTTATTTCTCTTGCTCGAGATATTAAAACCCATGTTCTTATGTGTAAGTCCCACTGGGCAAAATCCTTTAAGGCCTTTTCACAAGTACATACTTACAACATGAAGATGATTTAAGCTTTGTCTACACTGGCCTGCGCCTACCTATAATCTAGGCAACTTTATAAAGGCATGTATTTAAGGTGGAAGCTCAGGGTCAGGGCGCGAAATTCAAAATGTCAATGGTTTTTATTTTTTTACGAAAAATTTGGACATATTTACGATGTAATTTAGTGTTTTGCGATATTAACATTTTACATTGGATGTCTCGATGTATTAAGTTTGCTTAAAAAATACCGAAAGCGATACAACACCATAAAGTTAGTAAAAGTAGCGGTTATTACAAACCTTATGGTATTGTATCGGATTAGGTACTTTTTTAAGCAAACTTAATACATCGAGACATCCAATGCAGAATGCTAATATCGCAAAACACTAAATTACATCGTAAAAATGTCCAATTTTTTCGTAAAAAAATAAAAACCATTGACATTTTGAATTTCGCGCCCTGACCCTGAGCTTCCCCCTTAATGATTAGTATTATACCATCGAACTTAGTAAAAGCCGGACCACGGACATGGTCCGCTCCGTACCAAATCAGTTCGGTTTTAGAGAGTAGTTTGCGGACGATATGCGATACGGCGCGGACTGTTACTACGTAGTGGACCAAATCCGTGGTCCGGCCTGTATTAAGTTCGATCATCTAATTAATTAGGTAATACTGTTAGTAATTTAACGAATGAATCAGATTTTTAGGGAAATAAAACTAGGGCAGGACAACGTCTTCATTATTTTTATGAGAGTAGATATAAACTAGTTGTTGGATCAGCTAGTTTATATCTACTCTCATAAAAAATAATGAAGTTAACAGTTGGTGACATCGTTATTCTAATTTTAAATATCTGTTCTTATATATTATCTCTCTCTTGGTCGTGTCTGTACATTGAATAGATAGGTACCTATTTATGGGAAAATAAATCTTAGATCACATTATTATATTATTATAGCAGATATGGAGTTTTTGTCTATCTGTTCACGCATCTCAAGAACACTGGTAGACGAATTTTGATGAAAGTTGGCCTCGTGATATTTTATAAAAATACAAATTTCTAACATCAATTATATCTAAGATACCTAATTATTATCCCAGGAGATGGAAGAGTTCCCCCGAGATAATCAGTAACTAAATTCCATGCGTGTCTACAGTCACTAACAAAATTGAAAAATAATCTTTAAAAGTAGGTACTTACTTATCTAATAACACAAGAATCAATCAGACATGCATATGACATCTGGTATATAATAAAAAAGGGAGAATAATTATCATAAATAGGAAACCAATTAAAGCAGAATGAAAGATAAAGAAATTTACTAGAAGAAAAAGGAAGTCAATATAAACAAAACACACGTCAATGACGTCATGTTCAAAATGAAAGAGAAAGAAAACTGTAAGAAGAAAAAGAAAGCCAATAAAAAACAAAACACACGCCAATGACCTCACGTTCGAAATGAAAGAGATAGTCAATTAAAACAGATAAAGACAAATATAAGTTTATAATTCATCAATTTTATGTGACGGGTGTCCACATTTCAATACAGTGAGAAATCAATGAGAAAAAAGAAATAGTGAAACTCGTGTACAGTACTCCCAAGATGCTATTTTTTAGTAAAATCGTGGTAAAAGCCACCGCTTACTAGGGTGGAGGATTTCATTCATTTTTAATATTCTTCGTCATCGTATAATCTGGACATTATCAGTATGAAAATGTGATGCCTGACTTGTACCCAGGGCTATGAAACGAATTACAAACTAGAGATGAATGGATGCGTAGGTAGCATCTCTAGTTCGTCTGTGATTGGTTGGTTGGTAGCTCTGTCTGTATTGTGCGTATTTTTTGTTTGTAGTGATTATTTGCAACAAACAATGTTTTGGCTCGAACAGTAAAAGAAAATACGTGTAAATTCATGTTTAAATAATTTAATTTAAGAAAAATGGAGCCCCCTTCTCCATGGAAGAGACCAAACGAAGTTATGCAGCTGCACAAACTGAAAAAACGAAAGAAAGCGCTACAGGTACGTGTTTATGGTTTTAAAATTTCAAGATTTCAACAATATTACAGGATATTCGAACTATACCGACCAACCAGCATCACAGAACATTGTCAATTTAATAAACCAATAATAACAAATCACTCATAACCTTATGTCATACATAACATACTAAGGATGCATTTACACTAGCTGGATCAAGTTTTTTTTAATACTGGCTGGCGCTGGCAAGCCACTAGGTTAATGTAAACGGTTATCTATGTAGCAGCATCCAACATATAAATGCTGGGTTGGGGAGTTACTGGATCCATAAAACTCGCCACGCTGATCACTGGCGCCGCAGTTGACCACAAAAACAGAACAGGTATATTATCTGGACAAATGTAAACACTGCATTCTTGTCTAGTCAGTGGCATTAACTTTAGGCTCAAAAATCCAGCTACTTTGCCAATGTAAATATTGGTATTTATTATAGTAGTGTATTGTAGTCGGGTATCTATAAGAGATTGAATGATAAAAATATTCTAGGAACGCATGAAACAACCCTTATCAACCAGCAGTGAAGAGTCAAGCACCCAAAAAGAAGCAGAATTAGATTTCTCAAGAATTTTAAATGGGGATAAAAGAAAAAATCCATTTTCAAAGTAAGTTTTAATTTCATTTTTCAAATTGTATACAATATTTTAAATCAAGTTATATAATTTATCCAAGCAAAGGATTGAACTGGTTCAACACTCTAACTTAGACCCAGTTATTGCTGTTGATATTATGGCCTTTAATGAATAAACATAAGCTGTTATAATCTTTGATACTTAATTAAAAAGTTGTTTCACAATAATAATCTATAAGAAGTGATGATTTGTTTTCGTTCATAGAAATAATCTACAACAAAACAAGAAGCCTAAAGTGCAGGTAGACTCGCAACTAGATGAGTCCAGCGATAACACATTGTATGCATTGCTGAGTTTGCCGGCTAAAGTGGAAAAGCCACCCCAGGAGCTGGACACTGAGAAACTGTCAACATTCTCTAATCTATTACAAAAGTTCACAGCGGAGCATTCTGTAGAAGCTGTAAGTGAAATATATGTCTATTCATCAGCTAAAAGACTTCCATAATTCATGGTCCTATGCATTTGCATGAACCTGCTTCCTGCCATGTGTATGATGTCATCAGGTCAATTCAATTGTTGTCTGTTTTGTTAGAGAATCACGGAAAACTGTTGCACTAATTTTAATGAGATGTTTACTATTGAATAGCCTGTAGTCTCATGAGCTAGTAGCCCTATTGTTGCCTCTGCAAATTGAATGCACTTTGCATTTATCCAGTGAAGCTGAGTAGGCCGCATTGGCCAACAAGATGGTCATTAAAAAAAGGGTAGTCTCCAGAGAAGATGGTGTAGAAAAGGGCAGGGTTGGGCTGCAGAGCAAAATTGATGCCTAGCCATTCCTACATTGTTCTCACATACCCACAACATTGTACAACAACAACAAAAAGAGCAACCATGGACTTTAATACTTATCTATTCTATACATATAAATAAAATTGGAGTGTCTGTTTGTAATAATAAAATAACCGCTTTTTACTAAGTGCATTTGGATGTATACACGTTACCTATACCGAAACAACATTTTTTACAATTTTTGTCTGTCTGTCTGTTTGTTCCGGCTAATCTCTGAAATGGCTGGACCGATTTTGACGGGACTTTCACTGGCAGCTAGCTGATGTAACAAGGAGTAACTTAGGCTACATTTATTTTAGAAAAAAAAAATAGGACCTCACGAAAAAAAATTAAAACCAATGTTGCAGCGCAGCGCCTGATTAAGTTTGATAGCAACAACCTGCAATGCGTCCCGCGGGCTCAGAATGGGCGAGCAGGCTGTTGTCAACTGTTGTCTTTGTTAAATACCACGCGGACGAAGTCGCGGGCAACAGCTAGTTCTTCATATAAAGCATTCCGAATGTAATGCATGTGATGGTAATGTGGTAGCATATCATATTCTGATTCTGATGGGCACAAGGAGCTTGTTTCTTAATAAATATTGTATTTCCAGCCATTAGTTGACAAGAAGTACAAGCACTTACCCATTGATTGGGCTCTAAAAACTAAGTTAAGGTTAATGTCACCAAAGCCATTTGCATGGACATCAAAGTTGAAGGCAAGTGAAGAAGCATCCGGAATCACAGGGTAATGTTAAAATTCATTTAATTTAATTTAATTAATAACCATGGGTACCATACAATAGACTAGGGGCGAGATTAATGACGTCTAGGCCAGCGAAAATTATGAAAAAAAAACGAAATTAGCTATGACGAAAATCGAACCTGCGAACATCCGACACAGTGTGCCGATCGGCCTACGTTCAAATCACTCAGGTTTAACTTTAAATAAGATTAGATTCAATTATATGTGGACGTATGATATGGCTTGAGATTAACTTTATTTAATAATTTCACTGTTAATCGTTATACGTACTGTTATATAAATATAAAGGACAGTGCCCGAATATGATAGTCTTAAAAAAAACTATTTTTTTTCTTTAAAAGACTACAATATTAGGACATGGTTATATATTGCACACCAATTAGTCTCATGTTTACTAACTTCTTAACCCGGATTTAGGAAAACTATCAAATGATTTTCAAGCAACTTGGTACAGGCGTCCATAGCTCCGATAGAATCCTCCCTTATTTAATAGATAAGACGTTTATGGAAGCTATTTTTCAACATTATTATTGGTCAGGTTTGTCCGCTGCCTGGATACCACGACATCACCAACCCTCGACACATCCCCTCGCGCGCGCTTCCACCAAACCTGCCTGTACTGGCAACACCCACATCTGCCCTGGCTGGACCTGTACCCACGGTCCTCGGGTAAGGTCTCCGCCACCAGCTTCATGGCAACCAATGAGGGGGTAAAGCACGCACTGCATAGGGAATGGACGGAAAGCTTTAGATCTCTATTTCAGGTGAGTTTTTAATAATGACTACATGTCACTATTTTGTACATTTCCAATTCTGGACGAATCCATTATTATGTCATGCTGCAGATGAAGTACCACTAGCTAGATGAAACCGCAATATCTGTATTTAAATTTAGAGCTTGAGTTAAATATTACATTTTAACCTGGAAAATTAAAGGATTCCTTCGGGATCCTCAAAAAACTAAAGTCCACGCGTACCCTAAAGTCAAATCTTATTCCTTACGGCGAAAAGTTAGTTTAAAACATGATTGTCAAAGTGACACAAGAGTATTTCTAATACAATAATAACAATTTTATCTACTTGGAGCGAAAGGTAATGCCATAGCTTTTATGTTCTATCTTTTACAGCCAAGTAATCTAAATCGCACCGTTGCAAAATCAGGCAAATAGTTATTTAATTAGCGATCTCGCTCTAACAGATCAAGGTTGTCAACTTGGTTATATCTAAACAAATGGCGAAGAGGCCCACCACCACTGACCCTCGGCTTGTCAACTTTTCCAATTATAAACCAAACAAAGTGGATCGATAATTAAAGAAGTCCTCCGAACTCCTCTAAAATGTTAGTCGAGAAACTATTTGTCACGAATCGGTTATATCTATAAGTTCTTTATCTGAGTTGTTGTGTTAACTCCGCTAGCTTCTCCGCGCGCTCCACTGTCCGTACTTCTACGTGTGCGCGAACACGTTCACGTGCCTGTTCCGCGCGGCCGGGCTGGGCGGCGTGTCCGAGCCCAGCGCGCTCATCGCGCCCACCACCCGCGGCTTCCGACAGACGCTGCGCCAAGAAGGTACCTACCTAATCAACGCCGCCATATCTGAAGAAGTCATTAGACATATAATTCCAGCCCTTTTTAATGTCCCACTACTGGGCACGGGCCTCCCCTCAATGCGAGGGGGATTAGGCCATAGTCCACCACGCTGGCCCAGTGCGGATTGGCTGCCTTCACACATCTTTCGAGGGGTTCCTGTCAGACATGCAAGTTTCACGATGTTTTCCTTCACCGTTTACACCATTAGACATAATGCAATGACAATGGTAGTAACTGCCGGTGCCCTAGCCATGTCAGCAGCACATCCTCGTCACAGGTTTTGGAAAATTATGGCTAATTACTTAAATAATTTACTATGCTGCCTAGTTTGAGCTGAGTTAAATCATTTATCTGGCTTTGGCTTGGATGCCATTCAGCGCACTCCTTACACCTTGCACCGCCGCGTATAAACGGCCCTGTTAACTGCTTGCATACCGCTGCAGCTATTTCTACTTCACCATGATGAGAAGCCGTCTAATTATGTAATATACTAATCTGTTACAATGTCATTACAAAGCATGCTATTACGGTAGGTAGGAGTTGAAGTATTCTAACAGTAAATCAAGGCTCACAATATTCTCGGCCCAAGTCCGAATTAGGGATTTGCTAATAATAAAAACCTTTCGCAAAACATTAGTAAGCGGTTTAAAATATATACATTGCAAATTATCCTTACATTTTGAATCGTATCATAGATGTTGAGTTCACAATGCCACTTCGGCCGGACAGTAAAAAAAGACTGAACAACTCTGAGGAAGAGCGCGCAAAGAACTCATCGTTTGACAGCTGCTACGACACGATGGACGGCGGCAAGTCCTCGCAGGAAGCGCTCGACAGGAGGGAGGAGGAGGACGACGACGACCCCGACCAGCTGCTGTCGCAGATGGGCTTCGAGACTGAAGTTATCAAGAGGATAAACATCACGCAGGTGACTTGCGAATGCTTGCATGTTTCTACAGTCTACACTGTGCCATTCGCTGGATCCAGACCGAACGCGCAGCAATGCGAGTATGGAACAGGCACTTGCCACACGGCAGCTGCGGCGAGGAAAATTACACATGATAGAACTCCTGTAGCCAGACTCTCGCGCTTCCTTATTCGAGCGCAGTTTGAACTAGATTTGCAGCCAAATCCTTAATAATCATATCGTGGTAATGTTTTTGCACCCTTTCCATTCCCCTCCCTTCTTTCTGAGTCAAATGATAGGCCATAAATAGTGAAAACCCTGTTAAGATTTCTCCAGTGGTTTTCCTTGATACACTAACAATTCTTGTGTGTGTCTCACAAAATAATTGCCGACTGTCGTCTTGAAACTGTCAGTGTGTGGAGATTGTCAGTTTATAATTGGTATTCGATCATTGCCTGCAGATAATAATCGCTAGTAGTGTAGTGAGCGAGCTATTTAGAACTTGGCCGCAAGCCGCCTGATCAGACAAAGGACTGCAGGCGAATTTTTGGTCAGTGAAACCCTTAAAGCTGCTAGCCTTTTTTTTTCAAAAGAGCAAATTTTACAATATGCCTGCGACACATCTATATCTATAAAACAAAGTCTTATTAGTTACACCATTTATAACTGAAGAACTGTTTTGGCCCCAAATAGCAGAATAACTACATATTATTAAACCTTGGGAAAAAAACACAAAGTAATAAGCTACCCAGCAAACAACATCCACACACTCACACACATCACCTGACGTACTTCAAATCCCTATCTGATGTACACTTGGCTTAGGCCCGTGCACACCAGAAAACCGGTTAAAACCGAGAAAAAAAAAATATCCAAAAAATAATATGTAATATGACGGCCTTTTTAGGGGGCCCACCTAACGAGCGGCGAGTCGCCATCTGCCAATAATAATTGGATAAAAGCTGATCATGGCAGGTGTCTGCTACCCTTTCAATAGCCCTATATCATGTCCATCCAAACCTCAATCCATAGACTCAATTATCATTCCATATTCCTGCAATAGTTCCTCCGCCTGCTGAGGTCAATTCGCTGTTTATGCTATCATTTTCAGCAATTGACCCCAGCAGGTGGCTAACATAACATTAAAATTCTCAAAAAGGCCCTCTACGTGTTGGACCCATGTCCCCACGCAAGCCTTCCAAAAATCCGGGTATAGCCCGTGTAAAGAGAGAGATAATAATATGTAATAAATTTTGTCATAAATTTGATTCGGAGGCGGTACGAACTACGAAGTTCGCCGAGACAACTAGTTATAGATAGATTGTATGTGGTGCGTGTCGCGTCCGCAGGCGCGCATAGCGCACAGCGCCGAGAGCGACGTGGACAGCGCGGCCGAGTCGCTGGTGCTGGTGCGCGGCGCGGACGCGCAGGCGCTCTTCAACTTCCTGCTCAACTGCAAGTCCATCGTCAGCCCCACCGGGCCCTTCGCCGCCGTGCCGCCCACGCTGCTGTCGCCCACCGCCTTCCACGGCGGGACCTTGCAGTCGCTCAAAGTGAGCTTACATTTTGATTTGTATTATAAGCTCAAATGTGGTACTTAGAGTGCATTATTCGGAACTGTACAACCGTACATCTCAACACCGCGGTTGCACTCGAGCCCACATATAATTCGGTAAACTACAGTATCTTAGAAGATCAAAAACTTCATGGATCTTCTCAGTTGAGTTCGCGTTCCGATTTGGTTGTAGAATTAAGAAAAAAAAATGTAATGACAATTTGTAAGTGCCCCGTAGGCCTATACAAAATAAACGATTTGACTTTGACTTCATATTTTTATAATAATTGATTTAGATCTCGTACGGAGATCCACAGTTCCGTGAGCATTGTCCTTTGTCGGAAAATATAAACTTTATATTATAACCATTATATTGCACCTAGATGTTGTTGGGTTTTCAAGACTTACTTTATTACGCCACTTGGAATGCTTCAAGAGTGGTATTTAGGGTTCAAATCTCAGTGAATGGTTTTATTAATCGTCGATTCAGCTTTAATCACATTGCTCGGTTGTTCTAGGTCCGCGAGACGACAATACATTCCGATAGCAATAAGTACTACTCGATCGAGCTGCGCGGGCCGATCCTGCCGACCACGGTCCACACGCTGTTCAACGTGCTGAAGACCAGCTCGCCGGCCCAGTTCAGCGCCACCTTCGCACACCACCAGCCCACACTGGCCTTCTCGTGGGCAGCCAGCCATATAGCAGAAAGTATACTATCTACCTTCTAGATTTAATTTAAGTCACCTCAGACCCGAGGCATGACGATATTTGTGAGAAAACGGTGCCCCTGTATGCCTACGGTGCTTTCAGTTTCTTTCCAATGCCACTATAAACATTTTTTCAGAAGATAAGTGCTTTGCGATGCTATTGTAAATGGACTAAAATTTCATAAATGTCGAGGTTAATCTATGGTCTAGCTTGGAGGGGTTTGAGGGTTCTAACCCCCTCCCCCGAAATGCCTTAGATTTTCTTAAATATTTTCGACTCTTTTGGGACTGTTTTTTTACTTATTACTTCTGGTCCAGAGATCAACAACACCCCCCCCACCCCCCCACCCCGAAGTGAATTCGTGGCTACGGCCCTGTTTATGCTATAACACGCGCATCTCAATAATCTAGTGTCTATTTTTCACTACTCAGACGAATCATCAAAAGATAACGAGCCAAACCACTTCACAAAAGCGTTCAACAAGGAGAACTTGTCCGACTGCGGCATCAGCGAGGAGATGCTGCAGCACTTCTGCTCGCCCGACCCGGCCGCCATCAAGCAGCTCGACAGCGTCAAGTGGAACACGGAGGACGACACCTACACGTGGTGACGTTTTGTTATCAAACGACTGTTGTTTTTGAATTGAATTCAAATTGTGATCATGAAATAAAGATGTATTTTTGTACTTAATTTTTGTCTACTCAATTGACAGTCTTGGAATTATGATGTTGGCAGCTGTTGCAATAATATAAGATGTAACAAATATAGTGTAAAATATTTTAACAAAGCTATATATATTTATATATTATTAGACATACAAAAATGACACCGTGTACTGAGCGCACGGCCAAATGCTATTGAGCCGCAATAAAAAAAAAATCAATCCTAATTTTCCCAATTACGTTATACTTACATCAAGGTGACCTTTATAACTTACTGATTCATCGTTTAAAATATTGTACACTATTATTGCTATACCTTCTATAATCCTCAGCGCGGTATAATAATGATACGCATCAGATCACTTAACATTATGATTTATTCAATTTTCTTTTTTGGTAAATTAAAAATAAAAGTTTCATAAGTCCACAATCACTTACACGATTAAAACAAGATTCATACAGATCAGGATGAAATAAATAATATTGTGAGTTCTGCTTCGAAACGACATAATATTTATGTTACCTAACATAACTTGCACTAATCACTATAATTATCACTTCAAACCCAAGGTGGAACAGGAGGAATCTTGGAAAGCTTACACCTAAATATTCGTCTACGCGACCGACGTGCCGCCGCTCACTAGAACAAATAATTTCCTCATTAGACACATACTACACTCGCGGCAACGAATGATGGCTCTTAAGACAAGTGACAATCATTATTTGTACTTTTTTATGGTACTTAATTGTAGTAAGCGAAGAAATATTGCGAGAATCCGCTTTGAGAGAAAATGAAAGAATTGTCATCAATGAAGTGAATCGTCAATATCACAAATGCCATCAATTGGTGCTGAGAGTTAATGAGACGAATAATTGTTAGACCACATTCGCGCGAGCACCTTCCTGCACATGAAAAGTATGTGGAATTTAAACTTATTTATCAACGCTCTCACTTAATTTCGTGAAAGTTCTACCACATCTGGGTTAACGTTAGTGCTGATTTGAATGCCAGTAAACGCCTTTAATTAAGTCATTAAAATTACCACGTTAAACGCTTGGCTACATTAATGTAGTTCTGCTCTTATAGCTTCATGTTTAACGTCATTTATGACGTTAGTAAATTAAGTCAAGTGTTGGCCATAACTGCTTTATGACATTATTAAGGCACTAATAAGTGCACTAAGCCAAAGGTGAGGCCGAACCATAATAACAATGTAGAAAATAAATACCTGAAGTGTGTCAATTATAAATTTGTGTTGTATAAGTTACGGCGCTTATGACTTCTGCAACAAAAAGAAAATATTTTATAGAATAAAGTAGCTCAAATAATAAACTAAGTTGCCTGTTTTTTCTTATAGCCTTGCCGATCTCTGTCGGGGATCAGATTATTATCTACAAGGGCTCATGTACTACTGTCGCATATTACAAGTAATCTTAAAAAATAAACAAGTTAGTTGTTTATGGTAACTCACATTAGAGGGCGCGGTGCTGGCGGGCTGTCCGGGCACGGAGTACTGCGGGCGGAAGTTGGAGAAGTTGGCCGCCGCCGCCGCCGCGCTGAAGCCGGCCAGCGACCCGCCCGGCTGGAAGCCCGCCGGGAACTGCGCCATTTGAGCTGCAACAAACATACAACCACATTTTAGTGACCTTATTTTACGTCATTCGTATCTAGAGAAAATCCTAGATGGAAAAACACCCAATAGATAAACTGGTGCGAGTTTCGGGCGGACCTTGGACGGGTGACCCAATTATAACTTCTGTCCGCAGCTTCAGGCGACACAAACAAACAATTAACAACAATTGCAAAAACTACGTTGGGTTTATAAAAGTTTTTTACAATAAACGCATGGAAACTCATCTAATGCCATCGTCTTGTTGCAAGAGCAATTCCAGCTTCAAAATATAAGTGATACATGGCTTGTATTAAAAAAACTGTTTATCAACCTATGCATGTGTAAGGATGAGATAATTTTGGTGCTTTGCAACAGCGTGTGTTAAGGCGCACCCAAAGGGGCTAGTTTCTTTGGCAATTGTATATCCGTCGTGTTGGCATCTATATCGCGCGGTACTTGCTACAATCGATGACAATAATATTGCAGCAAGAGAGTATCGCTGGTATGTGTAAGGTGTGCGCGTTACCGGCGGGCACGGGGTTGCCGGCGGTGGCGGCGAGGCGCGACAGGATGGAGCGCTCGGACATCTGCAGGCGCTGCGCCACGGGCGGGATGCGCGCCAGCGTGGCCGGCAGCCGCGACACGTCCGACTTCATGTCCGACAGCAGCTCCTCCAGCTGGTTCAACACCTGCGCCACACAATATTATTAATTACTACCTGTACCGGCGCACTTCGTACCGCCTCAGTGTAATTTTTTTTTTTTTTTTGTATTTTTACCCATATTTTAATAGTTATTCAGCTATTCGGGGCGGACACGAATTAAGAAAATCATGTTTGTAAAATAAAGATGATTGACTGTCTTTTTTTAAATGCTAACCAAAAATGTTTATTTAACTTAGTACATGATATTATTTCAAATTTTAATATTTGTTTTGGGTAAAGTGTACTTTGTACACTATCAATGGACCTTTTAAAATATATTACATTATTATTGTTACACTAATTTACTTCAATAAAATTGCTTCTAAAGTGTATCAAGTTATCACGACAGCGAGTAGTCTCGCGCGTGTACTGACCTTGTGCAGCACGGCGTTGGCCGGCTTGTTCCCGGCGAGCGACTCCTTGCTGAGGTGCTGGTGCGACTCGGCCAGGCACTCCACCTCGGCGAAGCGCGCGTTCAGCGACATGGCGGGGTGGTTGGGGTCCTGCGTCAGGTTCAGGTACGCGGCGCGCCGCAGCTGCTCCTCGATCACCAGAGCTTGTTCCAGCAGCTGGACCAAATATACGTCAGTGAAGTTGATAGTATATCTTGAACTTACACACATCTCGGAAACAACGTGAATGATGAAGGACTGTTTAGATGTCGGACTAATGTATTTTGTATTACCTACCTAAATAGAATAAGAATTTGTGAACACTATTAAAGGGCTTAGAAACTCCCAGTTAAAATTTCCTTTGGGTATCATGTTATGGGAAATTAATGGATGATTAAAGTGATTATAAATCAATGATTTTCATATCGTAAAAGTAGATCTGTAAGACATCTACGACCCGAGAAAATTTCTAATCGAATGAATTCAGTTACTTATCGAGATGTTCTGAATCGACTCGCCATTAAATACAATTAAAACATAAAATAGCTCACCTTAAAACGGCGTGCCAGGAACTTGTTCTTGATCTCGAGGAAGTTTCCTTTGCCGACGTCCATTTTGAACGGCTCGTTGATGATCGCGAAGCGCAGATCGTTCTGTATGTCCTGCCAGCGGCCGTAGCCGTGCGTCACTATCCCGGCGAGCAGCCAGTAGTCGTGCCGCCTGTCACATCATATAATCAAAATCCATTCCTTTTTCCAAAAGTACTTATTAAAATACTCAGTATCTACTATCAGTTCGGAACGAAGCGAGGAAGGTTTTGTCATTTTCCTTGTTGTTCGAAATATTATTGTTCAGGAAACAGCACCAGACGACCTGTTCGCCACAGTTAGCAGCGACCCTTTCTGTGCCGAGGACTTCCAATATGGGTGGGGTAACATTTTGTGTGATGAGCACGGATGTTTGTACCAGAGTTATGAACGTTTAATATTTATATAATTAATACTGGGATCGCCCCCCATGCCATTGCGTGCGAGCTATCCATAATAAAGGGGTTGGTGAGTTTGGGACCGTACAGTACGTGTGATCGTCTGGGGATTTTTTTTATTATATAGTAGCAATGTGCCTGATCGAAACTTAAAGCTTTGACCCCCTTACGGATCCTTTCCCCAAAAAACCCCCTTAGCATCTAAAGGAATATTTTCCTCCAGTTTCCAAATCTCTAGGACTCTGGATCCACCGATTTAAGCTGTGCGATGTCTGACAGTCTATCAATGTTAAGAATTCTAAAATAGACTGTGCATTCAAATTATTATTATTTGCTTCGTTATTTTGTTAAAATTTACCAGCCAAGTGTCTTTTCAAACGTTATCGGCAGATCATAAACAAAAAAAATCCATAGACAAAGAATGTTTTAAAAGGTGAACGGAATTCATGGTGCAATAGATAGTGTCTGGTGTGACCTGTGCCATATCTCGTACTCGCGGCCGGGCGCGGCGGCGCGCTCCTCGTTCAGCCACAGCGTGTGCAGCTCCGTGAAGCCGCCGTCCGCGATGTTGAACATGAACTTGCGCCGCTCCACCTTGAGATCGTCCTCCTCCTTCACGAGCACCACGTCGTCGTCGTCATCCTCCTGCCGATAACGAATACACTATTATAATCACGCTTTTATTTATGCCCCGATGGGTCGGTACAAGATGGTATTTTGCTCCAATGCTTGTATTTTGGACACTCTTAATGCGAAAGGGACTACGGTCATGGTCTCTTATAAATTGTCATAGATAGAAACTCCCCCTCAATTTATTGGTGGCCTATAACTATATCAAATGTCATATTGCACAAGAATTTTGCTTTGCGCAGTAGTATATGAAGTTTGATAATGTTAGAGAACATCAAAAAATTTGGGGGTAGGTATATAAATATAAGTTTTTTTTATAACCCGTCACAAATTTTTCGGATTGGCCGACACTCAAAATGCTATATCACATGTCCAACAAACATTAACCGCACAGCGGTTGGTTTGGATCCGGACAATAACAAAATAACTTAAACTAGTTAATAATATCTATAACGCACGTCAACATACCTTCTTTTCTTCCTTTGGCTTCTCGGAAGCTTCCGACTCCGCCTTGTCACTCCTGGCGTCCTCCTTCCTATCAACTTCGTCCTTAATTTCTTCCTTAATTTTGGAATCCACTTTGTCATCCGCTTTCCCGTCACTGGGTTTGTCATCGGGTTTGTCATCATCCTTAGCCGGTTCCTCGTCCACAGACATGCGTCGTTCCGTTTCCTCGCTCTCCTCAGCAGCCTCCTTTTGGTCCTTATCCTCCGCGAGCTCCTCCTTGATATCGCTGGTGTCCATAGGTTCGTCTTTCAATTTGGTGTCCTTAGTTTCCGATTTGTCGTCCTTGCCCTCCTCCTTGTCGTCCTTGTCGGATCCCCCCGGCGTGGGCGTGGGTGTGGGCGTGGAGGTGGGCGGGGGCGCGGCGGGCGCGGGCGCGGGCGAGGGCGCGGCCGAGGTGATGGGCGTGGCGGAGGCGGCCGGGCTGGCAGCCGCGCTCTCCGCGCAGCCCGCGCCGGCCCCCGCACCCTTCACGGGCTCCACGGGCTTCCGGATCATTTCCGGCATGCTGTAGTACCCGTTGATGTGTTCGAACTCCTGCACCTTCTTCCTGATGAGGCTCATGACCCCGATGCGGGTGAGCACGTGCTGGCGCGAGAGGCCCTCGCGCGGGACGCCGTCGGCGAAGGTCTCCGCGTTGTCGGCGCCGGGCTCGCACAGGTGGCGCATGAACAGCGACACGTACGCCTTGAAGTTGCGCTCGGACTTGCCGCGCAGGTCGCGCACCAGCCACTGCGAGTTGAAGGCGTCCTGCGGCGGCATGCCGTAGCGCATGATGGCGTTGAGGAAGGACTTGCGCTGGCGCGCGTTGAAGCCCAGCACCTCCATGTTGCCGCCCACGCGCGCCAGCAGCGGCGGCAGCGGCCGGTCGCGCTCCTCGCGCCGCTCCAGCCGCCGCTTGCTGCGCCGGCTCAGCAGGTCCCCGTTGTCGTTCTTCTCGTCGAAGTCGTCGTCCTCCTTGTCGTCCTCGCTGCCCTGCGAGAAGTCCGTGTTGTAGTCGGACCCGTTCTCCTGCCAGGTGGAGTCCTCCCTGTTCTCCGTCTGCGCGACGCTGCCGTCGTTGTAGTTCACTTGTTTGCGGACGCGCTTGCCTTTGCCCAGGGTCCTGGCCTGGTCCTCCTGATGTTGCTCGTAGTGATGCCTCAGCAGCTTGATCCAGTAGGCGGGGTCGGTGTTCTCGGCCTCCTGCTTGATGATCTCCGTGTCCACCTCCTCCTCGCCGTCCCCCTCCTTGGTGGAGTAGCTGGCCACTTTGAAGGAGCTGAGGTACTCGTTGGCCCACGACTCCTTCGATTCGATACCCTCCTTCGATCGATCGAGCAACTCCCCCACGGCTCTATCGTCGTAGTGGATCGCTTCCTCTTTACCCTCGTCCTCTTTGAACAGTTCCTCGGTACCGAACCTCAGAATGTCATCTAGCTCCTGCTTCGTGAAGTTGGCACCCTTCCCTCCCATGCCGGGTCGCACGACCAAGTGAGTCAACATCATTTTCCTCTTGGCGACCTGCGTCACCCTCTCCTCGACGCTGTTGCGGGTTACGAAACGGTATATCATGACCTTGTTGGCCTGACCGATACGATGGGCTCGAGAAAATGCCTGGATGTCGTTGTGGGGATTCCAATCTGAGTCGTAAATGATGACCGTGTCAGCGGTGGCCAAGTTGATGCCCAGACCACCAGCTCTAGTCGACAGCAGGAACACGAACTGTTGCGCGCCCGGAGCGTTGAATCTATCGATAGCTTCCTGCCGAGTCGTTCCTGTGATGCCGCCATCGATCCTCTCGTATTTGTAGCCCTCGCCTTCGAGGAAGTCTTCTAGAATGTCCAACATTTTCGTCATCTGAGAGAAGATTAGCACTCTGTGGCCTTGTTCTTTTAACTGCTTCAACATTTTGGACATCAGGACTAATTTGCCGGACGCTTTGACCAGAGCTGACGTGTCGTAATTTCCGTGAGGACCGAGGGGCGCTTCCTCTGCAGCTACAGGGAACAGATATGGATGATTGCAGCATTTCTTTAGATCCATCATGACATTCAATAGAGATACTGTTTGGCCACCGCTCCTCGGATTCAAAGCTTCGTAGTTCCTTGTCAGAATGTACTTGTAATATTTCTTCTGCATAGGCGAGAGTTCTACGCGGACAATGAACTCTGATTTAGTAGGCATGTTCTTCAGCACGTCGGCTTTGAGACGCCGCAGCATGTGCGGGCCCAGCATCTCGTGTAACCTCTTCACTTGCTCCTCCTTCGACACGTCAGCGAATTCGTTCTGGAAAGCCGCGAGGTCGTTGAACTTATCCTTGTTCAAGAAGTTCAATAAATGAAACAATTCTTCGAGATTATTCTGTAGAGGTGTACCAGTGAGCAGCAGTTTATAATTGATGTGATATCCGGCCAAAAGTCTGAAGAATTTGGACTGATTACTCTTCAGCCTGTGAGCTTCGTCCACAACTAGAACAGCCCAATCAATAGAACCGAGACAGGTCGCGTCAATGGAAATTAACTCGTAAGACGTTAGTAGAACATTGAATTTGACTTGGGACTTAATTTTCGATGGTCTGCCACCTCTATTCGCGCCATCATCGAATGTCAGTTCATTTTCTCTAATAACAGCTCTTGAATCCTTGTCACCGACGTAGGTGATGCAGTACAAATCAGGAGCCCACAGTTCAAACTCTCTCTCCCAATTAATAATTGTGGATAAAGGTACTGACACTAGGAATGGTCCTTTGCAATGGCCTTCCTTGAAAAGGGAATGGAGGAATGTGACTGTCTGGATGGTTTTACCCAGACCCATTTCATCAGCTAAGATTGTATCGATGCCCTGACCCCAGGAGTACCGTAGCCAGTTAAGACCTTCGAGCTGGTAGGGATGGAGTTGCATTCCGGTTTCGTAAACAAATGGCGGTTGGTCTTCGTATTTTTTATTGAGATTGGTGATAGGACGGTCCGGTGGCGGGTTGTACTTCCTCGACCTCATTTGCAAGCCAGCGCTGCTGTCGTCTTCGTCGATGACGTCTCTGTTCTTGCTCTTGCGGCCGGCTTTCTTGCCTTTGGTGCCTTTTGTCTTGCCCTCTGATGTGATGAAAGAACGCATGTCCTGAAAAAAGGAAAATTTTAGTCAATTAGCTAGATTTACTGATATTATTCTGGTAGTAGGTAGAGCTAAGGGATGAGCTCTAGATCTGCGCACGCGACACTTCTAGCAATGATGTCAGACTTAAAGAAGTCGTCTACTATACTTGCTACTATTACTGATTTCAAACGGTGGACTGCGGACAATAGCGCGAAATATCTAGGCTACGGGAAATAATGCAAATCATTTTCGCGCCATACACTTAACTCGAAATTAAATCATTTATTCGGAAAATATATGGGGAACATATTTTCATTTTATTTTTTTCTCACTCTAAACCCATTCAGAAGACCTCAAGGCAGGTCAGCAGGTTTTTGGTATCAGTATTTCTTTTTATCGCCAATTTATCGTGAAGGGTTTGCGGTTTTTTTAGGACATGAATTCTTGATCAGAACTTCGCTGTGTATTAATAGTGACGCTCACCGAGTAGTAGTCGACGGCGGGCTTGAGGCCGGGAATGTCGTCGGTGTCGCACTCCCAGGTGGCCTGGTCGTAGGACAGGTCGCGCCACTTCACCAGGTAGTACGTGGTGCCGTCGCGCGACGTGCGGTGGTTGATCACGCGGTGCACCACCAGCCACTCCGGCTTCACGCCGTATCTGAAAGAAGAAAACATTTGACACAGCTCCATAAGGGAAATGCAAATACAATATTATAAACATCGAAAGTCATTCTAGCTGGACATCTTCTGGCTAATGGATATAAAGAATGCAACTTGTATTGTAATATAACCTCCAAATTATAGGTTTCATCCATTTAAAATTGGCATAACAAAGCACATTTTTTCTGAAAAATGCTACGAGTAGCCATCATGGTAGTTTTTTTTATTTTATTTTTATTTTTTTTATTTATTGAACACAATAATATTATGGAATCCGAATATTATTATTCATGCAATGCATCAAGAATGTCACAAAATGATATGGCATTGGGTGTATGTTCGGAATGCCGTTTCTATGTAGAAGAAGGGGCGAGAAACTCCATGTTCGGTATTTTTATAAGGCAGTATAAGTAACACACCTGTAGTACTTCTCCTCGAGTATCTTCTCGTCCGTGTCCTGGTCCTGCTTGTCGCGCAGGCGCTTGACGCGGCCGTCGCGCTCGTCCAGCGGCTCTTCCAGCTTCGGCGGCTCCTCCGTGTCCGACTTGCGCATGTAGTAGCGGTACATCAGCGGGTGGAACACGTCCAGCTGCCGAACAACACATAACGTCAATAAGGAATAAGGTATTTGCGTGGCCAGTCGTATCTCCTGTGTATTACCAGTTGTGAGTTTTTACTACTTTGATATGAGGGCGATTAAATGCATTACTATTTTGTGTTAACACAACTTCTCAATAATTAGGTTTAGCGCCTAGGGCGGAGCGGCGGCGAAGCCACTAAATCGTCGTGACCTAAACGCGGCGTTTACCCGGACGGGTAGTAAATATTATAAACAAAAATAAATTGACATAAATAAAAACGAAAACATTATGTTAGTAGTAATAATAGCGTAAATATAATGTTTGGCTTTAAATATTACACATCGGGTTTTCGGCTTTGTAGAGCGTCTTCTCTGTCACTGGCACCTGTAACACATGGTCTCATTTTAAGCTCGTAGCTAGCTAGCTAGTAGTAGTAGTGCAGCAGTGATCACCTGCAGCTCGGATATCCAGCTGCAGTGCCAGTAGGAGCGCTCGTGCCACTTGACGAAGAACTCGCGTGAGCGCGGCGCCTTGGACTTGGCCGACGGCTCCTTCCAGCGCCACGTCAGGATCTTCGACACTTTGCCGTCCAGCGGGGGGCACTGAACATACATACATAATAAACATTATTAATTTAGAATGTCTTAAAGAGATAACATAATAAATAGGTACACTATTTTGCTTAGGTACTTCGTTTTGACACATGTGCCTGCATTTGGAAAAGCTATCTTTCAGACGAAAATCGACATATTACAAATTATGTAAAGATTTTTATTTAGCCCAGTAGGTCTCTATTCAGCGCAAAGGTCTCTCCCACTGCTCTCCATCGATCACGGTCCCTGGCGATCTCATTCAACTACAAGAACCATGTGAAAGATAGGAATAGATTACGTTGTTCTGTTTACCGAACACTATGAAAATTGATCTTACTCTATAAATCTTATGCGGACCAATACGAACATTTAAAAATCGAAGCCGTTCTCATGTGAAGCACTTATCATTCAACAGCTTTAAATTGTAATTTATATAGATGTAGATAGTTAGTGGTGTACTCACACTACAGCGCGGACACTTCCAGTCCCCGTCGGGCACCTCCTCGAGCGGCGGGTTGAGGCAGAACCGGTGGTAGGCCGACGGGCACGAGTCGCAGCACAGCAGCTCGCCGCCGTCCTTGCAGATCCTGGACACATTTTATAACATACATTGCCAAAAAAACATAATGCATAAAACAACTTTTTTTTTTAATATCGCCAAACAAAGGCACCTATACGGCCCCAAGCTAAGTAACGCTTGTATTATAGATACCATACAATGGACTGGGGAAGATAAACACGCATGGTCATCATACAAAGTTTGCCCCTCACGCAATCATAGCCGATTTAATTCGAAGCCGAGACCTTTGGCACAGAAAGCAGGGGTCTAGTAGCAACCGAGCTGATCAGGTCGCCAAGTAAAGTAAGTAATATATTCATTGAGGCTGAATACGCTGACGTTATCGTAACGCCACATAAAAATATAGCGTATGGGGCACCGACCTGCAGAACTCCTGGTGCTCGTCGTCGTCTTCCTGGTCCTGGTTGCCCTCGGCCTCGCAGTGCGGGCAGGACCAGCGGCCCTCGGGCGTCTCCTCCAGCTCGGGCTCCAGGCACACCAGGTGGTAGGCGCGCGGGCACGTGTCGCACAGGATGATCTCGCCGCCTTGCTGACACACCTGCACACACGTGCAGTAGAGATCATCAGATATGCTCCTTGTACAAGACGCTGACTATTGCTGGACTGCGAGGCTCGATCTCAGTGAACGGTTATTTAGTACGTACGTAATAGATGCTACTATACAGGCAGATTCAGAAAGGGTATACTGAGCAACGAATCTACCCTTCTTTTGTAAACATTATGTGAAGTCAGAACTTCGATACAACAATCAAAGAGAGCTCTAACACTAAATTCTCCAGCATACAGCGTTTAAAATAACAGAAAGTTATCGCTATTAGTATTATTTACTTATTAAGAAACGGAATATTTAACTCTCAACAGATAAATACAATTTTACTTAATAATAGCTACACAGCTTCAAGTGGTGCAGATTTTATTTTTATTATTTTGTTACATATCTTGTGGTTCGTATACATTTTAGCGTGGTCAATTAACTCACCTCACAATAGTCCTGGTGTTCGTGCTCGCCCTCGGCGCCGTCCGGGAACTTGTTTGTGGTCTTCATTTTCTTCTTTTTCTTACTCTTGTTGCCGATTTTGGTCTTTGCTTTCTTTTTTGGTAGCTGTACAATAAGTTAAGATATGCCAGTTAGCACAGCCCTTCAATAGGCAACTGATCAAAACTCGCGAGACAAGCTGTGAACAGGTCTCACCAAATGAACCACAATCCTCATCAATGGGGAATGATGGAGAAGGAAGACAATAAGTTAATCATGTTGGACCCCCTTAGGGTCCAAAAATTCCTCCATAGTGCATGTCTAGGTTACTCATGGAATATGTCCTTCAAATCTCTAGGTCCATGGGCTTGAGCTCCATGACAGTAAGTCTTAAGAATTGTATTAAATAGATTCTAACTACTTATGTTTTTGTAAGTGTATGCTTACCGGCACACCCGAGTCTTCCTCCTTGATTTGCACGCCTTCCTCTGCAGCCGCGGCGGCGGCGGCCGGCTTCGGCTCTTCGGCCTCGGCCAACATCTGCTCGAATTCTGCGTCCGAGTCCGAGTTCACAGCACTACCTTCTTGGTCTTCCTCCTAGTAGATTATTTATGTTTAAAATGTATGTACACTTTGATAAAATATATAAAGAGCAATAACCCCCGAATATATAGAATTCGAAATGAAATAGCACATATTTTATGACTTACAAAACATTTTTCAGAATAAAAGTTGCAGAAATGCTTCATTGCATTGTAAATGGACGAAAACATCCTATAATTTTGAGGATAAAAGAAGAGACTTCACTCGCTATTCCGCTAACACAATCGACACGTAATCGAGTAGCAATGTAATCGTATTTGTCACTGTCACAAATGTCTCGTTTTTTAATAACTTGGATATGAGTAATGAGGTCGGCACGGGAATGAGCCGATTACATTGCACGCGGGCCTGCGAGTTAAGTTAGAGTGTGGACTTTTTTTAATAAAGCTGTGTACTCACGCTGCTAGTACGTTTCCTCTTGCTGAATTTGATCTTGAGCGTGGGCACTTTAGGCTTGCGGCCCGGCTTGCCGCGCGGCGCGGCGCCGCCCGTGTGCTTGGGCTTGCGGCCGCGCTTGCGGGGCAGCGCCGCGCCTTCATCGCTCACCTCCTCCTCCTCCTCCTCTTCTGGCTCGTCGACCGCTTCCTCCGTCTGAATGATTAGACTATTTGAGGGAATCTGACCGCAACATAATAAAACTGTACCTCGTAGCTGAGACACATTAACTTGATTGTTAATTTTGTACGCTGTAAGCTTGGAGTGATTATTAAGTTTAAACTGCAATTTTCACGCCTTAGTATATTCATTTCTAGCTTCTATATGTGGAGATCTGTAATTTGTATTCAGATTATTTATCTGTAATTATGGTTTTTATGAATTAACTAATTTCTACAAGTCATTTGCAAGAATGTTCAGTCAAAGTGTAAATCACAGTTTAGGGTACCTTAGCTTCTTTAGGCGTGCGTCCCGGCCTGCCTTTTGGTGTATAATCGGACCCCGTGGAAGTGTTTGTGTTCTCTTCGGATCCCGTGGTGGGATTGCCGCTGCCGAGGTGTGGGTTCGTCTCGCAGAAGAGACGCCATTTAGCTGCCACCAGCATCATTAGCTTTGACACTGGGACCTGATTCAATGAATAAATGGTCGGCTATATATATGCTGCTGGGCATCAATTTGCCCTCAATACTAGGGTGATAGTCAATATCCGCGCTCGGTTACGGTACTCGAGCGAATATATCATGTTGAAAAAAAAATATATTTTGACACATTTGCAGGTAAAACATGCTAAAAATAATAAAAAGACAGGAGCTTGTGGAAACAGGCTACCGAAAATAATACATCTAAACTAATATTATAAATATAAACAGGTAAAGTTTTATGTTTGTGGGACTGATCTCCGAAACTGCTCCGATTCTAAAAATTATATCACTTGTACAAGCTGTACTATTGTATTGCTGAGTGTCACAGGCTATGTTAATAGCGCTATGACCAATGGGGGGGTCGCGTTACAGAGCAAAATTTAATTGCACGCGCGGAGCCGTGCGCAAAAGCTAGTTGTTCTATATTATTGGAGCTTCAAGTTGTTTTCAAACTCACCTTCGGATTTTCCTTCACAATGAACGGGCGCACATGTTGCTGGAATAGTTTGTACGATGTCAAATTCTCGAAGTCGGCGTCCGAGTACTGTATGTCGACGTCTGTGAGAGCGAACGAGGAGCAGACCTCCTCGACTGTCGGCATACCTGCTTGAGGTCATTGACCGATTAGGCGGACTCTAGTAGCCAATACTATGCTACATTAAAGTATAACAATCGAAGTGAAAACCATAATTCTAGAATGTACATGCCCGTTATTAAAACAGAACTGTTTCGATATTCGTTTATGTTTGTGTCAAGGGCTCTGAAATTAATGAATTTGTTAAGCAGTGATTACACATATGACACTTATTATACCGGTAAACAAATATGGATTCCTCTGGCATTGTAAAAAAAACTAAATGCGCCTGTGCGAAGTCGCGAGCACAGCTAGTATATTCCTATCTAAATGGAAAAAGTAGAGATTATTATGATGAGTATATTACAAAGAAAGTACCTACCCACCAACACAATGGACTAAGTTTATGATACTGATTATGTAAAATGTTATCATACATAGGACAATCTAGAGTATAACTATGTACAACATACATATACAAAACATACTATTCACACAACTAATTGTCATTCACTAAGCAATGCTGTAATCTTGACATAGAACAGTCGACACATCAATGTATGAGAGGTCATTGAACCAAACAACTCATGTATTTTATTAGTGTATACTTAAATGGCAGCACATGGAAGTGTGACTCTAATTGACTATATTGGGCAGATTTTAAGTTATTTATGGAAGAAAACACAAATGCTACTCAAATAGAAAGTGGTTCTAACAGTTTAGAATGTGGTCCTATCTGAAATTTTTCATGAGTTGTTAAAATAAAGATGCTCCCAAATATGCTTTTGTTTTAAGTTTTAACTAATAGATTTAAATTTTTATGACAGGTTTAGTCCACCGTTACTGATAAGTTACTGTATCCGAATTTAAACCAGGAGTGCCCCTTCTATATGTATATGATAAATGAGCTTAACATGCAGTGTGAGGATGAACAAATTATGAAGCTTACCAGAACCTGAATCAGAGGGTGCTGGTGTAACAGGTGTGCTGTGTTTGCTTCCCCTACCCTTGCGGGACTTCTTTGTTGAGGACATTGCACTCAGGGCATAATCACTGTCACCTTCGGCCTCAACCTCAAGGCCAAATTCTTCATCCTGTAACATGAAAATGTGTATTATGATATCAACAAACTATCTGGGTTTTATTGGAATCAGTATGTTCCAAAATCCTTTGACAATATGTTGCTTGTGCTTGGTTCTTATGTTATACTAGTAGCTGTTTGATATAACTGTGAGCAGACAGTTGAAAATCCTTTTTGAATTAAGAAGAATTTGGCATATTTAAGTATAAGAAGTAATAAGTTGATAGTAGGGCTCGCATTCATACCTAAATGGAATTAAACTTTGGCACAAATTGCATTCCCAAGTAAGATATTGTTTTCTAATAGAAGGGTCAAGCAATATCTCTACCAGATTTGTAGTGATATAGACTTTAGGTTTTATATGAAAGTAAATTTCTTGTCATTCACCTATGGCACTAAAAATTTCGCCCTACAGCTCAACCCTAATTGATCATAGAGAGTTTATAACACGCAGGGCAATATAGCTTTCAGTAATTCCAGCAATAACCTATTAAAAACATACATACAACTTAAACTCTATATAATATTGGTGTTGCCTAGAAGCACAGATGAGTCTGTCTGTTTCTGTTTTATGGTCTGCTGTACTGATAATTACACTGAAAAGATGGAGGAACAAAACATTTGGAAATATTATAAGCTAACTTACATCTTCACTCTCATTCTTTCGCTTCTTCTTTTTCTTCCTGCCCTTCTTCTCTTCTCCACGGGCCTTTCTTTTCTTACCCTTCTTCTTTTTCCTGCCATCTTCTGGTGAGTAATCCTCATCCTCCTAGCAAAATAATATCTATTGATGACATTGCACTCATTGTTTACCTTTCATCAATGCTAATAAATACGTCACTATCAAGACTTATATCAGACAACTGATGTTTACAAAACACAACAATTCAAAGGTATAATATCACTTACGAATTATGTAAATTTTTTTACAATTACCTTTGGTGGCGCCTCGTCACTGTCTCCAGAGTTCTCATTCTGACCCTCGCCTTCCTCCACGTCCTCGTCCCCTGCAAGTTCACAATACTGGTCAAACCAGTCCACCACATCGCACGCCTGCCAAACGTCGAGGAAACCATTTACTATAGTGCATTTCACCAGACGGGTGCACTCCTCGTGCTAAGGTCACTAATCCCTTTGTTTGGCGGCGTCCATTTTGTTAAGTAGTAATGAGAGGATATCGCATGTTCTTTTCTGTCACAAACTGCCACTTAAAAATATTTACAACCACAAAATAACAAATAACACTGGTGATACACTTCTAAATCACTTCTTCGATAACACGACACTTCGATGAAATGTTAAAAAGTGCGAAATGAATGTTATGGAACCCAAAATTTTCTAAATTTTTAATTGCTTTTACCGCAAGTAAACACATGATACCGCTATCCGCGGCTTACCTATGACATGCTAGCTAAATTCAACCTTTACCTGCAAAAGAACCGTCTACTTCCTCATCTGATGCCATTTAGATCACTAATCGACACAATTTGCAGTAAAATAAAAGATTTTGGGCTAGAAATGATAAAGGACGCGCAGTTTTTGCGACAAATGGTAATTAATTCAGAAATTGATGCCGCCGTCACTACACGGCAAACTAGCGAGAGCAATATTGCCAGATCTCTGAAATGAAATCGATCTAGCTAATGAAAAAAAAGCACAATTTTTCACGTTAAATGTGAAAATATATAAACTTTGTAGAAATTAAGCTAAACCGTAGTTTCTAGCAAATCTGGAGATCTCATTGAAGTTTCAATTGGGCCCGCTTGAGGAGTTCTGCAGCGTTTTGGTCGTATGGAATTATTTCGCATTCAACTTAATTTCATTTTTTTTCGGCAACAAAGGCCAAAATACTCTCAGTTGGCAGCACTACCCTGGAATCGCCATCTCGCTCGCACTTACCGCAAGTACTTTAGGCACGTACCACTGACGTCCATGATACAAGTACGCTAGACTAATGATATCCTTTAAAATGACAGCTATCTATTGTGCCTATTTGAAGCGCCCCCAGCGAGGGGGAAAGGAACTAAATCTGACGTAAAATGCAAATGGCCGTTGTTTTGTTTACCTTGTCTCCGTGTTTATAAAGTGATTTTGAAGGTTTAACGCGATTAAACTTGTTTGTTGTGTCGTATTAACATAGTTAATACATAAATAAGTGGTGTTAGTTAATAGGTAAATCATGAAAGAGTGCGTCTTATGCAAAACTCTTTACCAGAAGGGAAGTGGGGTTACATTCCACAAGTAAGTGAATTTACGGCTAATATTCAAGAAATTAAAACTTCTATTGATATTATAGGCACTTAAAAATATGTTACTAATCTTATTTATACGTGATTACAACGCATTTGTCTTTGTATTATCGGTTTATTATAAACAATAAAATTCAATAGTGCTGTAAAAGTTCCTTGTCGATAAAATTTATCGATATTTTTTCTATCAATATCTTAAATAGATAGAACGTTCAAGAACGTAAAAATCGCCGAAGACAGATTTGTATTATCACATACATATTATTTTAAAACAATGTTTACTAATTCACAGGTTTCCGACTGACAATAGAAGACTAGAATTATGGCTCAAAAACATTGAAAAGCCTAGTTGGCGTCCGAAAAAATATGATTACATCTGTTCAAAACACTTCTCTGATGACTGTTTTATTAAACATAACTCATGTACTACTTTGATGATTTTTATTTTCTATTAATACCTTACCTACTCCATTGCTTCCCAAACAACATTACAATACCTCATTTCTAATTAAAAAACGATCCTTATTTAAGTAGGATCTAGCTAGTCACACACCACCCTTTAGTCCGGTTTCGGTTTATCCTAAGATTACCTACCCTACCCATGAGCGATTCGGCTAATCATTATCTGCTTCATCTTAGTATTAACCACTCGACTATTTTGGACATTAGCCATTGTTAAAGGAATGGATCATAATTATTTTCATTTTACTGCATGGGTAGGTTTAAGCATAAACATTTTTATCGATGTATCATATCACTGTCCCATCTCTATTATTAGTTCCATTCCCCCTCACTGCCGCTATCAGCGCCAAAATGGCGAAAATCAAATAGGCACACGATAACCGGGCTTATGATTAGTCCAGCGATGTATACCATAGAGGTCAGTGGCACGTACTCACAAACAAAATATGAAAAACTGGCCAAGTGCAGGTTGGATTCGCACATTAATATCCACACATCGGTATAGGTATATTCTCCTATCTATACCTCAAAAAAATACCATATATTACTTTAGCTTAAAAACAAGGTTACTACTACGTCTAAATAAAATATAGCTTAATCAATCAGACTTCAAATTCGACTACTTTACAAAAAAAAAGCGATTTTCGACTATTTGGCGCAAAGAAATTGGTGGCTGACTGATATAAGCTTGGTAACACTATCTTTGGTAATTACTTTCTCTACTGATAGGCTCCAAAGGGCTAGTACCCAGGGCAGTAAACCATAATTTAAAAAAAGACTTGTTCTGTCAGTTTTGTCTTAAATTTATTGATTATTTTCTTGTTGCGGTTTCAGTGATTTTTATGTGGATTAATTTAAAATGAATGCTCTGTTAGATTATGGTTCGTCTTCCAGTTGCTCAGATGATGATTCTGCTGAAAATGAGAGGTTAGTAAATATAAAGTCATTTTATTAAAGGTGCTATAACCCACTTTTTCAATCAACCCAACAGGCTCTTGTTAGCATTATAAGTTCCAAGTGAATCTTTTGCTATACTCCAGCTCAGCCTTCCAAAAAACATATCGTGGCGATATCTGAAAACTATGTATTTGCCCAGATCGGAATCAACCCCGAAACGCCCAGTGCAGTGATCAATGAGCCGAGCGGCCTACAACGCCCAAACCACTAGCTGGACCGGGCTGTCTTCAAAGCAGGGGGATCCATTGTCCACTGCAATGGTCTAGTTTGGAAGATTTACACATCTTTCGAGAACATTTATTTTGTTAAACATGCAGGTTTCCTGGTTATCATTCAAATTAAGCTAGCAGTAATCATGGTTAAAAATGAGATTTGCATAATTAAATACCAGAGATGAGAGGCAGGGGTGACCGCTGCAACCCTTCCTTCTAAGGTGGGCATTCAACCAACTTGGTTGAATGTAATTATCAAGTACTGGCTTTCAAGTACGATGGTGTTGATAACTTTCATTTGAAAACTATCCAGATCACAGGAAGATAACTCCAAGCCGAAACTACCAAAACCTGCACTGGGGGAAAACTCTCTTCAAACTTCAGTGTTCTCCAATCCATTTGTTGCAGCTGAGCTTGCAAAGGCAGCAATTCTTGAGAAACATGTGAAAATGGTATATGTTGACTTTCTATTACAATAAAACACCAGCATTGTTTTATAAGAGCAAAATTAACAGAAATGCTTTCCTTTTCAATATACCCTATTTTTTTTGTTACAATATATAGTGTGTGTGTGTGTGTATTAACATAGCCAAATCCTTGCTTGTCACCCAAGGCTGTTGTTACCACTTAGATTATGTAAAGTATCCCCAAGTTAACATTTACAAATCTCCAGCCCTATAAGTACATGCAACCTTCAATTATTTGTTTTCGAAATATTGTATATGCCAAAGAGGCTTATACAATTATTTAGAAAACAATAGGGCGTTAGTGACTTAGCACAGGATATGCAATGAACGTTAGGACGACGGGCAAGTGTGCAGCCCCTGTTCCTCATGTCCCGCGCCTAACGCTGATTCACGCGCACGAAATCAAGCCAACAGCTATTAAACGAAAATTTGTTGTCACTACCTCCATCCAATATAATATAAATAAAGTAGGAAAGAATAGTGTCCAATTTTGCATACAATCGTCAAGTACATAGGCGATGACTGTAAGGTTCCAGGCAAAGACAACACACAGATGATTAATGGCAAGAAGATATGCTGGAACCACAGGAAGGGACGGTGTCGGTTTGGCCACAACTGCAAGTATGCGCACGATACTGACATACAGAAGACTAATCTAGAGTTGGAAGCTGAAAAACAAGTGAGTACTAAAGATAATAGGAACCTTTATTGCCTGCCTACTTGAGATGATTTTCGTTTGAGCTCTTGCGCACTTGAGGGTAGGAGAGCTAGAACTAAGTATTACCCCCTATCATGACCATAAAGTATTTAGGCAATAAAGTCCCGTGTACTGCATGGTTGTCATGTAAAAATATATTTTTATAATTTTGGTAAAGCTACTTTTATCTTTGCCTCATCGGTGTGTGAATGCACTTCATAGGAAAACAACTTAGTGGTCCTAGCTAGCTTATAACTCTGTTTAATCACGAGGTTGTTATGCCAAGGCCAATAACAAGAATCATATGTAAACTGACTATTTTAACTACCCCTAGTTTTTAGAACCCCCTGACAAAAAATTTGATAATAGGATTCCCACCTCAATCATCCTTGCAAATTACTTGAAACTATTCTTTTATTTGTTTCAGAAACTGAAATCTGTTGTATGTGAGAGCGCAGGCACCGTGACGGCAACGCCGCCACCGGCAGCCTCTCTCGACCCGGTATCACTGACAGACGACTCTGTGTGGGAGGGAGGAGCTGACAAAAGGAAACTCAAAAGGCCAGGCTTGAGCCAAACACTGGTCCCGGGGAAGAAAGTGTTGAAAATGTACAAAGAACAGAAAATCAAAAATAAAAAGTAGAACAATGAAAGCTTCTTTTTTTTTTACAACAAATGGGCTTTCAACTCCATGCATTCAATTTGGTGTCGATGCGTTGTGCGTTGACAGACACGAAACTAGAATTCCTATTCCCCCTATTCCTAATTGTATATTATAGGATTATAAAAATAATTGGGATTGAATTAAAACCAAACATTCAATGCTGCATTTTTCTTTATTAAGAGACAATGCAAGTAGATTTCATATATTCAGATACGAGATTTTATGACCGCAAGCTATCAGCGCAATGCACCAAAACAATTACATCTGAAATTTGTATTTTCTATAAATACAACGAGGTAGTCAATAAAGTTGCACTTTTTTGCTACAAACTTTTATCTCCAAATTCATTCATATTGTCTGAATTTGGGGCAGTCCTTTTGGTGCAGGCAATTGGTGAAACAGATTCAGTTGATGTGTAGCCAACAAATAATCAGCTGATATAGCGCTCTCAATTGCTTAATAAATATAGTATAGCACAGCCATTATCTTGGATCTTTGCCATACAATTCAATAGCTTTATAGCTATTTAGCAAACAGCCATACATGTACAACAGTTCGTTGATGTGCTAAAACATTGAAATCATTATTCTAGCGGTGGCTTAAAATACTTTTGTAAACTACATTTTAAGTATCTTGATTAAGAATAAGTACTAGTTCCTTCGACGGCAAAATTCATTAGTATGTGGCATGACGACATCAATTTCTACTTTGAATTTATGCCACATCAAATATATTTTATTAATTCAATCAAAAATATATTCTATAGTACACATAATTCAAAGCTAAAAGGCCACTAAATAGAAACTTAGGGGACCGTTTTAGTAGTCATTTTGTACGAATGGTATTCGGTCTATGTGTTGGACCCCTTACAAAGTAACGAGTGTGAACGATCTACGTAACCACACGACATCGAGACATTTAACATTTACGTGAATCAATTCTACAAATCAGTGTTTCTAATTATCAAATTTCATTATGTAGCTATTACATAATATTATAAATAAAGTCTATAAATAAAATGCTATCGTGTTTAGTAGAGCCTAAGACATTGCTATCATACTGCAAAGATATTTTAATTATTATTGCAACATTAAGTTCCATAAAAGACATTAATGATACAGATAATGTATTAAGTACATTCTTTATGAAAAGTATCAAACATATAATATTGAGTAAAGGCACAAACAATATCAAACATTTTATCGTTTTTGAAATATTCTAATCAGATTGCTCAATGATATATGCGTGGTGTCGTTTGGATGTGTTGCCTATGTAAAATAATGTTATATTCAAGGTATACTACAAAAATAGTTATCATTTGGCAATTTATACAATTAGTATGAATAAATACGACATTCACAGCATTAAACGATGGCGATAGATAAAGTACACGAGTAAACCTTATCGAGTAATGGTATTTCATAATTTGGTGTGTATATGAAGTTTTACTAAGTGGATTTTTATAAAGTTTCAAATTTAAATTAGATTATAAATAAGATTTAAATCTTTAGAGTGACCTTTGTAATCTTTGGTGTTCCGAGATCCATTCTGTGGCTCTTCTTGAAGTTCTCCAATTCCGCCCCAAGGGCGCCACCGTTCTGCACGGCGCTGCCGTTGTGTTTGTGATCGTGGCCGTTCATCTTGCTGGGGCGTTTCTCACTGTACCCGTTTACTTTATTATCACCGGCGTGTCCATTCGTTTTCTCCATTCCATTATGGCCATTGCATTTCTCGCCACTGTGGCCATTCATCATACCTTTACTTCCTGATAAACCAAAAAGAAAAATCTTTTAACCCCAGGCTAAGTGTTTCTATGTGACACTGGCGCAATTGTTAGTCACGTTTTAAAACTAAAAAATAATGTTCTTACACGAAAACAAAAGTATCTCTTGAATGGCAATGTTAGTCCATACTAGTGGATTCATCGGTAGTAAACATATCAGAGTACTTATGGCCCAGAATGACAGGTTGCGCATCTGGAAAATTACTCGACTTTAATATATCCAAGAATTCCCGTCTTTGGGCAAAACTACACAACTCAGGCACACATAATGATTACAATATCTGTACTTCCCGCGCGTAATAACATATGAAATTCATTATTATATTAGCATTTATTTACGGTGCGCAGGAGATACTGATATTTCAGTGCATAACATCCAAATGTGTGACGACAATGACACAAAAGTATAAATAAAAATATTGTCGAAATAGTTTCCTCTATAAGGTAATCTAAGGAAGACTAATAGGGTGTCTTATCTATTCTATGACACAATTACGCCAGTGTTCACATCACATTATATCGCATGCACAGAAATGGCCGACAGAGACAAATCAACATTATGGCTCAACCATTTTAATGGAAATTATATTCAAATGCATGACAAAAAAGAAACGAGATTACAAATTTCATTAAGTCTGTTATCTATGTAATAATTTTCCAGTTCCAATTGCATTCGTAATAGACAATAAGTAACTCAATAAAAGGTGAAGATAACCTTTTGCTGTTTAGTTACACTCGATATAGCAAAGTAAACACATTATTGGGCCGTTTCTTACCTTTTTCGGTGCCTGCATAATACTTTTTTGACGTTTTCCAGTCTTCCTTCAGTGAGAGGTTGTACATAGAGTAGGCGTGGTCGCCGGTCACCTCCTTCTCAATTTTAAGGAACTTTGGCAGCGATTCTAGCAACGTGCTCGGATCGTACGCAGCACTGTACGTCTCGAGTAGGACAAGACCTCGGCACCTGGATCAAGTTTCGTTAAAAACATGATTAAAACCAAGTTCTACAAGGCTAACTCTAATAATGCAATGCAAAGCATTAAATACTTGATTTTAACTTGATCATAACCCAAGGATGAATAAATACCGTGTAGAGAGGCTGTGCATTATAACACAAAAAATATCTACGTAAACAAACGTACAGATCATGGGTTGGAAAACGAGGAGGAAAATTTGAGTTGGAGGCAATGGTATGGGATTAACAAATCACCTGGGATGTGTGGGCTGCCTATAAATGTCCAACTGGTAGTACTGATTGTTGAAGATGAAGCAGCGGCGCTTCTTGAAGATCGTGAAATGCGCGTCGTCGCGCTGCGGGAGCAGGTTCAAGTAATCCCGATGCGTCAACTGCGTCCGGACCTCGACGGACTGGCCATTGGGATGGAACTTCCTTATCGTGTGGATATAGGACCAGTGGCCCTTCTGGCCGCGCTTGCGAAGTCTGGCTTGGGCTTTACGGAGATCGCTCTGTAAATAAGTGTGCACGACATCGAAGTCCTGAAAGGGGGGGAACTCGGAGTCCTGCGCGAGTGGGATCTTGACGAGGAACTTGCGCTTCTTGGAATTGACGTTGAGCCGGTCGCCGGTGTCGAGGCCGATCTTCTGGCACACACACGCGATGAGTCGGTTCATCTTCTTGTCGAAGTCCGTGGAGTTGTCGATCACGTCGAAGTACGGGTGGCCGATCCACGCGGAGGCCGCGTTGTAGTCCAACTCCCGGGCGAGTTCCATACCCTCGGAACGGCATGCGTGGTCCTGTCGACAACAAAAATATAGCTTAACGTTAGGATTCCATCCGTACATCGCAGCGCGAGCGATTTAAAAAAGGGGTACGTGAACTAATTCAGTGTGTAGACAGCGAAGAAGAAGTGTTTTGTTCGCTCCGTATAAAATACAATATAATAGGAAAACCTTAAAAAAGAAAATATGTCAACCAAATCGAGAATATTTTCACCTACCTAGTAAAGCAAAAACATTTTAAAGTATCTTAGGGTTGACCAGAACCCCACTATATGACTAAGGAATGTCACCGACATTTCCAAATTATTTCTTTCATAAATGTCATTGAATAGTATAATGATTCGCGACCAGTGTGCGTGCCATTTGTGAATTAAGTCCTAGATAAATTTACACAGTCCGTGAATATATTAAATAAGTATATCAGAATCGTCGGTGAATTGAGTCAATCACATGATATAAATACATCATGATAATTCGACGTTTCCTCAGCTCTGGCTTTCCTTAATACTCGACCTTGGGTATGCATAACAAACGTTAATCCTAGTTGTTATCAATCGCGTCACATCATTCATCGGGGCTGTTGATATGATGTTTTATCAGACTAGTAAAATTGCATAATGCCAATGTTACAGCAACCCCACAGCGGACAGACAAAAATCCAAAAATGCCGGTTTCGGAAACAGCATTGATATTAATGTCCGCTACAATTTTCCCCCCAATATTATTGAATGTAGAAACAAAACTAATTAACAGTAAGACCAATACTTTGCTAAGTGCTGATTCGATCGAGTCAACGACCTCCTCATCACCTATAACTGTAAGTTCTAGACATCACGTTTAGAATTCCAACGCAGCATACACGTGAACTAGCGTCGGCAAGCAACGGCAGTACAATGAAACTGAACTTTGCAATGTCGTATTATGAGTCACGTTACCCGCCACGCGTTTGCAGGAACGTGGTAACGTTGCCATTATGTGTTGTACAGGTTTTCTATAATAACACAATAAATAGGCCATATAATCGAGTAAGGAAACCTTATTTTACATTTTATTTGTCGATCAATTAAACAAATATATATTTTATGCAAAGAGTCTCAAGTATACGCTTCCTGCTTGCCTAATTATTATAATGAAGACATATTATATTCAAAGATATTTAAACTAAATTGACTTCGCAATAATACTTCTGCGTAGTTATCTATCACTGACATGATTATAGAGCACATTTGAAGGGTGTCGAAAACGACAATGCATTTGAAAACAAGTGATCGAAGCTCAACGAAGACGACTTGAAAAAAATATAAAAAAATACGCTAAAGAAGCGCTAGCTTGAAGGTTAGTATAATCCTTCTGAATCATTCTGTATATTCAGTGCACCTACTTACTTTGTCTATGATTACTGGCGTGATTATTGCCATTGAAGGTATCTAATAATCTACCACATGGTAAGATGTTATACAACAGCTAATAAAATATAAATACATATTATAATTAAGTCTTTATTATCTTTAACACGCATTTTATTCTAATGTAACCATTCATATTTATAATATGTATCTGCGAAAAATTCCATTTGCCTCCATTGATAGATAGGTAGGTACATTACATAAGGTAAAAACAAAATAACTAACCCACTGTACTTACGATCAAGATATAACATTTCTTGTCTTAACTAAACAATAATTCGTATATTTTTTTTATATTTTCAGCACCTAACAGAAGATTTAACTTTGGTATTAGTTGGAGTAGATGAAAAAAAACAACCTTTTAAACGCATTTTTCTCGAAACTGCTATTTTGAGAGCAGAATTGTGAATTAAGGAGATGCTGGTCTGGCAGGCTGACATGTATGCGATAACCTGAAGAGACCTGGATTACAAAGCCGGCTCAGTAGAAGATGGAAGAGACTGACCTCAGTGGAGTAGAAGTCCTCGGCGCCGTTGGCGGCGGACACCATGTGTACTATGTGGTTGTACCTGTTGTCGCGCAGCTCCACGCTATTCAAGTTGTTGGTAGCCATTATGGCTTCCCACTTCTCCTTTGGAATAACTGAAAACAATTGACACGGAGTAATTAGATATATGAAATGCAATGATACCCAATTTGATCGAACGCTCGCGTTGGAAAGTATGTGTGCAGGTTCACACCCATTTCGGATTTTCGGATTACAAGTACAACAAATATATACTTTTATTCGGATCGGGCTGTTCATTATTAGGTACGAATTTATTGACATTTTTAAGTAACCTAAAGCGAATCAAAATCTCTGTAATCTGTATCCATACGCAGATAAAACAATAAGCAAACCGTAAAATATCATTTTACGCCACAGAAGTCGTGTAAATAAGTAAATTGTATGATAACAAATAGGTACCCTTAGAGGAAAAGGCAAAGGTCCACAAAAAATACGTACCAACTCAATCGTAATGTAAACAAAAAAATAATATCCCGGTAGGGGTCACATTTTTTTTGCGTGCTTACCACGAATTAATAAATGTATATCTATAACATAACAGAATGCGTAGTTTTATGTTATACACAACACCGATCACATGATCTACAGATTCCTGATTGACAGTCATGCTCCATAATGATAATTTTAATTAAAAATAGGGAATATACCAACGTGCCCGTTTCATGACTTAACTATATATTTTACTAGCAGTGGGTTTGACCTCGTACGTGTGTTCTTCAGATTTTTTACTATATAGGAATAATAACCCTTCCATTTTCGAGGACAAAACATATCTACGAACATTGCTCTCAATACCTAATTGAAAAAATCAGCACTGATACAGTTTTTTACAAAATGATTTTACGGAATAAAAAGTAGTACCTTATTATATTGACCCGGGTTATACGCTATCGGGTTATGGCTATAAGCCAAGCCAAGTTGTATCAATATCTGTCTAGCAGTTTACCAATAATGCTTGACGTTACTAGGGGCAACTAACTACCCTCTAATATTATAACATATACGATCTAATTGTATTATGTGTCGTTAAAAAAACTAAGAAAATGGGTGCCATATTAATATTCGTAAAAAAGTAAAAAAAAATAATTGTCATTTGTAATTATAATTTATTATAACAAATATACAAAAAAATAGGTATATAGCTTATCGCCCATCTAGATACACGATGTATGTAAACAAATGTGAATTGGTATCAGACTGCACGACCTCTTTCTGTGTAGATACTTCGTTAAATTTTATTATTTACATAATTATTATTAGGTAGGATTCAACCACAAGTTGTTTTGATATATATTTGTTATCAGCTCCAGTTCACGTGAAATCTAAGGAAGTTAATAGTCTCTAGTTTCCTTCGTACTCATATTTGCTTTTATGTTTCGTAAATAATCTTTGTTATCTGTAACTTTAATACACAGTATATGTATAGTTACATTTACAAATTGAAACGTGCAAAATGATTGCAAGCCCAGGAAGCATAAATACTCTCTATAAGGCCTTCTATAGTTGTCATGAAACATGCTGGAGCGTAATACTCTAAGATGGAGTAGCTTTCATCAGTACACGTAATAAACTGTAACTTGGACGTAGGTACTTATATGTCCACTAAATAATTTTGGAAAAAAAATCGAAGCGGACATTATTTTCGACATAGAAGCTGGATCAACATATACGACACTTTTTATTCCGAGATAGGAAACGTTTCCATAGGGATAGTGAAAAAAAAAACAAAATTCCAAGTGTACGAAGTCAATTCGCAGGCATTCAGTCTAATTTGGAATACATTTCAATTGATATACGTAATTTTATAGTTGCGCTCATGACTCGACAGGACAAAGAGTTTTAAAACGTCATTACTATATACAAACCGCAACATAAATATGTATCCGAGATTTCTATAAACGTTCCATTTAAATAAATAGTTTGGAAATATTCCTCCATAAGCAAGCACTACTTACTTTTAAGTGGAATGCGCACGTCAAAATGAGTGGCTGAGTACTTGTCCTTTTGTCATCGATAAATAAAACTCGTATGATAGCGAAATAATCTTTGCATTCAAACCATTGAAATAAAGGATGGTCGTAAACCAATATGTTAAAAAATTACACAAAATCATTAATTAGAACCCATTTTAACGTAATCTCTTTGTTAATTTCTTTACCAACCGCTGTAGTGTTACGTAGTATTATTGTTTTTTTTTATCAGGTTTATGATACTCATACCTGGCATACCCATCGTCACTGTTATTATCAACATAAAATTTACAATTACAAATATAGAAACACGTAAGAACAAATACCAGTTGACAATTTTATCATCAATGCATATTATAAAGCGAACTATAATATAATATACCTACCTACTGCATGACTATATTATGTCAACATTGGGTACTCTTATTGAAGCTGATTTTAGAGACGTTATGCATTTTATTTTGGAATTAATTAAAAACTAAATCTCTGAATGCGGTTTTAGAATAATATTTCGACAGACGACGCGACGCCCAAGGCGGTCGAAATCTATGTAATAAATCCATTTGTGTACTCCAGTAGATATGCCATCAGTTTCACATCGAGTAATTTTTTAAGCCTCTTTCATATAGTATTTGGAGAAGCCAAACTATGACGCAAAACTTGGAGTCGATTACTAAGCGATTCGATGGGCAGACAATCGTGTCTCATCCCGGAAGAGTTCATCATCAAGATCCTACAAACTCGGAGCGATCTGTCACATGAAATTAGTGCCTCGCTATTTAAAGTTATTATGGGCACATCATTCATACAATTTGTGTGTAACATCTAATGCGCGAATACAATGTTGAATCTATTATCGCAATATATGACGTCGAATGTATCTTGGCTCGTAGAAGTCTGTTTGTCTATTAACGCTATCATGATCTGAGATTATAGAGTGTTTAAAGATCGCGTACAACGTGAAATACAGTGGACGCGGTTTCTTTATTATAAGACAAATGCTTTCCTTATACTTGTGGGAATATATAATATTTCCAGTTGTAGAGTGTTCACATCACTAATAGCATTTTAGCATCAACTGTCAAGGCTGTAAACACATTCAGGTCAACCATTTCTATGTGGTCTTCTTATGTTACTATTGGCCTAGAACATTTAGGTCAATCGTTGGAAAGCTTTCACGCACTCGGCAAATTAACCTCATGTAAAATACTAACATTTTATATGGCTTCGTTAAAATGATTTATCAATAACTCGTTTGTGCCAGTAATTTGGTAGACGAAAAAATTGTCCTAGATTTTGACCTGGGTTATAGGCTATCTCTCACAAGTAACATAAAAAATGTTTTAAATGTTGATCGCGTTAAACGATCATCATGCCAAGCGTCAATAAAATCAGTCCAGAAGATTTGCAGTGATGCACGTGGAAACTGACAGAAAATACCGGCAGAGTTGTTCAGTCACGCACAATACAGGGCGGGTTCCGTAACCATGACAACAACGAAAACTCAGTAGTACCGAGATAAACCAGTCATGAATTACAAGCAACAAAGTTTCTAAGGCGTTTCTAAGGCTGCAACTGTGGCTAGAATATCATTCTTATTTCTGATAAGTACACCTTATATAGTTTTTAAATTAAGACTCACATGCACTGGCGTCCATGGCACCCCTGTCGCATATAATCAGACAATTCCTCTGACACGTCCGGCCGAGCTCAAAGAATGTGTTCTCGATCTGTATCATCGTCTTCAGAAGGTTCTCTTGAAATTTTTCAGCTGTAACAATGACAAAAGTCATGAATAAAACCGTCTTTTATATCAATGTTCTCTCACGAAAAATTGTTTTTGTATTAAAATTGTGTAGATCGTCATCGTAAAGATCGTGGCCAACTAATGAGTTACTTAAGCACCGGCCCGCGGGCAAGTATAACTAATTAAATATATTATTGACGACCTGATCAGCGCAGTTGGTAGTAAACCTGCTTTCTGCACCGAGGGTCTCTTGTTCGAATCCTGGTAGGGGCAATTTTTGTGTGATGTGTACGATTTTGGTATCAGAGTCATGGATGTTTATTGTTTATCTATATAAGTTTTATTACTGGAATCGCCCTCAGTCCCTTGTACGGTAACCATAATATACCAAGCGATGCTTAGTTTGCGACCGTACATTTCCTGTGTTCGTCTGGCGATATTATTATTTATTATTATAATTATACATTTGGCTCATTTAAGTACAGTATAACGTCATGTCTAACATTAACTTCAGCATATTGTGTTCACAGCACTCGTCATGTGATAAGATGACGCTGGTGGACAGAGTCTTTGTCTTGTCATTGAACACTCAAGTTGGGAAATTTGGGGAATGACGTCAAGGTCATTGAATCAACAAAAACAAGTTATTTTTAACATGAGAAGAATCACCCTATTGGTATATAAATGTGAAAAGCGCAAGTACCAACATTAAAAATGCGTGTGCGCATATAATATCTATCCATCACTTGGAATTGAACATATTGCGATCCTGAAACGCATTTATGCTGAGGAATTAACAGAAACCGTAGGTAACGGCATTTGTTTAATACATAAAGCTATTAAAATAAACGACTTGGAAGATAGCACGTGCTAAAATACATTTCATGTATTTGCATCTGTAAGAAAACATTAATTAAATTTCATGTTTTAATTGATTTCATTCCCCAACCTAATTTCAACCTAACCAAAATTTTAAATATCCAATCTGAATATAACCTCACATTCGACGTTCAAATATAAATTAGTTTCAGAATTTTTCTAGACCGATAACCTAGAACGTCTGCATTGTAGCCAAAAAAAACACGTGGCGCATGAAGTGTCAACAGCCACTAAAAGCGACGCGAACAATTTAAATATAGCAACGGCCGAGATGCTTTTAATTGTCGCGGCATACGAATCCGGTGGTCCCCGGACAAACCGGTAACCGAGGGGTCTTATATATACACTTACAGTGCGTCGTTATTTTTTTTTTATATGTAAACATCTTTAAACTAAAGCCGGCATAGCTTCTGATTCTGATGAAATCAGATCATATCTCAGACGATAGTTTAAATTATCATTATTGCATAATAAAGAAACGTTTGCCGACAGTAGAGGATATGCAAATCGATCGCAATACGTAATTCCATTTATTTTACAGACGACAAGTACAGAGAGAGAGTTTAATTAACTCACAACGTTTAACTAGACTAGACGGCATTGCAACGACATTATACTAAAGGACTACGGGAAGCTCCATTATCTGCATTAAGTTATTAGGGTGTATACAAATGTTTCAGATAGATGTAAACATAGATCTCGGTATTGAAATAAAACTTATATTTACAGTTACGCGTTTCTTTTATGTTTCTACATTCCGGACGTTTCGGCTGCTTTACTGCTTTGTCTCGGGAGGACTGAGGTGTTTGACGTCCTAGTTTTATTACAATGTGTAGTATTCGCGTAAATATAAGATATCAACATTGATCACGGCAATTAGCCTTGCAATCGAGACGACGATAGTCGGGTGGAATAACCGTCATGACGAGAGTAGATTATGCATGTCACGGACGGCTAGTATGAGTTTTTTTTAAATTACCGGAAAGCAATTACGTACGTTTTATCTGATGCAGTTCGTAATGGATGAGCTTACTTTAATACTATTATATTAAAAGCTGCATTTTATTTATTAGCTCTTCATAAAGTTTATGTAGTGATAACGATACTCATGGTTTACCTATAGGCATCGATCCAGATGTTGCAAATCGAAACTACGAAGGACAAAATCCTGGTACAATAATAGTAAAGAAAATTGGAAAAATAATCTTCTTGAGTCATTGGTTCATCCATGCATTGATATTTAGAAATTCAATTGACAACCCGTAAATCTTTCAACTAGTCCAATATGCATGACGTAGACTTTACATTGGAAGCGATAACTTGGCAACTTATCAGCAAAATAAACATTTTTATCTCGACTCGTCGGACAAGAGTTCACACCACGGATCATGAGCCTTGTACGTAAGTGGACGACGTCGTCGCCGGCGACAATACGCGACGCGGAACACATATTATCACCTACAAATCACTGTTAATGACCGAGACCATGGCAGCTTATGCCAAGAATATTATGCTCACGATTTAATTTAACAATGAAGATTTTATATAAAAAAAAATCTCGTGCTGGTATAATGAATAGCACAGTTAATAGCAAGACTACTTCGCTTCTGCACACAATTAATAGGAACATGAAATCTACCACAAAATCGATAAAGAGATATCGACAACAAAAGTTATATCATCAGTCTTATCGCAATTGTTACGATATAAGTTCCATCATCGAGAGAATGCTATTACGAAGTTGTTCTTTCCAATTATCTAGCTGGATCTGTCTGCAACGATATGCCAGTTTCATTCCCCAATCCTATGGCAAACGCTTACAAAACGGACTTTCCACATAAAAACTTCATGCCATGGCTTCTAATGGAAGTAGTGGTCGACGTTCCTCTATTTACTTACGGCTCTTGACGCGCTTTTGCGCGATAAGCGCCTATAATGGACAGGGTTTTAAGTTTGTTGGCCGCTCAGAAGCAAAGTGAAACAAAGTACAAGTAGCCAAGATGAAAATGCCGATGCGTTTGCTGGACCTACTCTCATAGAAGTGCCTAATCATTTCATCAAACGAACTTTTAAAGTAAGACCTATAGCAGATAAACTGGTGGAAACAAGTCTGCGAGGATACGGCGGATACGGCTGTCTCGAGGTAGCCAGGAGAGCATATGCATGTTGAAACTTAAAAGGGTCTGTAATAAGGAAAAACCTAGCGAATAACAGCATCCCATTCATTGACGGGCGTCTCGGTAAGAGTAATCACTCAAAGTTGGGGAACGGCTGGAAGAATATATTTTTCAATTTGTATAGTCAATAAAAGCATCCTCTAGGTATCGTGTTCATGTAAGGCGATTCTGATTGTCACCGTAACGTTATCACATGAGCTCAGACCACCCGTCGATACTGCATTGCGATGAAGCCAGCAATGTACACACTCATTTGCGACATTTGATGCGTGTCAGTACTGCCGTATCAGGTTTTCGCTCACGTTAAGGAAAATCCTTTTAGGAAACTGAAAATAGACACTAAAACGCGGTCTGATTGACGGATATCATGTGACGTGAGGTCGGTACCTTGGGAATTTGTTAAAATAATGCATAGTGTTTCGTTTTTAAGGCCGACTTTATCTGATTACATTTTGTTGCGTGTATTGCCAATGTAGTCGCGGGCAATTCGTTTTCTACTGCAAATTTTACGACAGATAAAAGTATCTGGCGATGAGTCATATTCAAACTGGAACAAGTCTGGAAAAAACCAGCACAGAATATAAAAGCTAGCTGAACAAAGTGTTACGTCGCACCCATCTGCTTATTGAATTTATGAGAAGGCAAAGAATAGACAATGAAGAACAATTCATACATTTTATTTTAATTAGGCAATTAAATGAGGGTGAATCCATATCTGCCATGAAATAGCTATTCTTAAGATTCAAATTTTCTTCTCTTGCAAATAGCCTCATAAGTAATATAGTAATATAGTGTACGATAAACAGATAAGGATATAGCTATAACAATGAACTTGATATCATTTGAACGTTAAACCATTTTACCAAAAAGAACAAGCCCTATACCCCGGAAGCACCTGCTTCGTTGTTGTCAACTGTCAGGATAATAAAATTAAATGAGGAAGTTACGAGTGTCATTTAATTTCCTTCATTCAGCAAAAAGTTTTCCTGTATTTTTCTTTCGCAAATTCAAGTGTATCGTAAGTTATTTTTTTAAGTACTCGTACATAAAGCATCGAGGTAATAGAATTCCTCTTACCAAGAACAAATAATTAATAATTTTGAAGCCCTTTGGCATACCTACTACGGTGATTATAGAATCACCATGGTAATAGGTCCAAATCTGTAAGTAATAGTCTTACAGATTTAATTTATTGCGAAGACAGTAGCAAAACAGAGGGTTATTTATATATAATGTTGATATGATTACCTACTACAGCCGGTTGAAACTGGTTTGGCGATTTGAGAAGCGGGGCACCGAGGAGTCTTCGCTTATCATTTTGATAATAAATTAAAGCTAAACAAGCTTAAGATGTCAATGACATTGAGTAACAGCGCAACGTGAAGTTCCTAGTCATGAATCCTATTTAAACCCAAATTTTCTCGCTACTAGAGCCATACAATTTGGCCTCACTGGGCGGAGACAATGGCAATCAGATTTTAACATCGCGTGCTTTGCTTTCCCAATCGCCAATGTTCTGCTTCGAAGTTGTTTTCCACAAATTGTTTGACATCGTGCCATAGGTATTTAATTTTATGAGTCAGCAGCATTATTAAATACCTATTCAATATGGGGGATTTACTTCTGACATTGAGTAGTTAGTTAATTGGAATGACAAGCAGTAATTTTGCACTTGATAGGCATAATATTCTAGATGCTGATGATAATAATAAATACACACAACATAATAATAGTTTGACTGAACACTGAAGTGTCTCAGTTCACAAATTGAACCTTTGGCAATGATTCTATGTGAACATTGCCCAACACGCCTCCAATGACGCGTGAAAAGATCACTTAGCGCTTAAGTCTACGTCATAGAAGGCCAAACAATAATATCAAATCTAATTGATAATGGAGTAGCGAAGAGATAATGGATAATCTGACAAGTAAACAAATATTATATATCTGTAAAGAACGATGAAATTCTGAAAATAGGGAGTAGTGTATGCGGTTAAATATGGTCACTGGCAAGGTACCAAAAACAAATATATAAGAACGCAAGTTATATTGAGACGATCTAAACTAAAAAAAATCTTAAAACGAATTGCGCTAATGACGTATTTAATACAACGCAATTCCACACAAACTTCGTTCATTAGCATGGGCTCGTTACAAAACGGTGTAAACCTTTGATGCGACCGTGAGTTCAAATATTTCGTAGCATGACGATGCGCGATATTCATATAGTGGATGAGAATATCAACAAACTGATGAGTTTACCTTTTAAAAACAAATTTTCTAAATTGATAAGAGATATAATAGACGAGACATAATGATGATGGCTCGAATAATTAGCGATAGACTGGCGATGAACTGTCCAATACGTGAATTGGGTCTAGTTTATCATAGCTGCAGTACGAAATATTTTCTTTTAGCGTGGGTTACTGATGGTGGAGTCGAACTCACCGCTGTCACCCTCGCTCGCTTGAGCCACAGCCGTTGCGGTGCATCTTTTGCATTCATTCGAGCAAGTGTTAACTGAAACACGTATCGAGGCATCTGCCACAATATCAATGTTAGTACAACGGTCACAGGTATAGTGGTTATTCTTTTTTCAAACTTGATGGTTTGATAATAAATGGTTTTAATCGCAATCAATGATAAAGAAAATCGTCTGTGTCCCCAATATTCCATGTCGATTGCAAAATTATTATCAATTTTCGATCGTGTAATTTATTGACATGAAACTTCAAGGCAAGGTGATGGTGTGTTTAAAAGAAAATTTGTAGGTCGATATCTATCAACTTCGTCATTGAACCTCGCGATTGTCCTACATCGGAACAAAAGGCATAATTACGTACCTGCTGTAAGTTAATTTCAATTTCAAGTGACCGCGCAACTGTATCTGTTTGTTTTTGTAATTTGCAACTGTTTCAAGAAAAAGGTTGCAAGGTCTTCCTGCCTTTTATGAGCTTACTTTTAACTGTACAACCATTTAACATAGCGATTGCTGGCTGACGGATCGGGCGAGTCTCAATTCAATCAATAATACGATGTTTTATTAGGACGCTCTGACCTTGGTCGAGTTATGCCAGTCGAGCCGACGAAGTCGCTAACCCCTAATAAATCCCAGTTTTATGTGTTTGTCAATATTCAGTCACAAAGCAATTCTGGTTTGCTATAAACATAAAACTTATAGTAGATTGGATAAATACTAGGCTTCATAGATATTAGGCCCTATTTTCATATTCACGTTACGTCAACTAACGTCATAGACAGAACAGATCAGAGTATTTTCTCAAAACATATTATAGTCATACATTACTTCCTCAATTCTCCACGTCTCTCTGATTTCAGACGGAAAAAAACATTCACACTATTAGTAATAGATCCACGTCTCATGGTTGATAAATAAGTACTTACTCATACATGACAGAGATAATAAAGAAATCGTGCGTCATTTCTTTGAAGATCTGAAAACTTTTGAATTTTGAAAAATATGAATACTAGAGTAGGTCTATCAAAATTGTATGCCTATAGAGAAATTAGTGCCAAAACGATGCCAAAGATACACGACACATGTTTGAGTCATCATCGTTTCATCATAATTATAATATAAAAATGATAACAAATGAACATAAGAATTTGTTTAATTAGAAACGCGTTAACATTTAACGAGCATGTGTCATATATTCAAGACAAAAAATGTCTACAAACACTACTGATATCAACCATGATGGTGATCAATCATTGTGGTTCAATCATTACGAGTTCTATTCAGTTTAATCGGGTGACGCAGCTGCGAGGCGAAACGAAGTGGAATACTGCGGTTGAATGGTATAAAGCTCGCTCGTCTCTGGTTAATATGCGTAAAAGTATGCAGGTAAATAAATACCTTCGCTGACGCAAAACCTACCAAGGTAGAAAAATAGGACACACAGATTTTATGCCTTAGTGAGCAGTTATATATTAACACTTCACTTTTATCTAGGAACTGGCTGTGCCCGCGAGTTCGCGACTTCGTACGTGTAGATTTCTCTCGTAGGGTCTCCAAACGTTTAGCCTAATGGCCGGACTGATTGCTATACAAAGCCCCAATAGCCTCGCTGAGACACAGACATATAGATACAAAATCTAATAATGGCGATTAGGCCTCTGTCTCAAAATAATGTCTCCTACGATATTTTTTTACAATAATATTCAATGAATACATACACGACCTAGTTAGTCTATTAAAAGTATGAACATAAATACGCAATAGGCGTTCTTGAGGGACCACGTTAAGCTGTCAGACACAATTTTCACTGTAACATCTTTTGTCAGCAGTACGGGCAGTCAGAAGCCTGACAAAATCTGACAGATAGGGCTTACTCTCAGGTTACTGGTAGCCACAATAGATAAGTGTCTCGAAAAGCGGATGACAATTGCTCCGTGTAACTGTTCATAATTGGCCAATTAGAGTAAACTAGAAGCCGACCCTAATACAAAAAAAAAATGAGGAATAGGCTAGGAAGTTATGCATTGATGGATTCCATAACAATAATTTAAAAACACTAGCTATATTGAAGTCGTAGGTAAATACATCCAAATATTCTGGGACGAAACGTTATATAAAATTTTAATCAGGCAATAAGAACAGCATAGATATTTCGAGAATATTCGTGACCGTTTCGATCTGGAAATAGTCGGTAGAAATCGCTGATTTCTTGATATCTATTGCGTTAACACACAGTCGGATATACGCAATTGAAGTGTAAGCTAGAAAGACGTGCAGAAACTATACCAGTATCCATAATTCGGGGACCTATAATAACAGACAAAGTGTTGTCAGGTATGGATGAAATTTTATAGTGATGTGGTAAATACTAAATTAATCTATCTTTACTCTGACTTACAGCAGTTAGTGCAGTGAGTACCTTTTAATTCGTCTATTCCCATATTGCATGTTAAATTATGAAAAGTTATCAAAACTTACAAATGATTGAAATACAAATTCCAGTAAAACCACAAAAACATAACTGCCATCCAAACTCATAAAGTTTATTAAATATCAGCCCGAAAATCACTACCCCAAATGTGGCAACATTTTTGCATACTGAGCTGTCAAACCAGTTCGGCGAATTATTGATTCTAGTTTATATTATTTAATGTTTTACTATCGGTTGAAATGCGATTACACTGATAGAAATAGAAATTTGAACGTCAAGATATTATAGAAGATAGATAGGTATATTACTAAAACAATCCCTTGATAGATACCAAAGATAAGGGAGTGAAGATTGTGGCGGTGTATATGTGTTACATTGCCGCATTCCGTATCAAAACAATACCTCGACGTAAGCATCGACCGGACGGGGAGTATTAACAATGCGGTACGTACGAGAAATGGAACGTAGTTCCAGAGCCGTGGACATGACCGTGAACTAGCTAATACGCGATACGTCACAGCTATACACATAAACATTCACGTGTTGAGAACATCGCGAAGCCCTATAACGATCCATGCGCAATCAGCTTCCCGCAACATCTATAATTCTATTCTTTTTATAAGATTATACAAATGGAGAAATTCAACGAGGAAACACGGAGGTGTCCTTGCCTTTAATGGATTAAAAATATTTGCAAGTATATCGCACAGGGTATCAGAACGCGTATTGCAATTTTCAGTCAGTGTTTACCATTATATTCCTTCTTCTATTACTCTAGTAAAGTCTAGAAAAAAAACTGCTGTGTCTGCTGCATCATTTCGACTTTCAAAGCGCCTTTCCAATGTCAAAACTTCAACCAATCTTAAGCGGACATCATATCGATAAAACTCATTCCTTACATCGGACGAAAGATCAATGTGCAGATAATAAAATCAAACAGAGATATTTCTATCGAGTTACATAGTAGTTGCAGAGAGCAAATAGCTAACGAGCAGATGATTCTGGGTAGCATGAAAACATACAATAGCGTCTGTCTGTAGGTATGAATCTTTGTATCAAGGAGCCCACGAAACGGTACGCCTATAGAGCTGGGCAAAAATAAATGGAGCACGTGACCCAAGTAAAACAACCGAAATAAACCGCGAAACCCAACACAAACGCGTTTCATTTTAATCTTACGCAACGTAATTATTGCGAGTTTTATATGAATTTGAATGCAGATCTGAATAGTTTTATTGGACTTCAGTCCGTCGTGTCAATGCGACTTGGCGCGATGCTTAGATTTTATGATACGATGAGAACGATTTGATTTTTGTACGAATGCATACACGTGGGAGAAAAAAATATATGTATAGAGCGCTATAAGCGCGCATATAGCGATAATTAATTATAGTCTCTTTCTACGAACACATATGAAACTAGTAAAAACATTAGTCTCTGTATTAGTTTAACTATGTACAAAATGCCCACATTTATTGAATTTAGGTGCCGCATCGACATACATGAACGTACAGTATTACACATGCATCCATTAACAAATAAGTATGTATGTAGCTAAAACATATTTATTGCTAGCGTGCAATAGTCCCTCAATTATCAATTTGGCAGAACAAACACAGTCGACCTACCTCACGTGGTTCTTACGTCAGAAGTCACGCCCCCGAAAATAACAATAACAAACCCATACATATACGTGGGTATTTTCATGGCATTGAATTAATAGAAAGCAATTTTGATCGCACAATAGGTAACGATCGTAGAAAAGATTGCGAACACTCACAAATTAGATTTAGCGAAGAAATTAATAATTTGGTATAGGAATATTATAAAAGGCAATTAATTGACGCTCCAAAAGCTTGTCTGTGTTTTTATCTAGCTCTTGAAATAAACAGTAAACAGGTCGAGTTACAATCTGATAGAATATTGATTGAATTGCTAGACAAAGCGAAATTAGAAACACGTGTAGGTCGGGTCAATGACATTGACTTTGATATACAAAAGTTGTTGCATAACTTTTCTAGTTAACAAGTCCTATCCAATATCAAGTGCGTGCATACTGAAAGTACATATTTTAAACTAGATAATAAGGTGAACATTTGTGTGTGATATATAATTTGGCAAGAGTTGAGGATAAACAATATGTCCGTACTGGCACTGAAGGTTTCCGGTCGGCACGTCAAATACTTGCCAATTAAAAAAAAAGGATATTTATATATGTTTCGGAACATATTTTCGAAATTTACCAATCGATTTATGAATCGTAGGCTGTGGGAAGATACTCTCATTGGAAAATTGTAATCGGTAAAGAATAGATACATTATGAGAAAGGGATGCCACTTTACTTATCATTATATGCAATAAATGATCTTGTCTTATCTTTATAACTAAGGTCTAATACGACGCAGCTGTTAGATATGCGACCATATGAATAGAAACAATAGTACAACAAGAGATGTAAGAAAGGGATAAAAAAGGTTTACACCCTTTGGACGAGCTACAGGAGAGTTGAGATTGTGAGACAGATGTGTAAATACCCTTGGGCCATGTAGTCCATGGCCCGGGGCGGTGGGCTGCGAAGGGCGGCGCAAGCCGCTTCTCGTGCTCAGTTTTTGACGTCTTTCATACTCGTTATCTATCTTTCGCCAATTAATGGTGCGGCCAACCTTTTAGGCCCAGAGCACACTATTGTGGGATAGATGGAAAACCCCTCATTACACGACAATGGCTTAAAATCGCGGCAGCAATGTGACACGGCTATTGTTTGACCCTATTGTTGGTTCGTTCCGTTAAATTTGCTCGTCACTTCGAATTTGATGCGTATTTATAAATACCGTGGAACAATTACGTAGGTTGACGTTGGATGCCCGGTCCCATTATCAACTTTAGGTTTGTGTAAACGCAACTTTTAGTAAACATATTCGTGAGGGTTTATGAACCAGAAAGATGCAATTTTTATTGGCCTAAAATTAACTCTGGTTTAATTTCATGCGAACATCAACCTCATTTCGTTTCTTTTACATGATAAAGATATTAATGATTAGAGGAAATCCAGAATGTTTAGAATACATCATCACCTGAATCAATGCTAACCTAAATTAAAACCGATTTTTTGGTGATATCATGAAGGCTCGAACATTGTAATTACTCATCGAGAATGGTCGATAAAAAGCGACTACATATTATGAAGCAATGCTTCGGATTTGATGTCATGACTGTACCCTATCTAAACACATACAAAACGATGGGTATTTCTCTATTAACATTCTCACGCAGGCGATTTAAAATTGCCATTTACTAAAATGTTTGTCAGTTCAGTTATTCTTACCACATTTGTAAATACACTATATGGTACAGTGATGTAGCTTGTCAAAGGTACCTACACAATTTTGTAAATAAACTAAATTTAGTGTGCCACTGCCAAATGGCAGGTAGCTTCAAAATAGTTAGCATTGGTGTGCTTTGAATGATAAGAGTGATTACTACAAAAGGAACAAAACTTACCTTCCTCTGGGGTGAGATCTCCAAACTTGATGCCACCACTGCAAAAGAAAAAAATACATATTGCAGTAAAATTAACATAAAAAAAAATCAATTTATTTATAAAATTGTATTATACTCATAATTTAATTTAATGCATAAGATGTCAATTCCATATGAATTTATACAAAATTGATAGCTAATGCATTATGTATTTTTGCACAAGCTTTCAAATACTAAGGCGATTTCACAGTGCATGCTATTTTATCAGTTTTAAGTTCACATTCAATGATCTCTAATAAAACAAAAATAAGTAGCTCAATTTAATAATATGGGTAAAATTTGGTATTAACATGTATTCATCTATTTTTAAAAGTGTTCTATTTATTAAATAAGTTACATTAAATAGATACCTAATTTTAAGTAACTTATTTCTGTATGAATTACACAAAAAGCTGGGTATTTAGGCCCATATTACAATATATTTATGACAAAAACTTCATTTCATAAACAAATTTACATTTAAATTATCAGTTTAATTATATCCTAATCATTGAAATTGCAAATTAAAAAATCTGACTTTATCATAACATGCACTGTGTAATTTGTAGGTGTCACATCGTACCTGAGGAGCACGGTAGCCGTTTCCGGCACCCGGAACACCTGGAAATAAACACAATGTGGAACCATGTCTTATTGGATCTCCAGTTGGGAGAAACCATACTCATAAGGACTATAGCCCATCTTTTGAAGAAATATTGGATCCTTACAAAGGCACTGGATAATGTTAAGCCAAAATGTCTTTTACTAATTTTTTAATAAATTTCAATACATATATTTTAAGAAATGGTCATTTTCAATCTTTAATAAATATATTACGATTTTGTTGGACAGCAGTTACAAAGTGTTTCAAGTGGAATTTATACATGAAACTAAATAACATATTGTAATAGTTACTCAATCAAGTTATAGAATGGAAAATAAAGAATGATGCTCACCTTCCATCCTAAGTTCTCGAAAAATGTGCACAGACGAGACTGGCCGGTGGTTTTGCCGCCACAGGGTCCTGATTGGAAATACAATGCGGTCTCATGATAAAAATATACGTAGACAAAAACCCACGTGTCCAAAATATCTACTAGGCGATCTCTATTCAAGCGGTAATAAATACAGCTCCATGTTTAAAACCATTTATTTGTTCACTCCAAACCAATTTAAAACACAGACATTCTATGAAGTAAAACGATATGAAATCCCACAGAGAAATACGACGTGCAACTCTTACCTCCAGTGAGGACCAGCTTGTAAACTATTTTCTGTAATTGATTCGCCATTGTTATGTTAACAAAAATATACAAATTAAAATTAAATTACACTACGAAGGATACTAAGCACATAAATATCATAAAAATGATAAATTTACAAAAGTGTTAAAAAGAGCCATCACAGAACAACACAACGCATCGCCTGACAGGCGTGCGCTTAAATGAAAGAAAAAAGAATGAATTCAATGAATGAACAGAAAAGGCGAGGGAACGAGGATAAGCTGTGGCAACTTGAATATAGTAACGTAGCCAGGGTTACCAGGTTGGGCATTTTTTTCGCAATTGTGGGTAAATATTTGGCTCTTGGATAAATGAAATACTTGGAGAAATCATAAATATCATGGAGATTTCTTTTAGTTTCAGAATCTTACCTTCGGCTTTAAGGTGGAAGCTCAGGTCAGGGCGCGACGTTTCAAAAATGTCAATGGTTTTTTTTTTACGAAAAATTTGGACATCTTTACGATGTAATTTAGTGTTTTGCGATATTACCATTCTGCATTGGATGTCGCGATGTATTAAGTTTGCTTAAAAATGTACCTAATCCGATACAATACCATAAGGTTTGTAAAAACCGCTACTTTTACTAACTTTATGGTGTTGTATCGCTTTAGGTATTTTTTTAAGCAAACTTAATACATCGAGACATCCAATACAGAATGCTAATATCGCAAAACACTAAATTACATCGTAAAGATGTCCAAACTTTTCGTAAAAAAATAAAAACCATTGACATTTTGAATTTCGCGCCCTGACCCTGAGCTTCCACCTTAACTGAATACTTTTACATCTATATATTTGAGTGCATTTAACGAACGCAATCGTTTAAAACAGTTCACTTGATCGTTTCGTGCTACACAAGATGAACATATTCTATCATTAATTCTTTTGAATCGCTCAATTACTTTTTTGTTACGTTATTCCGCTGTTTCGGTTTGGAAATTAGAACAGTATTTGGAAGAAATAAAATAAAAAGGCAAAGAGTTAATGATATCCAATCATCCATTAGGTTAGTTAATCAATATAATTAACTTTTTGCCTTTGGGTAAAACTTAAGCAAATTGTGTAATTTTGGAGAAAAATAACTGCAAATTTGGGTAGAAATAGAAAATAACATCTGGCAACCCTGAACGTAGTTAGAACGCTAACTTGCTTGAGCCAAAAATGCAATCCGACAGAGAGGTACCGAAAAAGGCTTGTGTCCCTTTCTCATGCGACCATGCTTGAAGGAATAATATGGACTATACGAATTTAGTCACAAATTAGTGATTAGTTTTTAGTCATACATTGGAATTACCTAAAGGACAATTTTGAATTTGCCCACGCCTATGGGCAGGATGAGACAGCAATATGAATATTTCTATTAATGCTAATTGCTAAATAAAAGATTCTGTGTGCAACTGAACCTTATCACACATAAAAATAACTGTTCGCAGCGATAGAACATAAATTCTATTAATTCGTTTCTATCGTGCACATACATGCATTCGGATGTTAAAGTTCACAGTTAAATGTTGTCAACTGTGTTGGTACCATCTCGAATAATTCATTATTTATAACATGGCATTCAGGCAATCAGCATCATCTCTTACATTTCTCGGGGCGTACTACCTTCTATTTCCAAGCAGTTTACTGAGCTACCTAGCAATTTCATATTTCAACTCAATAATAGATAGTAATCTTTATAAAAAAAATTATCAATGCTACACTACAAATAAAGTACTAGGGTAATATTCTTGGCTTTCCTTTAATTGTATTATGTGATACCCCCAGCACCTAAATTAAATACACATCGACGAGCTTCTAAGTTAACAGAATGAGATGACATCACAGAAATGTTCAGTTCCGTGCAATCATTATTGTCGTCCATGTTATCTTGAACTTTCTGTATTTCCAACACTAATGCTGGTATTTCTTGCCAGTATCTACCCAAACAGCGGCTCCGCTTTTCTAGGAAACTTGATTCCTTAGATACTGGAGTAATTTCCCCATCATCTAAAATTTGATTTTCTTTAAAAGTACCTTTTATAAATATTATACATCCTATAAATATTTCAGTATATTCTTACCATCCAGATCTGCTGTATCATTGCCCACCCATCTTGTCTGTATATTTATATAGATTATTCCTAAAGTTAATTCTTTACTTAAATATCGACTGTAGTTAACTAATGAGTTTAAAAATGATAAACCTGAAAATCATCATCAATAATAAATTGAAAAAAAAAACATATAGTACCTAGATTGTAGATAATGAATATACCACCAAAATTAATAACATTTTAAAATGTCCCTACATAGAATCAATTCTGAAGCAAAACCAAACAAAGTTTGGGGGTTGTATAAATAGTATTATTACATATCAATGTTAGACTTACCAATTTTATTATCATCACCAAGATATTGAAACATCAAACAGGGCAATGAATCCACAATAATTAAAGCCAAATTTTCAATAACAAGTGTTTTATCTTTTAGACTTTTCAATAAATCTATCAGTTCTTCCATTATCCATATATGAACTACTCGAATTTTATACATAATCACAGACATGTCCTGAAATAGAAAACTTTAATTATTGTAAGCCTAGCTATAAACACTTTTGACCTAACATCTTTTATTTATTTATTTTCAAACATTTCACAAAGTTCAATAAAATATACCTTATGAGAATACTTATTTGCTTCTAAAATTGTTTGTAGTCTTACTGCAGAGAAATCACCCTTGGTGTCAACAAAGAGCACTGTATTTTCTTTGACTTTGACACAGTTTATTGCAAGTTGTAATGATAATTGTGTTTTCCCTGAACCAGCAAGGCCACAAAGTTCTGTTATATATCCCACTGGGATACCGCCATCTATGATGCTGTCCAATCTGAAAATGTTATTATATTAAAAAAAAATGCATATTGTATGTATTATATCACTATAGCTTGATAGATCCCAAAAGCTGTGACGATTTCGACAATTGGGGCAAGACATGACCATAACAGTCTGACTCCACCGGACATTTAGAGAGGTCAAAAAAATTATAATATTTATGAAAATTAGTAAGTACTAAATTAGTAGGTACCTTTCTATTCCAGTGCTTACTTTCGAAGTTCGGGTTAAGCTCCTTGCAAGAATAGCAGTTCCATTTATTAAAGGCGCGGAGTACTTGCCAAATATTTCACTCCTAATTGTTAATATCTGCGGCAAATTTAAGCTGGTCAGCGCTGTTAACTTCGTAACATCTTGTTCCAGAAATTCTAATATTGTTGTGATACGATTTTGGGAAAGTTTTTTCAACACACTCTCAGAGAGGTAGCTAAAAGATTCATATTTCAACTTTTGCATTGGTTTAATTTTTAACTATGGAAGTAAAAACTAAAGTTCAAGACAAAAAGTTGTTTACAAAATAGATTTTTAAATCAAGTGAATGAATGAAACATTCACACACATCACCAACAGAACGGTTTGTTTGGGCGGGCGTGGACTTTTTGGCGGTAAGTTGAACAGTGAAGTGAAGTTGTCAATTTTTATTTTCTGAAAATTGATCTTCTTTGATACATAATGTGTAATATTGGTGGTATATTAATGAGCTCGTTTTATATTAACCGTTGTGTATTTTTAAACGTGCACGGGTGAAGGAAATACGAATAAAATATTATAGCTAGATATTTCGAGTTATCCCAAGATGGCCGTTTTCAGTAAAGTATACAGTAAGTACAGCTTTACTGATAGGGGTAGTGGATTAATTTCATCATAATCGTCATCAACATCATTATTTAAAATAACGAAGAAATATTCAACTAGAAACTCGCAAAAATGGCATAATTTTGTAGGCGACCGCCAACTTAAAAAAAAAAAGAAGAACGTCAGGTGATCTATGAATATGGAAATACCGGCCTGAGAGAAAAACTGTGGCGAGGGAATAAAAACAGAAGAGTTTTCACTGAAAGCAAAGTCATTAAGAAAAGTTGTAATGATAGACTCTAAAAGTCAAGTAGCCAAGGATATGAAAAAATGACAATTTAAAAATATTGTGCTCTATGGATTGATGCAGTTTTAGTGTTGCCGTATAATCTCTAAATGCCAGATTATATGCAAATTTAGTCTTAATCAAACAGGATATTCTGAATAATACTAATATTTGTTGGCTAGATGCCTCAGATATTTCAGAACGTCAATAAAAATACTAAAAACCTAGATATGGTCTTACAGTGAGTCGGATCTGTATGTTCTTAACATACAGATCTTTTATTATATTATCTTTTATTCAGCTCGACTGCAGAGTTAGGCACAGTGCTTACCAATGGAGTATCTTTGAGAGACTGTAGTGAGTAATATTTAAATTGTTATAATAATTTACACTCAACTTTATTCAATTCAACTTTCGGCTGAAATTAGTATATAAAATAAAATGGAGCGCGACGCGAAAAGCAGTCGAGATAGTTAATTAAGTGTGTCATTGTAAGTAAAGCTTACTTTCCATTGGTATTGAAGTAGTCGCTTTGCTTCCGTCATCGTCAGTGTGCACTGACTATAACCTGAAAATATATTCAAATTTGTTAAAATACGGTCAAACAGAATTCCGATAATTGCAACACTAACACCGACGCCCGCCATTTGTGTTTGCTGTCAACAGCGATGTAATGTCGTGGAGTCGTGAATAATTTTTAATCATTGCGGCGTAATTACGTAGAATATTTTGTTTAGTTAAGTTTTATGTTTAATATTTGCAATGTCTAATATATCGCTTGATAAAGAAACGTTCTATCGCCGCATGAAAAGGCTGTACGCAGCGTGGAAGGTCGGGTTCTTTCCGTTTGTCGTTGTTACCGTTTGTATGGCTTGGTGTTAAATAATTTCACGTTTTACAGGCTGCTGCGGCTGATTCAAAGAGCGATGACGCGTTGGCAAAGGTTGATTGCCTGGTCTCTTGCGTCGGAGTGGATGAGGACACTCTTTATAGCAAATCAACAGCTCTACAGGTTTGCCCGAATTTTATTGCTATCCATGTGCTTACAATACACATGCTACTAAAAAACATGCAAAAGTATAGTAAATCCCGTGCCGGTGACTGGAATTTCAATAGGTTTTTTCGCGTTTGAAGCTGGCATGCCTGTATCACACACTTTCGAGGTCCCCGCGCGTCTACTCGTTTGTTTATTAATCAAACGTCTTGCTATCTGCTTCCTCACCATCTACTTGAAGTGTCTTTCGTCTTCCAATGTGAAATGTATAGGGTGTACTCACCTGAGTGAGCTGATGTTCAAGTGACTGGATTGTTTTTGTGTGAACATGCATGTGTATTGCAGGCTTATTGAATACTTCAGACACACATGTTTATGTCATGTATGGAAGATTAGAAAAAAACTGTAAAATAGTATTTATGAACAAATTTAAGCAAAATCTTTTGTTTTTTGTTTTCTCTCACAAATGCTTTTTAAGCTAAATACTTTTTTTTATTGTAATATTTTGCATCCCTTTAGGGAGCAGTTGGCAAGGCACTATTGGAACATAATGTGCTACATGATCACTGCTGATGCGCTATATGATCCCACTCTGTTGTTGAACTCTAACTTTTTTGCAGACATGGCTATTTGGATACGAGTTACCAGACACAATCACTGTCCTCACGGAAAACAGCATGTGCTTCTTAGCCAGTAAGAAAAAGATTGAATTCCTGAGACAAATTGAAAATGGGAAAGAGGAAACAGAATTGCCGCCAGTGAAACTACTTATAAGAGATCGAGTGAGTTCAATTTAGATTGTACGTAAACTGAATGTATTGCTAATCGTCTCACAGACATAATGAAAATGTTTTGCATTAAAACAAAACAATTATTATGTGTCGAATAAAACACACAGCGAATTGTGAAGAAAGCTGTACTGTGAGTTTCGCCTGCCATGCTAAACATAAACAAACTTACCAGAATTCCTCCATAGTTTGTTAAGTTACCTACAGTTCTCACCGCCAGGGCGCGCGCTGCCATGTAAAAGCCGCCATCTTAACTGTCATCTTCATAGTGTCTTCACCAGCAAGCCATTCTTGCTTCGCTGTGTGTTTTATTCGACACATAATAATTGTTTTGTTTTAATGCAAAACATTTTCATTATGTGTCTTTATAAAACACACAGCGAATTGTGAAGACGTGTTTGATATCTGCTGGTGAGAAGTTGTCATATACGCTATGTGAATGTTGCATAATAAAAGATGTATAAACTCTTCTGAAAATAAAGTTTTATTACTGATTAGCCACTCTACAACCTCTTGTTATCAAAGTGGAGCAAGTACAAAACAAAAAACAATAACAACAAAACTTGTAAAACATTAATTATTTAAGAATGCTCAGTATAATCATTTATAAAGGTCTTGACAGATCAACATTATTCATTAAAAAATTGACCTTATTGACCTTAATTAAGAACAAGTAAAAGAAACTAAAATATATGTCATAAACAAGAATAAAAAACAACAAAAACAATTAAAGACCTAAGACTGGTCTATATGGATAAATGAGATCAATCAAATACTGATTAAAGAGATCAATTTCTTAGTCTAGGACTCTTAGAAAACTGATAACAAATAAAACTAAATGCCAGCAAATTTTTTAAATAATATGTCTGCACTTTCCTTGCCTGAATTCCTTTTGATTGGACGACAGTAGAATCTCTTAAAAGTATCTTCACTTCTCCAATTTCCTCGCTTGAGTATCTCCTCCACTGGTCTATCCTCTAACCAGCTCCGAGAAGCCACTGCAGATCTGATGCTACCAGGGGATGCATCTATTTGAGCTCTTTTAAAAATTGACTTTATCCACCCTGCAATCATTGTCCTAGAGGCTGGCTTTATAATGCCGGTAACCGAGATGAATAAGTTGGCTATATTGCCTCCCTCTCTACGTCTCATTTTAGATAACCTAATCAATTTCTTAATATGTCTTACAGGGCAAATCCGTTGATCTTCATGACTAAGCAGCTGCCACCCAGACTGCTGATATGTCCCTGTGTCTGTCTTTGAACCAAACTTTGGCCACAGAATTATCCTGTCATCCTCCTGTATGAGGTTTTCATCATTGATTTCCAATAGAGTAAGGTCATGTAATCTACGTCCAGACGCTAGTAAAAGAATCAAAGCTGTTCTTGCGGATATCTCAAATAGGGACCTAGGGGCCGGAGTATCTTTTAACCAGGTAAACAAAATGTTTACATCCCATATAGGCAGTTTCTTTGGAATAGGTTTAGCTAGAGATATTGCCTTCAATATTTGATGGATATAAAAGTTCTTAGACAAGTTAACACCTGATGTTGCACAGTAGGTAGAAATGGCTGATTTATGTAACAATATTGTGTTATATGCAAATCCATTTTTTAGGAACAAGTGAGCCAAAAATCTTGCTACATCATTACCATCTGGTACCTTGGGATTAATGTTAATGCTCTGGCACCAATCTACCCATCGCTTTATTGGGGTCCGATAAGTAGCAAGGGTTGATGCTCTCCAACTATTTTTAAATAATTCTATTTCATCTGGAGTCCAGTGCATGATACTGCTCTCCCACCCCCAACCTTCCATGCATACAGATTCAACTGGTCGATCTTTGGAGGGCACATCCCTGATGACAGGTCTACTAATACTCTCTGCAAGTCCTGTATTGGTATTGGCTGATCCAAGGCTCTCGCCTGCAGGTCTGCTAGCCAAAAGCACTTCTTCCATTGTGGCGCTATCACAATGAATGTTCCTTCCGCCTCGTTCAGATGTGCTAATACCCGGGGCATTAAGTTGGGTGGTGGAAATATCCATGCGAGCCTGTAAACCCATTTTTGACTGAATGCGTCGCAAAAGGTTGCTGACCCATCTTTTGAGTCTAAAGTTATGTATTGCTCTACCACTTTTGACCTCTTGGTTGCAAAGAGGTCTATCTCGGGCACCCCCCACTTCTTGAATATATCCTGAGTGGCCTGTGGTAGCAGATGCCACTCTGGTACTGGACGGCCTCTTGAGAGACGGTCCGCTATTCCATTTAGTCTTCCTGGTAGATAGCAAGCAGATAGGGTTATGTTTAGCTGCTCGCAAAGTTCTAAAAGACTGCTTGTAAGTTCTAGTAGGGCTAGCGATCTTGTGCCCCCTTCGTTTCTGATGTAGGCTACTAAAGTTCGATTGTCTGATTGGATGAGTATGTGTGAATCTTTCAAGTTGGAAGCTTGATATGTTATTGCTCCGTAAACAGCATACATTTCTTTCAGGTTTGAATGCCACAGCCTCTGCTTGGTTGACCATTTTCCTGTGAGGTAAAGGCTGTTTAAATGAGCGCCCCAGCCCGAATCTGCCGCATCTGTGGTGAGAAAATGAGTTATACTTTTCTTGAACAATGTGACTAAGCTGGAGTCCACTTTGTCCATCCACCAATTGAGGTCTCTCAGTACTAATGGCGGTAGGAGCTTTCTCTCTCTCATACGGCCCTGCCGGAAGCCCCTCAGGAACAACTGCATTCTGCGACACCGTAATCTTCCCCCCGGTGTTGTCATATTGGCAAAATTCAGTAGTCCCAGTAGGCTCTGGATCTCTTTCAGAGAGCAATTTCTTCGCCTTAAAAGAACTGAGATGATGCTTTTTATTTTTGTTTTCTTTAATAATGGCAGAGTTAGAGTATTGTCCTGGGTGTTCCATGTTAACCCCAGGTAGTCCAGTTGTTGAGTTGGTTCCAAAATTGACTTTTTTAAATTTACATGCCAACCTAGAATTTCCAGGAGTCTCAATGTTTCGGCTACCTGAGTAACCAGCTTGGCACGGTCTTGATTTGCCAGGAGATAGTCGTCCAGAAATACTATAGCACGGATACCTCGAGCTCGAAGATTTTCTGCGATCCAGTTCGATACAGCAGCGAACATTCTCGGTGCTGAAGATAGGCCAAAGGGTAGGGCAGTCAATTGTAAGATCTCTTCTCTGTAAATAACTCTCAGGAATCTCCTGTGAGACTCTGCCATGGGTAAGTGAAAATATGCTTGGTGCAGATCTATTTTCACCAGCCAGTCCTTGGGTTGCAAGAATTCTATCACATCCATCTGTGAGATGAGGTGGAAATGTTTTGTTGCAACATGTATATTGAGGGCCCTTAAATCGAAAATGGGGCGTAGCCCTCCATCTGTCTTCTTCACAGTGAACATCCTGGAGTGGAAGCCTGCATTTACAATTGTAGGTCTCACAAGTACTCCAATCTCTATTAATTCTTCTATCAATATTGTCATTTCTTCGGATTCTTTTGTTGAAAACTTCTTCATAATTGTTTTGTTTGGATATTGTAAAGGGGGTTTGGATTTGAAAGGGATTCGGCCACCACGGATCATCTTGAGGATAAATTGATTGGCCCCCAGTTCCTGCCACGCTGTTAGATGATCCCTTAAACACCCCCCTTTGAACTTCCTTTGATAGTCATTCCTGTTTTGATTTCTTTTCCGAACCAAATTCTTTAATGGGCTTACGAAAGGGCTGGTTTCTTTTTCCATGTCTAGATCTATTCTCAGTTCTGTAAGTCTTACGTATACGCTTCCTATTATTATTTCTTGGTAATGGATTGTCCTGAGAAGTATAAGCCCTTCTATCTTTCAAATAAGCGGGTGTATTAAGCCAGGTCTGCGTTCCACCCAATGAGTTAATGATAGGGTCTAAAGACTCCCTACTAAACAAATAATCTGCACTCGGTGGCACATTCTGCAGAGATGCTTTAATATTGGGATTCCTTATTTCTTTTAAAATCCTCTCACGCCTAGCCTGTATACATTCGGCTCTTTTGCCGCACAAAATCTGCATCAAAATTTCAGAATTCTTTGAAATTGGTGAACCTGGACCAAAGGTTGAGGATACCTGCTCAAACAAAGTATTAGGATTAAGATTATTGGGGTTAGATGACGCCCAATTAATAAGTTCTTGAAGCCCTGTTCTTAATAGCTCTCTCTGATCAAGCACGGCATTGGATAAACCTGCGAGGACTTGTTCCGTAGATACATAAAAATCTTTGTACTTATTGAAGTGACAAAGTTCCTCATTACTCTTCAAAGCACAAAAGCCTGGCGATGCGAGGCATGTATGTAAGGCTTTCTTGTACCTAATGCCTGCCCATGAAGGAGAGTTAAAGTGTTGAAGGGCAATTAGTTCATCCAGTCTTTCTTTATTTGCTGTAGGAATAACCTTTGTATCCTCTACATTAACCTTAATAGCGCCCAACGACACGCTAGAGGCCGAGGCCGAAGGATTAACCAGGTATTGCAACTGGGACCTAGATGTGCTAGGTAAATTCTTGTCTATCGCAGACTGATTCACTGCACTTACATATTTCGGCAAATGTGCTATGTAATGTGAAATATGACTCACCTGATCAAGCAGGGAATCAAAACGTGGGTCAGAACAGGTCCGAGCCTGCCTTTTAACACGCCTCGACCGTTTGTTGGGAGGCGGCGATGCAATTCCCACTTCATCCTCCGAGGATGAAGTAGAGCACTCTGCCCTGCTCGAGCTCAGGCTCACAACACCACCCGCGGCTGTTGCAGAGTCCGGCGTACCAGAGCGGGCGTCTGGGTTGACCACGCGGATTTCACTCATTTCATGAAATAACACAGTTTGTACACTTATTTAACTTATTTCGATACTGATATACGATTTTAACTACCAAAAACTGTAGAAAAAGTCGTTTATTGTAATAATTATAAACTTTTGAACAGAAAGAAAAAATTTTCGTCACTTTCTTTCAAAACTCACATACGCTATGTGAAGATGACAGTTAAGATGGCGGCTTTTACATGGCAGCGCGCGCCCTGGCGGTGAGAACTGTAGGTAACTTAACAAACTATGGAGGAATTCTGGTAAGTTTGTTTATGTTTAGCATGGCAGGCGAAACTCACAGTACAGCTTTCTTCACAATTCGCTGTGTGTTTTATAAAGACACATAATGTATAACATGACAGTTTATTTTTATTTGATAATCACACATCTAGATACTGTTAGCCCTCCCAACTAAACCAAAGCTTGTCCTATGAGTGGGCTATCATTAATAGTTTAATAGCAGGAGGGATTAAACCTGGAATCTCTTGGTTCCCTCTCCCTTTTAGCGTTTAGAGTACCCTGCTGGAACTGCTCAAGTAAACTCGGCGATCTTTGGCATTCGCAGGTTGTTAGCGCCGGTTATGTGAAGGAAAGCAAGCAGGGCCCCAAGTCAACTAACACAATCGATTCATAATCGAGCAGCAACCGCATAGTAACTGTCACATTGTGTGTCAACAACGTGACAGTTACTATGCGGTTGCTGTTGAACTTGCGCCATAGCGAAACGAACATGTAGTCCGCCCATTTAAGACGAGCGATCTAAACTTATTTGCACTAAGTACAAGCGCCTATAAAGTTGTATCTGTTCTTCTTTCCAGAATGACAAAGACAAAGAGAATTTCAACAAAATTATACAGGAGATAAAAAAATCAAAATCAGGTAAAACCCTCGGTGTTTTCGTCAAAGACAACTATCCCGGTGAATTCTGCGAGAGTTGGAAAGCCGTCCTGAAGGGCGAGAAGTTCGAGAATGTGGATATTAGCTCCAGCGTCGCTATTCACATGGGGCCGAAGGAAGATTCAGAAATTATTACTGTTAAGAAAGCCTGTTTGGTCACAGTTGATGTCTTTACGAAATATTTGAAGGACCAAATTATGGAGATTATTGATTCAGATAAGGTAAGATTCCACCATTTCTTGTGAGGCAATCTATCTTTATTTATTTTATAATTGGCTCTGGTTTGGGTGTTATTCAGACTGCCAGTGCAATTTAAGATAACTTCCCATTTAACAAGTACTGCCTAGATTGAGACCATAAAATTTTCGTCGTCATATGTTATTTAAAACAAATATTTTAAAACCTATTTCATTACAGAAAGTAAAACATTCAAAACTCGCCGAAGGTGTCGAAGCGGCGATATCCGACAAGAAATACGTCACAGGCGTGGACACAAGCCAAGTCGACATGTGTTACCCTCCCATCATACAATCGGGCGGTAACTACAGCCTCAAATTCAGCGCTGTATCAGACAAAAATCACCTACATTTTGGCGCTATAGTATGTTCATTGGGCGCGCGATATAAGTCCTACTGCTCGAATATTGTCCGTACATTGCTGGTTAATCCTACGGACGAAATTCAGGCTAATTACAACTTTCTATTGAATATTGAAGAAGAGGTTATGAAAAAACTAGTCTCTGGAGCCAAATTGTCGTCCGTTTATGAAGCTGGTCTAGAGTTAGCGAAGAAAGAAAAGCCCACTTTAGTTGATAATCTAACAAAGAGTTTTGGGTTAGTATATTTCAAGTTGATTGTATAATAGCTACCTTATTGACGTCATCACCGTAATACTTGCGGTACTAAATTACACACACTTTACAAAAAAAATCCATTGAATAAAAATATCTAAGGAACATTTTTTTACCTTATATTTTTCAAGAAATTTATTCACAAATTATTATTATGATATTGCAGGTTCGCCATGGGCATAGAGTTTCGTGAGAGCTCAATCGTGATAGGACCTAAAACATCAGTAGTTGCAAAAAAGGGAATGGTCTTCAACATAAATATAGGTCTCGCCAATCTAACAAATAGCGCTGCTACTGAGAAAGAAGGCAAGGTATGTTGATGACGTTATGCATCGATCTAACAGCTGGTAATCGCCCACTGCTGAACAAAGCCTTCCCCAATGAATTCCACATATCATGGACCTCCGCCTCTCGTATCGTCCTGCTTCCTGAGACGTGTCTGATGTCTACCGCCCTGGCACAGTAGGGGTAGGCGTAGATCAACCATTCCCAAAGTGGGTGATAACGGGGGGCGTGGGTAAGAGACCCAGAAAAAAAATGGGGCGTTGTGTAGAGGCTTACAATAATTTATTTATTTTGAAGTTATAGTGGTTTTTAAGTAGGTGAAAAATGGGGGCGCTAAAAATAATTCATTCTCAAAGTGGGCAGTAGACAAAATTAGTTTGGTAACCCCTGGCGTAGATCATCTTCTGTTCATTAAAAATGTACAATTTCCAGACCTACGCCCTGTTCATTGGTGACACAGTGTTAGTGAACGAGGAACAGCCCGCCTCCCTCCTCACACAGTCCAAGAAGAAGATCAAGAATGTTGGCATCTTCTTGAAGGACGACGACGAGGAGGAGGAAGAAGAAAAGGAGAATAAGACTGAAATACTTGGTAAGTGATTTTGAACTCCATTATAAGTAGGTTTAAATTTGAAATTCATTGTCAGAGAGGTAGAATTAATGGCTTCAGGATAATATACTTAATGTATTTTAGAGTTCATAATTCTTTGAAATTTATTTTAGTACCGGAATATTTACAAATTAATATAACTTAAAAAGAATATAGAAGAGCTACAAAATGTGTAAAAAATTTGACCCATGCGGTAGCGTGCCCAAGATGCTGGCCGCATTTCCTCGCTGAATAGCCAATTATAATAATTATTATAATTCTTTTCATCATATTTAAATCAAATTTCTGTAAAAAACCTTATTGTGTATTTGGATTCTTTTCTCGTAAATTTCGTATTGCATGTTGTATAATACTGCTATAAATAATAGCGATATGTGTGGAAAGTAATAAAACAATAATGCGAGTGGCGACTTAATACATGTGCAATAAAAACTGAACCATAGTTCCCAATGCCCAAGATACAAAGTATCTTATAGCTTTGAACTGGGTACAAATCATAGTCGTAATCATGACGTCATCATCTTTAGCAATGCCCAGACCATCAGATATACTATCTACAGTTATAAGTTAATAGGGTCTAGAATCCCGGACCTGACTATACTTCAGTTTTTATTGAGCTACATCTAACTCGCTAAAGCAGAATGATTTTTATATTTGCATAATTTTGTTACATGCAATCGGGGATGATTAGAAAACGGAGGTGAGTATCCGGCTTGTCACAACAAGCTGTTAACAGGGTAAAGCTGGTAATGCATGCACTACAATTGATGTTTGACTGCATCAGATATAAGTGAACAAAAATGACGGCTCTGCGCATGTTTAATTACATGAATAAGGCATATGCAGAATGCCATTTTTGTTCAACTAACCTGCGGGGTACTACCATTAGAATCATGCCTCACTGGGACGCCGTGGCGTCCCTCGAGCCGTACATTTCTTGTTTTGTATGGCATACTACTGGAGACGTCGCCGTAGCATCCCGTAGAGGTATCGTTGAAGTGAGTTAGAGGTTGTAGATTCGATTCCCATCACGAAAAAATTCTTTCGAAATATACCCTCGTCTGAGTGTTGCTAGGATCGCCCCCAGTCCATCGTACGTTACCCGTAATGCAAGCGTTGCTTGTTTGGGATCATACAGTCGGTATGCCCGTCACATTTATCTATATATTATTTAGCATGAATACATTTCATACATTTCCAGTATGAAAAGATTAAGTATACGGAGCGAGTTTAAGACCTAATGTGACAAAATCCATGGTGAAAACTAAGTAGCTGTGTTATCTACTACCGAATATTAATATTTAATTCCTACTTAATCGGTTGGGACGTCGTTATCTCACATTATTTGTATGATGCGTTGTATGAAATAAGCAGCTCGGAAACCTTTTCTTCGGGGATTAGCAAAATATATTCTAACTTTAAAATATAGCACGTCATATAATTATCATCCCATGAAATAGGTTAAAATACCAAATTCACAGCAGATTCCATACAATGGCGTTAAAACTAGGAGAGAATAGCTTTGGAATTGGATTGTAACTATCTTTGAATTTGGGGGTACATCATTTGCAGTCAAAACATCAAATGTAATCATGCTTGAAGCATGCACGCTTTATATGTTTACTACCATCGATGCACGCACTAATACAACAACGATTGCAGGTAGAGGTAAACGGACAGCTGTTATAGAATCCAAACTCCGTACGGAACACTCGTCGGAGGAGAAACGTAAGGAACACCAGAGGGAGCTGGCTATCACGCTCAACGAAAAGGCTAAAGAGAGATTAGCCAAACAGTCGGGTGGTAAAGACACGGAGAAATTGAGGAAAAGTACAGTTTCGTATAAAAGTGTCACTCAAATGCCGCGGGAGAATGAGGTGAAAGAGCTCAAATTGTATGTTGGTGAGTATACGGTACGTTTATTTGAAAAACTAGAAAGAGATCCAGTATGTGTACCGAATTGAGTTTCAGCTGGAACTTAAGGCTGATGAAACCTACCTATATACCGTAAGTTACTTGTATGAATATAAGTGTATGTTTCGCTCGGGCTCGACCCGGCGCGAAACGACACCGCGACGTTGTTGAGCTCTTATCTCGTTGACATAAAGATTACTGTCTACCTGGAGCAGTTTTCATGTTGGTTAATTCGGGGTAGGTTTCTGCCTTCTGAGACCGAACTAGCCAGTCTATCAGTAACCTAGAGGTACATCCATGTGTGCGAATTTGCCAAGGTTTTTATCTTAACGACAGTAAGAATCAGGACCGCCATCTAACCTCGCCCACCTAAGCACGGAGGAGGTCAAATTTTATAATTCTGTTACCCATCCAAGGTCCAACCGAGACACGCGCTGACCTATAGGGCATCTTAACCGATTAGGCAGCAACCTCGGACATGCTTATTACACACTAATAATATATTCCAGATCGTAAATATGAAACGGTAATTCTGCCAATATTCGGCGTGCCAGTACCATTCCACATCTCCACGATAAAGAACATCTCGCAGTCTGTTGAGGGAGACTACACATACCTCAGGATCAACTTCTTCCATCCCGGAGCCACCATGGGCAGGAACGAGGGTGGGAACTACTCGCAGCCAGACGCTACATTCGTTAAAGAAGTGTTAGTAATATATATTATATAACTACTTGTAAAGTACTGCATAGATTTCTAGGCATTGCATATAAATAGCTGTAATATGATTATTAACACAAGCCAGACACAAAACATAGTGCTAGATTGATGCCATTGCAATGTTAAGCTTTATGCCAACAACACTAAGATCCCTAATTGAATGTCTCAAATTTCAGTACATACAGAAGTACAAACACAAAAGAACCGGGCGAGATATCACCTCCATCCTCAAACCTCAACACCGGCTTCAGACTTATAAAAGAAGTACAGAAGAAGTTCAAAACGCGAGAAGCAGAAGAACGGGAAAAGGAAGACTTGGTCAAACAAGACACACTAGTGCTCTCACAAAGTAAAGGCAATCCAAAACTTAAGGATCTGTACATAAGGCCCAATATCGTAACAAAGCGCATGAGTGGATCGCTGGAGTCACACACAAACGGGTTTAGGTTTACGTCAGTGAGAGGCGACAAGGTGGACATACTGTATAATAATATAAAGAACGCGTTCTTCCAGCCGTGCGACGGTGAAATGATTATATTGTTACATTTCCATTTGAAGCATGCTATTATGTTTGGTGAGTGGTCTTGATATATTTATACCGTCGTAGTCTGAAGCGATAATAGTAAGACGATTTGGACACATTAGCAGTTAAATTGTGGCCACAACGAGCCCTAGAGAGGAACATGTGGAGTCGTAAAAAATGATTTTGCCCAGCAGTGGCATATAACATATGGCTTAAAAAAATACTTGCTTTGCCCACGTCTTTATACTTAGGCTTGGACTTTACTTAATGAATATCCCCAAAGAACTTATTTCTGGTAATAAAAAGTATCCAATGTTAAACAAGTCTAAAAATGTCTAATCGGATATTACGGAACTAGGTACAAGGTATTTTAGGGCATTTATATAAGTATAGCGTATTTCTCATGGTGGCGTAATTCTGCGAGTACATACAATAAGATAAGGTCATAATTTAGACGAAGAAATAATACAGACGGAGCATATATTGAAGCCCAAAAAAATAATCCGATTCGTTTTGTATAGGCGAATTAAGACCTTATGTCCACGCGAATTCGCGTGTACTACACAAATTGGGTTAGTCTTTTGTGCTTTAATATATTGCTCGCGACACTGCGTCTGTATTATTTCTTATAATCATTAAAATATATTGAAGTAAAACTAATTTAACGTTTGGTCACGAGAGGACTGAGAGTCCTTCCGGGACCACGGTTGCTAAAAGCAGCCGAAACGTCGACGAACGAACGTAAAACCATAAAATGAACGCGATAAAATCCGTTAAATTAATATTATTTCAATGTGTAGTATTCGCGTAAATATAAGAAATATGATTCAAATGTAATTGTCCAGGTAAAAAGAAACACGTGGACGTGCAGTTCTACACGGAGGTGGGTGAGATCACGACAGATCTGGGCAAGCACCAGCACATGCACGACCGAGACGACCTCGCCGCGGAGCAGAGCGAGCGCGAGCTGCGACACAAGCTGAAGGTCGCCTTCAAGAGCTTCTGCGAGCGAGTCGAGAACATGACCAAGCAGGAGGTCGAGTTTGATACACCTTTCAGGTTAGTAACTGCATCTGTTAGCTCCATCTAGTGTTCTCAAAACTCCTACTTTAACGAACACTAGATGGCGCTCGCAAAAACGAAATAGCACTTCTGTCACTGTCACCTTAATGCTAATTCAAACCAATAGACTATAAACTAATAGTCTATTGGTTGTGGAAGACCATAGACAAACTGTATTGTTCTGTGAGATATAAAATAGTTAATTCAATACACTATAGACAGCAAAGACTCAGAAACAACTCGAACTTCATTTTTATTACCATATTATACCAAAAACATCCCATCCTAAAAACCCTGAAACCCCGAAGAAACTACAACGCAGGAGGCGACCGGCGTGCTGGCATCCAATCGGCATCCTTTCAAATGTGTAACTCCTAATTTTAATGCATGTTCTTCCCCATAGTTCACAAATCGTACGACAACTTTGGGTGTATAGTTGATAAACTAGTTGGGCTTATATAAATTTGTTAATGATTTCCATTTTGCTGTATGTTTTTTTTGTAGCACATTATAATCTCACAGATCAAGAGTTTTCTTCAATCTGTATTTATAAAGACTGAATACTGTTTGTTCTTAAGCGCATCCCTTGTCCGAATAAGGTTTGTTTAACATTGGGAGCGTAAAATTGTAAAAAATTAATGCACTATTTTATGCGAATTTGGTAAAGACAACGTCTGTCGGTTCAGCTAGTTTCTTAGTAAAAATCGTTGCAGTTGATGCCTGGCTATATAATGTTGTCTCTCATACTTCCTCCAACAGAGAACTGGGTTTCCCTGGTGCCCCATTCCGCAGTACAGTCCTCCTCCAGCCGACGTCCGGCGCGCTCGTGAACCTCACGGAATGGCCGCCGTTCGTGATCGCACTCGAGGACGTGGAGCTGGTGCACTTCGAGCGCGTCCAGTTCCACCTGAAGAACTTCGATATGGTGTTCGTGTTTAAGGACTACGCTAAGAAAGTGGCCATGGTGAACGCGGTGCCCATGAACATGCTGGATCATGTTAAGGAATGGCTCAAGTGAGTAACATGGAGACTTAATACACAATGGCCCTGACTCTTCCCTTTCGGCACTGGCCACATTGAGGTCAACACCACTGTGCCTTTTTCTTCTGTATTCCTAATTAGCTAAGGTGAGTAATCTGCAACTCGACCAAACCAACTGCCAATTTCAATAAAAAGGTTCCACTTACAATGACATATTTCGGAAGAAAAATGCTTTGTAACGCATTTTTCTTCCGAAATATGCTATATAATACAACTGTAAATTGAATAAAAGTTTAATGAATTAGGGTATTGCAGTCTTTTCTTATGGTGAATGAGCAATGCCAGAATATTTTTATACCCTTAGATATGCTCAAACCAGATTTACATATATGCTCAAGCTATTAGACCAGGATGTTGTCCAAATAATAATCCTACTATCCCTATTATCATTCACAGCTCTTGCGACATCCGCTACTCTGAAGGTATACAGTCGTTGAACTGGACCAAAGTCATGAAGACGATCACGGATGACATTGAGGGTTTCTTCGAAAACGGCGGCTGGTCGTTCTTGGACCCCGAGTCGGATGAGGAGAATGCGGCACAGGTGACACATATACCAAAAAATCTTCTTCCCCCATTCCTCTTGTGGAGTCTCTGACCTGCGGGGTTATTTTAAACTATTCGAAATCGATATCGGAAACGGTATCGATAACTTCCGAACTGGATTACCGCAATCGCTATTAAAATTTCCGAATTTGATTATCTTCGATGTATCTTGATGACAATACCAAATCGTTTTTACAAAAAGTTTCCGTCGGAAAGCTCGTCGGGAGCGATACCAACATCGGAAAGTTTCAAATCCGATTCCGATGCCGATTCCGAATGATTTATAATAACCCACCTGATTACCGACATTTACATGGAGCGATTGCAATCTGCCCTAGGAGACCCAATTAGTAGAACTACCTGTAACCTAAAGACAAGATCATTTTAGACTTTCCACTGACTCATAATATCAGTCAAAGAAGTTAGATTGAAAACCGGGACCGCCAGCTTGACGTGGCCTCCGAAGCATGGAAGCATTCAGTCCCCCGATTCACAATCTTACGACAAGTCTTGTATCGACCGACTCGGTTATTAATTGAAACTTGCATCATGAAATGTACTATGTAAACACAGCGAGTGGTCGAATCGAACCATTCGGTTGCTTAGTCGTATCGAGTCTTCGATTTAGTTATGAAGAATTACCCTGAAAGATCGTCATGGGAATGAGTATATTTCTCATCGAATCGATTCGGATACTTGTCGAAACATTCTGAATCTACTCGCAGATATTATATATCGGTCACCCATCCATAAGGTTGACACATCTAGCGCACAATGTACATTGAATTATATTATTGTATGTGACTGCTACCTTGCTAAGTATTTTTCTCGTGCACAGGACGAATCGACAGAGGAAGAGGACGACGCGTACGAGCCCACGGACGCCGAGTCCGAGGAGGACTCGGACGACGGCTCCGAGTACGACTCGGAGGCGTCCGACGAGTCCGCCGTGTCCGGCGATAGCGACGGTGAGTGGTAGATGTACTCCAACATTCACTGAAGTAGTAATCCAGTGACCATGGCATGACAATACATATTTTATTGAGGAATTAGGAGATAATGGAATTAGAAATTACATTATCATGTCTTCTCGTTACTAAAATCATCTATGTCTTAGACCTTAGATCATATATATGATCTTTGAAAAAATATTGAAACTGTTGAAAGCAATGATCCCACATAGAATCAAAATTAAATTAGACTATCATATAATTGGGGTAAGTGTGTGGTGAACCTCATCCTATATTAACATTTTCTATTTTCTTTATCCACAGAGGAAGCCGAAGAGTCCGGTAAAGACTGGTCCGATCTGGAACGGGAAGCAGCCGAGGAGGACCGCGAGACGGACTACGACCGCAACCGCAAGGTCGGGCGCGGGCCGCGCTTCGAGACCGACGAGGGCCGCAAGAAGGGCAAGAACGACAAGTCCTCCAACCACAAGAGCTCCAGTTCCAACCACAAGAGTTCCAGTTCCAACCACAAGAGTTCCAGCTCGAACCACAAGAGTTCCAACCATAAGAGCCCGTCGAAGCATAATAGCAGCAGGTATGTTTTGTTCTTTTCCAATCACAATTCAATGTTTCAGTATACCATTATTTAATTTAGTGTCGTTATATTAATTAAATGATAAGTGCTAATAAGAGAGAGATAAGTGCTCGCTGCACCTCTGTCCGCGCAGGCTTCGATTTTCCTTTGCTGCTTTCCTCTAATGTTTATATTAATCATAAGCAATCTAACAGTGGTGTACTGATTTTATCAGGGTTTCTGTGGAGGCTGTAATGGTGACTCGTTTAGCTTAATTGTTATCGCCGGTTAGTAGCTTACTGCATATCTTTCAGCCGGCTGCTATCAAACGATTAAACACGAAACTTGAGCTGGTGAAAAATTAAGGATTCATTTAGGTTTTTGTTAAAATTCGTTCTAGTCATAGTAAATGGTTCTTTTGTCCGTAGTCCGTCAAAGAACCGCGACAAAAATCACAAGTCGTCGCACCACGAGCGCAGCAAGAGCGGGAGCAAGTCCAACAACAAGTCCGGCGACCGCGACAGGAAGCACTCCAGCGACAACAAGTCCCACAAGCGGTCGCGCGACGACAGCAGGGAACACGAGCGTAGTTCTAAGAAAGCTAAGTAAGTGACCGTAATAACCATCTTTACCAAATCCGCCCTCGTTGGTTTTGAGGACTAATTAATGACACATATATATGCTGTGTCCTTGGACATTACAGCCAATCAACAGTTGCATCGTTTAAGTATTAATTACTAGACATTGATGCAACAACAATGCCGAAACATTATGAGTGACGTATAAATGTAGTTAATGAAAATATGCCAATTACTATATAACCTTAACTATACTATGACCATTACAGGTCCCTAAGTCTAAATAAATCTTTCTTAGCGAGTACGAGTACCACCATTGGCTACTTGCAACACATACTCGCTAAGAAGACGTTTTTAAGTTTTGGCTGTAGAGATCATTATTATTATATTTATTGGGATAATTTATAGGATTATCTTAGAATTTTGAGAAACTATGATGATAAATTAAATTACATAATCATATAAATAGGAGGTCCCAGATCTATAACATAGATAAAAAATAACGTAATATATCTCGGTAGTTTTTAAAGTGTTTTAATAATTTTGTTCCAGGAAATAAGCATGCGCTGAGCGTTATTTTAATTTCGTCTCGAGTAAAACGGGTTTCAGTTGCCGACCGATGTCCGCGTTGCTCATATTGATTCGTATCGACTCACCCAACGTCCGGCTGCGCGCATGTCAACAATCAGGGGGCGTACTACGAACTGTTATTTCCAGGCAATTTACTTCCCGGCTTAAGATTTGTCATCTGAGTTATGTTGACTACATAAGTTCCCGCTAGATAGTTCTTGTCAGTCTGTAATTGTAATGTTGACCGACAATGTTTGGATGCTTAGATAGTATTTTATTAGAATATAAGTATTTGGTGTTGATATTGAGTTAAAACATAAAATCACCAGGCAGTTCAGTATGCTGCCTGCAAATAAGTTCTTAGTACACCCCCAGGTCTGAATGTTTGTATGTAATTCCGATTCCAATGAAAAAATGTAATTTAAATTATACCATGAAGAAATAAATGTAAGAATTTATTATTTGCTGATTTCATTTATTCCCATGTCACAAGTTGATGGAACTAATCATTACTTCGACTGATTCAATTGATAATTACAAAGATGTTTCCATTATAACCACAGAACATATATGAGTCAACAAACATGTCATTTAAACTACGATAATAAATAGAAAAAATAATAATTTCGCATTGAATTAATTCAAGCCGTCTTTACATAATCTCTGTTCTGTAATTATAACAAGCGAATCCCTTTTAATTGATCGTTTATTAACTTACAATCCTTCTAAATAAATCACATAATTAAATTGTACATTATTTACATAAATACTACATCTACGTGCGCGTAGATTATACGTCTGTGGGGTCTAGGTCGGACTCCTGGGCTGCCACAACCGGTCGGCGTGGCAGCACTGATATTCTCTTTGATTCTGGTAACTTGAGGTCGTGGGGTTTGGTGGCTTCCTGTTCTTGTGTGTCAGCGGAGGCCCAATACTTCTTATTGACTAGCATCAGCAACATGAGCGCTGGCAGGTGTATTAGTGAGAACCTGAATAGCTTTCTTGAACTGTTGCTATCTGATTTCTGGTAGAATTGCCATGCTGGAAGTAAATTAGAAGGCATTACATACACAACCGCCTAAGACATTCAATGGTGACAACATCAAATTATTAGAAGAAATTAATATACGGTAAGATTCAGAACGATTACACTAACCTTTAAACCTACGCCTCTTTTGCGTATTTGTAATCAAAATATGAACATTTATTTAAAAAAAAACGACATTCTGAATTTAAAAAGCGATGATAAATGTGCTTAAGAAGCGCCGCAGGTTTAAAGATAAGTATGCTTTTTCTGAATGACGTCGTATAGACGGATTTCCAGAATGCTTGTACTAAGTTATTGGTTTTGGTCTATATTGTGATAAAATTGAACAAAATATTTCAATTTCGTCACTGCTAAACTTTTTTATTAAATCCACGCAAACTACATGGTTCATTATCCACGCAAAGATAATGAACCACGCAATGCACGCTCGTGTGGCCACGTACGGTAGATAACTTATGAACTTAGCTAAAATAAAAGAAAAGGTTATCGTACAGTTCAACACGTGGGTATAGCAAATACTTCGGATTAGGGGAACATTGATATTGGCAGTTGACCTTGTTGGAATATAAATGTAGTCGTTATCGTACTCAAGAGTAAGCGTACGCATTAGGATGACTTAATTTCATACAAAAACTTATCCAAATTGCGCTCGACTTCATAGTTACAACTATATTACAATTCTATTCCTCTGACGAAGAATCGTCGGAGTTTTATTCATATAGATTTTCGTGTCGTAATTTTTACCTATACAATTCGCATCGTTTATAATGATAAAATTCATTATATAATATATCGCCAGACGAACACACCAACTATATGGTCCCACACTAAGCAACGCTTGTATTATGGGTACCGTACAAAGGACTGGGGGCGAACCCAGTATATATTACTTATATAGATATTAGACTTATTATAGAGATATTAAACATTCATGACTTGAGTACAAACTTGCATGCTCATCATACAAAGTTTGTCCCTACTAGGATTCGAACCCGGGACCCACGGCACGGAAAGCAGGATCACCACCAACTGCGCTAATCAGGCCGTCATTGTTATTATATCATATCTATTATATTTGGAGTTGATCAATAAATCAATATATTCAAAGCTACAGTTTGTAAATACCTACATATTAAAATTAGATACAAATGTTCGCTGCAATCAATGATACGCATTTGGCAAATTGTTAAATGACGTCACAATAGCTATAGCCACGACAAAGTCCTAATTTAGATACTAGACGAGTACCATTATATTACGATAATGTTGACTTACCTAAGTACATAAAATATATATTAAGCGGTAGTGACTCCAATGCGAACCACATGTTGGTAACTTCGAGGTAGGGAGAAGCGAGGCAAGTGGCTGTGATTATACCCGTGTGTCTAAGGGCTACTCTCCTGCACAGTGCTATGGAAAAAAACGAACAAATTATTGGAAAATATCCCATGATGGTGCTTATTCTGGGCAAATCTCAAAGCCTCCCGCTTCCCAGATACGACGTAGCAGTTCTGAGTACTGGAATGGTATCCATATACTCGTACGCTCCTCCGCATGTTCATAATACATATAATATGTGCCAGGAAGAAACATGAATGGTTGTGTTAAAGTTAAGTCTTCGTCTGAGACAAAAGAATTAACACCAATATTCAGATGGAGGTTGGTCTGCTGGGCAAAGGCACAAGGTGGACCGATGATATCACACGCGCCGCAGGAAGCCGGTGGATGTGAGTGGCGGAGGACTGTCATGTGTTAATTCATTCATCATCATCATCATGTGGCAGTCATTTGGGGAGGTTCAAGTCCAGAAGCAGACGTTTGACTAATGTATGCATGGAAAACACCAGTAGTTTTTAACTCATTAAAACTTGCTCAGATTTAGTTAGGGGTATGCTGCTGATAAATCTAAATTATGCCAGAAAATCATCAACAGTATGGTTTCAAAATTAGCAACGGTCGTATTAAGGGTGACGTACATTGAAGTGGAGTGGGGACGAACCTGGTAATGCCCCAGACCAAGACAAATTACGAAATGTCAAGTCAGAAGTTTGGCCCGACAGAGTCGAGTGTTCCATGATGGTTGGACCCACAGATATATTAGAGGAGATATGTTATGAAAGCGGTGGGCTTGCGCTCACCTTATGCCAAAATTACGCTAACATAGAGTTTTCGCCGTCAGTCGACTGCAACTGCACGTCGGTATCGGAGCTCTAACTTTTTTTTTAAATGCCGTGTTATTCCGTGGTTGTGTGCTAAAATACTAGCAGCAAAGTGAACTACGCGAAAGATGGAATCTCATTTCACCAGCCAGTATTAAGTATTTTATTTATTCATCTTTAAAATCATTAAAAACAACAAATCAAAAAATATTTAATGCCTTTATTATGTTATTTTAGTTTTCATGTAGCACAACGACTTTTTTATTTTTGTACAAAATACATGGCTCTTTAAGTACCACCTATGTTCGCTACTGAGTGAATGTACGAGGCAATGGATAGATCGTCTAACGATACTTTGAATAAACTGGTGCGTCGCGTGGTACGGCCGCTGTATACGGCGACGACGCAGCACGCACCGAAGAGACTTCGTATTGGTTGGTTTTAGCGAGTGGTGGGAAACAAAACGGAGACAGCGAGTTCCCATACATTTTGAATCGCACGGCATATCTCTCGTGATCTGTGGTTGGACCGCTATAACGAATATGGTGATGAGTTACGAGGATACCTGGGTCGGTAACAGCCATCATCCGGTACCCTGCTCGCGAGTAGTCCGGCCGCAGGTTCCAGGAGAGCGCGTTGAAGTGCGGGAACTGCCACGAGTACAGTATCGCGGCCAGGATCAGAGCGCCCGCGTCCAGCCCGCCCGCGCAGCCCGCCCACCCCATCAGAGGGGGGATGGCTCCAACTGTTGAAATATTTCACCCACTGGCTATGAAGTTTAGAGTAATTCAGTGTTTAAGTAAACTAAACACTGCTATTAGAGCAAACTTACCACCACACTGGGACCAAGTGCACTCAGTAGGGTTAGCAGGAACTACTAATATGATGACACTGTCCTTCATATTTTTGTAAGCTCAGGTGCGAGTGAGACGGAAGATGCTTACGTTATCGTAAAGCTACGTATAACGATTGTCTTGGACGTTAATCTAAGTGGATTGGGATCTATGGTGCCCAACTTTTCCTCGGCCAAGCGTACCTCGATTCACCAGGAGACGCCAGGTTTTAAAAGCTAAAAACAAAAGCTGGTCCCATCACCTACCTACAGATCCCAGCCAAGTGTTAAGTATAGACATCCTCTTCAAAGGCGTGTACACGGAGGTATAAAGCACGAGGTTGGTGGCGCCCAGAGCAGCCGTCAGCGGGTTTACTCCAACGTACAGCATTCCGAGGCCAGTGGCGCCGGCCAGCGACGCGAAACCTATCGCGTGCACTGGCCTAATGTGTAAAAGACAATACCATAACATTAAAACCGGCCAAGTGCGTGACGAACCATAAATAGTACTTTTTTTTTCTGTCAGTCGGCTATAAAATAGAGTTATTGTTGCTAGTGTCAAGTAATATTTCTTGGTCCTGTTTATAATGACGATGATGAAATGAATCCCCTATCCCTATCAATAAAGCTGTGGATTCTTTACTAAAAAAATATTCGACACTTAGATATCGGGGAACTTGAAAATAGATTAGGTGTAGATGTAAGTTTCTTTAGATTTCCTTCTTGTCAACTTCCTTTCTCTTAGCTGGTATGGTGCGCTCAGGACTTCCATAACTTTTAAGTTTGCATTACTACCTATTCAGCTATTCACCTTTATATTATAATAATTACTAGCTGGGCCCCGCGATGTTACCCGCCATTAAAAAGTATGTCCTTTATCCCACGGGAACCATACATTAAACCGGGATAAAAAGTAGCCTATGTGCTATTCCAGACTATAAGCTATCTCTGTGCCAAATTTCATCCAGATCCGTCCAGCCGTTCTGGTCTCCATCCATACATCCAAACTTTCACATTTATTATATTAGTGGGATTAGTAGTATTTATTCGTACAGATGGATGAATACCAACTTAATACAGTTATTACTTTGTTAAATTGATATAAAAATTTTCGTAATATGCTTTTCATATCACGCCAGGGTCACTACAGGTTAATTAAAATTGAGATAGCACATGTTTTAATATTAAATTTTCTTATGCGATAAAGCCAGTCATGTAGGTCTTTTGAAAACAAAGCAACAGCGATAGCTTCCTACAACTACAATTTAAAATAAGCATCTAGTTGCTTTAGTATGTTTACATTCCAATTGTGTTACCCTGTCGCACCATCACAATGAAACTTGGCACAAATATATACTACTCTCTCGCAGGACTGTAAATAAACGGAATATCTTACGTATAAACATCTATAATTTCGCGTTTGTTTGGCAATCGTTCGCACGAATATGCGACGGTCGCATCGCATTGATCGCACAAATCCACAATCAAACATACTTACTAATCTTTATTGTCTCCTAAATAAAATCGCGCGATTAGTGGTATATTATTCTATCATACTAGCTGTGCCCGCGACTTCGTAAGCGTATACTGTAGATTTATGGCTATCCCGAAGGCTTTAAATTTACGGAGACATTTTTTTATCCAGATATCACCGAGTTTAGTAGACCTATTGGTCAGCCAAAAACTGTATCTCAAAATCCACTAAACAAATTGTAAATTAATTTGACATGGTGATAGCTTAAATTATGGGCCATGTCTATGACGGTTTTTGTCTTGGGTGGGATATTAAAGGACTTGTCTTGACTGTGTCTTGTCCTGGGTATCATATCCATGGCCCATGGGATGGTAAAAAAAACTAATGTAGCGGGCGCTGTTATTACATAACAAAATCTTACTCCAACAATCCTTTAACCAGCACTCGGTTCTTGGTCCTGGACATCTGAGCATCGAAGGGCACCTCGTGATATTGGTTGATAGAGTTGGCGGCGGCCGAGGTGAGGCCCGTACCCACGGCACATATCGCGAAGGTTGTCAGGTCGAATGGCGCGGGTGCGATCGCGTACCCCGCCATTGACGTCATCACTACTAGGGCTGCGGGTAAAAAGGGCTTTGTTAGATAGAGAAGAACATGCAAATGCTAGAAGATCACTTACCATTTTAATAGAGCCCGTGAAACTTGCTATTTGGAGAAATGGCTTATGAGTATTAAACTGACTTTTTAAAGAATAATGGCCATATAGCCTCTATATCCAATTAGATATGGATGGTGATCCAAAAAATATACACCCGCTAAGTGCGTGTGGGAACGCTCATGCACTTAGTTTTTGAAAGGAACTTTGAACAGTAAAACATGATAACTAATTATTAATACTTACAAGTAAGTCGAAACTTGGAGAGCAACATACAATACTGTCCCAAACTGTTTTTTCTGTCAAGGGAGGGAGTCTCTTTCCACATTCTTGTGTCCTGTTGTACATTTTTTGCCTTCACTGATGCCGAGGTCTGTGTGGTTAATGGCAATTTGCTTTTCCAGCAGTGTGATGTTGATATTCTTGCCAATTGTTGAGATAACACACCATTCTAAACAGGATTAAGAAAAGATAGTAGAAGACTTACTATAGTGTAGATGAAAATAAAAATTGTCATAAAATCTTATTATGAAAAAAATTCTCAATGCTGATGGAGGTAAAAATTAAATTAAACATATTGATTTCTTATATTTACGCGAATACTACACATTGAAATTAAATTTATTTTTTAGTTTAGTTTATTTTGTGTTTTTACGTTGCCGTAACAACATAAAATAAATGCGATAAACTCATGATGATGAAAAATTATTTAAATAACATTAGACAACTTAATATTATAGAAAAAATATAGTCTATAGATTGTTTGTCTCTAAGAAAAAATTGCAGTTGATAAATATATTGAAATTTAAAATTCCTTACCCCGGTTTTAAGCAGAACGGATTTGGTGGAAAGGCACATAACACTGCCATGTTTTAGGCAAAGGGTGCAATGCAGCACCTTAACGTACGACATTCTGATAATTTACAACCACTTTCTATGTCAACATCCTGAAAAATATTATGAAAATAAGAAAACTTTACATAATACCAGAGTTGTTATTGTTTACGTTTGAATCACATTCTAAGTCTGGATTAAAATATTAACAGTACTTATAATGTATGTACGTACAGTGTGTGTCAAGTACAACATTGAAATGAATAATAGTTTGGCTCAAGTAATTACGTGTTGAAGTAATCAAAGTATTGGTTCGAATCACCTGATTTGTTTGTTACAACGTAGTAAACGCAAAATATCAACACACACTAAAATCTATAGAATTGAGTGAAAACAGTACTCACTTATCGAATAAATGTTATCTTGTTAAGAAAAAGAATTATAAAAACCACTCCTCATTACCACCGTGCAAAGTATTTGCGATAAAAACGATAAATCGAAAACATTTCAGAGGTTAGATTCGACAATGTCAGACAGACAGGTGAGTGATTGAAGCGAGTGATGTAACATTACCAAAAGCTGTAAAGAATATAGAAATATGTAATGGGCATAAATTATAATATATGACAGTAATTTATTAATAGGTCTTGGATCTTATTACTTACCAGATAAAACCATGAACATATTATTATATAACTTTGGGAAATTATGATCATTGGTAGAATGATATGTTTTAATTTTCCTTTACATTTTCAGAAAATATTTCAGCCACGCATATGGGTATTTGCTTGCCACTGGCTTCTTAATGCAAAGATTAAGAGCCAAAATAAAAAAAATACATTCGCACTTGTGGCAACATTATTTTTTGTGTTGCAACCATTTCCCGTTTTGCCATATTACGAGTTTTTTTTAATATGGTCTTCATTCGTATTACGAAAATATCATCAATATATCAGACTGGTATTATGAATAAAATATGTATTTTTTTACGTTAATAATATGATACCTGGAAAAATAATATTTTCTTGAAACAAACATATATTCAACATTTTATAAATAATTTATTACCAGTAGTTTTCGACTTTGTCGGGAAATTTTAATAATAATACACAGCACCATTTTCTTGTTTTTATTTTGATTCGATTGATATTCGAACGCGGAAGTAGTTTCGTGTATTGACGCTCGCATTGCGAAACATGTCCTATTGGTATTTTAGAACAATCTAAAAATGTCTAAATTATGGTGAATAACTCGTCGGTTCCGTAGTAAGAAAAGCAAACCTAAATATGGCCTCGCGAGGAGACAAAGGGAATGGAAATGGCGAGGAGCAGATCGTTGAGGTAAATCAATGTGGCCTAGATTTTTGACAGTTACCTATGTTGTGTTGATGGGAATATTGAATGGGAGGATGGTTGCAGACGCTGGCAGAAGTCTTCCGATGTTTCATCTGTATGGAGAAGCTGGTGGACGCGCACCTGTGTCCCCATTGCTCGAAGCTGTGCTGTTACGCGTGCGTGCGGCGATGGTTGACGGAACAACGGTCGCAATGCCCCCACTGCCGCGCCGCGCTGCACCTGCACGAGCTGGTCAACTGCCGCTGGGTAGAGGAGGTCACACAGCAGATAGAGACCATGCAGCAGAGCAACTCGGCCAATCAGAGAGAGAGCTATAGAGATAGGTGATTATTATGCAGATGCTCAATTTGTAGTATGTATCTTTATATAATACACTTCTTCAGAAATCTCACAAGTATTAAGGAGCTGTACTTGAAAACACTGCTGATGGAGATCAGAGTATGCAATAATAAATAGGGTTTAAGGTGGAAGCTCAGGGCCAGGGCGCGAAATTCAAAATGTCAATGGTTTTTATTTTTTTACGAGAAATATGGACATCTTTACGATGTAATTTAGTGTTTTGCGATATTAGCATTCTGCATTGGATGTCTCGATGTATTAAGTTTGCTTAAAAAAATACCTAAAGCGATACAACACCATTAAGTTAGTAAAAGGTAGCGGTTTTTACAAACCTTATGGTATTGTATCACATTAGGTTCTTTTTTGAGCAAACTTAATACATCGAGACATCCAATGCAAAATGCTAATATCGCAAAACACTAAATTACATCGTAAAGATGTCCAAATTTTTCGTAAACAAATAAAAACCATGGACATTTTGAATTTCGCGCCCTGACCCTGAGCTTCCTCCTTAAACGAAATATAACAATAATTTATAACACTGTCAACATCTAGATAATAAAATTACCCAAAATTTGAAGGATCCCCTAGGGATAGCCACAAATTAAATTTCATATGCACATCCAAAGTTGCAGGCATTGCTAATAATATGGGAGACCCATGTCCTGCAGTAGAACAGGACAGGGCTGATCATCATTTTTATTTTACGTGATGGGAAGTGGGGTTGAAAAAAATATTTTTTTATATTTTAGTGCCTTCTCGAATAGTCATTGAATAGGTATTTTGAAAATATGAGGTGTTATTATCAGTTTTTCAAAATTAAGCCTTGTATGTGATTTTATTGAGCTTTAAAGTGTGCTCTCACTGCAAGGACTGTGCAGAAAAATCTGAAATATTCTGGGATACAACTTAGTACATAGTACAAAATCACAATAAAAATTATCATGACAGTCAACAGTCAGCTAAATCATGAGCTATATCAGACCAAGTCAGTGTATTATTCACTTTAGTTATTCACTCATCATGTCTGATAAAACTTAATAGTAAGAGGAAAATCTTATCTAATTATTAAATCTAATTATTTGTAATTCATGACTTTGGTTTACCTCCTATAAGTTATCATTGTTGGCATGACTACAGCACCCAACCTTGTGCATGATGTGGTAGAAGGTAGAAGGTAGAAGGTAGTGGTGAGTTGTGACAACAAAGCTAAGTATTGGCATCTAAAAATCACTGGTTTCCAGACAGTGATGTCCTTTATAGTACAGGAAGCCAAAATAATAATCAGAATATATTAAATACATATAAAGTGGTTCTGGCAGGTGTCCGAATCACCAGGAGAAGCTCACTGTATACTGCTGGACGTGCCGCCGGTGCATCTGTCACCAATGCGCGCTGTGGGGCGGCACGCACTCAGGACACACTTTCAAGCCGCTGGAGGAAGTGTACGAACAACACGTCACCCAGATCCGGGACGAAGTGTCGCAGCTGAGACGGAGACTTATGGAACTGATCAGTCTTGTTCAGGATGTGGTGAGTTTCATGACATATTACCTCAGTTGGTAGCGGCCCTGCTTCCTGCGCCGAGGGTCCGGGGTTTGAATCCCATGAATTTATACCAGTACAGTACAGCCATAGATGTTTAGTATTTATATAAGTATTATATTCTGAGTTCGCCCTCAGTCCATTGTATGGTACCCATAATACAAGCGGTGCCTTGTGTGGGACCGTATAGTTGGTGTTCGTCAAGCGATATAATTATTATATTTGATATATTATCAGGTTAATTTTATCCTATTGTATATGAAGTAGAGTTGAGTCTGATATTCCTATGACTTTGTTGTATGGACGAGGGCGTATTTTTTTTTTATTGTACTAGTTTGTGTTATTGCCTTGTGCGTGTGTGTAGAGCAATTAACTTCATTTTCACGTAATTCGCATTTTCACTATGGGTCTGGCTCACTCAATTATTATAATACAAATATTTTGATTATAAATAGAGTCGAGAGTGAACAGGTACCATCTAGACAAGTATGCTCCATCGTAGATCTCATTGTCACTTACCATCAGGTGAGATCAAGATCAAATACTTGCCTATAAACTAATAAAAAAAAGAAAAAAGAAAGGCTGTAACTGCTAATAGTTGCGTAGGAATTACTTTATCTGGTGCCTTATCTGTTAAATGAATATCAGGAACGCAATGTGGAATCCGTGCGCGCCGCCAAGGACGAACGCGTTCGCGAGATCCGGAATGCGGTCGAGCTGATGATCTCGCGGCTGGACTCGGCGCTCAAGGCCAAGCTGCTCACGCTCATGGGCCAGAAGAACAGCCTCACGCAGGAGACCGAGCAGCTCGAGCATTTGCTGCAGGAGATTGAGCATCAACTGCATTCTAGTACTAGGTGATAGTCCTTTTGATATCCAAACCACTGTTTTTAAGTTTGAAATAAGCTTTTAAATGCCAGGCGAGTATTTTCATATCACCCAAATTCTTAACATGTTCATAATGTTATTGTCAACCATTCATCATATCCTTGGTGTACCAACAACAACAATTTCTCATCAGCTGATTCATTAAATTTCTCCTCCCCTTTCGGAGGATACGATAGGGGACCACAGTTTTCATTCCATTATCTATGGCATTAGTAGTAGTTTAACAGTAGGACAGGCGAAGGAGTTAATATATACTGTCAATTCTGATGTCCTATGGCATTAGTTGAAGGTAAATTGTGACAACTGGTATACCACGGTAATCCTAGTTGAGTCTATAAGGGCGCGCGTAGAATAATGCGGCTATCCGCTGCGTTCGAATCGCTATCGGAAAGTTTTTTTTGTTGGTGGAAGTTTTATCTTACAATTTGCGAGTTAAACGGTCCGCACGAAGTCCGGTCACGGAAGCCGAATACTCAAGAATTTATCAAGCCATAAGTCCCACTGCACGGTTTGAGTCACCCTTAAAGTTAGGTCTACCAAAGTAAGCAGTAAAGCTGGCTGTCTAAGAAAATATTTCTATTCCAGATCAGAATTGATAGCAAAGAGCGGTGATTTATCTAAGATGATCCACCAAGTTCGCAAGAAGCCGATGGCGAGCTTCGTGACCGCGCCCGTACCGGCCGATTTCCACAGGCAAGTCGCGGAAATCATTTAACACAACACTCACTTTCTCAGGTACAATCATAGAATACTTAATAGCACAAGTACAGAAGGCTCGCTCCGCAAATACATTTTAATAAATAGCGACTTTTGCTACGACGCAATAAAGTGCAATTTCGCTCGCACAGCGGTGCATGCCTAACATTATATACACCTACAAGGCGCCTCTCTTTCTATCGCGTTACTCTTATCTTTTCTGACGCACTGATGAATGGCCCGCCAAGGAAGGCCCGCCAATGTACACCTTCGCACCTAAAGTGTGGAGAGCGCTAGGCTTGGTACAAAAATATTCGCACTCCAAATTCAAAATGATATTCTACCGGCTAATTTGTATTCAGAACAGTGTATAGATTTGAATATTGTGAACTGAATACTTAAGAAATGTATGCGACCCGAACGACTCGTGACATGGATTAGTAGAAAGGATTTAAATTGAATTGTAAAAATTCCCGCTAAAACTCACGCTGCACCTACAGTATTCACACCTTTACTTAAAATTATGAATGAGATGTTAACCCTCAAATTTATAGAAAGTTATAATGGATTATAAAAGCCATTATAACGCATGTTTTCTCTGAAAAGTTCTTTGTTACCCGTTGATTTTGATAATAACAAGAACATAAATAACTTTATTATTCAACCATCCGATAATGTAGTAAGGATCAATTTTTGGGAAGTAATGCACACGCGACAAGCTAAAGAAAGTGCTAATGTGTAGTGGGTAAAGTGTAAAGTCCCCGATGGTACATTATCCCGGTGTTCTTTAGCGAAATCGTGCCGAGCTACGACAGCAGCACGTTCCCGCTGACCAACTTCACGCAGCTGCAGCACGCGGCCGCGCCCGTGTACTCCGCGCCGCTGCACGTGAACGGGCTCTGCTGGCGGCTCAAGGTGTACCCGGACGGGAACGGCGTCGTCCGCGGCAACTACCTCTCGGTCTTCCTCGAGCTCAGCGCCGGCCTCCCGGAGACCTCCAAGTGAGTTACGATAAACTCCCCCCCTCCCCCCTCTCACTCGCCAAAATATTACGGCATACTATTGCAATTTTTGCGTAATTCGATTATCTGTTTCACCGTCTTAAAGTAGTTACTGATATTGCGTAAAATGTTTACACACCGTAATTTACCATAACTACAGCATCTCCAATGAATGAGGCCATCTGTGACAAATTGCACGCGTACTTACGCCAATATTGACAGCCGATTAAATTACGCGACATTGCGAAGCGTTGCCATGGTAACCGTATCGTAATACTCAAGTGTGATCTTGATAGGCGTGCAATATGATACAGAAGGCTTGATTTATTGAATATACTATAGCTCCCTATTCAATGGTGAAACAGGATTCACAACACAATTTATAGCACATATTTATTTGAATTTAGAAACTGTACAACCCTGAATAACTTAGTGTTTCGTTATTGCAAGCACTGCTAAGTTAAGAGTAGGCAAGAGGTAAGTGACGGCCGTTGCGACCGCCTCCGCTCATTAGCTGTAGTGTTTCACTTCCATGCGCTAGATTCCGTGTTCCGTGTGTTAGCATGTTGGTATGTACTTACCACTCAACCTCTGTGTTCCCAATAACAACGTCAAATTCCATTAACAAGTGATATATTTACGAAGTCTGCGTATTTAAACACTACATTTTGATATTAGATCAACTCGAAAAAGCATTCCTGTGATTTCTATAATATACAGGTGTCTATATAGAAGTTAGCCGGAGTCGCAACCCGGTCGGGACAGTCGATAGCGACCCTGCTTTCTTTATCGAGGGTGGTGGAGTCGAATCCTGACTGGGGTAGATTTTCTATGATGAGCATGAATATTTTTATCTGAGTCTCGGATCTTTAATATCATTTATTCTACATTCCACAATGTGTATGATGGTAACCTAAATAGTTATAAATCCATTGTGGACCCAGCTGGGCACAGCAACAATGTTGGGGGAGGATGACATAGTGAGGTAATTATATATAAGGATCGCCTCTTATCCATTGTACGGTACCTGTAATACAAACTTTGCACATTTGGGGACACCAGTATTTACCGTTCATGCTTATCGTACCGTGTCGCGTGCAGAATTGCCTATGCATCCCGAATTAAAACTACTCGTATTTGGCAAAGTACTGCGGGAACTTGTCTTCTTGCAGTTAAGTTAACTGGCTGCTTCAAGTTGATATGATATTAAATGAGGTAAGAATGCGCCGACGTTAGTTTCGTCTAATTCTAAAGATGTTTTATTAGTTTCTAATTATCATGTATATCATGTGTAAAATTATCACTTGTTACTGGAAGTAACACTTTTTCGAAAATAACTATGGAAAGCTTATCATGTGCCATATATAATAATTTCTTGCCGAATCAGTAAGCACATTCATAGTCACTATCAAGCAAAGCGTACTGTGTTTATTGAAAAAAATCTTTTTTTAATCTTCTGTTGTGAATAACACTGCGTATTAGTACTCAATGCTATTAGTATACTCGTTCATACTCAACTAGGCATTATGCCGTGTTATCTTTAGAATTATTTATGTTCCTACATTTTTTTATAAATGTTTGTTCCATTTACAAAGACCTTACATAGAATGTTTATTTAAAAAAAAAATGCTTACCTTTTAATCGTTGGAAATTGATTAAAATGTCTTATATTTGGGTGTTTGTTTATTGAATTGTCACTTCTATGTAAAAGACATACAGTCTTGCCGCAAAGAGATAAAAAAAATTGAGCATGTGTTTAAAACCATTCAAAAACATTTCTTACTACAAAACCATGATTAGTCGCCATTCAGATGTTCACTTCATTAGTGATAGCACAAGTTTAAACCGCGTTTAAATATTTTTTGGGCAAAGACTATATTGAGCTGCGCTGATAACTTTTATTGAAAGTTTATCCCCCATTTACTTTCAATAAAAGTCAGCGTGGCATAGACTTGGATTGTTAAAATGTCGGTCCCGCGAACCGTAAGTAAATCGTGATTGCGACCATTTAATCTTGATTTATTTTAATGGTCGTCGCCTATTATACACTCCAATACAACTAGATACGAGTACCGCGTCGAGATGCTGCACCAAGTGTCGCGCGACCCATCCAAGAACATCGTGCGTGAGTTCGCGTCCGACTTCGAGGTGGGGGAGTGTTGGGGGTACAACCGCTTCTTCAGGCTCGACTTGCTCGCCAGCGAGGGCTACCTGGACCCGGAGACTGATACGCTCATACTCAGGTACGTTGCTGATGTAAGTCATTTGGTACACCGCTAGATTTTCCCTTCCAGGAATTCGGTTTTCTACTACTAAAGTTAATTTTAGCTTCCTAGTCAAGCCTGCCTAACCGTTTCCAATTTATTCGTACGGATGTTATACGTTTTTATAAAAAGAGAGCAAGCATGGAGTTTCTTGCCTGTTCTATATAGAAAAGGCATTCCGATCGGGCGGTTGAACCATAGCATATTATTTTATGACATTTTTGACGATTCATAAATACTGTAATGGTTTACATGAATTAGTGTTCATGTGTGTGTTTCATAGTGAGAGTTCTAGTTGTGATGTTCGTGTGTAAGGTTCCAAGTGCGACCGCCCACGTTCTACCAGCGCTGCCGCGACCAGCAGTGGTACATCAACCAGCTCATCACTATGCAGAACCAACACATACTCCAGATCAATGATCTCAAAGAGGTACACTTTGAACATTATAGCCCATTTCTGATGATTGATGATTTCTGGCTTTCCTGTGCGAATGCGAACTATTATTATCACTTGCTCGTGACTCGTAGAGCATGTAAAGCAATCGGTCCTGCGCCTGATACTTCTTTATTAACTTCGGTCGTGTCTGATTGCCTTCCCATTGGACTATCGAGAGTTTTTTTTTTTTAAACTATCTCGATCTCACCTGATGGTAAGTGACGATGAGATCTAAGTAAGGGGAAGGAGAGTGCACCTGCGCTTGCGCACACACTTGTGCACTGTAATATCTCCTGCTTAGTTGACTAGTCTTCTGTGAGATTGGCCGCTGTGACCACAATTCAGTCAAGACTATTTTTCTTTTTATCCCATTTATTTTGTGATAAACGTGTAATTTTCAGATTCCTTCGGAACTATATAATTGATAATTTATTTTGTTTCTCACAGCGTCTTTCACTGGAAATGTCGCGAAACTCCATAGCGGCGACTCGCGGCGCGCAGAACCTAACGAACACTTCACAGACCATCGCGGGCATCAACGACACCGATAATCCGTCGCAGAACAACCCCGTCGATGGAAACGGGCTCAACGATTCTATCGTGTTCGGCAATCAGTGGAAGTTCAATACGCCACACAGCATCATGGGCGGCCAGAGGATGACTAGCCCGGGTTAGCTATTTCACATTGCTACAGTCTGAGTGAATCATCTAAGTTTAAATTTAACAACAGTCAGGGCTACAGTTAAGTCTTCAGTAAACCAAAAAAAATGTGATGCACCCTTTACCTAAAGTTAAAAATACAATATAACTTAACGGTAACGATACATCGGGTCGTCCTCTATACAAGGTGATTCAGAAAGGGTATATTGACTTTCGAACCTGTGCATTTGTAACCGTTTTTTAAAGTCAGAATATCGATGTAAATTTTTGGAAAAAAAAATTGTTCGCTAAAAATCATAATTGTCATTTTGTTGGGAACAAGATTTTTTTTTTTAAATCAACCTGGGTTCCTGTACCATTTATCCGATTGCGATGAAACTTAGTGAGTTGTACGCCCGCTCGCGCCGGCTTCTGTGGCATCGCAAGACGGGTTGGTTACAGCCAATTATATGAATTATAATTGAAATTTATATTAATGTAAATCATTGGGGGAGGCCTATGTCCAGCAGTGGACATCTTGCGGCTGATAGGATAGAAAAAATAAAAGGTTACGGTGTGCAGGCATCCTGAACACGGCGATGTACGCGGAGGCGTCGCGCAACAACGACGTGTCGAGCCAGGGCGCGTACGGCTACGGCGACTACTCGCCGCTGGACGCGCGCTACAACCTGCCCTCCACCTCCAGGTGCCTCACTCTACCACGTTCCCATTCAATTGTAACGTGAATGATAGGAAACAGCACCTAACATGTTTCTTACTTGTAGGTATTTTTTTTTTATTAATCCCCAATCGAGTTACAGGTTTTATACATTTTGTTTTTTTTTCCGTAGTCGGACAGTTATTTTTATTCTTTTTTATGAGGTATTTGTTGCCTACGTAGCTTTTCAATAATAATATTCAATAAACTACTTTTCTAGTAGCCATTTTACTCCATAATGCGCCAATAGTTTGAAAGGAAAAATAAGTAAACTGGTCCCTAAAAATCTTTATCTCCGAATTGACCCCATTTTATCGAGTCCCCATTATGGGTCAAAACACTAAAACAAAAAGTGTTGTTCCAATCCAGGTCGTCGAACTCGCTGCACGTGTCGGGCGCCGACAACATGGCGCTGGTGAGCCTGCACACGCTGCTGAGCGTGGCCAGCGCGCCCAGCCGCGTGCCCAGCAAGCTCGCCAGCAAGCCGCGCGCCGACAAGCACCAGCACGTGCCCGCCAAAGACTCTGCGCTCACCGGTAAGCGACCGTGGGGGATTTTGTACGGACCCAGCGTGGGTGGGTTGGGACCAAGTTGGGACAGGGTGGGGACCCTTCAATAGTCATCAGAAGCGGGTTAATGTCATACAAAAAATATTTAACTACCTTTGCAAATCGATGAGTATTTTTTTAAATAAAAATATAATTATGGTAGTTGGAGATAATTTTCGGTTCTCTACACGCCCGTACGCAATGGACGTTGGCGAAGCTTTTGTAATGGGTGTCCGTACCCGACATCCGATAAATGTGAACAGCGTTGTTCAAACTCGTGTGCAAGCGAGATGCGATACGATTTTTGATCGGTCGTGAGTCGCGAGCAAAACACTTATAAATACGTGTAGGTGTCGAGTGAATGTGAACAGTTTCATACATCGAAACGTATGCGTTTTTCGTAATAAAAAGTATCTCATATTCATATGTCTATGGCATGTTTCACAAATCGATGGGGAGAAAGGACGAAGAGGTTCTTCTGGGTTATTTGTGTATAAAGTTACGGACACGGCTAGTTTCGTGTTACGTGATCGTCGTGGGTTCCGCAGCGGTGTCGAGCAGCCCGGTGACGGAGGCGGGCGGGGCGGGTGGGGCGGGCGCGGTGGGCGGGGCGGGCACGAACGTATTGCTGTGCTCGTCCATATCCTCGCCCGAGCTGCACGCGAGCGCGCCGCGCGGCAAGCCGCCCGCGCTGGCCGCGCCCGCCGCCTCGCACGCGTCGCACGCGCACCACGCGCACCACGCGCACCACGCGCCGCACGCGTCCGAGTCCAGCAGCGACACTGGCGTGAGTCTACTCTATATTTCTTTTACAATAGATAGGGAAGATGCTGTTTATATTGCATCATTTTACAGCGTGATTTAGAAAAGGTTTACCTGCGCGTCTTTAGCGCAATTACATACGTCATAGTGATGAGGATCTTGTAGATAATAAATGCAGAAAACGAACCATTGACAAAAATATGGTGTTATTGAGTCGTATTTTCCTCAGTCTCTTAATTTCTAGGATTTAATGTTCAGCGAACCGGAGGTTTTCGCCGACGAGAACAACCCGAGCCACGCTGACGAGAACTCCAACGAGGAGAACGATGTTGACGACGAAACTATGTCAGGTAATATACATTGCTATACATGATTCCATTTTATTTAATGTCTGTTACGTTTGTTATAATAATCTTGAAATTGAAATTGTCAGTAGGTAGGTATCTGACAACACTTCATTAGTGTTGTCGTGAACAAATTATTTTTTCAATGTGTCCACTAAAGGTGTTAAGGTTCTCAATGTCTATGAATTAATTATTTTGTAAATTATATTTTATGATGCCGTTCGCCTACCATACCTGATCCCTAAATACTCCTTAGATCAATCTACTGTAAATTCAATTTGCATGGACACACTCAGGTTTAGCAGCAGGTTTAATCGTTCAAACGAAATAAGTTTTAGTGAAAACCTTTAACACCTCCATCCATTCCTATTGCAAAGCGTTTATTGACCACCTGATTCGATCAGATCTATCGGGGTCAAGAGAAAGCGATAGTTATATACGATAAAACTCGCGGCAGCCTCTTTCTTCCATGTAGTTTTATCCCTTTCCGCCGGCCTGAAACCTTCAATGTTCCTAGTGTTCCTTCAATTCCTTCCTGTCCTCTCTCCTTAGAGGGTTCGTCGGCTAGCGAGTCGTGTTCGTGGTGCGGGCTGGAGGGCGGCGACGGGGAGGCGGAGGCGGAGGCGGAGTGCGAGCCGGGCCCCGCCCCGCGCCGCGCGCGCCGCCCCCGCCCCGCCCGCCCCGCCCGCCCCGCCCGCCGGCCCCGCCCCTACTCGCGCGACCACAGGGAACACAGTTGCGCGCACCACACGCATAACATCGACTAGCACACCACACACCACACTCTCAACACACCTACGTCACAGTTAACGATTCGTCCTCTGGGTCTAGTGCGAGTTTTGAGCGCCCTCATAGAGAAGCAGGTTTCGGGATCCGATTCACAGTAAGGGTCGACCATACTGCGACTGAATTTGGCAATTAATAGCACAATTCACTGAAGCTATATTTTTAAAACTTTATGTACGTTTGCCAAAGATGTAGCTAGTTTTAATTAAGGGTGATTGCTGGTAAATATATGGAATTATTGATCGAAATGATGCATCGAAATTCACACTAGCCCAGAGGGCTTCTAGATTGATTTGAGCATTAATTAAAAAAAAAATTACACGAGATACAATTGATATATTAATAAGATATCCAACTAAATGATTATAACACAGTATTGAGGTTTTGTAGCGCACAGGTACGTGCAATTATTACCAAGAGGATAGTATCCTAATAGCAGAATATGTAACGAACGAACTTGCATTTAATTTTATTGTTTAATTTTTTTATATACACACTTGCCGTTCCTGAAATATAGCAATAATAAATAAATAGGAGTTTGTAAGTTCATTATTTATACATTGTTTCAAAAAGAATAAATTTAGATAGGTACAAGATTGGTTTCATTATTATATTTTAGCGGATACATACATACAAATATAAAATTAATGATTTATTATAATAAATATAGTGTCATTACTGAGCTTTTAATTTAAACATTCCTTCGTAGTGATAAGTTAATTTACTGAATGTTTACACGTTTATATATATATGTCTTGTCAGGACAATCTCATGTAGAAATAGATCAGTATTCTATAATTTCATCAGACATGATATAGAAACCGCTATTACGTCATGTAAGCGTTCGCACGACCTTTGCAACATATCCGACGTACAAAATCATCCCACACCCTCCAAAAACAAACCACACCTGAACACAATAGTATCCAATCAGTAAGTAGCGTCACTCTCGCTCACCGTTCTCGCGCAATACCAAAGATGACATCGTTTCCGCTCGCAGGCGAGAACGACATAGACGCGGCTCGCGGCGGCGCAGGTGTCGGGGGCGGCGGCGGCAGCGGCGCGGACATCCTGCGCCGGCTCGTGTGTGCCGTGGCGCGGCGCGGCGTCACGCCGGCCGGCACCGACGGCTCCGCGCCCGCGCCGCACGCCACGCACGCCACGCACGCCACGCACGCGCCGCACACCACGCACGACTACGACCCGCAGCTCTCCACCGCCGCGCACACCGACATGCTGCTGCTGAACCTCATGAGGATTAATGGATTGACGCCTAAGCACACTAGAAGTGGTAAGACGCTTTTTTTTTCTAATATAGGTCAGTCGGTGGTGTGACCTCGTCCGTTTTTCAGTGGAACATAGCGATTGCTTCGAGCGCTCAATTTAGGACGTGCATAGATATCGTTGTTATGTTACATTTGCTAGGTGGTAAACGTCAATGGAGTACGTGCAACCAGCCGGCGGAGGCGGCGGGCAGCCGGCGCGCGCCGCGCCGCGCCGCCGCCGCGCCCGCCGCCTGCAGCGCCGCCGCCGCGCCGCGCCCGCGCCGCGCCGCCGCGCTGTCGCCCGGCCAGCTGCGCCGCGTGCCTCCCGACCCGCAGCCCAGTATGTGCATACATTCTAACAGCCTTCTGTGTTATGCTCTGAATCAGATCAGATTTTTTTTATTCATTTAAACCAGGGGTTCCCAAACATATTTCGTCTACTGCCCACTTTGAGAATGAATTATTTTTTAGCGCCCCCATTTTTTCGCCTACTTAAAAACCACTATAACTTCAAATTAAATTAATTATTGTAAGCCTAAACAACACCCCCATTTTTTTCTGGGTCTCTTACCAGCACTTGTGGTTGTGGTTGGCCTAAAGGGCCTGCAGCGCCCACAAGGGGGCGTTATCGCCCACTTTGGGAAAGGCTGATGTAAACCATTAAGTACAGTACTTATGAATCGTCAAAATAGTTACAAAATGCTATGCTACAACTTCAATACCCGTTGCTATGGAGAAGAACGTGCAAGAATCTCCATGGTTCATGGTTCTGATCTATACAGGTTAAATCAGAAATGGCATAAGTAAATCTCGAACCTATGCTTCTTAAATGCATTTGTAATCATTAGGTGAAGAAAATAAAAACGCGGATTTTAAATAATTCATGTTGTTTTACAACAAAATGACAATTCTGTTTTTTTAGTGAAGAACATATATTTTTAAAACGGACGAATCGAAATTCTGAGTTCACATAAAGGTTACAAATGATCTAAAAAAGCGCAGGTTCGAGCGTTAGTAAACCCTTTTTGAGTAACCTGTATAAGTAATGATACTGGGATCGTCCCCGGTTCATTGTGCCCGCCGCCCGCAGGCCGGCCGGCGGAGTGGCTGGCGACGCCGCCCGGCTCGCCGCTGCACGACTACTGGCCCTCCGTCTCCTCCGTCAGCGACAACGACGAGGTCGACCTCACGCTCGATTACAACGTGAATATTGCACATACTATTACAACTATCTATACTCATCTTTTACAGCACATCACACATTTTATTGAATGATAAATAGCTGTTTTAATGTACTACTTCGCATGCCTTTCGACAGCCAGTCAGATTTTCTCAGACATGCAGGAATCCTCCCTATGTTTTTTAACTGGTAGCTTAAAGCTTATTTTGACATTATTTGACTCTTTGTCAAAGGCTTATAGCTCCAATAGTTTATATGCCATTTCGAATTAGCGCGTCTTTTAAGTATTTATATCTAGAACAAATATATTGGAAATATATGAAAACCATACCATATAATATACTTGATGCAGTTTTTTTATAATAGCAACACATTCAATTACAATAGATAAGTATTTTCTAAATCTCAGAACAATGTGAATGTTTTTGTTTTATCGAGAGTAAAAATCTTTGATAAAATGAAATTATTATGCTAATAACTTCATAATACAAAATATTGTAAGGGCCGTTATTTGTACATATTAATTTATAACTCGAGTCCGAAACTGAAAATACACAATCTCTTTTTTCTTTAAGCTTGTCAGTCAAAATATATGTATTAAGGTACCTAAGATAGTTTTCCCAGTGTCTGGTATGAATTCGGATTTCCTCAAACCGTTACAGTTAATAAAAAACATTGAATTTGCCAGGACACCCTGTTCGACATGCTGCTGAACAGCTTGTCGATCGACGGGTCCGGGTCCGGGTGCGAGGGCGGGCCCGAGGCCCGGCCCGCCACGCCGCCCGTGCAGCCGTGGAGCCCGCCCCCCGCCGCCGCGCCCGCCCCCAGCCCCGCCCCCGCGCCCGCCCCGCCGGGCTCCTGCTCGTCCGCGCCGGACGTGGATTGACCGCGCCGCCGGCCCGCTGCCCCCCGCCGCCGCCGGTACCGACGCGAGTACCACCACTGAACCGCACCACCGCCCTGAGGTATGTCGCTCACTAATTGTACTACGCTAGAAACAAATTTATCGGATAACGACAGTCGTGTTATCGCGTGAAAAGTCACTGTGTTAAATTCGAAATCTACGGTATAATATGCTTTCATATGACTTAATATAATCGTAGCGGCAGCGAGAAAACAAGCTGTCACTGTCGGTCTTCTTTATGAAATCTGCGGTGTGAACGGGACGGGAGACGCTTGCATTACCGTACCGTATAAAGTTTGCGCTCGAGCTCTTTATACAAGGTGATTCAGAAAGGGTATACTAATCCTTGGACCTGCGCTTCTTTAGCGCAATAGTAGTCATTGATTTTTTCGACCTTGTATAGCCATTAAGACGTCGTTTCCGATCATTTGTTTCTAGCTTTAAAGAGTGACGCCGACATATCTCGTACGACCAGCGATGGCGGAAAAAAATTGCATTAATACGACTATTTGTATTGCATAAAAGCCAGGTTCAGGCCATAGCTAATTAGCAGAGCCCTGAGTCTGCATAATCGGCTCATAATCTTGTGTTATACGATGTCGGAGTCGTTCGACTATGACATCGTAGTTGTGATGTTTAATATCACTTGTGACATCGTAATAACACTTGTGATATTGTTATAACACTTGTTACATCGTAATAACACTTGTGACATCATAATAACACTTGTGACATTGTAATAACACTTGTGAGATCACAATAACATTGTCACTTTTGACAAGCTTACAAAAGTGTCAATATTGCCTTCGCCATTCATTTATGAGGCAATTGTATTTGCAAACTTAGGGCCCAGCAGTGCTGCCTAAATTTGTCATCTGTTCGACACTGAAATAAGTTTAAGTGATTGCTACTAATTTGCTATTGGCTACAAGAGGTTTTTTATCCCTCTCATTTATTGTGATGGCTCCATTATGGCTGTCGTAATTAGAGGGCGGGTGTACTTAGCACGACTCATTAGTTATAGTTTAGTGCGTGTCGTGTGTGAATTCTTTTTAAAGCTCTGATACTTCTGTCGCCACGCGAGTGCGACGCGTCCGCAATAAATATTGTAAGTTTGGGCCCTAGTGATGTCCATAACTTGAGGAGGTACGTGTATCGGAGTTACTTTTGTGGTTGATATTAGTATGTTACATGGATTTCAAGTAATAATTTTGCTTTTGCACGTTCCGAAATATCACATTGGAATTATTCATAAAGTATTTATTTTTGTTACTGAAAATAAATTATTAATTTATTTATTTTAATAATGAATGTCTTGATTATTTAAAGATATAATTGAATTACTAATTTAATGATGTAATTGGTAAGCGAATATATATTTCGGAACGTGGCTAAACGAAGAACAGCTTTTAACAATATTATAAGTCTGTTTTTAGTATTGTTGCTTGTTTCTAGTTGATTCTGCCACTTGTGTGTTGTTTGTTCTCGTGGAGTGGAGTGTTGTGAATCGGCACGAATGATTGTAAAGCTTTAGATTTTAATTTCGGCACTGTATTCCCCGTAATTCAGTGTGCCGTCCCTACTCAATGTGTGTTTGGTTAAGTTGTGTGTTTCAAAACATGGCACAGTGTGTGGTGTGTGTTTGAACGGACATTAGTTAGGTTCAAAATTAAAACGATCTCTTATTTATTTTTAGTAATTGTTTTACATTTATCAGTACAATTAACGAAAGTGAAATGATTATTAATCGGCTGCCAAACAAATCTTTGTGTGCTATTTTTGTTCTTATATTTTTTTTATATTGAAATCTCAAAAACGTGTACCCTTATGCATTTATTATGAACTATTTTAATGTTTTTTCATCGGCCGGTATAATAAAATATTAGTTTTCATAATAGATAACTTGCCATCGTTCAGAGAAATAAACATAGGAATCGTCAATGTTAGAGTGTTAGAGTACATAAGATTTATTTACACATCATAATTATATGGAATACAGGTTATTTTATTTTACAAGTAATTATAATGATCAGATATAAGTAAGAAGTAACAGGATGTACTAGGTTTACTCTAACAAAAACATAACACACAGCTCTCAAGTATCACTTCCGAACGAACAGTGGATCCGATTTATTCTCGTATTACTCGTTGCTCGTTCGGAAATGTTCGGGTTTTACGAATATTGCCGATGTTCTTCAGAGTGCAGTACTGTCTTTATGTCACGCGAATCGGGATGTAATAGTAATTTAAATAATCTTTATGCATCGCGCATCTTACGAACGAAAATAGTAATTACTACAACCTAGAGTATGATGGCATTTTTTTAAATCAATCGTATTAACCTTTACTCAATCTTTATAATCCGAATTATTTTAATCCCTCGCAACGGTCACCTCTCTATACACTACACGTGGCTAAATTCATGTTGATAGTTTATACATTGTTTTATGATTTTATCGATCTCTGGTTAAATAGCTGGACCGAGTGAATATGATACCTATGTACTGCTCGTTTTGCGACCACACATAAGGAGTCCGTTTTTACTCGTTTAGATAATTCTAGATCTCGGTATTTATGCCAGCAAAGAACTTGAGGGATCGTCCTTATTGGCTAACGGTCGTACGAGCAAACGATGGGATTTCGTCGCGCGATGAAAATTATCCCCGCGCTCGCGCGATGACTTGCGAGCTTCAATTGGGATACTCTAAAGAGATTTGAGTGTTGCATCTCGTCGTGATACCAAATTGCATTGTTTAGTCGTACGATCGTTAGCCAGCGTCATTCCAGGGTTTCTAGAATTGTCGATGGTAAAGACTACATGACTCGTTCGAATCTCGTATGCATTCGAGTGCTCCAGGCAGGAGCGCCAGTGTTACTCATTCTGTATTTAATCTTATAATAATTGTAATTTGCATATTGAATTCAATGGATTGTGGAAAGTTAAATCCAAAGCTTGCTCCTCTTTATCGTTGTTTAAAGATGATGCACATGCGATTAAAATTATTTTAATATGCATAGTTTCGTAGTTCAAAGCTGGGTAGCTACGTGCAGCGGAGCGGCAAAGAACGTTTGCCAATAATTTAGATTGATTTTTACCCAGTTCTCCGCTCCGCACTTAAACATAGTACAATGGAAAGAGATAATCGCGTAGTTTCATCTCATTTTCCACCAGCAGGACCCTTAGTGTGAGTTTTAACAGCTTTCAAATACTGGTCTAATGAACGAATGTTTCCATTTACCAGTAAAACTACACTGGACGCTAGAGGCGCTGGTGTGAAATGTTTGGAAAATTTCAATCACGCGATCGGTATTTTATGCTGTAGAAACTAATACTAAGCCCCCGGAAGCCTCGCGAATTATACGTGTTATAACTGTGTGCATAGTCCAATGTTTAAGGCCTGCATTAATAATCCTATCTTTAACGCCCAGTTTATAGGGTTCAAGTTTAGACCAGTAGGAGTCAACCTGGCAACTTTTACAGGGTTACACCTGTCTGTTTACACGAGGCTAGTCCAGTTTACTCGCTACTTGTCTACTTGCCTACCTACATGCTCAATACGTGAATCTTGTTTTGATTCGAATCCTACATCGGTCTTAATTGCGCAGAAGCTTCAGAAGCCAGTTTTTACTAAAATGTAATTTAAGAGCGCTGCAAGTTTGCTCTCTGGGGCTTTAGATGAGTTTATTAATACCGGCCTAAGTAAAGGTACACGCGCACTAGTCCGGACAAACGCACTGTGCGCAATGGATTTCGCGAGTTTGCTTGAACATCGCTGATAATGCGTTTCTATAATAATCTATTGATACGAATCGATATTCGTTGGCTGCCGTGCGTGCATCCCAGCTAGTCAACGCCTACCTTTATCCTGACCTAGCTGTGTGTACATAAATATGACTGAAAAGTTCAAACGCGTGTGATCCATAACGTTGCTATGGCTGTGTACTGAATAGTCATAAGATTCGTTTATGTTTTTGAACCGTGGACATTTTTGCGAAATCATAATACTATTAAATTTAAATAGCCGAACTTATATTTTCAGTATTAAGTTTGAAAGTTGGATGGAAATGATTGAGAATTGCTAAAACACATTATGGTTTCAATGAAATCTTTCATTGTTTGCGTTGAAATATTCTATTTTTGATTCCATTTTACAAATTAATGTTGGTGTATTGATGTTATGATTAAAGGATTGTAATTATCATTAAAAGCTGTCTCAGATCCATTTGTTTTATTGCTATAAATATTCTGACTAACACTACACACATTTACTTTACAAGAAAAAGTTACTTTTTCAAATCAAACCCATCATTGATTGTGGCAGGTCCCACGCGTCATAGACGGCTATATAATAGCAGCTAGACGTTGCCACAAATTATGGTTATGCATTTCTAGTATACTAAGACTGTATCTGTATACTCATAAATCTCCAATTATTCTCATACTATCTCGTTGTGACTACCATTTTACTACTTAGTACTTCTTCCTTCTACTACTTCTCAGACAAGCTTCCTAATCCTGAATGTATGTATCCTCCACGTACGTAGGTTTTTCTGTGGGACAAGGAACGGGTGAATAGAATGATAATTCAAAAGCATTAGTTATATTGATTCAATATTTTATTCTCATTGCTCCAAAATATACACAATGACAAATATTGTAAATCTGGATTGATCCATATTTGCAAAATGTCTTGAAAAGGTGTTTATTTGAATTTCATAGCTGATTACACGAAGAACATGAATAGATTATCTGAATACAAATCTCTCGCAAGCAGACACTCGAGCGAGGTGCCTCGGCAGCGTGTCTTTCATTGCGTAACTGCCGCGTACCAGCAGAATACAACATGATGCAGTAAAATTAGTAAATTCACTGTCCCTACATTAAAATTATATATTTACAAATAAAACTTTAAAAGGAACGCTTTGCAAACATTCAACAAACTTGAGATCGTCTTAACGTAAAAGATGGTATAAAATTTTTAAAAAAAGTTAAAGAACGAAAGTCTAAAACATCATTTTGCCGACGAGAATATTTACAAGAATAATTACATTACAATATTCTTCCGAAACGAAATATTGCCGGATCGCGTTTTTACATCTCTCACAAATAAATAACAATTGAATTTAGCCTAAAATACTTCTTTGATAAACAAAACAATAAAAAATAATTGCATTCAACAAAGCTACGATAACAAATTTAATATAAATTAAAGATAAAATAAATGTACATTTTTTACAAAGCTAATGGGATCACTTCAGTATATAATCACTGTATCTTAATAGCGTCGTGTTGTTAGCGCGTCGCCGGCCCGACGTTAGCGTACGCCTCGTAAACATAATCTTTAAAATTACTGTTAGATATTGCATCCATTATTTACAATACATATAAACATCTTATCATGTTAAACCGAAAGCGTTTACAATCTACACAACTCTGGCATAACACTCATATTATATGCACTATCAATCCTCTTCGTACTTAGTTTTGTAGTTAATAGTTGACACTAGGTAACTTTAATTCGTAGAAGTTATCGCTAATATAATAATTGAGAATTGTGCATAAAATTCAAATCAGCTAAACTATTGCGAAGGCAAGTAGGTGATGTATGCATTTTATTGTTATATATAAATCCATTTCAATAATGAAGAAACTCCAGGAGAACCTATGATATAATCCTTATACATACAACTTACAGCTAAGTGGTGTTTTAGTATCGTGGTCAGAATAACGCGCCCACTCGGGCGTCTAATCACTTATCGTACGAGTTAAATATTAAGCCCATAGGACGTTCTAATAAAGTTTGTCTGCCCTAACTAAAAACTAGTAGCACTAATTTTATGTATTATGCATTATGTTTAGCACTTTTTTTATACGCCGTCAGGTTCCACAGCAACTCCTTAAATAGTAGTTGGATATCTACGAGGGGAGTCACACTACAAACATATAATGTAGACGTGTGGACCGGTCAGTGACCTCGGCACGTGCTCTGTAGGTACCGCGCATATTTTCATCTTGTATTGGAAAGTGCGTCGTTTCCTTCCCTGACATGGTCAGTTGTTTCGTTGATAATACAACAGCATCCTAATCCTTGCATCCCGTTCACCAATTCGTTCCGTCACTCTGATACGCTCCGCGCATGCATTATCCTGATAATAGGTATGTCAGTTTCATAATCATTCTTTGGCATTATATAGTGAGCTAACTGTCGTATCGACCTCAACTAATATACTGAATTTATGTTTTCACCAATGATGTCCGCCTAGCCCTGGCTTGTGCCATCTATTGCACTACACATATCATATAATTGCAATTGGATTACTTTTCGTTTGTATTAGATCGATACAATAAAATCACTGCAACCCACGCCACGGTTGAGATAACACAATCGATGTATGATATAGTTAGCATGGAATTTTTAAATATTTCAAAACGGTGCAACGATGTAAACGACTCCTGAGTATTATGATCGTATTAAAAAATATAGATAGATATTTGTGACCTAATCTATTCAGTCAATTGAATCGAATCAAATAATAGCCTCTCTCGAAATGAAAGTTTCGAACGGTTAGTGTCGACGTGGTAATGGATAGATGTAAATCAGACTTCCGTTAGTGTTTAAGAAAAGTAAAATACAAATATTCGTTCAGCTAGAATCGTAACTAATTCACAAAACGGTTCACAGCGTACCATGTAGAACAGCACCACTCGACGAATAGGCACCGGGAAGGGTTCATAAGCTAGAGGGTCACACGTGCGACTCGAGCGGCGCGCGCGGCGCGGGCGGCGCGGGCGCGGGCCACGCGGCCGCCGACAGGTCCGGCGACGACGTGCGCGTGGGCCGCGCGCTCCAGCCGTCCTTGTCGAAGTCCTTGGTGCCGCCCACGGTGTGGCGGCGCTTGATGCCGCGCTCGGGCATGCCGTTCTTGCGCTTCAGCTTGGTGGAGCGCCAGGCGCCCGCCTCGCGCCGCCGCACCACGTTCCACTCGCCCTTCTCCAGCTTGGTGAGCCGCTCGCCCTTGCCGAGCGACTCGGAGCGGGCCAGCTTGCCGGCGGCGCCGCGCTCGGGCTCGCGGCCGAGTGACTCGGCGCGCGCCAGCTTGCCGGCGGCGGCGCGCGCGGGTTCGAGCGCGGCGCTGTTGCGCTTCTCGGGGTTGGCGCGGCCGGCGAGCGGCGGGCGCGCCACGGACTTGTCGTTGTCGGGCAGCTCGGCCGAGGCCTGCGAGCGCGTGTCCACGTCCTTCTCGTCGGCGGCGTCGCGGTCGCGGCCGGGCTTGCCGCAGTTCTCCTTCTCGGAGTCGTCGTCGTCGCGCGCGTGGCGGCGCGGCCAGCGCTCGGGCTCGTCGCTGCTGGAGGACGAGTGGCGGTGGTCGCGCGCGAGCCACGCGGTCTTGAGCTCGTGCGCGCGCGCGGCGGGCGACACGCGCTCGTCGCGCTCGCTGTGCAGGCTGCCGTCGGACGGCGAGCCGTCGCTCGACTTGCCCTCCTCGTGCTCGTCCTGGCACTCGTCCGCGTACGGAATGCTCCCGTCGTCGAGCGGCGACGAGTTGTTCAGCGTCCGCAGCTTCTGATCGAACGTACTCGTCAGAGATGACACCAAGTCTCCGGTTCCTGCGACAATATCGAGACGAGTTAGTGTGTGAAAGCGCCGGCGCGTCGGTTAGACACAGACGGTTATGACGGAAGCGTGTTAGGTTCTGTGTCGGTGTGCGACTATTATGATGATGATGGATGAAGTATGTACAGCAGGCGATGACATCACGAAGCCGGGCGGTCAGCCGCTGCTTGAAGCGTTAGTTGTCACTATTTGTTCACATCTATCCGTCCATGTTACGACAACCTTGCGCTCGAGTTGATGATCGATTATTTTCACGCAAGTGCAGTTTATCATAACGTATCATGCTGAGATGCAAAAGCACCACCGATTCGTTTTGATTCTCAGTACTCTAGTAACTATGCAAGATATTTTATTTGAGTTTGTTGTTGCATTCGGAGCACTATAGCTATTTCAATATAACATTCGAAATATACAACTATATTTCTACCATTAAAACATATGCATAACTGGCATGAGAATATTTACTTTCAAACACGAATAGGAAAAGTGGTGCAATACTTTTGCACCCGAGCGTCTAACACATGTAAACAAATAACTGAAAGTCGATGTTAATACCCACTACATACAGTTCAAATTTATTGATCAAGAAGCTGGTTATACGAAAGACAGGCACCTTACGTACACTATCATTCGTATAATTCAGTCTCTTTTAAACCAACAAATAAAAACATACAGCGCCACCAACTTTTCTATTCCCGTGATCAAAAAGGGAATTAGGGCCCAAGTGTTGTCATTATCAAAGATAACATTAATTTTGACAGATCTATAAACACTAATGGAGCCTGCGACAGGGGGTATAAAAATGTATAGTTTACGCAAGCAATTTCGATATCGAATCTTTCCATACCCTCATTATGAGGGCCTAAGTACGAGTTTTGACACCATCAAATACTGATAAAGTGATCTAATCTTCCCAAACATTCTTTCTACTACCTGTAGTAGAAAAAACCATCCGATTACTCCATCGGTATTTGAAAACGTTCAAACCCCATTTAAATTCTCAATTACGTTATTAGAATGCGCTGCCGGTAAAATGAACGCAACCATTCCAAATCAAATATTGTTTTTTAAATAGGCTACTGATAAGTTGGTGGCGGTGTACCTATGTAGTGCGCACACGCAGCGGCGGTCGCGAACACGCACGCACACACTTGCAACACGCACGCTCACATTCCTATACCTTTTAATGCGGACAAAAGAAAGGGATTGCTGTGTCTACTCTCTGACGTCAGTACTGGACACCTAGTGGGGCAAATAGCGGACACCTTTATTGTACACGGTATAAATGAGAAAATATAACATGTAACCCAATACCGCAGCTCGTTAAAGACCTTATTACACGATTGGTATCAAGTCTTAGTCATTAAAAATGTACTTTCCTGAGTCGAGTCGAATCGAGTCGTATACGTTTGATAATCTATGTTTATTAAGAAAAGCTGAATCGACTCCTCGTTATAGATGCAGTTTCATAGTATACAAAGTTGGGCCTTGATTTGACTCCACTTTACACGACTATGGGACGCCAAGTGTTACATTTCACAGGACATTTCTTCGATACTAATCAATGTAATTCGGACTTAGTGGTATTGCGTATAGAACATAATTTATGTTTACCGTCTATGGAGATGTTGGTGAGCGCGTGCGCATGCCGCGAGAGCTCTTGGCGACCGCGGCCCAGCGCTGCCATCGTCTCTAGTTCAATCCTGGAAAGACGGTTAACCGTTAGTTCTAAGATACTTTCTAACCACACAAAAAAACAAGTATCCTTATTTTAGTTTTTTTCTAAGTATACGTAACCACTGTGCCTTAAAATTGTTCCACAAAAAAACAAAGGGGTCAATCCTTTCCTCAATTTGTATCGCGAAGTCGGTTAAATGTATTTTTTTATTCGCTTTACGTCTTTGGTTATTAGCCCTTTGAAGTCCCATAGTAGATGTACCTACTAGAATTTTCACATTTGAATAGATTCCTGATGATATCGACGACAAGGAAGATGATAAACTGGAGTACCCCTACTCCTATCAAACAAATGTGTGGATGTGGCACTGAAAATTAGTCGGTTAAGAATAAGAGTGTTGCCGCGCTCACTTGTTAACTCCCTCCTGGTTTCTGGCGTATTTGTGCGTCAAGCCGTCGTAGTCGGCGAGCGTGGTGGTGAGGTGGTGCGGCGGCGAGGCGAGCGGCGAGGCGAGCGGCGAGTGCGGCGGCGAGGCGTTGGGCGACGCGTCACCGCGGCTCTTGTCCGACTCGAACGGCTTCTTGGCGTCCGCCGCCGGCTTCGTGCGCGGCTTGCGCTGGATCTTGCGGTTCGCCGCCGATATTATGGAAGACACTATGTCGCGGGTGGACACGTCTTTGCCTGCAAATTTTAGGGGAAATTTTAGACTACAAATACCTTTGATTTCCACACGGGCTATAGCCCGGACTTTTGGAGGGCGTGGGTGGGGACATGGGTCCAACAGTTGAGGCCTTATCAAGGACACCTGTTGGGGTCAACTAATGCAAATTATGAACATTACATATTTTGAAGATTAAAACTCAGACAGCGCCTATTGTCAACAACATATTGTCTCCATCTCCATGCAAGAGTGTCAACTTGGAATGGGGTTTGAGACAAAGTGGTACAATGGACGGTCCCCTCACCCTCGATCTTCTTGACGTTGTGTATGAGCAGGTCGGGCGCGGCCGCCAGCTCGTCGGCGGCGGGCGGCGGCTCGCGCGGCGGCGACCCCGCCTCCTCCTCGAAGTACCACGCGTACTGCCACACAACACACACCTTATCAAACTATCATTCTAGGTATCGATTACCATCACTATTACGAAAGCAGCGATAGTAAAGTTGGACCAACACTCGCTTCGAATACCAGGTGTACTTTCGGAATTAATGTGCGAATCTTATTTTCATTCATGATTATCGCTTGGTGTAAGACAAAGCGAGCTGGATTATGACCCGAATGAAAATTACGATACAATTGTGTTAAAATATAAATAAATATCGCCAGACGCACACACCAAATATATGGTCCCACACTAAGCAACGCTTGTATTATGGGTACCGTACAATGGACTGGGGCGAACCCAGTATATATTGCAAATATAAATATTTAACATCCATGACTTGGGCACAAACATTCGTGCTCATCACACAAAGTTTGTCCCTACCAGGATGCGAACCCGGGACCTCAGCACGGAAAGCAACGTCACTACCAACTGCGCTAATCAGGCCGTCAAACAAACATTAAGACATGGTATCCTGTTCAACTGTTTGGACTGACATGATGTATGTACTCACATGTGTTAGAAAGGACTCGATGATGCGACACTGGCTGGACATATCGTTCACCATCGCCATCATGTCGTCGCTGGCCCCGCGGACCAACGTGGGTCCAAACACGATGGCCAAGTTCCTGGCCTGCATCTTGTTGATGGACGAGTGGGCCACCACGTTGCGCAAATGTTGGATCAGGTACTTTAGTGTTTCGTAGTGCGCATCGGGCAGTGCTTGCACGAGACGTCTCAATTCTCGCGCTCTTTCTGGTGACCGGTCGGCGGCTGGAAGTAGAATGGATTGAGTTTAGTTTCATTAGAGATTAAAAGATTAGACTTTGTATTCTAACAAGAGGACAAATATACCCTTGACAGAGTTAAACATTCCTCAATGAACAGATTAATTATAAAAAAACTGCGTTTTCTAAGTTGAAGATTGCATAATTTTACTGCGCGCAGGCACCCCATAGGGTGGTTCGATTAGGACCGTACTGTGTGGAGGTTCTTTGCGTTCTTGGGTAGACTTATGTTTATCTCCTTAACAATTTCATAAGCTACCAGACCGAAGATCAGACAGAAAGTAGTAGAGGGGTAAGGACGTGGTCTAATTATATCCCAAGTAATATAATTATATACCGAACTTAAATATGTATATAAAATGTTCGAATATAGGGGAACAGGTTGAAGTAGTAGAATAGTGCTGTAGTGAAGTAGCTGATGAAGATCATTCCACTTTGGAAGCTGGGGGTACTGGGGCTACATGAGGTGCTCACCAATGAATGCGGGGTACAGTTCTGCGGTGAGCAGCGGGTCGGGCAGCCGGCGCAGGTACGCCTTGAGCAGGCTGGAGGCGACGTGCACGTCCGCCCAGCGCGCGTCCGCGGCGGGCGGCGGCTCGCCGCGGTCCAGCGCCGCCGCCAGCGCCGCCACGCCCGCCGCGTTGCCGGGCACGCGGTACACGCCCACCGTGCGCAGGCCGTACGCCTGGGGGTCACACCAACATACTATATTCTACGCCAGGTATTATTTTCAACTATGGCCCAAAACTACGTCACGATTGACACGTCATCTTCAATAAAATAACCACCGCTCAGTGCTCGAAAGACGTAATCTTGTTCCAGTCACGTGTCCTAACTGTGACGGAAAGAGAATAGCTGGTTTTATTGTACCATGGTGAGATGAGAATACCGCTACGTCAAGGCGCGAAGCGGACTTCTGCTTTTAAAAAATATGACGTCACCTTCTTAGGTATTTCGCCAATGTCGAGTATTTCAAAATCTCAGTGAGCTGTCTAAACAATGCTTCAAGCGATTGCAGGCCTTGGGTTGTACCTATCGATAATATAGTGGATATTTTGCTAACAAAAAAGTCTGTTCTCGGGGGACTATCCCAAAATATCAACCAGTTTATGAACAGATCTGACAATCATATGAACTGTGAAAATGTATGTATGTAGGTACCTCGACTGCGGCCGCAGGCAAGGTGACAGCCTTGGGCACGAGCGGGTGGTCGGCGTCGGTGGGGCAGCGCTCGAGCGGCGCGCCCAGCCAGCCCGCCGGCGCCGGCGCCGCCGCGCTGCCGCCCGCGCCGCCGTGCATGCGCCGCAGCTGCTTCGCCATGCGCCCCTTCCACGTCTTGTTCTTCGGAGACGACGGGAGCGTAGGGGTTGGTGGGCCTGCGGACAAGAGACCAGATTAGAGATAGAATAATAACTAAGTTAATAAATATATACATAATAAATAAGTTTTCGTCGTTTTACAGCGGCATTAAAGTTCATTTCAATTTATTTTTAAATGATTATCTATAATAGCAATTATTTTATATTAAACATAAAAAACTATTATTTTCTATAAACTTGCAAGTAGAAGTAGGTATGAGGCATAAAGTCCTCTAAGCTTTTGTATTTTTTTAAGAGGAGCCTTGTTGGCCACCCGTAGTCGTTGGGGCGGTGCGAGGTCCCAATGCAATACGGATGAGGCCATTATCACATGTTGTAATATCACTGAATAGTCAGAAGTACCGAGGAACTTCCTTGTAATGATGTTGGAAATTCAGGCTGAAATGATAGATTATGTCTAGTATTCCTAGTCTTACCAGTGGGGGACCTATTCCTGCCGATCTTCTTGCTCCTTTGCGGTGGCAGCGGGGAGGGGCAATCGGGCTGTGCGGCGGGTTGGATAGCGAGTGGCGCGGGCGTGGGCGGGGAGGCGTGCGCGGGCGCGGGGTCCGCGGGCGGCGGCTCCGCCGAGTGGCGGCGCAGCGCGGCCAGCCAGCGCTGTGCGTCGGCAGCGCCTTCGGCCTGCGGGGCGATCATAAGAAAATTAACTATGTAAACATTTACAAGGAACTAACTAGGACAGTGAACCTAACCTAATCGTGACTGGAGATAAAACATTTTCTAAAGAAAAAAATCATTCAGAATCTAATATATCAATCAGATAATGGTCAAAGCGTGGAGGCCAATAAACTTATCCAATAACAGGGCCCGTTACTTCTAAATTTGCGTTTCAAACTATCTCAGTATCATAGGGTCCCCGCAAACAGCTGTTGCGGATATCATACTCACATGGCATAGCCGCTGGAGTTGAGTACCTGAGTGGAGACATGAATGGCAAACATATTGGAAACCCTGCGACCAGGTGGAGTCAACAAACCAAAAGTGGCTGGGTAAAACTGGATGTAGAGAGCTAAAGACCGAACTTTTGATACTGACTTGCAGAGAACAATAGACTAGAGCAGCAGGCTCGAGTGTTAGTACTCACTTGTAGCAGTAACTCAGCGCCGGCCGCTGTCGTGACGCGCACAACGTGTTTCCGCTTGGTGTAGTCGTCGGCGAGCGCGGCGAGCGAGTAGCGAACGTCAAGCGCGTCGCGCGAGCCGGCCTGCGCGTCCGTGCCGCCGCCGCCCACCGCGCCGGGGCTCTGTGGACAACAAATATTACAACTTTAGACCGGTACATAGTTTACACTCTTACTACTTATCTATATACTGTGGTAATTAAGCGTACTGCCTTGATAACTTACTCTATGATATAGCTATATAATCTGTGGCAATAATGTGTAAGAAAGTATTGGCGAGTTTCGAAATATAGTTCTGAATTAATTAATTTCAGTGCTGTTATTGTTTTAATAGATACCTAATGTATTTTAAAACCTACGAATGTAGTCCCAATGTTACGTAAAACTGTAACCCAAAAGGGACATTTAGCTGCTATAGTTAACTAAAGAAATAGCCTAGTATAATTGTAACTATAGAAATAGCCTAGTATAATTATAACTATAGAAATAGCCTAGTATAATTATAAAGTAACAAAAAAAACACTATCACGCTTCTAATGGGGTGCACTTCAGTGAACCACGGCCTACCCCTTTAGGGAATACATGCGTTATGATGTGTTACTTAAAGTATTTTTTTAAGAACATGTGTTCTTTTCAATTGTAACCACAAGCAGGAGCGTTGGTGGCATTTTGTATTTATAAACGCGCACGTGTTCAAATGAAATAAAGTAAATGAAAAACAACATCTTATTAATATTAATGTGTTAAAGAAGACAAAACTTCTCACAAGAACTTCACATTAAGGAAATACTAAGCAGACATTTTTCACTAAATTTTGTTTAGAATAGACGCAAGTATTGATATAGAAATTGACATAAGTATAGTGTACTGAGCATGTGATCCAGACAATTTGGCAACGCGAATAGTGAGTTTTTCAACACAAGGTTACAATCTAATATACCTTGCGTCGCAACGGAACAATCAAATAATTTACTAGTGATTTTATTTCATCATTAACAAGTGCCCCCGACTTCATCCGCTTGGACTTTAGGCGTTGGGTATCCCGGCTATCTCCAACCATATTCTTTTTCCAGATGTAGATCGCCGATACCGTAATTAATTAAAATTAAAATATCCGCCTTCTGGAGCTTGGGATACGCACAGCTTTCGCTACCACGATAAACCACCCATTTCTCGGGACGTAAAAGATATCTTATAAGCTATCCCAAAATGATGGATTCGGCTTTTAAATCGAAAATAATATCCCCTAAGACATTTCTTTTATTTCAAAACTATTGTATCTATACTTAATATTATATAGATCGGACGCGTGCATTTGACGTAAGAACTAATAAAAAGCACATAACAAAAACAAGAATAGTTCGGTACATTTTCTTGGCAAGTCCGTATATTCGTAAGCTGATGCGATCGACACGTGCAAACGAAACAAAACCTTAAAGACCGCTGTAACACGACTGGTTGAACAATTTAGACGTCAACAAGATTGGTTTGGAAAGAAAGCGCAAAACGCAATGATGTGGTTTTCTAAAATGTTAGCTGGTTGTTTCAGGCGGTAACGGAGTTATTGCAATGACTATGATGCGCATTCCATACTAGTTCTGAACAGCGCCAACTCACGGAACTTTAAGCACGTCGTCTGGCTTTCACCCCTAATTATAGGTATTTTTAAAAAGAATAGACGTGAATCAGACAAGGCGAATGATTCGGATAACGCCGAGCGAGTGTGCCATTAATGAAGCGAGCTTGCAGCCGCGCACGCGCACCGAGCCAGATTATCTGTGTTATGCACGAAACTGGCCGGAAAAAAATCGTGGAACGACATAATAGCCACATTTAACGCTCCGCTATCGAGATTATATTCCATTTACATATCTTACATAGGCAAGCACATAGCGAATAACATTTTGTATTATAATTTCTAAGTTCGAAAATTTAAATAGTTTTTTTTTATAAAATTCTGACAAGGCTCGCTGACCAATAACCGAGGCGCCCGTTGCTTACTTTTTTTACTAATTAATGTGAATGTCAAGCGTCGACGATGGATCCGTGGCAAAAAAGAAAAACTACTTAACACTAACGGTCGAACTGATTGACGAAACTGAAGTAGGACAACAGCGAATAACACGGAACATTCTTTGTACCTATATTGGACTTCTGAATAGGTTTTGTTGAGCGTCTCTACCAAGAGAATGCCTAGTTATACGAAGGAAAATGAAAGTGCGAACGCGGTCGCATCTTCCTTGCTTTACCATGCTCTACATCGCCTCCAAGGCCCTTGCATTTGCGGATTAAGATCCACTTTCGAGAACTTACATTTAGATTTTAATCTTAGTAAATTTAAATTTGAATGCCGACTGTTTTTTCTGCACTAATTGAGTCTTCAGGAAACTCGCCATTTAAATTTAAATTGGATTCAAAGTAGAAAGAGTGAATTTTACTTCGTCAAATACTCAACTTTCTTCGTGAGACAACCCTAAAAATAAAATTTATACAATATTGTCTCGATGGGATGATTTAATAATAATTGGCAGTTATTAATTATTTTGGATTATTGATGTCCGTCCATTTGCATAAAATAAAAGTTTTTTTTATTTTTTTTTTTTATTACATTATAGGCAAGTATTTGATCTCGATCTCACCTGATGGTAAGTGACGATGAGATCTACGATGGAGCATACTTGCCTAGGTAGGAAGGCGGCAGTAGATAGAGGCACATGCAGCGCAACTGATCTGACCCGCCTTCCATGAATGGCAACACCGAACATCATGCCGGAACACGGCTAGGCCGCTTGGCGACATGGCTTTGTTCAGTGGGTGGTAACTAGCCACGGCCGAAGCCTACCACCAGTAGAGTTGTCACCTGGTTGGCACCACCCAGGGTCACGTGTAGGGTATCTCGAGGGTACTTAATTCTCCTACGGACGAAGGTGACTCGACCCCAAAAGTTTTATATAGATATATATATACATGAAGGGGATCTTCAGCCATGTTCTAATTAGATAGATACTCATACCATTAAATCTTAAACATATTTGTTAGTGTTTTCTTCATCAAAATAAACCATACGCCAGATGGTTAAACCGGAATTACTAATCATGTTTCGCGGAATAACATGTTACAAATGTTATTTTTAACTAACCTCCTAACCTTATAGAAAACAATGACTTATTAGGTAAGTATAGCAACATGTTTGAAAATTCAGCTAAGGAAGACAATAGTGTGGTGTCTATATCAGATACAATCTAAATTCAATTTCGATTTATGTGAGAAACCGATCTCTCAATGGCCACGAAAACTGGAGGAGTGTGATAAGAATCGATGATTTATCGCTACTGACCCACAAAACATTATTTCCGCGTATGTAATAGACTAAAAACATGTTTGTCTGTCCGACGACAGCATTTCACGAGCATAAACTATTCATATCAAACGTAATTAGCGGGTCAGCGCCTTGTCAGAAGTAGCACGGTGACGTAACTGAGTATCTGACTAAATAGACGGTAAGTATGTTGGATATTATAGAAATGATTATAAACGTTAAGTATTTTGGGTATTATAGAAATGATTATAAAATCGATTGACGTTTGATCTGATTTTTCTGTTCGATAGCATGTTTTTTGCACTTTACTTTTGTGAGTATTATAGTGACTATTAGCAGTACTACTATTAGTAGTAGTATAGTGACTATTTGTTATTTTTTATAAGTTTATTTTATTCCTATCTCCCAAAAACGCGTGTGCGAACCGAGACAAGCGGATGTGGGCTCTGAATCTCTATTCTATCGCTATGTAGGTCCGCGAGATGTTAACGAACAATTAGCAGGGTCGGATAATGAGGATGCTCGGCGACTAGCCCCGTTCATTCGACGCCGATTATATAGAAAGTATACGAAAGAATTTCGAAACTAGTAATTGACCCGGTACGTAGGCGATATTATCACCATATTGGATCGTAATAACATATCACTTGTGGGTCAATTGCTAATACTCACCAATAATCATAGTTACGTGTTGTTGAAGTTGTAGTCAACTCGAGATCAAATATTGTTTTTTAATTTCAAAACATTTTTTTTTTATGTAAATAAATCGAAGTTACGATATTGATTCGGGTTTTTAATTTTATAATTCATTACAAATGAAAAAGTGGTCTGGAATAAAAACCTTAATATTCATTTATTGAGTCAAGCCAGTAGGAATAATATAATCATTGTTAGAGTACCAAATTCGCTCAAAAGAAAAAGCTTCAGAATACATTACTTACTCATTGATGTTTTCATGAAAATAATGCAAATGATGAATAAAACTTGGGATATATTTATCACGAGTGCGATTCCTTGCAATACAACATCAGTACAGAGTCATAGGAAACGAGGCTCACCAATATATCCGTGTACCACAGTGTCATGACTTGGCGGGCGTCCACGAGCGTCACGGCGGAGGGCGGAGCGCGCTGCCCATTGTCGCGGCTCGGCATCAGCGCGATACTGCACTCTTTCCACACAACAACACCCTTCCAGAATTACACGTGGAGCCGGGAGGGCAACGGCCCAATCAATCGCGAACTTCCACACCACCGCGCCGATGAACGATATCGATACAGAATAATTCGTTTGACTATAAATCGATCATCCGATCATAGTGCTCGACCGAATCGATTAACACAATGAAATGTTGTGAAGAAATAAATTCCCGGATATGTTAAGTGCAGCGTTGACGCGGGCGGGCGGCTCACGCGCTTCTGAAGGACTACGGCGGCGCGACGCTTCGCCGATCTGCGTCTGCGCAGAGAAAGTGCTCCCGCGCAGACTCCGCGCCGTCTGCCAAAATGTATTTTTCACGGTTCGGAAACTGATGGCTTTTTCCGGATGACCCATTCAGTACAATGGCGCAGTGCTGGTACTTTCTTTCATACTTTTTTCGTTGAAATGGGCGTTTAACTGGGTAAATATTTTGGCATTGCTTTGAGTAGCATCGGTTTTAGATCGCCATTTTAATAATAAAAAATTAACGCCGACCCAAAATCGCGATTCTGGCAATAAATTTAAGAGCAATAAGCGTTGCGATAGATCTTTTAACTTAGAACTTTCAAGCTTTCTGCAATATACTATGTTGTTAATGACTATATTCATGTGATATAAAAGTATTTTCGCCGCACGTACACTGATGATTCAAAAAAAAAGTCGGGTAAATTATTTTGCAATACGCCGCCACGATTTAGAAAGACATCCTCTGTTCAAAGACGTCGTTAACTATTATTGTCGGGTCCATTAGCATGGTGAGATGCGCACGCAAGAGGTCCGGGCACATCGATTTGCAAAGTGATTTATAATCGAGCTCGAGTGCCGTGTTGACCCTGTCACCGGTAATTTCATCGAACCGCGGACACAGCGCGGCAATCGTGATTTGTCATACTTTTCCTTCACAAAACAGGGCTGCCAGAAATACCATGATATAGAACAAGAAAATATCCTTTTAGATTTTTCTACGTACCTACAAGGAAAATCATTGCTGCAAGGCATTTGGAATTCTTAGTATTTGGATATATCAGGAATTCATGACAGCCCTGTTTTGCTTAAAAATGTGCGGTTGTTAAATAAACACCCGGGCCATTTATTTACTTGTACACCATTGCAGAGGCGATGTTCTTTAATATTTTTGACATCACCTAAAATACATGATATGCGGTATTTGCCAAATAATTATTTATTCTGAGAATTTTCTTAACGGAGGATATTATCAGTCAGCGAAGCTATTAATTTTCTTTCTTTTTTTTTTCTCAGATGACAACCCTTCCAGTGATCTCCTGGGTTTGTCATTGAACTCTCGACATTAGGTTTGCAAGCTTTCTGTTCTCAAAATATTGGTGCAAGATCCGTTTGTTGAGCGGAGCCTATTATTATTTGTGCCGAATCCATTAACAACTTCGATAATGTCTGGTCTTCTGGGTTGTCGTAATTGCTGGTTTTCTGGGTTGTACTAAATACCTATAATACTACTTAAGTGAATCATTGTCTCAGTGCATGACGCCTTGCTAAAAATTGGACTGCACAAAGAAATAGGAACCTCCTGTTGACTTCAGCGATGACGTCTGACGACAACTCATGTGTCGGGTTGCGAAGCGAACGATGGCGAATCGACTGGCCTGTCTTCGTGCGGCGCTTCCTGACAATAAGATCCATGTTTCCGTGATATTTGCGTTTCTTTCTTACGCAACATGTTACAGCCTAACTTTCCGGGCCGCCAGTGTGTCGATGACTGCCTATCGCGGTTAAGTGACGAGCAAACAATGGCCTCTCCGATGATTCAACATCGTCGTCTCGAAAGATTTATGGCGCGAAGTAGCCGGCTAAAGTGTGGATCGATATTTGGTAATAATGAGTCACTGTTGCATAACATTGAAAGCCAGACAGACGGTGGTGGCTCGACATTAAAGAGGGCCGATTTGTATGAGAGATTGTCGTAGATATAAGACATTTAGCAATTAATTTTGTATTACGTCAACTTTAAATGGCAGCAGTCAGTCTGTTTTATTTAATTTGTATTATTAACAGCTAGCTGTAAATGTAGAATCCATTCAATCGTTGTGCTATAATGATACACCGATAACATTACAAAACACACATTATAAAGTTTCAAGCTCTCCCATTTAAGTAACAATGTCTTATTTCACTCGTGCAGACAGATCTATTATCTGAGACAACGATTTTTTATATTTCAATTATGTTCGCGTGTTTCGATCAATTTTATTTCACGCTAAGTTTGGGCATTCCAGTAAGAGCACCGATTTGAATATCACCAATAGCATTACAATATAGAGCACCCGAGGGTTGCGCAAATAATAATAATAATAAAAAATCTATTCCACTTAGAGCACCCGCGGTCATAATGCATATAGGGATTTTTATTCGGTAATATCCTTCTCTATATGCATTATGACCGTTGAGGGCTAAGTTTAATAGAATAATTATATGTAGTTTGAATTTTTACTATTAGCGCACTCGCCGTGTGCTCTAAGTGGAATACTATTGGTGATATTCAAACCGGTGCTCAAACTGAAATGTCTCTAACTTTGAATTTCAGTAACGTGTTTTATAACTTCAGGCATCCTGTAAATCAGGGCCGCGGGTGTAATGTGCGCCTGGCTTATATATTATCTATAGGTTAAAAGTATAATAGAAACCAGATCAATCAATGAGCACATCGGGACCTGCCTTACGCGCTATTACGTCAGGTACCGACGTCATACTCGCATTTGGGTCAATTTGTTTTATATCTTCATGTTTTATAACCTATTTTACTCTATTTATATCATTGTTGGTCGAAAGTAGAGCGGATGGCGGCCTACGAGGTGTCCAGATGCGTTTTACATAATGCGCGTGGCGAATTGCATGTTATCGCATCTTGGCAACCCTCCGCAGATTCGTAGTAAAACTGAAATTCATTCATTCATTCATATAATTCGAGTCACACGGTAATAATGTCGGTTTTCCTTTGATATAATTTACGTTGTAAAACGCCGAGTAGTAGGTAAACAAAATTATTTTAGGACTAATATATACTGTTGCAAAATATTTACGAAGTTTAAAGTTCATTTTGGTGCGGATGATCTTCAAAGGAAAGTAATGAAGTCGGATTGTTTATCAAATAAAATTCATTCGAATGTTTGCATATTGGTTATAGATTTATTTTTTAATCAACTCCACCGATTCGCGCGCGCGCACATATGTGCAACTCTACATGGACTTCTTTGTAATGCGTTCCACGATAATATATCGCAACTCTGCTCTACATAGAGAAAACCATGAAGATAAGTGCAGGTCTCGTTACTGGAATACGGCCCACAAATAATTACGTTAATGCTAGAAAGTGAATCGCATCATAACGAGTGTGGGCGCCATAGGCTAAGCCTATAGCTTAAATGGCCTAGCCTAGATACAACGCGGCTACAATGAGGCTATAACAACAATGACGTTACGCAATGTTTTATGTAGATATTTTTTGCCGGTCATATCGGTTTGGGTGTGTTGTGACGTAAGTACCAAGGGTTTATTATTAACCTCTCATTGTTGATAGGTATCTACACGATAGAGGCGTGGTTGGTTTTCGGGTTACCTACTTATATTTGGAAGAGCGATTTATTAATACGCCACATTTGAATGTTGGGTAATTTTTTTGATTTAGTATTTTGAGATTGCATACCTTGTTTTAGCGCATTAGGATGTTAAGTAATTATATTTCAATATATGCATATTAAAGGCTACATTCCTACCACTCTCACTCTACGAAATCTGCCGTTCCCGTTCGGCATGGCTTTCCTATGGAGCAGAACGAGCAAGAAACTCCATGGTTGCTCTTTTAAATAAAGATACATTTTTGAGCAGTTCATTGTTATGGGTATGTGAGAACAATGTAGGAACGGCTCGGCAGACTTTAGCAGCTGGTCAAAAAACGTACTAGCTCTAAGTATATCGTATAAAGCTTAGTTAACTAAAATTTGGTAATGATTATGAAATCATTTCATAAAACTCTACTTCTAAGAATTTTCAAATGGGGGTGGAACTGTGAAACTGTACTTGATTTTTTTTCTCACTTAAACTCATTCATTATGTCGAAACTGTTTTATTTCTGTCTCGTTATCGTCACGTCTCGTTGAGTGAAGAAATGATCATCTGGTTCTACTGGTTCAATGCAATTGCAGTAACAATCACTGACACTTATAAGGCAGTATCTTGCGCTTTGATGAACCAATCAGATATCACGATCTTCAAACTAGTATGACTGGGGATTCTTATTAGTGTCTAGTTTTCTAAACTAGTGAGCACAGCTTGAATGACTGATAAGAATCGACAGGGTGTTGCAGACACGACGTGTAATACGTACATTTGTAAGTCACTGCAGTTGTCGAGATGGCCAGATAATGAGTAACTATTTCATACATTAAACATAAACCAAAGATATAGAGATTAGCATATAATGGAGAAATGAAATTATAAAAGTCAGAAAGAGATGCGTTGTACGATGTATTAATAATTGTATAGTTATGATTAGAAGGCATATATAATGAATCTATTTTAAATTTCCAAATTTATCTAATTAAGATATGTTTTTGAATTTTTACAGTCGCATTAACATTATTTGGTTTTGGCCCTGCTTATAATATTATTATGTCAAAAATGGAACGTTAAAAAGTTTTTTTATATGTGGCACCAGGGTTTGAACCGGCGGCCCTTACGAGCGTATTACCAACTGGGCTAACATTTTGATTATTTTATGAAGTCAAATTGATAAAAAAGATCTTTCACTAAGCTTTACAGACGTCGAACAACACAACTTCGACTACAGAAAGGTTCAAAACATTATAACAACTGCACAGAAAGTTTCAGACATTTGTTAGCTAGTTCTCACGTTATGTTTTGTTTTGTTTGCTGTGTGTGCTTGTTCACAGCTGACCCCGAAATGCAGCAGGCCATCGCGCCACGCTCCATCTGGCGGCGCCCGCGCGGAGCACCTCTTACGTGTAATAACTTCATTAATTTCGGTAGGTACACATCAATGCGGTATTGTTGTGTAATGTGATCTATACCGGTGTACTTAACACAGTGCGTGACTGGAAACCTCCTTATTTACGAGAAATATTTTAAATAAACGCGATAAAAGCCGTAAAATTCGTTTTATTAGAAAGGGAATAATCGCGTAAATATAAGAAATTAAGATATATTATAATTAAATATGATTTTTGAAGTATTATGGTATATTTATTTTTGTTCCCCCATACAGTTGAATAGGGTTATTTCGTACATTATGAAGTCTGCTCCCGGCCTAATATGGCTATTTAGTTGCAATATAAAAGAAAAGAAAATAATTTCTGACGTATCCATTTTTTTTGTGACTTATCCATCATCTACCTACATTATTATTTGGAATATAATAAGAAAAAATAAAAAGTCGTTGGGTGACGAAAAAATGTAGGTAAGTATACATTTATTCATCACATACCCTTCCCCAGTTTGTTGACAAGTAAGAAAGATAAAGAATTTCCATATTTTTCATCACCCACCTATTTATTATAACTAAATATAGTTTGAGTTAGACAGTAAAGGGGAAAAAAACATCGTTACCTTAATTTAAATTTATTTCTTATAGTTTCGTTTATTTCGTTTCCGTGACCACGGTTGCTGGAAAGCAGCCGAAACGAAGTACACGTAGAAACATAAAATAAACGCGATAAAATGCATAAACATTTGTCATTTATAAATATGGTTAAATATTTAGCGGCATCAAAAAATTGCTCATCGCGTTTTCAATTCCTAAAATGTTTTCTAAGCAATATTCCAATAAAAAGACTGAATTCATCCTTCAGTTAAAACTGCTCTACATTATAAAATATTCAGACGTGATAATATTTGTTTACTTGATCCCTTTCCACGATGGCCAATAAATGCGCGTTTTCAACTCACACAAGCATTATTATGTAGACGAAAGTTAAACCGTATTTTTCTAACGAATTTAGGCGGCGGAAGTTTATAAAATGAAACTTTATAAACTTGTGTTATTATAGACCGACGCAAAACAAAATCAAAGAAAGTGTTTAACCTAACCTAACCTAACCTAACCTAAAATGCAGCAATTGTCTGCCATCAAATGGATTTATAAAATGGTAATTTCATTGTTGTTTTGTACGCTGGTGGCGGATGGTTAAATGGTCTTTTATTTATGTCTCTCTATCTTGCAAAAAAGTAAGTCGTGCTTATCGGTGCTTAACCGCAAGCGCTTTCTCGTATAAGAACTTAGACAGGAGTTTTATCAAATTTCTCTCCGCTAACCGTCTTTAAAACGCGACAAATTACTTATCTCTTTTAATACAGTCATGATGGCGTTGAATGAGCATTAATGAACACAAATTAACAATCGCTGCCCCAGATACCGTGATACCAACCAGCAGTTAGTCATCTGTAACTTTTGGTAAGTGCATGCAGTAAGTAACCACTTAAACAAGTACCTCATGGCAGTTTTAGCACCAATAATAAACACCGCCCACCGAACCCCCATTACAGCTGATCACTTTTTATTAACCGACTTCAAAAAGGAGGAGGTTCTCAATTCGGTTGTATTTTTTATTTTGTTTCATCAATACGTATATTGATTTTTTATATTTACGTGATTACTAAACATTTAAATAAAACTTATTTTACAGATTTTATTGCGTTTATTGGTCCTCCTGTGACGCAGCCGAAACGTGGGAACGTAAAAACATAAAATAAACGCTATACAATCTGTAAAATAAGTTTTTTGTCAATCAATACGTAACTACACCCAATGATTCACATCCAGTAAATATGCAATTGGCGTTAGAAAGTAAACAATAATAATAATTGGCAAATGACCGTGCGCCTACGCACTGATCGTGGATACGGAAGGAGCTGGATGTGGCGTGTGGGCGGGATTGTCTTAGCCGGTAGAAAGTTTAACATGTAATGAGGGATGAGTAATACGATTGAGCAATGCAGGTAGTCCGACAAAATGTGTGATATGACGTCATGCGATTGTTAATTGATAAATAACAATGACATAATCTAAAAAATGTAACTATACAATGATGTTGTCAATAATAAATGAGCAAAGACAGATCGAAATATCTTAATAATTAATAAATTAAGATGATTCAGTAGATTTAAAAAAATAATGAATTTAAATAAATTGAACCATAAAGAAAAAGAGTTAAGAAAACCTCTTCATTAGGTTACCATGTCATCGGTTAGTTTTTTTTTCCAATTCAATTTAAATGTCTTTATCAAAGTAGAAAGTCAATCTGCGAAAGGTTATAATAAATTTAAAAACGTATTAATATGCATGAAATAGACGATTTATTATATTACAATAATGTTTTCTATCAGAAGTAAGTATATTAATGTAGAATAAAAAACAATAAATGTCTCATCTAATTTTCGCAACCATTTCCAGGGATTCCTATTTCCGAGTTTAGTGCAACGGAAGGTCGTCGACCCCGGCAGCGCGGAGCATGCGTGCGCGCACTCCAGCGATCTACGGATAACGCTATTGACAGCGACGAGCGCACTGCGATGCGTTGCTCAGTCGCGATTCCGCCATTCACATACACAATAACTTGGAAGTCAATAATGACTTGACTTCTAATTCTTCTTTTAATCGCGAGATTTAAGGCCTATTCATCTTGACTTTATTAATGATAACATATCGTAATGATATAGTTGCACAGTTTCGTATGTATAATTTAATTATTTTTTTGTCCTTATATGTATAAGAAATCGCGGGAAAAATTTATCAGAAGTATTATCAATAGTTTTCAGGAAAGGCATAATACGTATGCTATTCCTCTGACACGGCGACATAAAACAAAAAAAAAATACGGTTTCATTAGGAAGCATTCCTGGAATGACTTCCGACGATTAAGTGTTTTACAGACTTCCCGTATTTTATAACAATAACAATTCCACTTTCTATTAAGAAGACATTTTCAAAATGGAAAGGAAATGGATAAATCTCATTCGGCGTCAGATGTTTTTACAGCTTCCATGTTGTGATTGCTTCTCAATGAGTTCACATTGAGCTGAATGAAGATTGGAGTCGGTCCAAGTGTCAATATAAACAATCTAAAATATGTATTGATAATTAACTTTTATTTAATTCAAAGGCATATTATAATAAATAATGTTAATAATAAAAAAAACACCAACACTGATGTAAATTATGTCAATTAGGGAGCATCGGTGACATAATGTTTACCCAACAAATTACTAGTTTTTGGTACGAATAATAGATACATATAACAAGCTTGATAAGACGATGAACCATAATTTAATTTTTCTATACATAATTACAAATTTAAGGTTTTACGGAAAACACGAAAATGGTATTAACTAACATCAAATGCCTGAATAAGATTACTATACGCTTATTATTCAAGAAAGGCGGATTTCTCAGCCAGTGGTCACATCAATAAAAAAATACAGAGCGAGGCATCGTGCGAGTGTTTCGCAGAAGCCAGACACACGGTCTGGCGGAGTGCGAGCACAGGCCATGTGGGGACCATTGCGCACACATACAAACACATATACACACACACACACGCACGTACTTACCCATTTGTGCAATTAAGAATCCTTACGCTACTTAGATTTTAAATGTATGTGCCACATACTAAACCTCCCCATCTGGTATAATGCCGCCGTACTCGTATACTACACGATATTTATGTATAGGGATTATTTTTCTTTTAATTCGCGTTCCATGTGCACCAGGCCAGCTGAATACAGACGAAACTAAAATTTGAGGACAACTTTTAATTTCAAGTGTCTCAAACCATAGATAAGAATGTGTTATACAGTTGTGCAGGACCTTACTTGACATTGATTTACATTTGAAGTCTTGCATCTTAAGTTACCTGATTTCGTAAATATATTTTTAAGCTTAGGTAAATGTTTAAGTCTCTATAATGTTGGGTGCTTTCCCCTCATCATTTTAATTCCATCTATCTCTTAGTGTTTCAATTACAAATATGACATGGTCAGATTTCTAGACTCGAAAGAAATCACGCTTTCATCAGTAAAGTTTTCTCTCCGCCGCGACCGTAACAATTGGCGTTTCACGGTTTAAGTATCATGTCGTCGACTTACTGCCCTAGTGACTATTCCACTATACACTTATATGGCAAATTAATACACTAGAGTGAATAGACTGTGGTAAATAGGGTTGATTAAAATTACACCTTATTAACAAACTTATTTTTTGCTTATTTTTTACACTGGGAATACTTACGGCAATTAAAACAAAAGGCATTCGCTAGGCAATTTTCAAGGCACGCTCTCGGGTTCCACTAATAGGTTGACCATAATGATTGGTACCGTCCTGCTGGTGAACGCTGGCATACGTTCCTAGAAGCGGCCTCTGACTGACAGACCGACACTTATACAAACGTTGAATAAACAGTCAGATGTATCGGATATGGCAGACGTGAACTACAGGGTCGGTCCATAAAGTATTGAAAAAAACCATATTAATATTAGTATATAATGGTAGATAGACTAAACATTTTTTTTGTAACCACTTCAATATTCTACTATTTCATTTCTCCAAAAAGCCCTTCAAAAATAAATACAAAGATCATGTTCCGCGACGACCTTGGTCCACAAAACACCACCACGTGTCCCCTACTATGAGTTTTAGTTTATTGAAATAAAACTACTAACGTTATTGGGTCAATGGCAAACCCAAACTGCACATAAAGCTTTTCAAAGTTCCTGGAATAGTTCGCGGGTTAAGAAACAAGCTGAGGGCTGCCAAAAATCGCTAATAAAATAAAGAATGTAATGTAATGCGAGTGACATTTTATTTACAGGGCCCGGCGCGCGCCATATTGCGAAATCATTTTAAAATTCGAACAGCTACCGTGACGAAATACACGTACACCGTCGGGGCGGCCTGATATTATGAGCATTGAATATCACATGAATCATCGACCAGATGATAGCTGTAGATATATAGATATATGGACCCCTAGTAGGAGACTCGGTATTCAGACATGCCGTTAAAAGCTATGTTTATGATAATGTTAAAGAATAATATTTTCATTAAGAATTTTCCAAACACATTTGAAAGAGGATTTTTTTAATGTAAAACATCGAACGTTTTATAAATTTCCGTCTTCGTCTTAGACGTAAAAATTGGAAGTAGTTGTGATTGTTTTAACCTGGCGGTCATATGTCGGCCGGCTTTCCAATTATTCTTGACAAATAGCTTCAAAAGGGCTCGTATGTAATTTTGGTAACAATCCAAAATGTAGCCAACGTAGTAGGTACTTCACAAAATTGGCAGCGGAACTAAGAAATGCTTCGAGAAAACTTGTTAGTAAAACAAATATAACAACATAATTAACGTTCTGATGTTGTATTCGCGAGTACTCTGAATCCATTAGTCTCTATATATCTTTCGTTCAGGGCACTTTTATTTATTATGGTGAGTCGAGGAAGCCGCGTAAATCGCCTTGAATTAATGAGTTCAATCGGGAAAAATGAGAATCAGCGGCAGTATTTGTGAGAGCATTAAAAATAGGAAACCTTTGATATATAGTATAGACTTCTGGTTACTTCGGAGCGCTTTTTCAAAATTAGAATCGGTGTAGGTTGTCTATATCGAACATCGTTACGAATTAAATATTGTGTCTTGGGACAAATTTTCCAAATTCAAATTATCTAAGTACTCCTTTTTTGTTAGGGAAACTGATTTACTTCAGTCACAGTGTATAGAGTAGTATTCTCTCTGCTGTGGTATAGTTACTCAGAAAAAAAAGATTTTATTTAGCCAGTTCTTTTTTCAACTGTACATGAGTTAAACCACTGTCAAGTTCCTCGACGTGTTATCATATGGAATAACATTGAACGTACGATGTGCAATGTTCATGGAACAGTCCCGAATTGATTTGCGATACCACACCGCAGTCAGTGTTGCCATACCCATCGCCGCGAATACTAACTATACTTAGTTAAGTTATGAAATCAATCGCGCCCTGTATGCCGCTAGTTTCGAATGTCATGACATAACGCGAGTCATTGGTGCCATAAACAGTAACAGAAATCGATGGGTTACATAGCGAACGTTTGTATCAATATAAGATAGTAAAGAATAACGGGATTTAATTATTGTTATAACATAAGTCTTAAAAGACGAATGAAAATCGCTTAGGCAACGTAAGGACGCATTGTATTGTCTGTTTTCTATCTACCTTTGTATCTGAATGAAGATATTAAGCTGAGGGATGATATTATGGCCAATGAATTAGAAACGACAAAAAAATAAAATAAAACTCCACTTACTACCACGTCCTGTTCAAATTAAATTTGGAACAATAAAACAAAAGAGAGTCACGCAACATCACAGACAGAGCAATTAGTTTAAACGGCCAGTTCCCCGATTAAAATGCACATATTTAATCCGACGTCACATGGGGCACGAGATATTTCGATGGCACGCGCCTAACGATATGCTTTGTGCTTTAAACCGCTCAAGGATGAATGGGTAGTAATGTAGGGTTGGCAGAGTTCGTTAGAATTAAGACTTGTCTAAGATACGACATATTTTTAACCGACTTTAAAAAGGAGGAGGTGCTCAATTCGGTCGTAATTTTTTTTTTTTTTACTTAACCTTTTTAAATTAATAATTAAGCAAAGACAATGATTGAAACTTACAGATATTTGAGTTGATCTACTTCGCAGTTCCGTAAATCATCTTTTATTACTCCCAAATTGTTAAATTTCATTATTTTTCTATGAAGCCTATTCTTTTTTTTTGTGAACCCTATAGCGTCGTGGCTATCAGCCGGCAGGCTTATTTGCAGGTGTGTCACGACCGGCCACCGCCGCCATGCCGTCATATCCTCCACTGAATTGGCCACCGTAATTAATAAAAGTGTTGCGCGCGCGCAAGGCGACGCTATGTTCGGCTATGGGCGGTGATCTTGACGCATTGTTGACTTACAAACAAGAGTAATTGTTTCGTGGCAAAAAATATTCGCTGAATGGAAGGACTGGATATTATTCGAAGTGATAATGGTATGAAAGTTTGATTGAGACAAGGGTCTAACCTTTCTAGTTTCAGCGTTCATTAAGTCAAATGACCTGAGCAATAGGCGTAGAACAATGATTCAGTTCACTGGAGTCTTGTAAGAAATCTTTCTTACTCGGTAAGATTGCGTCAAAAATACCTCCAAGGTTTAACTGTCAGTTAACCAATAAAAAGCTACTATGTTATAAGATAACTTGTAACAATACGAAAATCACACAATACTTCAAAGGTTACATTATGCACTCGACACAAGCAAATGTCTGACAAGTGTGATCCAGGCGTCCTGTCAGGTGGTCCCTATCACATCTGTCATCTGTTGCCCATTATGAGCATAGACGTGCGACCTCAGCCGCCTCGCGGCGAGGCCGCGCGCCTCCTCCGCCTTTCCTTTTGTACAAGATGAATATAATAAATCATTGGTTATCGATGGGTTCAAGGCGCTCCGTGTTAAATCTTGGCGAGCGTCGATTGTTCTTTCTTGTTTTTTTAATCAATAGGAAGTTAATTGTTTCAGCAAGGGCTCTCAGGCTTTTGGCATCGTGTACGTGTCGTCGTCACGACTTAAAAAAATATAAATGTCGAGACGTTACACGATTTATGGGTAGAATTAATATTAAAAAAACAACATATAGTCATAGATTACAATCGAGAAACACTTGTCTGTATAATTTAATTCCATTGCTATTGCTTTCATATTAAAAAAAACCTATTAGCTATGGTCAAAAAAGTTAATTGTACCCGATGAAATCGTAGATTGCATTGAAGTAATTTATGATTCGTCGCGTTGATTTATAAATCTATGGGTTTTATTTTTGTTTGTTCAATCCGAGTATATTAGGCAGGAAATATGGCTAGCTTTTTATCAAATAATACATGAACTACGAACTAGTATGAGAGTACGTTGAGAATAAAACATGAAGAATGGGGCAGGTATGTTCATAGACGTCCTCGGGGACAAAAAGGCAATTAGTATGCTCTTACAATAATTACTTTCACTCATTCATAAGTAGTTATTTGTCTACTCGATTGGCACAGTTGGTAGTGACCCTGCTTTCTGTGCTGAGGGTTCCGGGTTCGGATATCGGTACGGGCAAACTTTATGTAATAAGCGCGAATGTTTGTATCTACATGTATATATTATACTGCGTTCGCCTCCTGTCCATTGTACGGTACCCATAATTAATGCGTTGCTTTGTTTGGGACCGTATAGTTGTAGTTTTCGTATGGCGATATTATTATTATTATATATGCATATTTGTGTTTTAATTACGTGGGAAATAATGAAGGTTTACTCTCTAATAATAATTAGCTATCGAGATGTGAGCCCATCTTTGGCATTATGCCAGCTATGGGTCAGTAACCAAGATTATCAGGACGTATTGCGGTCAATGACCCGACCCCAAACTTTCCGAGACCCTCGACGTGAACTGCCCAAAAATCCTATACAAACATTTACAACAGATACTTATAATACTGTCGCCGCTTTTGAGATATTTTAGTTAAATGTTTTCAACATTTCTCGTCTCGTATAATGTTGGTAAACATTGATAGAACAAAGGCTGGAACCGAAATGGCAATTTCTTGTTTATTCCGGACATGGACCCACGGTGTAGGCGACGTCTTTAATAATATTCAGACGCTAAACAGGCCTTTTTGAGACGATAAATTTGAGGATGACCGTGCAAATTAATTATACTGTGGAAGCCTGAAAGAATGATTGTCGGATGCTACTGAGGGCGGGAAGCGGGAGCGAATTTCAATAGATTAAAAAACATTGACCTGGCTGAATCTTTGCCCTCTAGTTTAAGGACCGCGAAGTCCAGTAGATTTAGCGTAACCCGCTCTGTCAACTGTCGACGGCTTGATTATCATACGGGCAATCCCGATATAGCTTTTTCTTAATTTACCACGGTGTGTGTATTAATGGGACGCCCAGGCTATATCGCCCTCAATAATAATGATCGAAACTTTAATAAAGTAGAAGCAGAATTTACTAGGCTCTCAGTGAAGCCGCACCTTATATTCCTACCAAAATATATACATTCTAAATAAATTGCGGATAGGTCGGTGAACTCCGATGAAAAGCATCCTCTGTAATATTTGTGAGGATAAAAGGAAGTATTCAGTTGTGTTACATAGAGTACATAACAAGAAGGACGTTTTCCTCAATCTTTATTGGATCTTATTGTAAGTGTCGATAAAAAAAAAATGAGGGAAATAGAGAAGCTCTTTTCATGCATCAGTTCATTGAGATTAAATAAATAAATATCGCCAGACAAACACACCTGTATGGTTCCAAAATGAGTAATACTAGTATTATGGATACCGTATGGACTGTTGGCGATCCTTGCAACAGCCAACTCAGAAAAAATATTAACGAAATTAGCCCAGTCGGGTATCGAAACCACCGGTGCAGGCCGCCGCAAAAGAGGGCTCCAAGCCTACATACACAAATCACTCACAATAAATCTTTTATTTACTATATTTTATACCTATATGATGCACCAATCATTATAAAGCAATCGTTGGCATGGTATTTCTCCTTGCTTAATGTTATGCCTTCGGTAAACATTAGGGTCGCAACACACGAGTTTGCGTCAGCGTCAACTGGGCCGTGATAATCAAGGGGGGGGGGGGGGGGGGGGAGGTTGTGTAATGGATTTAAGTATACCATGTATCAGAGTCGCCATGAAAATTAACTTTACAATTAGCTTTGAGCAAAATGTGTTTCCTTATGTAGTTAATTTATGTATATTTAATACTATGGGTATTTCATCCGGCATACTTATCATATAATTTTATCGCAATTAACAACGAAGATAAGTATATTATGTTGTCGCTGTCTACAGGCAAACTCGCGGTGCATGCGCTAGTGCGATTGCGTGGCGCCCAAACAAAGGTGGATGATGATACACCGTGGGGTACCGGTAGGAGTCAGACATAGCCCGCTTCGGGGGCTCTCGACTTATTCGCCACGTTATAACAACGCCACGTTCAATAAAAAAAAATGCTGCCATAATTAGCACACTCACCACCAAAATAACCATTAGCAAAACAAGAAGCGCGCGCTTACCACTTTTACATAACTAGCGATATTTACGGAACAATTTAACGTTAGGTGTGAGACTACACACTATTACAGTACGCACCGTGCGTAATAGAGAGAGTATGCAGGTAGAACCGCGACTTATAGATATCGCTAACGAATGCTAGCTTGTGAATTTAATCCATATTGTGTGACAAACCAGCAACCATTGGTGTAATTGAAAGGTTATCGCAAGCTTTGAATAATGTCGATAATGAACTTTTAATATCAACTAAATACTTTACAATTTTATACCATTAGTAATTGTAATAATAGCATCGCCAGATGAACACACAAACTATACGGTCACACACTAAGCAACGCTTGTATTATAGGTACCGTACAATAACTCGGCGGGGAAATAGATAGATATTAAACATTCATGACTTGGGTACAAACCTACCAGGATCCCTACCAGAATTCGAGCCCGGGACCCTCGACACAGAAAGCAGGGTCTGCACTACCAACTGCACTAATCAGGTGGTCAGGTCTAATCGACACTTTAAATCTTATTTTACGATGATGCTATGACGTAAGCATTGTGTAGCGGGCACTGACTACTGGCTAGTAGTCAGTGCTTACGTCATGCAACAATAAAGCGGGCAACATAGGAATTGGAGTAAACTCCGTGCTGCGAGTATCGTTTCGTGTGAAGATATACTACTAGCGGTATCCATGCGGTATGTACTATGTAGGCAAAACCGCAAGCGTTAGAAATCGCGGACGTGCGGATTGAATGTATGGTCGCGTGTAACCTGGCCGGCTTTGAGGTTAACTATATTGCTGTGTATCAGGCACATAGACAGTGAGACATGGCCGTAAATACAAGAGTATGGTTCGGTTGCAAATTAAAAAAAATAAAAACATAAAAATCAGTACCACGCTTATGCTCGGCATTGGGCTGCTCTAAGAACCTCTTTGGTCTAATCGAGCGATGAGACACCTTCACCATTGTCTTATCTTGTTATGTTGTATTTGTTTTTGTTCTTATTCAGTTCTGTTCTATTTTTGAGTTTGTATTGTTTTCTTTTTAAATTCATGTTACGTTCGAATAATAATTTGATTTTGATCATCACATTATAGACGCTTATATGAATATTAAAAAAGGCCACAAGTTTTAGAAAAAAAATTAAATTGATAACAAAGTTTCACTTTCAGCATTATTGTTTTGTCATTACACACAATAGAAAATTAGCTTTAAAAAAAAACAAATGAAACAAAATCAATTAAGAAAAACATGGGACCCCATCAATCATTCAACCATTGTACGCGTTACTTTCTTTCAATTTCTAAGGATCTGTATTTTTTTTAATGCCACTAGAAGTCGGACAACACCTTGGGCAATGGGATTGGCAAGATTAATGGGCCCCATAAATCGATGCTTTGCAAAACGACGCGTTGGTATGCGTGGGTGAAATTAATTTAGACAAACATGTACTTAGATGGTGAAAATAGTTCGCTTTCTTTTGAGATTTTTTGAAAGTAAATAATTTATGGTGATTGGCTTACAGTTAGCGGTGGTACAAAAATATGAATTTCTTTTTAATAAGCCAGTGCCAGGTTAAATAATTGATTTTGTATTTAAACTATCGTACATGCTGTAATTTCTCTATTTAAATTATAAGCCACAGCGTATTATTACATTCTCATCTACAAAACGTATTTTTTGTGAATAAAGAATAATAATAGCTTTTATTCATAGATAGATACTTTACCTTAAATTTATCATATATCTTCATCAGAATATAAAGCCACAAAGCCGCTTTGAAATTAGGCCATTACCATAAATGTTCCACTCGGCTGAGGGTCAATACTGATAAGGGTCACAAGGGGACACCTGGACAATGCACCCTTGGAACGAAATTAATGCTTCAAACATATTGGGCTATATAATGTAAATGTAAATTATAAATTCGTTTTGGTTTAGTACTAACTCGCAAGTAAGCCTTTGACAATGGAAAACACACGTCGAAGTCATTGGGACAATATTGTCTCATTACTTTGTTTTTTTTTTCGAAGAAAACATTTATGTTTAAGAATTTGTTTAAGGTACATACTTTAACTTTAACTTTTTAAAAGTCTGAGGTTTTCTACAGTAAGTACCTAGTTATGAGATTTTTTTTAAGTTTATCAGGCCAGGTGCAATAAGCCATGCTTTACCATAGATATTATTTTTTATTTTCGAAACCAGATCCTCTTATCGTAGAGCAAACTGGACGTATAAATATCAGCACGGCATTCTATGTTTGCATTGATTTATGTAAACTCGAGATTACTGGACGACATTATCTGTTGCATCCATCTGCAACTGCAGTTATATTCTATTTTCATTGCTATTTAAATATATAATTTTGTTCGATGTTAATATATTTATACACATAATTAATTAAATTATAACTTTGGATTGTATATTTTAGAACAATAAATGTTAATTTTACTTGTCTTAAAAAGCCTCCCCAATAAAATAAACTTCAATATCATTAGCATTTAGAACATGATTATTTAGGGCAGGTATCTACTGTTTTGTTGTCATTGATAGATCAATAATTATTTTAGAGAAACATGTGATTTTAACCTCAGTTACATTTAAAAAAAAGTTATAATCTATCATTCATAAAGCTCTCCCATTTTTTCAATCACAATATTCCGAAACTAAGTAGGTAACCATTGTTTTATAGCAAACCAGGAACGTTCAAACAAGAAATTAGAAAAAGATAAATTCTGATGTTTGCCCAGGGAAAATCGGACTCGCAACCGGTAGGTATAGTGCCGAGCGGCCTACGCTCAAACCACCAAGCTATCGTTCGACTACGGAAACTAACAGAACGTGGCCCACCGCCCGTTAAAATGATGCGCACGGAATTAACTAATTACACGGTCGTGTAAAACATTAATACATTTTGAACCTTGACATGTTAGTGCTAGAGTTGCGTGGGTGAACATCTTATTTATAACACGCATTGGTTATAATTTACTAGTTTGAAGTGGTTTAAAAATAGCGGTAGCATTGTCGCTATGTGCCGGCGTGTATTCGAAGATGTTACGCAGAGTTACGTCCGAGATAATGAACTGTTACCAAACGGCGGCGGAAGAGTGTAACAAAGGTTATTGTTTGCGTATGTTTCGAACTTGGCGTGTGGGTACTGTCGCGCACTCAAATTCACGGGGAATTAATATCTATCAAACCACCAGCAATCAAAAAGTGATCACTGCTAAATTAATTATTTGTGAGGAGCGTTAATGGCTTCAGGGCCTAGGCTTAACGTGCGATTGTCCAGGAGTTATTTCATTTCTACAATCATTACTTAAGATCTTCGCGATCTGTTAAGCCTTACCATTAAAGTATAGTGCTTAAGCAATCTAAATTGTGGATTCTGTCTTCTGAGATTTAATTAATAATATGAACCTTAACCTTTTTGCTGTAAAGGTGGTAACAATTATAAATGTCATAATCATCCCCTATTCTTGTTTACCTTAAGGGCACTAACTTCCAATATCCATTTAAAATCCAATTGTAGTGTCATACAGTCAACATTAAAATTTCCAGAGACATAGGTTGGCGCATATGTCCTTTTGGCCAGTACAATAATAGATGCGATAATGACGTTATAGATTTCGCAGAGTTACGCAAAGACACCTGACGGTCGCGGGCGCAAAACCTGTTCGCTGCGCCCGCGCACGGGACCAGTTCAGCCTCGGGGCAAAGTCCCGTAGAGCCGTGGACCCGGTCAGTCGTATGAACGCGGGAGCGTTACCCTCCAGGTATCCACCTGGTTTATTTATATTGCTACTGGATATACCGCAAAAGGCCGGTAGCACTTTCATTGTCTATAGTTCATCATACATTTTCTATAACTATTCATTACTGACTGCGCCCCGCGGTGTTACCCGCGATTAAAAAGTATATCCTTTTTACCGGGATAAAAAGTGGCCTATGTGCTATTCTACACTTTAATCTATCTCTGTGCTAAATTTCATCCAGATCCGTTCAGCCGTTATGGCGTGATCGAGTAACAAACATCCATCGATCCAAACTTTCACATTTATAATATTAGTAGTTTATAATATTAGTAGGATTGATCGAATAAAGCTTTGTTATGTTGCACTACACTAATGTTAATCGTGATTTCGACTATGCTAACTAAAAAAAGTATAGAAAACTCACCCAGCGCATCACTATTTTTTGAGCTTCACACACAAATGTATTAATAAGATAGCGCATTGAAACTTATCGTAAAAGCTCGCTCACTTTTGATGTTCACTTGTCCACAACACTAGCGGTTATGTCAGATGCAAAATATAAACAGTCTTTACGAGATACAAAGTCTTTAAGACGATCGTTAATAATCGTTTATTTACGGCGTAATCGTTATTCGGTACCGAATAATTGTAAAGCAAATAACGAAAAGCGGTCATTTTTTTATTAACGCCAGCTAATGAGTTTGTTTTAACATGGATCATTAATTAGTTACTAGCAACGGTATTTGCTAATAGGCTATTTAATGATCGAAGCCATTGTAACATAATGAATCTTACTTTATACTAAATGTTCGATGAAGTCTAGTTTGTATTATACATACGAACGTTCGTATTGTCCTTTTTTATTTATTTACTAAAGCTTACTAGTTACAGGGAGCTTTAATGAAAGGAATCCGTGTTAGGTTCACTACTCTTCCTTTCGCACTCCTGTATCTCAGGCACAATCTTTTTTACGTACCGTGTCGGTAACGTCAGGTCTTCCATCCCTCTCCCACCACAGATTTCATAAATGAATATGACAGTGACAGTATGTTACGATTTCATTAGACGATTCTGCTCACCCTACTTACTTGCCGAGCAAAAACGGATTGACAAAAAATGACACTAAAGTATATTTGTTTTACTTAATAAGCCGACGTCGTGATATTATTAAATAAATATATAACGAAACGTTCAGGGTTCTCATAAAATCGCCTAACCTACTTCGTGGCATTTGACGACCTCATAACGCGAAGGCGGGACGTACTAAACATTGTCTAAGTTATTGTTATTAAAATACTTTATGACTCTGACCATGGAAGCGGCCACATAGGTAACTAGATGTTACTAACTACTATGCGAGCTGAATTAATAATACAGATATAAATATGACACGAATGTAAATGTTTTTATATACGGGTTAGTATAATTATATCGCCATAGGAACACACCAACTAGACGGTCCCACACTAAGCGATGCTTGTATTATGGGTACCGTACCAATGGACTGGAGGCGAACCCAGTATATATTACTTATATAGATATTAAACATCCATGACTTGAGTACACACGTTCGTGATTATCACGTAAAGTATATCCCTACCAGGATTCGAACCCGTGACCCTCGGCACGGAAAGCGGGGTCACTACCAACTGCGCTAATCAGGCCGTCTAAGTCTAATAACGAAGAAATTATTTCGAAAATGGGTGCATGATCAAATGGTAAATTACGCCCAAAACGCCTAAAAGTTAGTCATAAACAATTTCGTAACTTTCTTTTAGCCTCGTTCCGTTTTAAGCACCACATTGTATGTACCCTCATTGGAAATGGCTCGTCCAGTGGCCCACCAGGGCCCCAAGTCTGCTAACCAACCGCATAGTAAATGTCACTTTTGACAGATATTGTATGGGATATCCGTCAAAAGTGACAGTTACGATGCGGTTGCTGTTCGATTATGAATCGATTGTGTTAGCAGACTTGGGGCCCTGTGTCCGTCACGTGACGATCACGCGAGCGACACGACGCTCCCTCATTTTCGATTAGAGCCTTGCGAGGCTTCGCTATACGAACTGCCTGTACGTGTAGTCACGTCCTAAACACGCACTATTTGCGTGACCGATTTGTTTTAGTAAATCTGACCTTGTTCCATGAGGGGCGCGTGTCTGGTGCTACATGAGGGATGATCGAGCTTAGCTTAATTAAGCGTTTCAAGCACTGATCATAGAGGCAGTATATTCCATGGCAGTGATCGAATATTTGCTGGCCCATTGAAAATTTCATAACAAAATCGTAATATTAACTTTAAGTATGATGTACCTACTTATTGTTCAAAGTTTTAAGAAACATAAATGGTAACTTGCTGACTGGCTGAAATCATACTTTCATAATATGAGCTTACAGCAATGCACCCCACCATACATCTTTTAGAAATACAAGCGAGACTGTATTAATTTTATCATCATTTATTTTTAGGTTAGGTTAGGTTAAGTTATGTTATCATATTCCATACAAAACTCTTTTAACTATTCCGTTTAAAAGCTCAATATTAACGGTTAACGGTATTTACATAATTTCTATATTGTATGCATGTCGTAATCTCCCGTCTGTTACACGCAACGGATAAACAATGCACACGCTACGTTATGTAATGCAGTAAGTGTACATTTTACATTTAAAATCGAGATAATTGATGCTATTCATGGAGTCGATTAAATAATCGATAAAATATTCGAACACATTATCTGTGTAGGTACTATATATGTTATGTAGAATGTGGAGAATACACACCCCACAGTTACTGTTGACCACAGAGAACTTTAAAAGTTTTTTTGTCTATGTTTATTGTCAACGTTCTCAATCTTATCTCGAAGACATTTTTGACTGACTAATCTTTTGTTTCGAAGTAACATTGGTACATTTTTGGTATGCGTTTCTGATGGTTTAATACCGCCAAACGAGGATAATTATTATACGAGCTATATTGAATATAAGACACCATACATTCAATACATCACGCCCGTAATAGCCGGACAGGTAGGCATGTATTTATTATTCCCAATGTACCAGGGGTCGAACCATTTGCTATTATACCGGGCACTCTCCCCAGGTGAACGGCAATATAAGGAATCTCCTCACAAGTAATTTCCTTTATAAAATTATATCGTCCTGCACTTTACACGATAAACAAAGAAACCACTAGACATATAATCGTAATAGTTAATAGTTGTTATAAATGTAATAACATCAAATCGCAACACTACCAAGTGGGTATACCCACACATACATATAATTCGAGAGTGTATATGTATGCGTGTTGATTGATGAAAAGTGATTATATACGTGTGTAGATTATAAACTAAGAGCTATCGTCATAATATGAACTTCAGGCAGTTACAGCGGGAGGTCATTGGCTTCATCAGTCTCATATGAGATTTTAAGGGATTTAATTGGAGAACGACCTGTAAATACATTATTCAATGCCTACCCTCCTTAATTTAAATATAATTTTTAGTTTCTTTTTATTCAAAGCATCATACTTAGGTACGTTTCAAAGTAATATCGAGAAATGAGACGCGTACAAGTTAACGGATTCTCTAAATAGATAATATATCAAAAGGGTAATAGGTAAGTTCATAGACTAATCGATGTGTAATAAAGCCCCCAGCGACTTATCAATGTTCTCTTACCCATGAACCAGTGGAGCCCCAGCGCTTCAATCTCTTCCCGAAAATGTTTTGACACTGCGACAAGCAAGATACCGAAGCGGCCGGTTGTATCTTGTTTATCAAACTGTCACCCTTGTCCAATGTCATTTTACACTGTCACTTTTAGTCAATAACAATAAATAAAAATAAAAATTGGGACGAATTCGCAATGTCACTTCGCAAATGTTGTAATATTGCTATTGTTTTGTACGCTCGTTGAATAACAAATCCACGTTTCTACGGCGCAGTCTACGCCACAATTCGCGATGTGCAAGTACTCGCTAGTATCGTAGCCAAACGCGTGCGTCCACGACGCAGGTCTTGGCCCGAATGCCGGCTGCCGCGTTTTCCTTCGCTCGGGAAAGCCGCCCCGCCCGCCCTGGCCGCCCAAACCAATTCCAATTAGATTTTTTCGCTAGAATCCTATTAATGTAGTCTGATTTTGAGTGATAATATGTTACTGTGTTTTCTGTGGACGAAATATCTAAAAATTGCAAGTTTCTAGTAAGTGACATGTTTAATTTTATATAGGTCGTTACGATACATTAAGTTGAATTTCTAGTTTCTTAAAAATACGTGTTGAGATACTTATATTGATAGGTGTTTCATTTCTTTGAAGGACAAAGATATCTTTCACGAGAATTCCCGTTAGGTAGAGGGGGTGGGGTGGGAGGAACAGGGTCCGAGTGGAAGATTTCCCATGGCAGTGCAATCTTACAGATTCTGAGCGCACTTTAGATACAATTTACTCTTCACTCATTCTTATTCAATTGTAATTTTAAATGTGCTTTTCTTGGCCACAAAACATTTGTTTGTTCAGCCCGGATAGAGCGCAGTACGTTCTCTGTTATAGGCTCGTTCACACATAGCAAACAAACGGTATGACATTACGTACTATATGAAATTGTAAATTATTTCAGAAAATGTAATGACTGATCCTCCTATCAGTTTACAAGATGACGATATCATGTACCGTGTGCAGTTAAACGTTGCATGTACTACGAAATATGTAACATATTAAATTCCCCTCACATTGACGGGGAGTTTTCCCTAATGGGTGCACTGTAGTGAACCATGCCTACCTTCAGGGATAAACACCATAACACCGTTTGCGTGAACTAGTTAAACATGGTTTAAGTTATCTAACACCACGGACAAGGTCTCGGAACGCGCCCCCTCGTCGGAAATAGCGTCCACCAGGTGTCCACCCATAATGAACCGACGTCATACATTTTCGACAATAGCTGTACAAGTAGCCTCTATATGACTATAGATGAGCGTAGTAGCTTCTATATAACTATAGAGAAGCATATTTTAGAATATAAGATTGTTAAGGTTTAGAAAATAGTGTAAATACTTTAGGAGTTCAATCGCCAGGTTAGACCACTTCTACTCAATGATTGTTAATGCTGTGAGCCAATATGTTCAGTATTAAAAACAAACACTATTAATACATGTTTTTATATAAATAATCTTGTTCCCTGTGACCTACCTGTTAACTTCATAATGTAATTTGTCCATGTTAATGTTTGAATAAGGTTGAAATATATTAGAAGAAACAGCTTCAAATTAAGTACGTTGTTTTAGTGCTCTTATTGTAGTTTTATTTAATTACGATGATATACAAACCATTTGGTTTGTACACAAACCATTTAAAAAGCAGTGATAGCCAAGTTGGTAGAACGCTTGCCTCGGTAACGAGGATTGCAGGTTCAAACCCCGGCTCGCAACTCTGGGATTTTTCAAGTGCGAATCTCATTTTCAACCATGATTATCACTTGCTAAAAAACGGTGAAGGAAAACAACGTGAGGAAACCTGCATGTCTGAGAGAACCCCTCTAAAGATGTGTGAAGTCCGCCAATCCGCACTGGGCCAGCGTGGTGGACTATGGCCTAATCCCCCTCCCATTGAGGGGAGGCCCGTGCCCAGCAGTGGGACATTAAAAAAAGGGCTGGAATTATTATATTATATTATTACAAACCATTTTGGTATCACAAAATCAATAAATATTGCATAATAAGATCATTAACAAATTCCACGCGGAATGGACAAAAATATCTATTAAAAGTATAAAATGTCGCTGTTATTTACGATGCGTTCACATTATGTGAATGTGTCCACTTCCCGCGTTATATGACATTTTAGTGATTTACAAGTGATGTTTATAGCTGCGACATCCACGAGCTTCTGTTGCGGTTAGTAAAATAATAAAACCACATAAGTTGTGATCTAAATGAACTTTGCGCGTAATTTTATGATGTTTTTATTATATACTCGTACTATAATATCTGTGCATAAAATCTGGACACCTTTGTGGAACCACGGCAGAGGCCCAATTAATTACCGCGGGACTCCGGGCCCCGAATGCTAATTAAAACTATCTGCTCGAACGGAAGCCTTCGTAACCCGCCACGGTGGGTGAAGACCTTCAGAGGCGATGTTCACTTACAAAATGTTTGCTTGTGAATTACCATCATTATAGTTTATAACACTAATATAGCTTTATCGTTAATGTATCTCCGTCTAATGATTGTTATCTTTAAGTAATTACGAAACGTTTTTACTCAAGCCGTAGTAAGAACATCACCATCCTGTTAGATTAAGTTAATATGGATCAATATATTAGTTAACCTCTCACTATAAAAAGTGCGTTTGTTGAATCTTCTTCGGGATTTTTCGCCACCTAATTCTTGTTAAACAGGTTCCATTTGTAGGTAAGTATATTGTCTCCAGTATTTATTCGCGTTCACCACATAATCACGGTAATATAAATAATAGTCACACCATCAAAACGACAGTAAATATAACGACATCTCTGAGAAACTTCGAAGGGTAAAACAACAAACGAACCCTATAAAAGAATAACGAAGCGAATCATAATTAATGACAGAACAGCCTTGTACCATTTCGAAATTACCACAGACACCACGATAGATTTATAACAGTTATAATTAGTGTGAAATCGTTACTGATAACTGTTACTTTTTGCGTAAATCACAGTGTAGTAACGACAAAATAAATCTGTTTAACGGTTGCAATTTCATCAGTGCTCTTGAATTTGGAACGCGTGAAAAAAAAGGAAGTATAAGTAAATAAGAGTGATTTAGCGGCCAGTAACCGAACGCTTTTTGGGGGTAATTATGAAACAAAAATAATTCCACAAGGCGTAACAATCCGGTTGTTGTTCGTGATGAATTTTGTGGTAATCGACTCTTGATATTTGCAATATTTTAATACTTGATAGTTACCTACAAAAATGTAATGTTCTCAAGTTCAAGAACACAAAAAAATATTTGGTGTTGTACCAGGTACCTTTTTTTTTCAGTCCCATGTATTTTTTGTACATGGTGGCAGTCTAAATAGTCATCTACACGCTGGCAAATGCACCAGCCTCCTTTATTCGTGTATTAAGCCACCGTGTAGAGGACTCCTAACCCAGATTACCGACCCCTCAAAGCTTGAACATGCTTTCGAAGGACGCGACCTCAATGCTCAGCGTGCCGGCCTCAAGTTGTCAAGACGACTCCGGATGATAGATTCGCCGCGGGCCCACTGAATGCAGCGTGGGCCTAATCCTGTCTAGATTGAGAGCCCACGACACGTAGGAGGTAATACTTGAACCCATTCATCTTATAACACGCCTGTTGTTACTCTATTGTAGTTTGTAAAACACTATGAATGACAATTAAACATAAGTACTTTATAAAAAAAAAAACGTTGTGACAAGTTGAACGGTGAAGTTGTCAATTTGGTTTTATCGTCTAAAAAATATATTTCTTTGATATATATTGTGTAATTCCAGTGGGATATTAACCATTGTGTGTTTATAAACGTGCACGAATGAAGGAAATTAAAAAAATACCACAAAGCATATCTTTTAGAGTTCTCCCAAGACTTTCGTTAAAATTTCAGCTTCACTGATAGGGGTAGGCGATTCATTTCATAATCATCATTGTCACCAATATTATTATTACCATCAGGGGTACTTATATTATTTAAAATAACCAAGAAATATTTTACTTGACACTGGTAAAATGGCACTATTTTGTAGCCGATTGCGAACTTAAAAAAAGAAAAATACAATAGAATGGTCCAAACAAAACAATGCCAACGCTTGAATTAAGGGTACCACGATTAAAATAAGAATGTCGTGGTTCCTTGGTTGTATTATTACACAGATAATAAATTTGAAATTGTGTTCTAATTTTATATTATAAGTTTTATCTATTTCGGAACAAAGGCGTTAAAACCGAAATGAAGTTATGTGCATCTTCGCCTTGATCCGGTTAACGGTTGGTAAACTACGAGTATTTTATTATTCTATACTCGCGTAGGTTCACCATTATAGCTAAAAACCAAAGATATACATTATTAATAATTTAGTGATTTAATAATATATTAATAATACACCAATACTTTATAAAACCGGTATTTTCTTTCTGGTGTAACCAATAATGTATTTATAAAAAAAAAATATTCAGGACATGTTGAAAGGATTTCCAAAGATATTCAGATATAATGGTGAACCTTCTCAGGGTGCATACCAACTCAAATGTATTAGTGCTATTAGTGTTGCATGCCAATTGCCAAGTAGTAACAAATATTATGCACGAGTTTCGCGGAACGATAATCTCTATTTTGGTGGAATTTCATAATTACCAACTATAAAAACAATGACGTTCATGACCAGAGAATAATTGGGTAACATTAAACATCGTTTTTCCTACCTAGTAGTTAATCCAGGGGAATATAAAAGTAGGTAAAGATCCTTGCAACTACTTAGATACCTACCGTACAATCAACCAAGACCAGAGAAAAACAAAACTACAGAACAAGACTTTCCGAATAGTAATTCCATTTTTAAAATTATTATTTGTGTCTAAAGTAACGTAAAGTTGTATGAAACCATAAAAAATACAACATTAAATACTTTTTTTCAATTGGCTCGGCTACTAAACCTGGCCGCAAAGAAAAAATAAAGCGCATCTAATGCCGGAGCTTGATATTTTGCAATGCGTTCTTGAAATACCACTATACGACCAAAATGTCTTACACAACGGGGGACATAAAGACGATAATCATGTCCCGACCTTGAACTAGTTTGACGTTTTATAACATATGTATATTATATAACTTATTCCAAACGAGCAAAGCAGGACTGGTAAAAATAAATTATATTACCTATATGGAAAAGATTTAGACGAGTATGACTGAAAAGCATTCTAAATTTGAATTTGATAGCATGAGCAGTTGCTGAGATAATCAGGTGTGACCACAATGACAATTCTTACCATTTTAGTACGGAACCATAAAGAATACAATGTAAATAGGCGTAATATTTCCAAATTTAGAACTTCAACACTTTTAAGGCTACAACTATCACAGTGTATCACATTTAATTTCACAAACTAAGCTCATCATCAAAGGGCGTATCTACTTCTATACAAATAAGCTCAAAAACCGTAATTACGCTCAACAAGCCAGGCCAAAAACCGACAAACCGTAATTCTTGATTAATATACGGTTTCTGTGGGGCAAGTATAAATAACCGTTTAGGACGTACAACCGAAACTTAAGCTTTGTGTTATTTTTAACATTTGATCAATTTTGAACGGCTATATTTTAAGGAACGAATGGTGTATGCTTTCGGATGGGTAGATAGTTTTATTTAGAAAACAAAGGAGTTTTAGTTCATTTTGGTATCTCTATTAACATTTTGTCTAAAACTGATTTAAGGAAAATTCGAATGAAAACAATCGAAGCTTATTTTTTTTCGAGCGGTGTTCACCATGTCGACGGCTAGGTAGGTATGCCTGCACGTCAAGTGCGAGCTAACTATATACTTTATAGTCTACCGTATTTAGACACATCGTATGGAGAATTGAACAGCGCCTCTAGCTGACGGTATTTAACTTTCAATTCTCCATGCAAAATGTCTAAATACGGTAGACTATAAAGAATACGGTTAGTTTACGAATAATCTCGCACTTGACGTACCGTTATGAAATATCATTCTCGTTTTGATCTCGTTTTGATTCGTTTGCTAGCTCTATGGTATTCAAGTTCAATTTGCCCACTACCTGATTCGTGTAAATCGGGCGAATCGCTTCATAAATTCGTTTCAAAAAAACTTAAATGGGCTCCCCATTTAAGTTTTTTTTTTGTAGCCATGTTGGAATCTTATCAATTCTGTAACAGTGTAGTGCGATGAGACTGGGTATACCGATATTTTCAAAGTAAATCTGTTATTTATAACATGATCACTCTGAGAAATCTTCAAACGGCTATCGTGTGAAAAATATTATTGAATTACGTGCGGGTGGTTAGTAAGCCAGTGAAATAAGTGAATTTATACAAACAATTTGTGGAAACGGAATAATCGAAGTAACGTCATATTTGTTGTGTGGCTGCCTAAATAGGCATCTAATCTAAACAATTGAGTTTTAAAAATAAATGTGTGTAAGCAACCGTGAATCTTCTTTGTATTGAATCTGGACAAATAAAAATATCCCGCTTTTAATAACGCGTAGATTTCCACGTAGGCAACACTTGAACGATATTTAAAATGCAACGAGGCGAAAGCCTTTAAAATTTAAAAATAGAATTTCACCAGAGCCGCTTCACACGATCCCGCGCGCCTCTAGTAAAAACTAAAAATACTTTCCCGTAAACTTTTACCAGCCAGTAATTACTGCAAGGCCGCATGATCAAACGATAATTTAAGCGCCTGACGTCGACTCGTTTTAAAAATAGAACCACTCTATTTGCAACCATAATGCAATAATATGTCTACCTAGCATGTGCTCACAATATGTAGTCTATTGTCTGGAATAAGAGTGCAAAATGGCACGTTGCGTTGTTTGCGAGTGACGTTGCAGGTAACATGATTAGTCGTACGCGTCGGTAATGTTATTGGACGCGTGTACGCGTAGTGGATTGTCTTATTACTGTAATTAACTATCAGACAGGAAGGTGGGGAATGACGTCACAATGATATCGATCGTCACAATCCATACAGTGTTGCCAAAATAGCGATTTGACCCTGCTGTTCGGAAATTGGCTAGACAAAAGACATATAATATAATGATTGTATATACATATAAGACTGTATTCTTTTAACTTTTACGGGTGAACGTATCATTATTTTTTTATGTTATAATTATTTTTTTAAGCATCTACAATGTTATACTGTTAGTTTTAATAAAGTAAAATAAGACTCGACACATCGGTTCTCTCGATTCATAAATCGAGATGTCTGACAGCGAGGACTTCCGCTATTTTCATGACCGTTTGTTTCTTATGTAAGTAATAAAATGCTAGCTTACTTACATATATAACAATATAATATTGCAATGATGATTCCAAATATCCGTGACTGTGACATACCTGTAACAAACATAAAAACAACATTAGTTTAAAAAGTTTGAAATTAGCATAAAGTGTTATATAATTTTATACAAATATTTTAACAATTCTATATGGAGTGAATAGTAAAATATTATTGTAGAAGACTGGTCGTGGTTCAACGATCTATATTTGATAATACGGTGTAGGTATTTATGTATATACACAATTTTGTGATTTATTTCTTTATTGTAAATTGTTAAGTCGCGTCCACTTACGGCTTCCGAACTGTCTTAAGAAAGCGAATATCCGTTCACGCAGTGAAACCACAGCTTTAGGTTTACTTTTTTAGGGTGCAGATACACTAAACGAAACAACAAAATATTAAAGCAACAGTGTAGTTATAAAACCAATATCAAAAACCATAATATAAGGCAATAAGCTATTTCTTTTAGGACCACGACATAAAATCTACCTATGTATTTAAAAATAATTATACGATGTAGGTACTTTATTGATAGATTATGTGAGAAAGGGACAGCAATAAAGCTTGGATCGCCTTCGTCTTGGGTTAAGTAAGAAGGTTCCTAATAGAATATCCTTCATAAGTAACTACGTCATATTCCACCATTATCCGTAATGTACACCATTGTGACCTTCTAAATCTAATCAGGCTTGACATTTCGCACCTCCCCACCACCCCCCACGGTCTCCCGAAGGTATATCACACATTTAAAAGTATATTATAGTAACATCTTATCATTAATGAAATTATGATTTTAACAAAGTTGGATGATAATGTACTTAAGGTGGAAGCGATCAATCTCGTTTCCATCGATATTTCATCATACCAATTCTCGATACATACACAGTTTTTTAGTTGTACAAGCATTGCTATCAATTCTCTATGAATAATTGAGCTCGCAAAATGAAATATCAGGCAAAATTTTACAGCAATAACATTATAGAATGATATTTAAAATTGATACATATTACGCTTTTAAAAGAATTAAATCAATCTAATTACATAATGCGCCTTAATAGTAAGCGTGTTGGATAGCGGACCATATAGTGAACATTTAATTCCAGAAGAAAAATGGCTACTTAGCTCCGGTTTTAAATTGTTGTGAAAAAAATTGGTATTCACCTTGTTTTACTACAAAAGCTAGGCTAACACGTTAACTCATTAGAAAACCGACAAAGAGCTCCCAACAATTGTGAAAAAAAAAAGTTTATGATTCATCCGATTTGCGTTTTAAAATTAAACCACTAATCACAGCAGCATCTTATCAACTCTTACCCCATCCCTACACTCCCGAGCGATACACAAAATAGCCCACTACATACACAGCCCAAAAAAATCGCATATCAATCAGCGACCAGAGGCGACGGTCGCGCCCCACTTCCGCCCACGCTTCTCCGTAGCTAACAAGACATCTCTGATCTGATCTAACAACTCGTAACATATGTAACATAAGCTCGCCGGACCGTGGAATGGTCGCAATTATTTTCCAACACAAACTGGGTTAGTAAACAATAAAATGATAGAAAATAGAAGATGCACGGCTCTTTGTTGCTGTGAATAGTACGCGGAGGTAAATGTGCCTTTTGATGTTCGATGAAGCGTATCAATAATACGGAATGACAGAGAATGTCGTGGTTGAGATTTAACAGAGACAAAGGAGGCTGTGTCTACGATGAAACGGTGCTAGCAAGCGTAGCGCGAAAAAAAACAACAAATATTATATTAGATTGGAATAAATAGCGTACACAGAATAGATTTCAGCGTACTGCGTTCCGCGTTGTTTTATGTGTGTTTTTCATTGCGTCCGCGAAAACAGCAGGCGGTAAACGACCAAAGAACGCGGAACGTGAAATTTAGAATGCTAGAACGCAGTCTAGATTTTTTCCCTGTGGTTACACACGCGGTGTAATTGGAAGTACAGTCTCAGTGTACCTATCCCGTATGTAGAAATCATTAAATAATGATCAAATATTTAGTGCCAAATAGTTCTAAGAAATAGCTGAATCATAAATCAACTTAGTCTTTAAATAACGAATATGATAGTGCCAAATATACAAAGGTCGCAATCACAAATTACCCTCTCAACAAAGCGATTAAACTCATAATACTCATCTTATCATCCATCTTCAAGAGTTAATCCTTCCATTAGTCTTGCTCGCATTACGCTCAATATGATTTTAACAAAGAAAGGGGCAACTCGATTGTTTTATTGTGCGCACCTTGCATTCCATTTCATTGCGTGTTTTTGGGACTAAAACAAAAGGCACGTAGAGACGCTATAAATTCGATAATTTATGATCGGTGTCACAGGGCAGTAACTTCGAGTAGTTCAGTTACTTATATTAGACAATAGACAAAATATTGTGACACCGTTGAACACTTGCAAGAATCAAATTGTAGGTGCCGCTAACTGTAATGGTGCTTGAAAAAGTTAATTCATGATAGAACATACTGTAAATTGTTAGGAATTATCAACAGACCATCTTATATTTCGTTAAAAATGCTTCAGATAATATTTTTGTGATCAAATAATCAGGGGTATATCATATGTTTCAGATGGAATGCAACTAAACTGGCTCATCTTTTGTGTTTTGTTTGTATCGTGCCAGTACCAAAGGCAACTCGTACGCAAGCCGCCATAAAGTCCGAATCGGCAGAAGCTCTTTGTTTCAAACGAATAAAACGCACGACACAAATAGTCTTCCTGGTTTGTGCTCGCTAAACCAGACAGACGGTTTATCGCATGTGTACAAACACACCTACACGAAACGTTATTGTTATCTATTATATACAGTGTGCTAGATAAAGACCATAACAGTTGTAGTCCCGACTCCGATAATAATGTAAGCCACAGCCCAGGAGTCAGTTCTCTATGGTCTTGCTACTAATTATTTTTCTCAAATACTATAAATTATAATACGACGAAATTTGAACGTCTGTTAACTTTGCCGAGCTGGTGGGAGGAATCATATTTGAGACTGAACTAATAACCCGTGGAGCTATTTTAATTTAACTCGTATCACCCCTATTTTGTATATTTCATAGTGTTTACATATAATCCAACATAGGAAATGAAATACATAAAAGTGCAGAGACAAAAGAAGAACGGAAACCCGCTCACGCCAGCTTCTCAAAAGCTGTTTACTGCGAATTTTATTGTAAAAAACTTCATTCAGTGATTTATTACATTCGATTTTTATATCCTCTGAGTTAAGCAAAGAAAACGTTTTCAGTCTACAAGATTGCCTGACCTTTGATGTATCATTTTATTGTTTTTATAAGAAGGTTAACAAATTTTAATGCAAATATTACTGTGACGTCACTTGCGATCAGCGGTGGTATTACTTTTATCGAATAATATTTATGCCTGTGAAGTGAACATGTATTTTAAAATAATTATTGTTTGTCTGCGGGGTCATGTAGCATTCAAAAGATTGTTTGTAAATAAATGAAATGAACGTTGTGTGTACCATTATTGAGTTCAATCTTGCGCTATTTCATGGAATAAATAGACAAAGGCCTAGTTTGGACTAGACTCGGCTTCCAAAAAGGCGACTTATTTTATGTATTGGGTACGACCTTCAAACATTTCATTACTTCGGGTGTTAATTATCATCATTAAATTATGTCGGACGTTAGCGAATACAAAAATACGTTTAAATTGGCCCAGCTGTTGCGGCATGCTGACGTTGGCTTCACTCAACATATGCAATTTCTTAGCGCGTGTTATTGTTCATGAAACCAGGGATTTAATTTAGTTTACGTTTTAAATGTGTTTTCGCGATCGTATCGTGTGACGGTAAAATTCGATCTGTTTGTTTTAGTCGAGTAGAAGATGAGTTAGTCACCGGAATAATATGGCCATATTGATCATCGTTAAAAATATGAAGATTTCTGGTCTTATTATCTGACTATTTACTGATTATATAAATATTAGAAAGAAAGCCAAGAATCCTCACTCGAATTTCTCGAAATATATACTATCTAGGATAATTTGTAGCCATATTGCCATAATATCGCTAACCGTTAATATCGCGGATCCTGATATTAAATAAAGAACAGAATAACAGTTATAAGCTTAACCGAAGATATAATATTAAAAAAAGAACAGACAGAGAAATTACAAAGGGTATGTTTTTTTTCGTACATAATACACAATTCCTAATTCCAATATTATCATACCAGTATTTTTCATCAAATACTTTTTCTGAAATGTATCGTCAGAAATGAAATTTTATAAAAAAAATAATCACAAACAAATTACGCCCACAACATTAACAGATTTCGACAATATAGGGCGAGGGGTCGCAACCTTTAGGACTCTGAACCTTTCAACTTTCCATTCAATGGTTGTGAAAGGTGATTAGGGATGAATAGGTGATTAGATTTAGAGGCTACATAAAAAAAATTAAGATTGATAATTTAAAAAAATGTGACTAATGACTTTACCTACGTCATCAGCCCGTATCAGTTTTCTGTCAGTCGGGAATCTTTAAAATCTAACCTATTCCATACGAAAGAAAAACGGTACAACGTAATCCCGCCGTCGTGCCTTTAAGTAGTCTATAGCAAATAGATGCTAATATTTCCCATTCTATCTGGTCTAAAGTAAACCTGTATCTAAAGCAATGCTAGCGCTCATAATATTTCGAGATACACAATATAGTATTCTAAGACCAACAATTAATGTTGAAAACTGAGCAAACGTCATTATGTGTCTAATCGGCCGTTGGCGTCTGTGGTCTACGACTATTAGAGCTTTTAAAATACGTTACATGTCTATTTAAATCGATATGAGTCTTTCAATCGAAATGTATGTGTTTAATATCGATATAAAGCACTCCGTAATGTTAGTCATAAGTCCTCTTTTAATGGGCACAGCCCTCCCCTCCAAACAAGGAAGATTTAGGTCATCACAACAAGGCAAGTCAAATTAGTGTATGCCTTTTGTTATTTTTTAGTTTATACTTGAAAGTGTAAGGAAGGTACAGAACAATAGGGTTTATTGTTCTTGAAACATTCTATACTGATTAGCAAACCTCTTTTGAGCTTTTTGCTAGCAACTGCTACCGGGAACTCTCGGCTTAAGTGACTTGGTTTGACTTGGAAAAGACTTGTTGCTGCTTAATCACTGCCAGTCCGCCATACGTTGCTTGCTGTTATTTTATATGCTATCCTTATAATATTCATACTCTCGAGAGTTTTAAATGTAACTGAACTGAAATGATAGGTTGATATTCCTATCGTTGTGAAAGGTGTTAGATATAGGTTTATGGTTTATCAGAAGCGACTGCCGCCGTAAACCAAGCGCGTCGTTCTTTGAATCTATAAAACTACAGTTTCCGTATGAAATTCAGTCGGTAATTAATATAATACATGGCGCGAGATTTTTTTTGTCATGGCAAAATGCCCTTTATGTATATTTTATTAATATTTAAAAAAGTGAATATGAATAAAATGACATCTATGGTGTGATAAAATTATTATTCGCAGTTAAATTGTAGATTATAGTTTATGAATTAACATCATAATTTATGGTCCGTAAATCGTTAACAAAATATATTAAAAAAAGTAATATCTTTGTTATGTCGTCACAACCGTCAAGTTTCGTTGTACAAAACATTTGAGGAATGCAGTGTAAACATTCCGAGAATATTAACGTTGTAACGCATCAAATCACGGGAATCGAGACGTTAAAATACATACAACTCTTTCATCTCATTTCGACCAGGAAACGTCTTATTTGAGAGCGATGTCGTTGGCATTGTTACGAGAGTTGACGAATACAGGTACCGCCACGAAAATATTCAGACCAATTTTGACAGGCACATTTATATTTCAGGACCGGTGTGGGCACGTGCATCATTGTTACGTGGGTGAAAAATGGACGTGTAAACAAAGCATCCAGCAGCGCGACTCATATCTAACGCACGCCCTAATATCGTTGTTTAGTCCATATTAGCTATTGATGTCATTGGGCCACCGTTTCCTTGCCTTTTCTTTGTAATTTTATTACATTTTAAAAGCGGCAATTTTTGTTTCACATGAGAAATGTTCACGACGTCCTTGATTTATCGCGACGCTCGATTTAAACCGCGCGATATGGGGCGGCCGCGACACATTCTTAGAAAATATTCGAGTTACGTGTAAGACGGTAAGCTCTCATTAACGGTTAAAGACACCGCACTATAATTATAACGCTGGGAACATAAAATAAGCAGTGTTTATTTTGGATGGGGCGAATAGCGGTATTATTTATAGGCGATGTTGCAAAATACATGGCCGAGTTATGTCAGAAAGTCCAAACGCATGCGGCGACGTGTTGATGGGAACAACAGCGGCGCGCGCGCAGCTTGCGCGAAATTGGAACTGTCATCGGAATATGAAACTGGGGAGAATTTAGTAATAATATCTTGTTTATAATTTCTGAATAATCTAGATCCATTATAATTTCGTTTGATAGATTACATTTTGTCTCTTTAAAATGACTTATGACGATGCGTCGAAATAGAAAAAAAGTAACACTGAATTGTGTCAACAAGAAACATTTTCCGTCGGAACCTGAAGATTCCGAGCACAGCTTAGAGAGTATTCCGACCTCGTTAGGAAAACGATTTCCATCATAACAGCTAAAACCTTACCGATTGATCCAGCCTTCAGATATAAAAAAAATACATTTAAAAAGGGCCACACGTTTGGGAGCTACAATGTCGAAAGATGCGATCGTCATTTTTTAATTTCGAAATTTCTGAGAGCAATTAAACATTCGGAGGCATACGCTGATCATATTACTCGTCCCTAATCAAAGACATGTACATCACCGGCATTATAAGATTACATAAAACGCTTCTCCGTACATTAAGAGCAAAGTAACGCTTAAGAAGCACCGATCGCTAACATCGTTTTCGCACGCTTTTTCAGTAAATAGGTCGTCAGGTAAATTGTTCTATTTCTGTACCGAGCGCCTACTTACCAATTGAGTTATGTTTCCAATCACATGACTCGCATTACTGAGGTTGCTTACCCGTGAAAGTAAATATAAGGCCTAACAAAAATAGTGTTATATTTTGAAGGGTTTGGTTTATACTGTCTTAAATAAAGCCCATGATTTACCCTATATTATGATGACCACGACTGCTCTGTTACAAGATTAACAACGAAGAAGGTGTAAAAAACCTCATCCGTATAGACAGATTCATATATATTTTAATACACTATAAAACACTTTATTATATTTGAGAACAAAACACTAAAATCCCTAAGTATTTCGGAAAATTTATGACCCAATAGGTCTAAAACCTGGTTAATATTTTAGGTCGTCTAAAAATCTAGATTATAAAAAAAAAGAAAGCATAAACAATATAGGAGATAACGATAACTTTAATCACAGTTTTAAGTATCCGTCTGACAGTTAGTTACGACCACGTTAAATGCCGATTTATGAGCCGATTACAATGTAAAGGTATGGGGATGTTTAACAACATTGCTTTGGTATCTATTAGCAACGTATTAAAATAAAAATATTTTAGTAAAAGGTATTAAAAAAGAAAACCATGGTTCAACATGTGCTATTGCAGTAAAACTTACAAGTTCAAATGTTATTTATAAAAAATAATTATTAACAAACCGAGTATTATCAATAGGTACACAGAAAAGCTAAGTAGTCGAACTTTTTTGTTTATTTGCAAATACTTAATTTTTGTAAAAGTTAACTTAACTTTGAACTAGTAACAAACCCGAGTTTTACTACTAGTAACTCATAGTTCACATGTCACAATATTTGTGTGTAGTTTGTGGAAACGAAATGCATTCAAGAGTGAATTATTTTACACTTAGCCGTTAGGCAGCTTTGATTAAGAATGCTTTCGATTTACAGTAGTTACCATACGATACCTGCACTATACGATACATTGATTTAATTACACAAACAGAACACACAGCTATTAGACATTACAATTCTCATATAAATATAGAACGAAAATTAGGCCTAATCTCGAAATAGAATATAATAAATTCCCCAGTAATATCGCTGTTACCACTATGATGTACTATTTGGCAGAATAAACACTTGTAATGTTTAAAACGGATCGTAAACACAGAGTATAAACTGACAATAAAATGAGTACTCTTTAGACTTCTTACGTGGGAGTCATTCACTGGAAGTTGTGTAAGTATTTCAGAAGATCAGACAGAAGTAGGTTTACCTGCGCCTTATCTCAGATGGGCTGGTTTATCAACCTTTTTTTGTTTTACCATAAATCTACGTCTTACTTCAGCCGTATATTATACTTGTTCAACCGTGATTTTGGGTGAATATCAGCCAAGAAGGTGAAGGAGGCTGCTTTAGACGACCTGATTAGCTCAATGGGTAGTAGACCCTGCTATGTGTGCTGCGGGTTCCGGGATCTAATCCTGGTAGGGACAACTTTGTGTGATTAGCACGAATGTTTGTACCCGAGTCATGGATGTTTATTATCTATACATATAAGAAGTATATACTGAGTTCATCCTCAGTGCGTCGTATGGTACCCATAATACAAGCGTTGCTTAGTGTGGGACCGTATGGTGTGTTCGTATGGCGATATTTATTATTTAGTTAGATAGAGACCGGGGAAAGGCATTATAGACGTTTAGGAGGAGAGGGAACTATGTTTTAGTATTAGTAAATACATACATTATAAACGTGTGTTACAAATCAAAAACAATGTCTGAATTGTTTTTATCACATGTGATGTTAAAAGCATATTATTGTCTCAGCTTCCGTTATTTTAAAAAGGCATGTTTTGTTTGGAATGTTTTCAGATTTAATTTATTTAGTTCAACTCACGGTCGGGGTATGTGATTCATTATTTCAAGGTAAATAGAAGGTATATAATAAGCTAAATTGTTTTGGAATGTTAGTTCTTCAATCAAATCGGAATTACGAAATATATTTTTAGTTTCAGACGTTTAAAAAATATAAACTGTTGGGATCCGTCGAAAATATAACAGTTAATGGCCCTTAAAATGTGTAGTTAGTCAACTAAACTACTATAAATAATAACACAGAAGGTACAACAAATAATATAAAACATTAGGGATCTTGTTATAAACTTTATACCTAAATATTACATAAGACCGATTCTATCTATACATATACATATAAATAAAATTGGAGTGTCTGTTTGTAATATTAAAATAACAGCTTTTTACTAATTGCATTTGGATGTATACACGTTACCTATAACGAAACCACATTTTTTAAAATTTTTGTCTGTCTGTCTGTCTGTCTGTTTGTTCCGGCTAATCTCTGAAATGGCTGGACCGATTTTGACGGGACTTTCACTGGCAGATAGCTGATGTAACAAGGAGTAACTTAGGCTACTTTTATTTAGAAAAAAAAATAGGATCTCACGAAAAAAAATTAAAACCAATGTTGCAGCGCAGCGCCTGATTAAGTTTGATAGCAATAACCTGCAATGCGTCCCGCGGGTTCAGAATTGGCGAGCAGGCTGTTGTCAACGGTTGTCTTTGTTAAATACCACGCGGACGAAGTCGCGGGCAACAGCTAGTTGTCAATAAATTAAGCTTACACAAAATTTGACACAGTTTAAATATTTATCTCATGAGCATGAGATGAACGGACACATTGTGACTACAATGGAAGTTTTAGTAAATTTGAAAAGGCATTAGAAAGCATTTTTCAAAAGACAACAGCTTTGTAATACCATTGTAAATAGAGTGAGCTCTCTATGAATTTGGGGATCCATTTTTAAAATGTTTCGATCATGTACCAATAGAATTAGATGCACGATCGTGTGAAGGTAATATACATCGTCAATGTTGCGAAACTCAACGCAACTAGAATGATTAATTCGCCCCAAATTATCAGTTTACAAAGCATAGGTTGTGAATCTAAACATTTTATCGTTTGCCATGACAGATGTAATAGCTGACCCGCATTTCAGCTTACAATGTAATTTTCTTTGGAAGTTTCACAAGCGTATACGCCGTATTGTTGGACTAGCTTATACCCGCGGCTCGGCCGGCGGTACCACGATGAAATATAGCCGATAGCACTCAGGAATAGTGTACTTTTCTACCAGTGAAAGAATTTTCAGAATCGGATTAGTAGTTTCGGAGATTGCCCCCTATATCCAAACTCATAAACATTACCTCTTTACAATATTATCCCCGAATTTATAGACGTTATATAACTTTATCAAACGTCATATAGTGCAGCGCACAAGAGTTTTTTTGCGCAGTTTTATATGTCGTTTGATAAAGTTATATAACGTCTATAAATTCGGGGGTTAGTATAGAAGTTTTATATGTATAATCGGTAATTACAATCTATTTTGTACAGAGGTAACATGTATGCTTGTAACTGGCTAATTGAAAATAAAAATGTTTAATATTGCGATTGAAAAAGGCAAAAAAAATACAGGTCGCCTAAGTTTCTTGTCAGAAGTTCGCAACTTTCACATATTCCGATCTGATTGCAGAGAAAATTGTTAATTAATGATACCCAAAGTGTACACAAAATAAATGATTCATCCAGACAGTATTTTCTTATCCCCAGACGACAACATAATAAATATTTAAATCCCCAATTACCGATGTCCACTCAAGAAATGCGGTTTCAAATTGAGTTGCACCGATAAAATCGTTCTAAATTCCGCACTTAACCTCGCGAGCGCAAATTATGGCGCCCAAAAAAACCAACGTTATTAAACTTTGGCGACGTGTTCATTACCACATCGCGTAAAATGAGTATACGAAGCGAGGAAAAAAACGTAAACAAAACACGCAATAGGGTCAGCAGTACTTTTTAACGACGTATTTAACGGTTCCGTGTGCTTTTTCACGAGCAGCCGACGAGACGGTTACGAGAGCTTCAGTTCGTTCCGTATACCGAATTACGTGGATTATGCGTCAGTGAGATCTGTTACGAAATGTGTATTTTTATATTGATTACTTTGGTTTTGAACAACAATAATTGTTATCGAGCTTAATTTTTGTTTCAGTATCGATACAAAATGTGGGTCTTTCTAGTACCTATGACTTTAACTATATTTACAATATTCCGACTTAATTTCTTGTATGACGTGATAATAAGCAACCCTGAACTTCGAGTTACCCCAAGATACCTTTCTGAATTACTCAGTAGCTATTATTAAAAAAAAACATAGCACGGTGGAATATTAGATAGATATTTCCACAACCGTTCCTAAAAAGAATATATCAAATGTTTATAGGCTCGGCAGGCACAAATAGTTAAATTTCCATTAAGAGTTATTTCTTCATAGAAATCTGTAAACCTTAATCAGGTCAACTCATTTGAGGTCTAAAAACGATTTGCCACGTTTATAGAGTTAATAAAACAAAATTGGCAACAGAAAGTAGGTCTATTTTCCCATGAGCTTAAACGAGACCTTTAATTCTCACAATTAAATTAACTTTTAAATATAAAACCGGTATCATCCAGGCTGTTCAAACAATGAAATGTTTTATTTTATCTGACTGGATTTACAATACTCAATTATGTTTATTTTCTAGCCTCTGACTATATATATATATATGCCTATGACTATATAGTCTAACCCCCGAATTTATAGACGTTTTATAACTTCATCAAACGTCATATAGTACTGCGTAAAGCAAAACACTTATGCGCAGTACTAAATGAATTTTTATAAGTTATAAAACGTCCATAAATTTGGGGGAAAGAGGCTAGAAAATACACATATCATACATATAATATTGGAGACTGAAGAATTTCGTCTCTGAACATTTTTCTATTATTTCTCGAACGTTTCACCTACAGAGTTATTTATTTCGTCAATGACAATTTTGTTTTACATTCATATTATCTTATGTTATTTTCTTATTATCATACGCATTGCTCTCAGACCGGCAAATGATAATCACAAAAATGTACAAGTTGTTCAATCGCGATCCATTCGTTGCACGGACCTCAGCATATTTGATTGCACAACCTTGAAGCTAATCCGGTGTTTCATAAATTCCTTCCGACCACGCGTCAAAACTAATTAAATAATGCTAATTGCGAAACTATGTACGTACACTACAGATTCGGATTGAGATTGTATGTAACCACGGTGTTGTAATATTCTAACGGTCGAATTTATAGACGTTTTATAACTTTATTAAACGTCACATAGTACTGCGCACATGAGTTTTGTTTTGCGCAGTACTATATGACGTTTGATAAAGTTATAAAACGTCTATAAATTTGGGGGTAAATGTGTAGTGGTATCCTACCTGATAACAGATCATATTATGTAAATTGGAATCGAGAAGAAATTAAGATGTTTACGTAGGCAAATAATTCTAACTAATGTTTGTTGTTGATTTCTTATATTTACGCGAATACTACACATTGAAATAAAACTAATTTTATGGATTTTATAACGTTTATGTTATCATGGGATCCAGTAGTAAATATCATTAAATCCAAAACCAAGCGCACCATTGCAAGACCTCAAGATACTGTGAGCTCTTTCTGCGTAGATCGGACTGCAAGCAACAACTAAATATGAGGGTACCCCGGGGCAAACTATGACACTAGGACGTTATCTTATCATGACTAATGGATAGGTTTTACCGTCTTATCTTTGAATTTACCTTCATTTGGGATTAAACGGTAACATAATGTATTATTTAAATGATACCAGCAGCATGAATTTTTTTAGATAACATAAACGTGGTTGCAGGAATTTCTGAAAATATGTGGGGAAAACCAACTCGTAGCTCTATGTATTTATATCAATACAATCATTGGTATTATTTACGTATTCATGTGAAATATTTCTCGGTTGTTTGTCGTATGTGCGTAGTTGAGTAGGAAATATTTCAGCAAGACGAGTATAATAGTTCTGTTCCAGGAAAACACTATTAAAACGTCGTTGATGGCACGTACGCCGAAATAAAAAAAAAACCGTGCATTTACTCAAATATTTCCAGGGGTAATAAATATTATTCGTCGAATTCATTAATTTAAATTACATTTACCGAAGGGTGGTAGGCAACGCCAACCCAGCTTCTCGCCTGCAGGCCATTGATCCCGAGATTGGGAGCTACGGAGAGACGCGAAATTAATACCTGTTACGTAGGTACATACCAAAATGAATAGAGAAAATATTTACAAGTAATTTAAATATGAATACGTATACCACTCCACAAAAATCTCACTTGACGCAATCGTCGTCATTTTTAATGTCGCAAACGTCACGACCCGTCGATGACGTCACGAACTCATTTACGGCCTTAAAAGCGCTGACGGCATTAAAATAATAGTAACGCCTTGAGATTAAAGCCCTTCGCTCTCCTGCGTAGCGTTCGCGACAATTTTTTTTATACAAAATTGCGATTGCCATGGTTGGTTGTGGCCTTGCTATCTGTACTGAAGGTCCCAGGTTCGAATCCCGGTAGGGGCAAACTTTGCGTGTTGAGCACGAATAATGCCATGGTGTCAGGGCATTTTTTTTCAGGTAATAAACCTGAAGTCATAGTTATTAAATATCTATATAAGTTATACATACTGGGATCGCCACCGGTAAATCAAGTACGGTACCTATAACACAAACGCTGCTAAGTTTGGGAACGTACAGTTAGTGCGTTCGTCTCGCGATGTCATTATTAGGTTTCAATTTAAGACTTGTAATGAACGACCCATAAATTAACGTAATTAGTTACATCTTAAAAACTCCTTCGTTATTAATAAAAAACAAACGATGTTATCACAAGTCGCTTATCATTAATTAATAATTATGATGTTGTTATTATGAAGCTGAAACTAGAAGTCAACAACTCAATCGGAGACATAAGACACGTACATTCATTTCGTACTTACAGGGTGTTGGGACAATCTAGTTAGTAGCGCACGTCATAGCTCGCTTTACGTCACTCTCACACCCTGTTTGTCTCCAAGTTGTTGACTCATAAGCTTATTACAGCGGAACTAACGCTCCGAACCAGTCACACAAAATTATCAAACCAAAATACAATTTTATAGGTGCTTCGCTTTCTCTACTATCATGAATAAATAACATTTGATTTCGGGCTAGCTATCACTAAAACACTTTAATCTTCAATGGAAATGTGTCGGGTGGTTAATTACACTTTTTACAAGCAATGTAATCCTATATTATTGAGGATCTAAGACTATAGCATTAACAACTTGTTTGATGGTTTTAGTGACACACATCGAGGTGTGAGTGAGTATACGAAATAATTACATAAGTAGCTAAGGACAAGAGTTATTTTGCTACTATCGAATAAGAATATTGGAAACCATATACTCATTCAGGCATCTATAAACATCAACGTCTGAAGGATAATTCTTGATAGTATAGCGTGAATCTATGCAGGAAAACAAAAAGGTAGGACATTACCCAAGAGAAAAAAAGACATTAATATCTCTTCAGTATACCAAATGTATTGCGAATGCCGTTGCCAAAAAAGTGTCAATTAAAGAAATTGGAGCATGTGACGTCACGGGTACACATTGGGGGTATAGCCACGTCCACGAGCGGTGAAAGGGGCGCTTGTTGCTACTGCAGTTATTTTTGGAGCGGTCACTTTTTGGAGGCCCCTCGAATTCGTATGATTCCAGATAATTATTGAGGTACATTATTATCTGGAGGAATCATGAACTGCATGTTAATTAATAAGAAAATACGATACGTGTGTACAGCAATATAACAAAAAAATAGATACTTATTTGATTTAAACGTGCATCATTAAATTATCATTTCACTCATATTTAATGTAATAAATTGCTGTAAAAGTTCTACAGAACTGAAATACTACTGTGGAGTAAATACAAAGCTGTAAAGTTACAATAATAGCGTGGAATGTGCCATATTTCCCAGCAGCCACTCTGTACACCGCAAATCTTGAAGGGAAATTATAGAGCGTCGGCGCCTAACCCAAGGCCTATTTTGCTGACATTAATTCCTGAAATGTCTGCTCCTGGCCACTCGAGGATTAACTCGGAAATAACTTTACCAAGAAATGTCAAATGATTATCTTTGAATTACATTATTATCGCGATTTGACTCCATACATAATAATAGGGTTATAGATAAATTAAAATTATTTATAAAGTTAGCTGTAAGTAATCTCGTTTTAGTGAATATCTATTAGTAACATGGTCGGTAAAATTCACAGTACATAATTATTTATAGAAGTCGTTGCCTATTGACCTCTAAGCTTCGTGTGGTATGAGTATAGCTCAATAACCCATACGATATACGCTATTATAGCTCAAGCTCAGGTACCAGGAGCGCATATCTTGTGAGAATGCAGCAAAAGAAACTAGGAAAATGAGCAGTCAGTCTGCTGACCGCAAATATTCAACACAACATATTATGGTACGTGTTAAATATTCGGCTATAAAAGTTAAATGTATCATAGGTGAGGTATTCTATTCAATACTTATGCGGTTGAGTAATGTTTTGGTACACTTGGACCAAAATATCAGAGTCATCGGAAAAAATCGTCAAGGCGAACATGCATAGTGTACGTGTTCTGAATCGATATTCGAGGTGGGTGCAAGCGCGTACCATCTTTGGCAGGAACAATTATTCATCCATAGACATTCCAGACTGTTTTTATTGTCAGAAAAAAAAAACATATTCCATGTATAGAACGACTTAGTTAGATACGACGAAAACACTTAGTTCGATAACGTAAACAATTGTCGTTATTTCCAAGAACTATGATAAAATATTTCCAAGTTACCGGCGACAGACAATATAATTAGTTTATTTTAAGTGTTAAAAATTTCATAAGACCAAAGTTTTTTAATCAATTACACCTAATGAACGATCCAATCTGAGATAAGGATCTGCAGTACAAAGACACCATTAGGCTCAAAGTGTTTTGGAAAAGTTCGTGGCAAAGAAAATAAATCGAAATATGGCGTGACCAAGTACATTTGGCGTAGAGTGCCGCCTCGGATCCAGGGTGACGTGCCCAATGGTGCCCTTGACATTTAAAGGTTCTTGGGGAAGTTGGAACAGTAGGGCAAGCAGGAACTTCTAATGTAATCGTAACGCCATCTAGAAAACATGCTGTCACTGTCATACTTATTTATGAAATCTGTGGTGTGAGAGGGATGAAGACATTACGTTACCGAAACGGTACGTAAAAAGGATTATGCTTGAGGTGCAGTAGGACGGGGAGTTTAGTGTAATGGATAATTTTACGGGCTTGTAATTTTAAAAAATGATTAGCCGCTATTCAAATTACATACACCACTAAGAGCATGAAGCCAGAAATAGGTTTTTATTATTATTCTAAGTTATGCGAGAGTTATTAAGGTTATCCCGAATTTGTTTACCTTTGTATAATGTCTTGATTCATGTATATATAGAGATGGCAATTTGATATAACTTTTGTTCCATAAAGAGTATAAACCGTGCCATGTCATCTATGGATTATCTTGCCGTCCAGCTTATGCAAAGTCGGGTCACCCTGACTTCATCAATGCCAAGCAATTAGCCAGAGTGGCGACCGATAGAGTACCTTCAGATATAGCAATACCTTTAATTATCTTTAATCTATTATGAGATCGGAAGAGACCAGATTCAAACCACTTCGCCTTTATCAAATCACCTGTCAAATAGTATGCAAATTTTTCCTACTATTTTCCTTATTTTATAATTTTCCTTATTTAAAAATAATATATGATCAACCACAAACTATCAGCAATAGATTGCGAACTGACATACTAACCGTCCTAAAAATGAAATCGTAAAACTCTTATATCATACATCAAAAAACTTACGCGAAATACCGTTTTTACTGTTCTGCGGTAGCCCCGGCACCTAGGGATATAGGTCAGCTGTATTAGTATCGTATAAAAGTAATATAACAATGCGGTTACCGATATGATTCGTTGTAAATCATTAATGTTTTATTTTAGTCGGTTCACAGTCATCGCAACAGTGGGTCGAAGATGAATAATTTGGTAACGAAAATAGTTTATTTTACTTGACTATTCAAGGAACTAATTTTGGCGGTAAGTAAGTATATTGAAGGCTATTGGCAGTTATGATGACAAAATACTGCAGATGCTGAATTAGTCCAGACCATAAAAAAGGCGGCGCATTGCTAAGACCTGCCACGGCAACCTCCGCGTTTTGCAAAACACAAAGAAAATTACGCGGATAATTCGCGTGTGAGTACAACAAATAGTTAATAGATTATGGGCCCATTACATAATGTGTTGAAAAACTGTATCTGCAACTTATTTGACAGGTGGCTCATACAAATTTTGTAGAATAGGTTGTGCATAGAGTTTATAGCACATGTTGAAAGAATCCCTAATTCAACGCACAACCTATACATCCAACAATTCTAAATCAATTTCAGGTCACTTCGCTGTGTTTTTTGTCGCTAGACAAACCGTTTTATTAACGGGCACATGATTACGTATTGGACCGAAATCGCTTTGTTTGGCGAGCCACCCTTTTATGGGTGACCTTTTACGCAAACATTCCCTGTTTCTAGGTCGAGTATCCACTCGTTCGTTCTATGGAAAATTTGTTTCGTGGGTTGTACTATGAGTTCAAAGGGCTCGAAAATCAAATCGAATCGAAATTTATTTTCCCAGTAGCAGCATTTTTTCAGATCTATAATCTGAAATAATCCTAAAGCAATCGTGTACTAACTAAAAGAATGGGGGAAAGTGGATGTTTTTTTTAATTCGTTACGGGTTATAGGACATTAAATAATTCAGCTATGGCTAAAGATAAAACATTAAAAAAAAAGAAATTAAATCGATACAGTATACCAAAGTAATTTGCCTGAATGTTCTCGTAAAAAAATGTGTCAAACATGAAAGATGACGTGTCTTCGTTGTTAGACTCATAGTTGGGGACCGTTGTATTGTATGGAAGTCTCCAAAAGGAGGTGACACATAAAAATTGACAAGTCTGGGACACGCGGGCAATTCGGAAATTCTCCCGACGATGGATACCATACATGAGTGTGATCAATTCATGCGACTGAAATGAAAAGTGTGTTCACTGCAGCGTTTACTGTACTCAATTACGCTTCCGTAAATTTCACATATTATATTCAAGCTTTTGCATTCAGGCGTGTTGAATTCAAATTTATCATTTTAGCCATTTATTTCCGACGTTTTCTAAAGAACGGCACAAATAAAGCCAGCTATGGTTTACACAAGTTTTTTTTTAAATTTAACAGAAAATTAAAATCAATAATTTGCTGCAATAATGGAAATAAATAATAAGGAATACATATTGATAAATTTGGATGAGGGTCAGGAAGAAATGTTGTTGATGTAAATAACGAAAACGTTTACCCACGGTAACCCATTAATTTGCTTTCATCGCATTAAAAAAATAAAAACCAAATTAGAGTTAAACAAATAGATTATGAGTAATTGGTTTACTGACCTATCAACATATCTTATACTAGCACAAGATATGGGGGTTGCAAATACTATTTTCGCTGTAAGTGGTACCGGCAGTGCTGTCAGAACACATCAAGGCCGGGGCGATATGGCGCCAACATCTAATTCGGTGGGCGATACTAATTTCTCGCTGTCCGAATCATTTAATTGGATGATAAATACATATTTCTCTTAAATATTATTAATATCTGAGGTCCTAGTTTCGAAAGCATATACCCTTCTTTGACAGCGTAGGTTATTAATTATACAAAAAAGTAGGTGCTCATTTCAATGAAAATTTGGCGAAAAATATTTTCTCTCATCTCAGGAAGGTATTGTAGTGGACATCAAGCGGCAATAGCCTCGTTGGGGTGGCACTGGTAACGATGATACGATTTTGGCCATTAAACTACTGATGAGAATCCACTCCTAGCATAATCTTTGGTTTAGTCGGACGGGTTAACATTCCTGTCAACCCCCACTAGTCCACCTAAAACCTCTCTAAACGTCATCCTTACTACGGATCTTTAAAAAGCAAGATTAAAAATCAACCGGTTGTCTAAAATAACTTCGAGAAAGGAACCATCGCTTATTATGGAGCGCTACAATAACATTACGCAATCTCGATAATATTCGGATAAAAGTGAATCGCAAAAACCAGATCAGTGGGATCAAACAGCTATTACGTTTGGAAAACAAGCTTTGTTATCTAACAGAGTTAATCTCTGTTGAAATTAAATAATCAATAACGATTCGAGAAAGCTTCGCGATAAATGGACCGTTGACAGATATATGTCGTGCACTGGAATGAATTAATGAGAGGAAGTGAGAAGAGTAGTGGATGGCCTTATTGTGACGATATAGTTGTGGGTGAATAAAAACAATACGAAGATCTAATATAGCACGCACTTACTGAACTATTAGTCACCAAAGCGCGAGTATTAAACATTAGTCTAGTGGCTTCCAGAAATAAATTATCTAATAAGTATAATGAAACTGAAATAATCAGTATCTAGCATTGTATACATAGGTAAGACTCCTGATAGAGGTTTATAAAGACATTATGCTGAGCTTTATCAATCTTATTTATAAGCCGACTTTGTATTTTAAAGGTATCAAACTTCTGAGGGTGATGTAACCAAATTATGAATTTCATTAACGTCTGTGTCAATGTTCATGCCATGAGTGACAGGCTTTATACAATACAAGATTGAAACTTCAATAACTAAAATCCAGTTATCAGGAAACTAGGCTTCGGCAATTTAGAATTTCAACGTGAGCATCAAAGTTCCACCAATACTGCAAAATACAATAATTAATATCTCTTTCGCAACACTTGACTTCAAAAATGCGGCTGTTTCCGCCTCTCATTGCTGAATTTAAGAGTTCTCGATCACGCTAACAATATTTCTGTGTATTTTGCTTCCGTATCATTTGTTTAAATTTAACTTGACGTGTGTTTGTGGGCGTGTTTGCGAAATATTTCGTATGATCGTGTGACTAGAACTCGTGTAACATCAAAACCTAATTTAGGTTTCTGGTTTCTGCGCATTGGACTCGTTCAAATAGTTTCTTTTAACTAGAAACTCAAGAAATTATACTAACTTCTCTTTTTCTAGATAAATCCGCATAGCTCTAATTTGATTTTCTGAAAGGAACTGAAGGTAGGTACTCGTATTTGTACTTCAAATGTCGTTATGTTCAATGTAGCTAGTTCTATGTCATATTTCACGCGTAGGTTCTCACGAGGTCTTAACAACTGATTATACATTAGAAGATGAACAGTTGCCGAATTTCTCCCATGAATTGCTGACACAAACTATAAGTTTCCTGTTTTCATCAGATTCCATGGAATTTTGTTTGCTTTGCTACTGCCAAATATTTCATGCTTCTGCTAATGTTTACAAAAGACTGATTGTTCCCGAATAAATGTTGAGTGCGGGATATAATAGCCAATCATAACGTTAATCTCGGAATATAGGCCAATAACTGGATACTGTCCGACGGCTTGAAATTACCTCAGAATTGTAAACAAGAACAGAATTAATACTACGTTAGGTCGTCACAGTATGTCGTCCACAAATTAGTTCGTATTAACATTTGATACACACTATGGACAATAACTTGAAGAGTAATTGAAATAGCAAATTGACAATAGGATTTATCTACAAACTTTATAAACCCAACGTAGTTTTTGCGATTTCTCAATTGTTCAGACCTTGAACGAAAAAAATAACATAACACTATAGAATGTAAACAAACATACAAACACAAATACCTCTCTTCCTACCTAACACATTACGTAATACATCACAATTGTATGTAGGGCGATAAAGAAACCTGTTTTCCCAAATGATTCTGCGAACCCAATTCTGAAGATTAGGCTATCAGTTACGTTTCTAGGGCGACCCACGGGAGATTAGCTTAGCCTAAATATTTATTTTCGTAATTTAGCTTTTATTTATTTGGCTGTTGACGTCTTGATTGATGATTGGCTAACATTGGCATTCGTTTTTATATTGTTTCGATTGTTGTGGTTGTATAATATTTCTTGGGCAAGGTTATTTGGGTTTTACGTGTTGTGACAGTTTGGAGGGCAAAATATATTATTTAAATAGAATTATCAACTACGTCGAATTCTTCCCCCGCAGATGGCTACAGATCGAAAAAAATAAAGGGACGCCCGTTATATTGACATAACAATAATAATAACCAACTTAAGATTCAAGAGTCAAAAGGAAAAAGTCAGGGCTCTTATTCGAAAATATTTAAATAAAAGATAAATAAGACATCAAAATTATGAATTGAATGGCAATCAGGTTAAAAGTTCTATTTACCAATCTGCCTGCGTCAAGGGATGTAGGTCAGTCTGAAATTGAATGTTCGAGTCAAATCAAATTTGTTCGAAGTGAACAATATTGAAAATTGGAAACGTATAATTTTAATGAAGCCATCGCAAAGGCCAAGCTCAAAAGTGGGTCAGGATTTCGTAAAAGCTTCTGAAAATATATATCTGAAAGGACATAATTTATTTATTTACAAGGCCCTCCATTAAGCTTGAGAAATCCTTCCGTGAATCTAGATGGTTGGTACTCTACATTCATTATTACAATTATTATGATAACATAATATAGAATTGATTGTTGAAATTCGTTTAAAGAAGTAAAGAAACCTTAAATCGAACATTTATGTTATTGTGTAATGAGTTTGTAACATTTACTCCGGCAACCAGGTTCAACTTGTTTTCGGAGATAGACTAGCTAAGGATTTCCATTGTCTCTGTAACTGGTCTTTCATCAAATGACTCCCACAGTCATTTGATTTGACAACACTTTAGTATTACAAGTGTTTTCTTATCTACGTCTATTGTCGTTAACGTCTTTTAAATACATAATTTTAAACCAGTCGTCATTATCGACGTTATGTTCATACGTTCCAAGTTTATGTTGCTACGTAGGTCCTCAGACGCAACCCGCTTCCTTCCTTTTAGGCAAAGAGTCGAAGGTAGAAAAATAATTTTGAAATTACTGTAGTACCCATTTTATATGCCATATACACTGACTTTATTGACGTATACTATTTCTATAATCACTATAAGTACTCTCTATAGTTACAGTAAGTGTAGAATAAAGAACTCCCTTCAAGAAATTCCGGCCACGTATATATTTTTTAATATAATGTTTTAATTTTAGATTTTGCCTATTTAAATACGCAATTCGATTTTTAAATACTTTGTAGCAGCCGCCTTTTACACTATATCCGTTAGTCCCAAGTGATTTACGGACTTGGTTATCGCTAACAAATTGTCAGCCTTCAGTGCTCGTGGAAAAATGAGGATGATTTTTCATTGCGACTTTAAAAGGATAGACACACCCCATTACCAAGTATGAGTACGAGTACGAAAGTACACAAACACCGGCATTTCATTGGCACGTCAATAAGTTAAGCTCTGATATGTAGGCAGAACAATCGTTACTGAATATGGACTTGAAAAACATAATATATTAACATTTTTATAGGTAGGTAACAAATTTATACAGTACATAGGTTTTAAGTAATTATAGCAGTTTCAACTTCTTATTAAAAATAAAACAGTTTTAACATTTCAGTTCTACCGCCTCACGAAATTATCAAATATCTACGAACTTATGAAAATAATGGACCCATTATAAAAAAAATAAAACTATAACTTATTGGCATCAGATGTCTCTTAAATTGTAGATTATGTATACCAACCATATTAATTTTATATTATGTAATTCGGAGTATAAATGTTAAGCTACTTTACGAGGCACTTAATATCTAATAATGCGTGTATTTATTTACACAGCGGTTTCTACAAGATGTTAATGGGGTGATTTTATTGGCTAGCCAAATCTGGCAACCCGGTTAACTGATTTTTTGGTGCGAATGTCGCTGTCCTCTCCTAATAAGGCGCCGGCTCGCCGCACACGCAGCTCCATTACGCAAATTCGAACGCCGCTCTCAAATTAACTGGCGAAGTGGCGACAAGAGGTTAAGGTAGCTACTCATGTTATTGTAAGGCTTACAAGCACAGTGAAGCAAGTAATATAACTTCCTCGAAAGAAAGTTTCGCAAGGCTGTCTCGGGCGTTATATGCTTAGCGCACAAGGATCAATTCTCTTACTCTTCTTTTTAAAAAAATGGCGATACCATCTTAGGTATTTTGCCAGTGTCAAATATGATATTCCTTCGAAGGTAACTCCTAAATCCTCGTATATAAGTAAACATTTTCTTGGTTATATTTTGTCAATATACCGGAACCGGAAAGTTCAATGCACGCAAATAAATATCAATAACCCCTTTGAATTGGGCTGGGGTTTTGGAAGACGTAGTAAGGGTCCAATTAAACTTTATAACAATCATAGACTCTACAACGTTGGGCCTTTAGTAGGAACGCTTGTGATTTGTCGAAGTACCCTCGCTATTATCAGCCTTATGCATGTACCTCAAGGAAGTATTTATCGTTTTTTTAACTGTCGTGCCAGGAAGTCGGAAGAAACAGCGGTGGGCGGCGTTAGCTCGGACGGATTACACGATCATGTAAATAAAGTAATTTATACGATGACAACCAATTGAGCGATGTCTGACGAGTGATGTATAGTGCCGTGATTATTATCAGTCTCATCTTTTACCATCACTTCGAACCTTTCGCACTTAATTGATGTAGAATCAGCGCAATATGCCTTTTTATTCTATTAATTCCGTTATTCTGTCATCATCCCATCTAAATTCTCCCTAATAAATCCACCCATATTTTCTTGGGTCTTCATCTCGCTCTGTATTTACCCACACTCATTTTGATCACTCTTTTTGTCTCTTTTTCATTCACCCAAACTATTCCTACCTCCTGCTTTTTACTTTCTCTGTTACAGGTGGCACTATTATTATACGTCTTATACTCATGTCAACGCGACTTATTATACTTAAGCAGTGTAAAACGAATTCTCAATTTGTAAACTTGTGCGTAAGTAGTCTTGAGGGATGATTTGCATAGTACAGTGAACCTGAAAGGTGAAGGACTGTGCAAGTGAGGATGTCAATCGTTTTTTCGAGTCAAGAGGAGAGTAGATTGTATTCTTGCTATCTGGGTGTTTTAGAGGGGGGGGGGGGGGGGGGGGTATGGGTTAAATTAACATTGAGAAAATATTGAAATAAAACGAATTTTATCGCATTTATTTAATGTGTCTACGTTCCCGACGTTTCGGCTGCTTTACAGCAACCATGGTTGCGGGAGGACTGACTTGCTAGTCTGACTGACTAGCTGGTGTGATAGTTTGAACTGGGGTACCCTCATATGTAGTTGTTTTTTAACGTGATAAAATCCGTTAAATTAGTTGTATTTCAATGTGTCGTATTAGCGTTAATATTGAGAAAATATTAATGCATGGTAGCGTTTCAAAAGTCCTTTAGGATATCTTGAAATAACTGACAGAAATATAACCAAATACAAATTCGATTTGGTTCCATATAGACGACTATCGACGTGTGCAGTCTCAATGGATGTTTGCTTACTAATGCCATCAACCCCAAAAGGTGAAAGCCCTTTTGTTACAGTCAGCAAGGAATAGAATATAGATATTCAAGCTGATTTCTAGTCGCCCAAACCGATATTTAAGGTTCGTCACCCCGCTCCCTAATAGATTTTGATCTCGTTTTGCAAATTATTGCCATTCATTGCCTCCTGTACGAGTTCATTCAACTTCAGAGCCGTCTCGTGACTCTCGGATACACGAAATTTATCGTAGGTATTATAATTTAATTCCTGGAAAACCCTTTTACCCTTCTCCGTACAAAAAGGGTTATTCATTTACAGTTTGTGTTTACATGGTCCTAAAATGGTTGGCAAGATAATTTCTTCTAAGGGTACAGAAAAACATCATTAAGCTACTCTGCTCTGTCAATAATATCTAGCCAAGAGCAAATAAGGAACAGTGTGCATTAGTAATTTTACCAGGGGTAGAAGTCCCACAGAGTAGTTTTGCCAGCATTGACAACTATTCTATATAGAATCTTTTATTTATTTGCCTCTTGCAGCCTTCAGCTTAGAACAAAACGACTTAATGGCATATCTGATTGACGATTATTGAAGCTTTCTGAAATTAGCTCGCGAAGTCGGCCGTTGAGGCAGAAAGGTTCTAGAATGGCGACCAAAAGCCGAAAGACGTAGTGCAGGACGGCCCCCCAAAAGTGAACCGATAACATCTCACACGTCTCAGGAAGCCGGTGGATGTGAGTGGCGTTGGACCTTGATGCATGGAAGTCATTGGGGGAGGCATATGTCCATTGGAGGATTATTTCAGGTAAGGAACAATACGCTATTATTATAGAACAACGCATTTGTGGTGTTAAGACACTTTAGATACAATGAGAAATCTCTAGAACAGAATATTCTGTATCCCGTGAGGTATAATTACTGCGACGTTATTTTGAACAAGTTTATTTCTGTACCGCATCGAACAATGGAACACAATTATAACAAAAGCGTTATTTCTGCTGAGGCCGTGTACCTACGCCAAAATTCCGAGAGCACCTGATGGGCTGGCATTGGATTGGATGTAGGCATGTAGGGTTGGTATGCAAATAATTGTACGGGGATATTCTATTTCAATATTTTTTTGTAATTAAGAGAAAACAGGTAAAGGCTACTACTAGCTAATAAAAATATATACATATTTTTTACTACTAGCTAATAAAAATATATAATATTAGTGGGATTGTAGTCATTATTTATAGGTAGTTAGAATAGATTAAATGCCTATGAGAGCGACTAAAAGATAAAAAACATTTAAAAAAAAATCAAATGTTGAAGTGGCAACCCTACTAAGCGTAACAGAACAATGATCGCGCTGACACCTGCCCAGCATTGACACCGCGTGCGTCTATTGAGCCTGCGCCCGCGCACGGCCCTATACGGCCTTATCGGAGATCGCTATAAATCTTGGATGTAAGAAGTTCGCTTTTAATGCCGTGATAACTGTTCACCCACTGATGTGTAGACAAATATGCATCCGGAGTTTGTTAATAGGGACGAATTTAAGTGGTGGATATGAATTAAATGTACCTTGTTTTGTTCGTCTCTTTTTTCTCTGCAATCGATTTCAGGGGATAGAAAGAGAAAGTATGGGAGTGAGTGAATGGAAATAATAAGTCCGCTATTCAGGCAGTGCTGTCCCTGAGAAGGCAGAAGAAAGAAAACTACTCCATTGAAAAGCTAGGCCCCTAGTCTACCAACACTATTGACTCTTGCGAGTTATATGGAATGGCAGTGACATCGTAAATGACACTTTTAACAGTTTTAGTTTGGAAAAGTGACCATTTGGCTTTAGCATTTAATTTTGAGTGAACTGTGTTAGCAGTCTTAGAGCCCTGTACATACAACAAAATATTGGTATATTTTCCAGTTTGCATTCTCGATCGTTCGCTGATTGCGTGCAATAGCTTCGTTATCCAGGGCTTGCAAGCGATCGAATTTAGATTTCCCTTTCATTATGGTGTCCTGGTACTGTAATTAATAGGTCGTGTTGGACTTGAGATTATGTTGAATAAATTATGTAAGTAGGTACATTTTTAGGAAAAAAAGCAATCTATACAAGAGACAAATTATGTACGAAAAATATTTGTCAGTGGAAAATGATTATGTTACTAGATTTAAGAGGTACCATTCTGATGAATTGTTTCGATAATATAAATTCATACTCGACCAAAACAACCGTATTTCAATGGTAATAACAATTATGACACATTCATATTCAGTTATGTATGAGACAACATGGCTTTATATGTAGTAAAATTATTTATTTGAACACGGTTCAGTAAATACATTTTTATTTTCGCCATGGTTATTATAAAATGTGCGGTAGGTATATGAGATGGAATAAAAATTCCGACCGTCGGAATTCTTATTAATGTAAGGCGAAAAAGGATTTATTACGTACTCGCTTTTGCTTGCGATTTCGCTCGCGCAACCACCGAGTTTGCTCTGGTCGAATCGCGATAATCATAGCGTGATAATATGTACCCTATATATTGATTATAACAATATTCTATTCAATAGTAAAACCTCGTTTAAATTCTTCTTCTTCTTTCTTTACGAAATGAAATGCGATAAAATAAAATGGATATGAATATGGCCTCACCCGCAACTTAGAGACTTAATTACACTCCGAATAAACAGATGCAATGACAAGAGTTCTGAAAACACTTGTTTTGGATTCAGAGACAAACTATTTTGTACATACAGCCCAGTTACAGTTCTGTAATAGTATGTAAATAAATTTGTGTATACTATTTTTAATCCTTAAAAAGCTTGAACGAATATGTCTGTCAGTGTTACATATTATGATGATACAGCAGATTGTTGTAATGAAAAACAATTGAAGGTCAGCCAAAACGTTGCCATAAATTTGTAATGTAATAATGTACCAAATAACAAATATTCCAATAACTCTGTATGTAGGTACTCAGGGCTTTTTCGGTCAGTACATTCTATTTACTCGCGAACAATTTAACTTCTATTTGAGTACAATTAAACATATTGCTAGACTGTAAGTCAGTAATAAAGTGAATATATATCATCAGACCACCACCGTGGCACCGTGCAGTAAACTGGGGGCGATACCGGTACATAATTATTCATTAAACGTCCATGACTCGGGTTAAACATCTGCAGCCATCATACAAACATTGCCCCTACCAGGTACAGAAAACAGGGTCTCTACCAACTGTGCCAATGGGGTCATTTGATAAAACCAAACGATTTACTATTTACGCTTTAGGGTAACAAAGATTGTTAAGTAAGTAGCTACTTATCAAGGTGACTCGCTTACTTCCACAATTCTCAAAACTACTACAAAGCAGACGAGGTCACGAGTATAATCGAGTGAGGGATCAATATCGATAGCAATTTTCATGTATTAATCCCGACGTGAAGAGGCCCGCGGGTACTCCTTCAAGGGTTCCGATCTTGACAGGCGCAGAGTAAATTATGGAACACTTTCAATTTTTGGGTCTCGGTAATTTTTGTTTGTATGCTGTCTGGCTGACGTGTAACTCTACGAAGTAATTACCTATACCCATTGTAAAAAATACATTTAATATTATTCGAATTCGCATCCTCCAGTCTTTAATCAACATTCTTCCCTCCGGCTGGGCTTATCCACAAGGCAGGTTCGACAGGACGTGCCTCGACAGGGCGTGGGCGGCGCCCAGCACTGAGATAACAAGTTCTCGTGCGATTTATTAAGCCACTGATCGATATTAATATTATACACTTATTCTACAGGTTTGCTTACAATTAATTTGTATTTTCATTAATACGCCCGAATATATAGGAGCCATAACTAACGCATTTAACAGAAAAATAAATTATGTGTAATTCCCTGTAAACGGACAAAATCGTTATATGATTGATAGAACTAGGCGATACTTGGCAAAAACTCATTGTTAAACAAATGGGGGTAGAGTAAATCATTATTTAAATTTGGAATAAAGACTATGGTAATTTCCTCCATAGAGCTAGTTTCTGTACTGAATTTCATTCTGCCAATTCTTAAGGGAGGAGCTAAACAGACAGCACGTAAGTACGTAGACACTCCCTCAAAATAAAATTATGTCTATACACACGTACAAAGAATAAAACTACAAACAGTAGTTAGTTTTAACAATGCTTAGAGCCATTGCTTTAAGGCTTTGGTAGAGAAGTACGCTTTGGGAAGACAAGTACTAGCTGATCGTGGATAAAGAACATAACTCTCTTTTACTTTTAATTTTTAAGGTAGATTGTAATACGGGATTCCACTTGTATTATTAAAAAAAGATAGCACTTAATTTTTATTTATCGTAGAAATGAGAAAATTGTAACACTCTGACACTTTTCTTGTTAGTAATAAGGAAAACGGTTGTGTTAATTCAAGAATTTTGCATTAACGAGATACCAAAATATTACATGCGCACGCAAACGACGGTGTCATCGTGAGAAAAAATCATGAACAGCTAAATAACGAGAAAACTTGTAGAACATTGCCATGCGTTTTGTTCAACGATAATTTCAAAGAAATAAATGCAAGACAAAGATGCAAGACTTAAGAATATTGTCTCTGTTTATTCCCTGAACGCTTACAACCAAATACATATTGCTATCGGCTATCAGAATAGTGACATGGTCCGACACTACACAGTGTAAGTTCCTTTCAGTATTCATTGTTCTGATTCCATTAAAACGCAATCCTGCACAAGTTTAGTTGGGTGTGAACTTCATAAATAATGTATTTGGTATTTAAACGACGTTATTAATGTTAATCACCATTCGTATTGCTAATTTAATATCGACACCTTAACGGCGAGCAATAAATGCTTTGACGCGATCATACACTGGATAAGGCTATAATTAAAGCCTGTTCTATAATATAATTTTCGCGAAAAAGGTAAGATCTTCCAGCCAGGCGGGTGGTATGCCTGGCGGGGCGGCCGCTATGCCCCGACAGTTATTGTCCGGGTCTTGTATATATGTTACATCCTCTGAAAACTCTCATAGCGCGTTTCAGGATCGTATGGAGAATTTTCAATTGTTCTGAATGCGTCTCTGCAGCGCCATCTCTTTAGCTTGTGGTGAATCGCTACATGATCTCCTTTGTAACCTTTTTTCCCATTATTTTTTTGTGCCAGCTTCTAGCCTATACGAATTTGGCTAATAAATTACCAACATTGGCCCTCTGAGATCTATCTTACGGGATTACCGGCGACCTAAGGCTAAGACAATTTGGCAGAACTTGGCGGGCTTCGGATTGACCATAAAATGTCAACGCTGTTAGAATTACACCCGCCACATACATGCTCTCCAAAGCATGAAAGAGGTCAGATTCTAAGATTCAGTAACGCAGCATCCGTGGTCCGACATTCATCTGTACACTTAGGAGCTGCTATATGGAATTTCTTAATAGAATATTCAAATAACATTACTCAAATAACCATATGAATTGCTTATAAAAGTAATTGACGGCGCAGGAGTACCAAAATCAATTGCACAGTAGCAAAGGTAACACTACACAAGTAATAAAATGCGTTTTGCAATATCTTTTACGACGCTTTTCAGTTATATTGGTCTTTACTTTCGTGTTATTTGTGCATAGTCATAATTTTATAGGAATGTGTTTGAATGAAATGACGGGGGAGCCCGGCGCGGTAGGATGATTTGATTTTCTATTGAAACTTAAAAAGTCGGTCGGGCTTATTTTTACAACTGTACATATAATAAAATGTAACTGATTTCTGTCTGTAAATGGAAGACATATGACATAAACTATTATTAAGGGCTTTATCAACGCAATAGAACCCATAACAATGATTGTTAGAATTTTCGCCAGCTAATCTCAGAAACGGCTTAACTGATTTGGGCGCGGTTTTAACTAATGTATTGTGGTAAGCTTCCTTTAAACTTCAGTGTTTGTTTTATTTCAATCAGTTCATAAATAAAAAAGTTATATCAATTTAAAGACGCGGACGAAGACGCGGCCAACAGCTACTTAATAATTAATTTACCGGATTTTTAGCTTTAAGAATCATATTAATAATAATTATATAATAATTCCAGGCCTTTTTTAAGTACCACTGCTGGGACGGGCTCTCATTAATACGAGGGGATTAAGCCATATTCTGCTTGCCCATAGCGGGTTGGCGGACTTCAACCGTCTTTCAAAGGGCTATTTTAAACTTGCAGGTTTCCTTACTTCATGTGTGACATTCACCGTTGAATGTCACACATGTCACAATCTCTTTATGGCAGTTTAATTAGTATCGCCATCATTTAAAGAAGTCTAATGATGATACAGAGATTTAATTCTTGAGTCCCGAGGTAAAGCTAAATTGTCTTAAAACCGGCAAATAATTTCATCAGCAGGACAAAAGAACAGGAGATGGGCAGAATTTGCGTGTGTATATATACGCAGACTGCAAAATGCTGGCCCAATTTAGGTGCATTCAACATAATTTGTACATCCGTTCCCAATACGGACATGTCAAAATCGTTTTAATTAAATTCAACGCGACTCAAAGCTTTTTATGTTCACAATACTTAATTTTAATCGTGAAATATGAAACTTCAAGATCTCTGGTTTATGATCCAGGAAATGTATGAAATTCAATTAGCATGCTCTAAGTGTTAACAGGGCTTGTATGAAACTAGCGTTTGGGAGAAATACTACACAAAGCTATGTTGTAATATTTGCTTCGTGTGTGGCTTTAAGAAGATTTAGAATTTGTGTTTCATTTATTGGTATTTTATCATCTTCAAACTCTTTCAATTGAAAATTACTATAGTTTATGAAACTCTACTTATTTGCTTATGCATCTTTGTAATAACGTAATATTGCATACAACAACTAGAAATGGTACTTCATTGAAACATCAGAAATGTCTTATTAATAAACCGAAACAAATATCGAACCGACAATTCCTGGGATATCTTAAGAGCCGTTTCACTTGCGGAATGTCTTCCTTGAAAGTGGAATCCTGATCCCAGAATATGTCCTTTATTGCCAACAGAATAGAATCCGTAAAATATCTACATGGAATCGATATTCGATTTCTTGACGGAACGTAAAATGTAGAGTTAGCACTTAAAATAAAAGATTAGTAACTTATGATCAATAATTTGTATAAATTGAGACACGCACTGTCTTAATAAAATATTGTTTTTATTTTTAAAAATTCGATGTCCTCGTTAAGTCCTCAATCGCTCAATAATATCCTCTATTCAGCACCTATGTATATCATAGATTTTTTCACTCACACTTAGCTTTACTTTAGCCAAGAGGTTCCTCATCAATTCTCATAAGCTACTATGTATTAATAAATTATTTTTAAAAACCATTTAATTATGACGTGAGTTGAAGTGAGGGAGTAACTAGGAGTGGTGTAAACAAATTGTACTGCGAGTGGCAACCCTATTCATGTTCATAATAAATTATAGGACACGTTCATGGAAACACAAGTTCGGTCGTCCTTTGATCATAATTAGGCATCGGCCGCCGGAAATTGCCCATGTTGTGTGTGTCAGAATCAGAACGAATAACTGTATTAGACCTGATATAGGCAGTGTTTAAAATATGTAACTACCTACAGTTCATAAGGTAGATAACATTTTGTGTGACGGTGCTACGTTATTATTGGAGAACGTAAGAACATATAATATACGCGATAAAATCCGTAAGATTAGTTTTATTTCAATTCTGATGCCTCCAATAATTGACTTAAATGAGTGATTGCAATTGCAACGTTGGAAAGCTCCTCTAATTTACCTTCTCCTAATCATAGTTTCTTTCTATGTTAATTTGGTTGCTTATTTATACAAAACGGAAATTAATCGTCACGCAATTTAAATAACAAAGCGTTTCGCTGAGTGAAGAGACAAATCGGAAATCTAACGGCTCCCACATCAAAACAAATGAATGGACCAGCCACCGCCATAAATTTCCAAGTGCCGGTGACAATTCCACACTTAAGGCCGCGCTCGTCGTGCCCGAAATACATCATTTTCCGTATTTATTGCGCGTCTCTACGAATGAGTGACGTATCTTGCAGCCTTCGGGTCTGTCGTACGATTCGGAATTTGTCGCACTTTTGACGTTTAGTGCGCGTTTGGGGGCTGGTAGATTTTTATTGCTACGTGCAAATAAACAAATATGGCGCCTGTAATTTATAATTCTCTTTAGTAAATCTAGACAGGCCAATGTCTGGCATTGCACTGATATTAGCTAAGACTTGAGTTCATTGACAGAAAACCGTTCTTATACCTATATTAAAAATTTACTCACTGGTTTAAAATTTACTCACTCGTTACATAGGTTCTTATCTTGAATTAATGACATCCATATTGACGTCACTGCATCAGACTTTTTAATCCCCTAACAGAGCACAGAGTGCGTGTAGGACAACTTTTATTGCGCCCAAAACAGCGGTAAGTTGAATCGAAGTGAATTGTGACTTCCTGAACGATTTTATGATTCAGGCGTCGACATTTAATGTCTCGTGTGTCATCGGAGATATAACAAAGCTGTTTCGTTAATGGAAATTATTATTTATAGTCGTTTGTTTCGAAATTCGGAATTCGAATAGCTGGTTTCTGTGCTTAAAGAACATTTTTTATATCTTTATATTAATCCTAAATAAGTACTTACCTGTACGATATTCCTTCGATATTCGAAATCTCTCTTTCGGTAATGTCTCATGTCCGACTTACAATTAAGCACTTATTAAGATCAATAACTTCATTTGATTGTGTGTCTAAATAAATTTGCGATTCTCACAATTCATTGCTTCATCTAATGAATTATACAATGTACTTCTAACACTTATAAATGACATATGTTTTACCTCATCTAATATGCAGTGTACCTAAATGCGTATACATTGTGGAACAGCTGTGATCGCGGTGTGGGACGGTGGAACTCCATGGTTTCCGTTACTCCACGCTCCGTTGGTAGTGGAGGTGCGGGCTGGTTGGACGTTACTCATTTAGGGTTGGGGATTTTTAATTCCAATAATAATAGACGCAAATTATGTAAAGACTAATTCCTTATTCATGTAAAGTTAAATGCATTGCTTCTTTTGAAATGCTTGAGTTGGGGACATTGGAAGATCTGACTTTAATTTAAGGTAGAAAATCCTGCAAATTATTAGGATGTTAGTTATTAGCAGGTTTTCCCTTACTTCAAACTTTTAAGAAGGAGATTGTCAAACTAAAGCAGGGTACCTTAAACAAATAATTAGAAGTACCCTTACGTTAATAGTAACATCGCTATTAACACGCTAAAATGCTATCGCATCTATCTAATATAAATATAATGGATAATTAAGACGCAGTCAGCCCTAAATCGGCGCGTGCGCAGGGAAGCCAGGTGCACAGACGCTTATGGCGCGCGACAGGAAGCGTATAGTTTATCTTGATAACAGTGACATCTATTGAATTAATTATTAGTATACGGGCACTCTATTACTCATAAGAATGTTTGTTTTTTTTATTGGAGCCTAAATTGAAGCTTATTGTTAAACATAGAAGGGGTAACAGTCATACCACCAATTAAAAGTAAGCTTAATTTGGTTCATACCAACACTAAATAAGAAAAATATTTCAGAAAATCTGTCTTTTTCAGAAAGTCTACCAACCCGCACTGGGTCAGCGTGGTGGACTATGGCCTAATCCCGCCTCGCATTGAGGGGAGGCCCTTGCTCAGCGGTGGGACATTAAAAAGGGCTGGTATTATTATTATTTATGAAAATCAAAAATATACAAGTAGTTCTAATTCAGTACTGATACAATATTTCATAAAGATATCACTATTTTGGGGCCATAACTATGTTTGCGCAGCCCACGGCACGTAAAGCAAACACAAGCGACGGACAAAATATCAAAACAAAAACGATTCCACGTAAAATAATATTCCATTACCGCGACCCTGGCAATGGTCAAAATATTTGAACTAGAATGTACCTGTCAGTTAGGGTTGAACACTCAGAGGAAATATTAAAAAAAATATGTAAACAAATAACGACTTCAAGTGAGTTCAAATTGTGCTCATGGTCAGGATGAAAATAATCGCAAAAAGGAATCAATTAAAGTAATTGTGTAATCATTCGTCACCTAAACCTATCTATACTATGAAAGATCGATATCTTCGATATGGATAGATGGATGGATGGATGGATGTTTGTTACTCTTTCACGCCCGAACGGCTGAACGGATCTGGATGAAATTTGGCACAGAGATAGATTATAGTCTGGAATAGCACATAGGCTACTTTTTATCCCGGTAAAATGTATGGTTCCCGTGGGATAGATGTTTTAATTTTTCATACTTTTTATCGCGGGTAACACCGCCGGGCGCAGCTAGTTTTTTATAAATTCAAATACCTATCAACTAAATAAAGGATAACAAGGAATTTTAAAAACATGCTAATGATTTGTTTGCACGAAATATATTTTTTTCTGTAAAACCAACCCTAAGTCTTACGCGCCAAGGACAAACTCTAGGCCAACCGAAAGTGCACACGTTCAGTCGAAAAGGTGTAAACTTAAACATGCCATTGATCGGGTGGCTAAGGACACGGGCAACAAATATTGGAACAGTTATTTTCCATTCCTGGATATATTTGTCACAGCCGTAAAAGTGTTAAGACGAATGCTTCATACTTAATTGAGAGCTTGAGATTTGAACATAACATTAATAGAAATTTATAAATCATTTCTATAATCGACATGTGATAAATGAATAATTAATTAAAGTAAACAAATTTCATGTGACAATGAAATGTTGCACGCGATTGGAGCTAACGGTATGACTTAAAAAATACTTTACAATGCCGCACAAGTATAAAATAGTAAATAGAGTATGACCACAGATATATTAGAGGAGATATGTTATGAAAGCGGTGGGCTTGCGCTCACCTTTAGCCAAAATTACGCTAACATAGAGTTTTCGCCGTCAGTCGACTGCAACTGCACGTCGGTATCGGAGTTCTAACTTTTTTTTTAAATGCCGTGTTATTCCGTGGTTGTGTGCAAAAATACTAGCAGCAAAATGAACTACGCGAAAGATGGAATCTCATTTCACCAGCCAGTATTAAGTATTTTATTTATTCGTCTTTAAAATCATTAAAAACAACAAATCAAAAAATATTTAATGCCTTTATTATGTTATTTTAGTATTCATGTAGCACAACGACTTTTTTATTTTTGTACAAAATACATGGCTCTTTAAGTACCACCTATGTTCGCTACTGAGTGAATGTACGAGGCAATGGATAGATCGTCTAACGATACTTTGAATAAACTGGTGCGTCGCGTGGTACGGCCGCTGTGTGCGGCGACGACGCAGCACGCACCGAATTATTGGCACGCGTGTGTGTGTGAGACTTCGTATTGGTTGGTTTTATGTAATTGCACGTGTTTTGTGGCGAGTGGTGGGGACCAAGCGGAGACAGCGAGTTCCCATACATTTTGAACCGCACGGCATATCTCTCGTGATCTGTGAGTATGACAATGTCGGTACTACATTTAGGACTTACCTGACTGGGATGGTGCCGGTACAGGTACAGCTTGGTTCCGTTTAGCACCGCCCACACTTGCTTCCACGATCTGTCGCTCGCGCGCTGATAGACAAAACATATAATTAAAATCAATTTTTACATAATAACAGATATAACCAATGTATGAATGAGCTTCGAATACTTGTAGATCAAACAAAGAACTTTTATGAGCTTACAGGATAAAAAGAAATTCCTTTATAAAGGTCAAATTAAAACTAACATTCCTATTGTCACAGAGAAATAATACACACACACACATAACGCATTAGATACACTTAGTAAGTGTATGATGTATCACACACGCGCATTCACACAAACACTCAAACATACACGTCTACACACATACGACCCTGCCTGTATATCGTATCGTAATAGAGATCGTTAATATTTTATGGTGTTTCACTTTGACATTTGGTTTTATGTTTTATTTTAAGAAATTCTATAACACGTAACATTATACGTGTACCTAAATTAGTGTACCGAGCTCCAAGATACAGACATTGTCTAATAAACTATTCTTATTTTTAAATAATAACATTTTCCTTTCAAAATAATTAATTAAAACCCACCTTTCCATTGCTGACCACCATTTTGATCTGCACGTTCCCTTGTACGTCGCCCTCGGTTGCTTCGACAGCGATCTCTGCCGCTTCCTCCTCGTCCTTTTTCGTTGAGCTATTGTTAGTAACAACATTCGTAATTAGTATAGCTCAAATAAAAAAAAGTAATTGTTGAGAAAAGAGGACGCCACCATAGATGATATTTACTTTTCAGTACCTATTAGACTTCACGTACAGTGAAATATTTGGAATATTCGAATGTCACATAAAGGCTGATAACTTATCTTGCAATTGACTAGCGATAGCAAAACGACAGCAAAAACGGCACAATATTTGCTTTCAAGTTGTTAATTAGTATTATGTCGCAGCGCTACGAAATTGCGATTTGAATGTAAATATTGCGTGATTATGGCTATCGCTAGGCTATTGCAATAATCTCAAGTGATATTTACACTATAAGTAGTATTTACAAGTTAGATTATCAAACATTAACGTCCATTTCGTAGGATATTTGAAAACCAATCCGCTTAAAGTTAGATGAAAAAAAACAATACCTCACCTTTTTAATATTACATACTTATATACATTCCGATTCAATCGTGTATTTTTTCTTCACATACAAAACATTACCTAGACTAACAACGAATAACAGATCATGCTGTATCATGTATAGATTATACTTCATAAAGTATTGTTTTGTCTACACCAAGCATGCAAAAATGAACATGCATATTGACGAAAGTGTTACAGGTACCTATCTCGAGACCCATTTAATATTTTCATTCATTGCTTATTATTTACAAAAGCTTTCCCCAAACACAAGTTAGAGTGTATTTCAGTCGTAATTGTATTTAAGGATTTTAAATAAAATATGTACAATATCCTGCATTAATTATTTTAATTATTTAACTTTTTTTGAATTTAGTACTCACCGAAACTAAATTTTTAATCATTTAAGCAGTGCAATGCAATCAAATTAATTTCACATATCATATCGTTTACAATAAAACATCGAAAAAAAACATTTTTTTTTAATTTAGCTACTTGCGCCGCTGTCTAGTATTGCATTTCTGCAACTATTGCAAACATTCTGTAAAGCGCCATCTATTGTGCCTGAAACGTACCGCACGGGGAGAACAGCTTGCGGGTCGAATATCCGCAGCAACGGAGTAATGTCATCGGTGAACCGAGGGGGGCGCCACTTGCGGTACAAACTGCGTTTCCAATCCAATCACCACCCCGTTAGTATCACCAATTTGAGTGGCCCCACAAATGTTAGATACACAAAAATAGTTACGTACTCTCTACATTATACGGGTAATAGTAACAATGATTATTCATCTATCTACAACATAATGTGTGACACATAACTATTGACAAAAGATAATGAAAGAATTGCAGTGCTGTTTATTACAAAATTTGTTATCTAGACAATAACAACTGGAGGTTATAACAGTATCTCGAGGGTATCTACTGGACATCTACAAATAGACAATAGACTTCAATTGTTTTTGTCACAACAAAAAGAACGCTGCCGTCTGTAACAATGTATTTTTTTAATGTTGTCACATTTTTTGTGACAAAAACAAATGTGTGAATAATTTTATGTGACTAAAAATTAATATGTAGGGTAGTTGTTGTATAGTTATATATATAAAGTACCTTCTATTTTGAGGGTCACCCTCTGGCTCCACGTCGCTGTCCAAGTGCAACCGATCGCCCCAAGTGGCTTTTAAGTAGGACACCCTTCGCATGGCGCGTTCTTCCTCTGTTAAAAGATATTTCAAATTTAATCTTGTTTTATATATAAATAGATAGGTATAAAGTTGCTTAAATTGCTTGTCAAAATTGAACTATACGCTGATAAGGGGTAAGTTTTGAACCATAATGTTAAACTTTGTAATGCCGTAACTAGAAAATTTATAAAAATATTAACGTTGATTTCATGAGGCAATCAACATTTTTTGAAATACATCCATTGCACTATCCCAGCCAAAATATATTAAGTCCTATCTTATGCGGGAAATGTTGACATATGATGGTCTTGTATTTAGAAAATGTGCTTCTGGATAAAACCCCTTTAGTCCTTAATGTCCCTTGCACGGCTTAATGTCCCTTGCACCGTGGGTTAACTTTAATAAAACAATATTTACCACCCATTTGAGCATCTTTCTTCTGTCTTCGAGTCACCAAATCATCGGCAAATCCTGTTGAAAGAACGACTTAATTAAATACAAATGTTATACTTAGTATAATACATAATTAGTATGTTAAACATCGAATGAGCATCATTGTTAACGCATTAGTAGCACACCAGAAGCACACTGCATTCCTTGTGGTTATACAGAAGGTGGGTTAGGTTCTACTCGCTACCTCGTAGACTGCAAAACGACGTACCAAGTATTGAGCACGTAATTTTGAAGCATCAGCTGCGATTAGTTTAATGGAAAGTTGATGTTAATTGACAGTCCCTTACGTATCATTTTTGTTTGAACTTGTGAGGCAATAAGTTAAGTTTTCGGTTAGCAAAATGAATGATATGAGTGCATTAATAGGCCCCTTTATTTTACTTCATTACAGTTGTTCGTATGATCATTTCAATTTCGATTTTTTCCATAAATTGACGAGTAAAGTTGTACTTTTCCGCTATGGTGTTGGTACAAGCATGGAAAGATTCGAAATACGAATTAGTAAATTTCAACCAAAAATGATTTGACAAGAGTGCGAATATCTAAAGCGCAAGCCGAGGTGGCGACATCATTCCAAGATTTAGACGAGGCTTCGCAGGCTAGACCTGAGTCGGCTGGCGTGCTCGGCGTCGGCGACGGCGAGGTGGCGGCCGAGGCCGAGGCCGAGGTGGAGGCCGAGGGCGGCGCGAGGCTCAGCTGCGTCGGCCTCTGAGGTACGTCCAGTCCGTTCACCGCGCCTGGCAGCGAGACACGATTCATCGCTTCCATTTGTTCTTTGTTCAGCCCCATTCGTTTCTTCGCGTGACTGCCATCTTGGAGCGGTAATAGTGCTATTAGACGCGGTGCTCGAAGCTCTGTGTGTGTCTGTGTGTGCGTGGGTGTGTGTGGGTGCTGCGTTCTCATTCGTCGGCGTATCAACCATAGCGGTTGTAAGCAAAAATAGGGTTGTAATAAAAAAAATATATAGAAAATAAATTTTACTGGGAATAATAATGTAATTAGCTACAGATCTGATGTCAGGCAGACAAGGATAGAGCTATGCGAATAAATAAGACACACTATCAGTTACATCTTTGGTTGCTAGGATGCTATCTTTATTTGGTTATCAGATTAATTTGTCTGTCTGTAAGGGGTTTAATGTTCGATACAATCTACGATAGCCGGACCAATCCAATGCAGTTTGTTTTTTCACAAAAATATTATTTAAAAAACTTTGTGTTGTGTTCTGGGCAAAGCAAACAAATAAATAAAATATAAGCGAATCGCCAATACTTAAGCATAAGCTGAGGATACATTATCTGATCTATAATGGCCGATACCACGGTGTAATGATGGTGACCGGAATTCGCGTGTGACAATGAAAACACAGCACTGTAAAATGATCAGTTGAAAGTTTGAAAACATTTTAAATGAATTACCATGCCGTTCTAATTCGAATTAACTTAGCTCCGCCACAAAACATTCAGTCATTTCAAAGGTGTCACCCAAAGGACGAGATTAGCAAAATACACTACCACTGTGTTGGCCAATAAATTGGTTCTTACCAATAAATGATACCACTAAATTGGCCAACATATGTTTAAATGATTTCTTTTTTTGTCTTGATTAATCAAACTTTCCACAGATTAAAAATGGACGTAGATTATCTTAAGGTGGGGTAAGGCACATATTGTACTATCTATAGGTGTAAGTGAGATGTGGAATATTACCTGTGGCATGATGTCTTCTAATGGGTAATCCATCGCTTCCAGTGCTATTCGACCTTGTTCGCATTTGAACCTTTTCTGCTTCTGCAAAAGCGAAAAATATTCTGATAAAATAAATTGTACCTATACAAGATCTCCATCACGCCTTTAAATCTCACACACATTTCGCTGATTATATTAGACAAATGGGGGAAGAGGAACCCAACACTGACCCTCGGCTTGTCAACTATTCCAATTATAAACCAAACGATCGATAGATAATTAAAGAAGCCAGCAACACCGAACTCCTCTTAGATGTTAGTTCAGAAACTATCTACCACGAGTGCCGAGATAGATTATATTAGGTCTAACACAAACTGGGGCAATCCTATTGACATTATAATTAAATATTGATATTTGGCTATAAAGGAAATACTGTAAAGTCAAGCCCACTGACTCTCCAGCTGCTGGACTATCTCAGTTAAGATCGCGTTTCAATCCATTTGTAGAGTTAAGGAAAAACAAATGTAAATGCCTCCATAGGTCTATACGACATAAATTATTTGAGTTTGACTTTATACGACCCCTCAATGCAAAGAGGATTAGGGCCGTAGTACACCATGACAACCCAGCCCGTACTGCAAAATGACGTGTAATTTTCGAAAAGATTTCTTCACGCGTCAAGTTACATCTATCTCAGACAGCTCATAATGACCATGTGAGGAGGAAAGAGAAGTAATAGCGGTTCGATAAAGTCGAAGAAGAGTCAATTGAATACATACCGGGCCTATTGTTAAATCCATCAGGTGGGGGGCAATGTAAGTGCTTGCTGCCAGTGATCATGAGTTGGTTGCCTGATAAACTGATGCTGATTGGTGCCTCGTGTTCTAGTTCTGAAATAAACAGTTATCATTAGTATTGATTTCTTATATTTACGCGAATACTACACATTTAAATAAAACTAATTTTAAGGATTAGGTTTGGTTCCCGAAACGTCGGGAAAGTAAAATCAAAATAAAAACGCGATAAAATCCTTAAAATTAGTTTTATTTCAAAGTTATCATTAGTATTGAAATACTTAATAATGCGTGAGCTGTAAGTGTGGTAAGGATAAATAAATGTAATTTTCAACACTCGTGCTCGTAAAGTGGCTCTTATTGCACCTATTTTAGGTTCATAATGCAGCTTTTATACACGCGTGCTCTTCACTTTGTCAAGTGTAATTTATTTAGTTTGTCGTATGTCATTACTTCACAGAACTCGATACTTATTAGCGATATTATCAGATGGTGTAATAATACAGTTTCTTGTTTGTTGTTTGTTTTCTTGTATTTTTCGATATTCGCTATAGTTTCGGATATGGCCATCCACGCATACTTGAAAAATTCACTCTGTATACCTACTATAATTCACATTGTGACTTTAGCTAGTCTGGCTTGGTAATAAAGAAAGAGAAGTAATATATTTTCTTAGCAGGTATAATAAAAAAAATGGAAAAGTACGTGTACCTAAAAAACTAAACCTATAATAAAATAAACTTGCATATGAAAGTGCAAACAATGTTAAAGTTAATAAAAAGCGATGATCTCATCCGATGTGAATAATCGATTGATTGATTATCGATTGTAAATGCGGTCAGCGATACATCAAATCTGACAAAACGATGTGTCAAAGCCACGCGTGTTATTCAACTTGTATTTCTGAATCGATAACTACAAAGACTGATAATTTGTTAACATCAATTTTGACTGATTGATTACATGATGACTACACATAATAATATCATATCTCCAGACGAATACATGCACTGTACGGCCCCAAACCAAGCAACTGGGGGCTATCGCGTTATAAAATTATTTACATATCCGTCCATGACTAAACCACCATACTATTTAATTTTCTATGTGACTGATGATTTTTTATTCCATTACGTGCAATTTCACGCAGTGGAGTCAAAAGTGGTTGCAAAATAATTGAAATTATAGACGAACACAATAACAAATTCTGTCTTCACATAATGATTTATAATTGCGCTAAAAAGTGCAGGTTACAAAGCTTAGCATACCCCTTCTGAATCACCTTGTACAGGTTTTTTTTCATGAGATGTTAAGTCTTTGTTATGGGTGAGTCTTATTATACGTGTTAGTGTGAAAGCGTGTATGTGTGTACCTTGTGTGTGCACGTCGAGCGAGCGCGCCTCGCGGCGGGCGGCGCGGGTCTCGAACTCCCGGCGGCGCAGCGCCACGCTGGGCTCCAGGCGCGGCGCCGCCAGCCGCGCCAGCTCGCCGCGCGCCGCGTCCGTGCGCCGCGCGCCGCCGCCGCGCGCCTCCTCCAGCTGCCGCGTGCGCGCCGTCACCAGCTGCAGCTCGCCCGCTGCCGCTGGGTAGCTGCGGAGCCACGATACGGTTCTGTCACGACATCATTAACAAGAGGATCATTCCGCGAACACATTTACATATATGAAAAGCGACCCTTGCTACGACACAATCAAGTGCTGTTCAGTCGCCTAGCTCTTATTCCTTCGGACAACCCATCGAATAGGATCGCCAAGGTGGGCCCGCCAATGCCCTTGTAACTTCGCATCTAAAGTGGTTTTGTTAATATTCAATATACTATGCGTATCGTGTAACACGTACCTACGTACTTGCTTAGTTATCTGCCCAAGCCTGCGGTCCTAGCAAACCAATTTGACAATAATCTATATTGCTTTTGACTTAAATAGGGCTCATTATTATTTATCCACATTCCGTAGATAAAAGCAGTATTAACTTACTTATTATCTTGATTACTAGTTGACGCCTCGTCTTTAACTTCAGCAGCTGCTCCATTACTGACCGTACCAACATTCGTGCTCTGAATACCAGCAGCCATCTCTTGTATCTTCGAAAGGGTCGAAACGAACAGACTCTTGTCCTGTTTCTGTCTGTTTCTATCATTCTTACCCCCGTTCACCTCGCCGTAGCCGCTGAACGTGCCGCTGTCTACACTCGCAGAGCATTCTTCTTTCTTTTGTTCTTGGACTTGCTGCGGGGGCTGTGGGGGAGGGGACACGGCGAGGGGCGGTGAGGCCGCGGGGGGAGGCCACGCCGGCTTCTGTAACTTCTGAGGCCTGGCGTAGAACTCCTTCTGTTTGATCGGTGGTGCAGCGTCTGGGGTGACCCAACCGGTGGGCTGGCTCGGACGTCTGAGGAATGCCTCTTTCTGCTCGAGACTTTTTCGTATTCGCGATAGTATAATCGAGTCGTCCAGCTCTCGACCGGTGAGTGTGGAGTTCGAATCGAAGGATCCTAGGCTGTCTTTGCTCTCCGTCGCCGATGATGGTAGGGATGTGTCGGATTCCCGTCGTCTGCAATTGAGATCAGAAAGCGAGTCAATAACCTACACCTAATTAATGGTAACGCACTTTTTGTATTCATGCTTTATGTGCGTGGATCTGGGGTTCGAATCTTGGTAGGGGCAAAACTTTGTGTCCTGAGCACGAATGTTTGTACTCAAGCCATGGATGTTTAATATCTGCATAAGTATTATAATTATAGTGAAATCGCTCCCTGTCGATTGTACAGTGCTAGATAACAAGCGTTTCTTAATTTGGGACTGTATAGTGTGGGTGTGTTCGATACTACAAAAATGGTGTTAGTTTTCTGTACAAGCTAACTGTCAAAAGTAACACTTACAATGCCATTGCCAATGCATTATGAGACGATTGTAAAACCATTCAAGAATATAGGTTGATGAGGATTTCAACAAATCCATCTAAATCCTCAACACGCGTTACCCGTTATCAGCTCATTAAAAATGATGTCAACACTACAAATAGTCCATTAATTATCTTACCCATCATGTAGTAGATAGTGGGGTGCGCCGGGCAGTCGACCGACGTCATATCTCGAAGGTGCCAGAGAAGCCACGCTGGCGTACTCTGGGTCCTCCCTGTGTCGGGCCGGGGCCTGCGGGGCCGGGAGGGCCGCCCTTGGCCTCCGGTACACGTCAAATAGTCGTGACTCGTGTTCTGTCACTGGAGCCGGCATTTCTATCGGCCGTTGGTTGGTCTCCGGATTGTAGGCTGCCTCGCCAAAGTACTGTGTGAATTAAATAAAATATATTGCAAATTACATTGCAAAACCAAATTGCAGATGATAGCAAAATTGTATGTGCTCTATCTAGGGACACTCGATTGATTAATCACACCGTGACATTTTAATTAGATGTACAAATCTCTGAAACACACGAAGGTATAAACAAATAAAAAACTTTTTAACAAAATAAAAACCGTCTTCAAAAAACTAAAAAGCAAAAAATAATCTAATCTTGAAATCTACCTTGTCTAACCACATCAAATATTTAACTAATCTGAAGTCGGTGCCAAACTAACAACTGAGTCGAGTATTGCCGGTCTGCGCCAAAGACTATACCTACAAATTGGTCCGCGCATCTCGTTACTGAGTATACTTTTGTTATTCTTCGTCGGTTGTTTATTTGGCACCGACTTCAGATTAGTTAAATATTTGATGTGGTTAGACAAGGTAGATTTCAAGATTAGATTATTTTTTGCTTTTTAGTTTTTTGAAGACGGTTTTTATTTTGTTAAAAAGTTTTTTATTTTAAACTTTTTAGTGGATATATTTACTATTCTTTGTCACTAAAAAGATTTGTAAATCAATCTTTTTACTGGATAATAGGTATACCAATAATCGAGATTATCTTGGCGCAACCCGTGAAATACGTATCACTGACAAGTTCCGCTGGCCATTTGTGGCCTTCTTCATCACTTCCACTTCAGCAAATGATACTTTCTGAATGCAAATGCTTGACTTCTTGATGAAAATACCAAAATTGCTATCGGTATGCCTATAAAATTTGAGGAGTTCTCTCAATTCCTCATGGATCCCATCATCAGAACATTTTTTTGAAAAAAATGGGACCAATCTGTAAACATATCCTTTCATATAAAAAAATAATTTTCCAAATCGGTTCATAAATGACGGAGATATGAGGTAACAAAAATAAAAAAAAAAAATAAAAAAAAAAAATAAAAAAAAAAAAAAAAAAATACAACCGAATTGAGAACCTCCTCCTTTTTTTTGAAGTCGGTTAAAAAATGATCACAAATGTAAACCTTGCCTATATCAAATTCATCATCAGCTGGAAGACGTCTACTGCTGAACATAGGCCTCCCCCATAGAACACCACAACAGACGGTTGGTAGCAAACTGCATCCAACGGCTCCCCGCGACTCCAACCAGATCGACAGTCAATCTAGTGTGGGGCCGTTCGACGCTGCGTCTCCTTGTTCGAGATCACGACTTGAGATCGTTTATTTCCCAACGGATGTCAGTTCTACAAATGATGTGGCCTGCCCAATGCCACTTCAGCTACAGAATTGCCACTTGCCTACTGAGTTTTCCTAAACCTCTTTTAAAAATCGCCATAAGAACTCACCCTCTGCAGTAGATCGTGATCCCTCGGTACGACCGTCAGCCTGAGCACCCTGGGTTCTCTCTGCGCTAGTTGCACGACCCTCGCGTACGGCGCCCGGGACCGGCCGCACGCGACCGGCTCGCCGTTGACGGCTAGCACCCGGTCACCGGCACGCAGGCCCGCGGCCGCCGCCGGACCGCCCGGCCGCACCGACCTTACGAAGATCGTGTCCATTGGCGCGCCCACCGCGCCCACCGCGAGGTGGCGCGCATCGTCATATAACTCCTGAAAGGTTGTAAATTATTGATTATTTTATTAATTAGTATCGTGGCTATAGTGCTTTCTGTTCACATGGGGTTGACGTTCCTGAGACATAGCAAATTCTTTTTTAAAAGAGCTCTCAAGAACCGGCTCTTCTCGGCTGAACTAATATTGCAACCTGGTGGTAAATTTTGATTTTTTGAATAAAATTAAGATTTTGATTTCATTGAGACGTATTGTCTTCAGTGTTTGATACTTAGCATGTTACTTACACTTGTAATTAGCTGGCCAGAGTGCGCCCTAAACTATCTCTTACGAAGACACGCCCAGGCGCCCGTTAGATAAGTACGTAAATTGGTAAAAAAAGTACTGAAAACAGGAATATCGACCTTACTATTATTAGCCCATACCTGTAAAGACTCCGGCGGGTACACGACCAGGTGTCTCAGCGTGAACCCGAAGCCGTGCCTGGCGTCTGGCCTCTGGATCACGATGGTTCTGGGTGCGGAAGCGTGCGCGGCGGGCGGCGCGGGCGCAGCCGTCGCTACAGGCGCGGGCAGCGCCAGCGGCGGCGCGTGGACTACCGGTTGGGGCTGTGGGAAAATAGTATATTGTTAACTAATATTACAAAGAGAGCGAGTTCGGGAGCTTGGATATATGATATTCAGTAGATTTATGGTTTAGATTAGATCATCAGAACTACTGATCCGATTCCTAGGAAGCTACATTATCTTTGTGTGCTACAGGCTGTTTCCTCGAGGTACCGCGGGCGGAGCCGCGGGCAGAAGCTATATAGTTGATAATAGATTGTATGGAATTATACCGAACAATGACTACAAATGGACAACAACAATATATAAGGGTATCCCAGCTCTAACTATGAACCTAGAACGTCTAACACTTCAGTCCTCCCGTGACCATGGTTGCTGTAAAGCAGCCGAAACGTCGGGAACGTAAAAACATAAAATAAACGCGATAAAATCCTTAAAATTAGTTTTATTTCATTATGTAGTATTCGCGTAAATATAGGAAATCAATATCAAAATATTTACTATCAACGTGCTGCGTTGCAAATCACCTCTGCCTAACCTTTTCAGAAATAAAGGGGCAATGGTGTACTTTGTATATTATATAATTTTATATAGATTATAACAGGTCAAAAGGTGTATAACAGGTGTTAAATATCTATGATATAGAGTTGTGTTACATCAATAGAATTAGCGAGAACATAAATCAAGCTAATACCGGCGTTTCCTTCGTTCGAACGAATGGCTTACAGCCGGCAGACAGCTCGTTACGCACGCTTGATTGCTCCTACCCACACATAGTTGCGATGCCAACTCATTTGTATGGCAGATATGGCTGGCTGTATCTATTTTTTATATTACGACTAGCTGCGCCCCGCGGTGTTACCCGCGATTAAGAAGTATGGCCTTTTCCTCTATGTCCTTTTCTGTAAATCATGTCGATCCTTTGCTCTATGAAAAATTAAAACAAATCTATCGCACGGGAACCATACATTCTACCGGGATAAAAATCTATCTCTGTGCCAAATTTCATCCAGATCCGTTCAGCCGTCATGGCATTGTTGAGTAACAAACATCCATCCATCCAAACTTTCACATTTATAATATTAGTGGGATTAAGTTAAATTCATTAATTATGGGTCCCTGTATTCTAAGAAAATAAGTGCTAATCTAGTTGATTATTGAGCATAGTCCATGATAATTGTAATAAAATTATTGTTAGATCATAGTTTTGTCACAAATGAAAAAGCAATATTTTTAAGAAATAGCAAAATGACAATAATTCTAATTTGGGATGATAACTCCGCAAATCGGCAACCCTAGCTAACGATACAAGGAACACAACAAATCCTGGTCGTACGATAAAATCAGCAGATACGGAGTACTTCTTACCCGATATGTGTGAAAATGCCGAGATTATGTTTGATTTATGTTATAAATAAACCTAATGAATAAACCTCTCAACGTCTCGAAGACATTTATTCTAACGCCGACTGGTTAGAGTGACTCGAATCTGACTAATGTGTTTAATTTAATGCACAAGTTATAGCGATCTTAAAGCCCGCATTTAACAGATTAAAGGCTAACTAAAGATATGTGATCGGATCTAGATATGCAGTTTTCTATTAAAATTACATCTTAAGAGCGCACTCAATTACAGAGCTAAATCTTCAGAATATCGGGAGTTCTTGAAGGGTCCCATCCCACTTTAGGAATTCATGATCAGGAGACTATGTAAGAATCTAAAGTGTATGTACAATAATAGAGTACAAAATATAACGACGAAATATCGATAATAACAATTGATTGTAGATCCAAAGAATAAACAATGGATATTAATAATAATTTAGAATATTAATATGTATCTTATTCACGCCGCTGGTGTCGTGAATAAAATACTTGATGACGTACATAGCGAGGATGGCACGGCACGTGCCACAACAACGCTCGCGACGCTGTGGGAAGCCCCGCAGTGCAAAGCGTGTTTGGTTACTTACTCAGATTGTAAGGTATATGTGATCTGATACAGGAAACGACAAGGTATGGAGGAGCAAATGCAGAATAAAGGATCATACATTCATGAAGTGCCTATAAATATATGGCATATTTATAATGACTAGGTAATTAAATTTAAACTTAAAAAAAAATTGCTAAGATGAAGACAATAAACGAAGTAAATAAAATAATGAACAAAGAGCAACTCGTTGGGCATAAGCTATACATCGTTAATCACATAACAAAACAGACCACATTGGTGGTCTTCAAAACTAAGAAATGTTTGTATTATAAGTATCGCACTAAAGACTGGCGGCGATACCACCTAGACCAGATAAAATATAACGAAAATCCCATTTCCAAATTTTGCCTAACCCAGAATCAATACAACAATTATCGGTGGCGTGAACCGAGCGACGTACATTCAATATTGATATTAATTCAAAGAAAAGGATGATTTACTTATAAAACCTGCTGAATAACCATACTCTTTCCTCCTACCTAATATTCTTTGAGTTGAGGGCATTGACGTCAACTCTGCGGCACTCTTCGCACCTGTACCTCATACACGTGTCGTTGTGACTCAGTGCGAAGCCCCGCGGCGCGTCTCATATTACCCAGATTGAGTTAGTATCGTCTGACCAGACTGTGCCATCTCTTCCGTCATCGTAAGGCTACTTGTCCCCTTTTAAGTTTGCTGTTATTGAATTTATGAGGTAGCAATAATTAATGTAGCTTTTTCATGAAATATTGCACAGTAGTGGGATTATACCAAATAACTATTGTACATTTTGATAAAGTTTCAAATTAAATAGGTACGTAATAACCTATTTTATAAGGACCTTTATCCATTAATAAAGATCAGGAGCTGACTTGAGGTCTCATTACATGTTTGGTAGCGGCCCACCAGACTTTATACGTGTTGTTTATTACAATTAACGGCTTTTCATAGACGAAGGCTTACATTGGAAATGGCTCTCAATCGCAAAAAGGAATAACAAAATGTAAGGTCAATGAACTGAAAACCTAGCTTTGATTTACATTTCTAAATGTAATGTATTCCAATTAATAACAATTGTAATGTACTCTACTAACTGCATGGTAGTTGGTGTTGTTGTTTGACACATGGTATAATAATGTGCTACGCCAGCTAATCTCTGCCCGCAATGGCACAAGACATCAATAAAATTATCGCATAGCCACAGCTGATGATGTAGTCTTGCGCCAATCACATGACATAACTGTCAAGAGAATACCTACCTGGCGTAGCATATTATTATACCATGTCGATGATAATATATCTTAGTTAAGAAGTCTACTTGGGCCGTATTTATTAATGATGCCTATTCCCTCTTAAAATTCTAATTTACACTAAGAAAGTGCTTCGTAAATTTAATTGAATATGAATTTGCATTCTGACTTTCTATAAATACGATACATTCTTGATTGTACACTGTATATAGCTAACAAATTTTCCTTTTCCTGACGTATAAAAACTTTAATTGTCTTATATCGATCGTTTGCCTACAGTGTATTGCGATAACAAATGCAAATTCGATCGTAAAACTAATAATATCCGTCGCTTATCTGCAATAGTATAAGCTAAGGGTGAAAGTCGCGTAAAACCACGTGAATAGCTATAAAAACATTTAGATTTGATCACAAGAGGTCCCCTTTCTACATTAATTTGCAATAATTATGTAAAGCAAGAGATAATTACGGCAGCGGAAGGTGTAATATCCGTAGGATATACGCTAAGTGAATTACAGTAGGTGGCCGATAAACTTAGTCATTGGTAAATGGGATACGTTTTCGATTACACATTTGTATTTTTCTTGTGCTTAAATAGGGTTGTCAGAGATATTTTTTTGCAACAACCAATTAATTGTATTATTGATCGAATTGATTGTATTAGTTGAAATAAAACAAATGTTAACAGATTTTATCGCGCATATTTTATGTTTTTACGGTCTCGACGTTTCGGCTGCTTTACAGCAACCATGGTCACGGGAGGACTGACGTGTTTGACGTCCTCGTGTCATAGTTTGAACTGGAGTTTCATATTTACTTGTTGTTTGCGGTCCGATCTATAGAGAAAGTGCTCACAGTGTCTTGAGGTCTTTCAATGGTGCGCTTGGTTTTGAATTTAATTATATTAATTACTGGATCCCAAGTAGGTGTTAGCACCCAGCCATTTTCCTTATTGAAATCAAGATGTTTTTTTTTTTATTTCAATGGCCTCACGTATCATCTTCGGTCGGAATTGTTGTTCTTTTGCGAGGAACTACGGTTGATCAAATCTGCTATAATGGCGACTTTACTGCATATACTTAATATAAATTAAATGTATTTCCTTATTATGCATAACCTCTATAACTTTAAGTACTACATTGGTACGGATTAACAGTACAAGTCCTGACTACCGCAAAACCATATATTTCCTCTAAATGACAGCCCTAACTGCTCATAAAAATTATCGCCCTGTATTCCGCGGTGTAAATATTTACGAGTGGTGTAATAGTGCATGTCCGCTATTAATAGTCAGTGCTCACGCTGGCACTATGTTGGCTGTAAGGGAGCTTGCATACAGACCATGAGACGAATACGAATTACCTATCAAAATATGAACGTTATGTTACAAATTTTACAGGGCATTAGTAATGGTAGATCTCGGCGTATTATAAAACAAGTCCAACAAGTTTTTCATAGCTCATTATGTTTCGGGTATTTTTTTTTTTGTAATAAACATGGGTATTGAAAAAAAAAGAGTTAAAAACTAATGTTGTAAAAATACGAGCCCGCTGAATGTCTCGCCGGATCTTCTCAGTTGAGATCGCGGTTCTATCCGGTTGTAGAGTTGAGAAAAAAAATGTGAATGACAATTTGTAAGTGCCCCGTAGGCCTATAGGAAATAAATGATTTGACTTTGACTGTACGTCATAAACAGTATTTTTTTTATGACTGCATTTATGTTATGTTATGTGATCGAATACAAATATATTCCGTGAGGCAGGTACGGTTTGTATCGCGAGCCTTACGACAGAATTTGAGCACCTACCACCATCTCCTCTTTGTACCTTTTATCCTTTGATGGTCATCTGTGGCTGAGATTAAAGCAGTACTTGAATGTACAGTTTTATCGTACGATGTTTACCGTAGACTTTACGATAGTTCGGTCAGCATGATTTAAGAATCGAAAAAAATATTCGATCTATTAGCGACGACGATTAGAGCAGTTGGTAGCGACTCTGCTTTCTGCGCTGTGGGTCCCGGGTTCGAATCCTGGTAGCGTCCTGATGAGCACGAATGTTTGTCCCGGAGTCATGGATGTTTAAAGTATATATATATATAAGTATTATATACTGAGTTTGCCCTCAGTCAATTTATTGCAAGGTACCCATAATACAAGTGTTGCTTAGTGTGGGACTGTATAGTTGGTGTGTTCGCCTGGCGATATTTTAATTATTATCATTGCGTGTCCATTCTTTATACGTGGCCAGCCATATACAACTATATCTATAATGTTTTCTCACCAACGTCAGTTATTGCAATGGACCACATATGGTGTCTCACTAATATATATAAAGGTATATTATAAAACAACACATTTAAGTACCTACAGTCTATCACGTGCTATATTTTACCTGACTTCTCTTTCCCGTAGTCTATAGGTACAAGGATAAAAGCCTCTTTCCAAGAAAACAAGCGATTATTCACACAAATAGTCGTTATTTCGGGTATTTTATTTTTAGTGCCAACCGTGTTGCCAATTCTGGATCCTCTATTGGCGACAAACATGCCAAGCAAAATTGGCAAACAGAAAATTATTCCCAATATTATGTTCTATTTCTGTAGCTGGATGTTTTCGTGTCGGATTAATTTTGTTTGTAGGTACTTTAATAAATGTATCAAGGGTATGAAAGGACATTCAATAATTAACTCAACGTGAGCTGGATAAGGGCTATAGTCCCCCACACAGACCTAGTCCGGGTTGTGTACTTCATACGGCTTTCGAAAAACGTATAGGTTTCCTCACAGTACAGCATAATTGTAACTGAGATTCACACATAAAATCCTAGGGGTGCGTATTCCAAAGCCCTCTCGACCAACTTTGCTATTGCATTATGTGCTGATATTCTTTATATAAGTACATAATACTAGTTACTAGATACCTACACTACATCTACAGGAACTCTACTTTCTCCATAATAATAGGAGTGAAGAGACCTGCGCCCCTCTCTATCAAGTGATAAGATCTTGTGGTCTAACGTAGTTAACTGGGCACCGGTAAAAGTAGCCGGGAGAGATTGATGGCTGACTAGTAAGATACTGTTAATGACTTTATTAACTTGGACGACGAAGGAAAGTTAGCTTTCGGGTGGTCCCTACTCACACAATTATACTGCAATGCAATAACAATTATGCAGTCTCTGAATCGTGTATTAATTTATGTAAGTGTTTGTTAAAATTATAAGCACTTTTGATTCCGACGTTACATCGCAACTTCATTCACCAAAAATCTTAAATAAACTGTGTCGCAGCAAGTAAACATGTCTCAATGAAATTTTAATATAAAATCGATAATCAGCCAATTAGCGATCAAAGTAAATCAGGGCAAAATTGTGAGGTCGATTGGACCCTATTAGCAGAGACGGGTTCGAAAGTGTTCTGTAAGGTCGAGAGACAATATAGCGATGGTTCAAGGTTACGCTCTGACTAACACGGTGGCCTTATAAGGTGAGCCCACAGATGGGTGGGTAGTGGCGACAAGCGGGCTGGTAAATGTCGAACAACGTGACGTGGACCGGAGCGAGAATGACGATTAGCTGTGTGTTATTCACTTAGAAACTGTAAAAATCTCACCTTGCATTCCGACTACATCAATTAGTGACTCACTTTTGTTTTTAATATCGTATGAACCGAAATCCCGTTTCTTTATAAAAGAGTCTTAATATGCCGTGTTTTTGCGTGCTATTAAAATAAAACAATAAACGTCGATAATAGTCCTCTTGATAAACTTATATATGACCAGTACTTTGAGTAATGGATTTGTTATGTACTAATTATCCCAGTACAGCCTCATTTACATATTTTAGGGGGCAAAATCAATGATAAATTTAATAGTACCTACCACGAAGCTATCACAGCCTACACACAACTACCCGGGCTACACAGCACTCAAATATTTCGTTATCTATCCGTGTCCAATTAAACAAACCAAATGCTTCCTGGACATTGAAATATTGACCGTTTCCCAGTACTAAATCAATCGTACTAATGCACCACTGATCATGTTAGTGCTTGCATAATTGATTTGCAAGTTTCAACGGTAATCTGTTATGTATACAGTGCAATTTTGTTGCAATACATAACTGTGTATACTGGAAGATTAAAAAAATTGTATACTAAGCATTGAACCTTCATAAAGAACATCATAGAGGGGAAGATCGAAGGAAAGCGTGGACGAGGAAGACCAAGAATAAGCTACATGTGTCAGATAAAAGAAAAGATCGGTGTCATGTCGTACAAGGGGGTGTAAGAAGCTGCTCTTGATAGAGACAGATGGAAAGAGCTTCATCAGCTACACCGACAAGGGTCTAACCCTTAAATTAGAAGAAGAAGAAGAAGCATTGAATCTGTTCAATCAAAAAGACTTTTAGACTACAATCTGGGTATTTAGACTACAATCTGGGTGTTTTCAAGTCGAGAGTGAACAGGTACCTTCTAGGCAAGTATGCTCCATCGTAGATCTCATCGTCACTTACCATCAGGTGAGATCGAGATCAAATACTTGCCTATAACGTAAAAAAAAACAAAACTTACAAGTTAAATAGGGTTTGTGGGTACGATTAATTTTAAATACAATTCCCGCAAAAACATCGCAGGTATCATTTCTCGGTGTGAGTAAATTATCCATAATACCCGGCAAATGTACATAATGACACGCGCTACCACGTGCGGTCTAGAAACTAAATTGTCAGTAATACGGACGGCGGGATAATGCGATACTTTGAAGGATGGAAGCTGTGTTATAGCTTCAGTAATGACAGTTATGATGTTGGTTTCCAATGGATGAGCTTCTTATATTATGTAGGCTGCTATTTATTTATATTAAATTATTTAATAATAATTCCGTATCAATCCATCGGGGAGCTACCATCTGGGTAACTTACTGATTGCAACTTGATTATGAAAAGTGCCTAATTCTGAAATATAATAAAAAAAAAAGATCAAATTTATAAACAGTTATAATCCCACTAATATTTAAATGTGAAAGTTTGGATGGATGGATGGATGTTTGATACTCTTTAACGACAGAACGGCTGAACGGATCTGGATGAAATTTGGTATAGAGATAGATACGTTATAGGTCACCTACTCACAAGAGTTTTTCTTTGCGCAGCACTTTATCAAACATCATACTTACAAGTTTATAGACGTTTTATAACTTGTAAGTATGATGTTTGATAAAGTTACATTACTCTTCAAACATATTTTATCAACGATAATCTGTTGTAGCTGCGGCGTATTGTCCACGATTTAGGACTATCAATATTATTTACTACACATAAACTAATGGCTTACGATAAAATTAAAAACATTTTAATTAATCTTAGCCTAATAACATACAGATAGGAATAGTTCGGATAAGATGAATTGGTAATCCGTGGAAATTATACCGAATGTCGTTTGAGGCATAATTAACAGGAGGGGAGCAGGTTCTCCTCCAGCGATGATTGTAGCTCATTACCAATTGTAAACTCGCATTACAAGGCGATAAGCTAGACAGAATTGGTCCCCGTAAACGAGTTAAGCTTGCGGTAACTTTCGTTTTCATTCATTATCGCGGCGATGGCGGACGGTAATGTCAGTTTGGTGTGACTATGCCTCATTACCGTCACTATAATAGCTCGCTAAAGCTGATCGAGCAATTTGGGGGAAATGTAAATGGTGTTGGAAATAACGTTTTCGCAATTAAGCTATTTTTGGGGAGAGGAAAGTTTCACGTTTGTATACTTTTGAGGTTTATTTTAAGGGGTATTACACGCGCGGTCTGGTTTTATTTTATTAGACTATCTTTTGAGAACCTATTCATTTTCCGACACAAAACAATCCAAGCTGTTGGTCTTGTTATAAGCTATCAACATGGCAAGTTTCAGTTATATTCACGCAGTTGATTTAGAGACACAATTGTGTGCTATCCGCACGGAAACACATGTATTACCTCGAATTAAAAAAATGCTTAACGTACGCTCAACGTTTATAAACAGTGTGATTTAGAAAGGGTATTTTAAGCCTATATATAAAGAACTATAAATTATTTATCTGTGAAAATAACGTCAAAATCCCCATTAAACACGCCAATTCCCGACTAAGGTTTCACAGCATTTCAGAATCTCGGCAATGAATCACGCGCATCTTCGTAGGGGGGAGGGGAGCGAGAGGAGGGTCGCCGTCCGTGCACCATGCGCCCGCGCACCAATGTGCCGATTACTAAAATAGATCGAGTTGACACACATAAATAATATTAGTCTGCTCGTAAATAACCCACCGCCGGTGTTGCTATATGCAATCTGAAAATATTTCTTGTAGAGAAGTTTGCGGTTGATAAAACTTTTAAAAGGGAGAGTGCCCATTGTGGACACAAGAAAACGCATTACTAGATACTATTAGTCTAGTAAAAGGCTCTATTAGTTATACTAACCAGACAAACTGATTTTCTATAAAACAAAACGTTCGTTAGGTCATAGGTATATAGGTACTTATATAGAAAATATATGGAGGTAAAATTTTATATTTTTTGTCCTAATGGTGCTAATAAAAACGATTCAGTTACTTTTACTTTTTTTTTATCGGGTAGCCAGCCACGTTTTTTTTTAAATACAACCAAAGTCGGGCCACAGAAAAAATGGCGGACGCCTCTACGAGCGAAGTGTTGTAACAATATAAAATACAGCAACGTAAATATTATTTCATAGGTTATTATATTTTTTGCGAGAGCCGCGAGATTGATTCATCGTTTTACAGTTACGCCACTGGCTGATATTTATTGTTGAGATCTATCTTACTGCTATGATTTAAATGTATCGAAATGAAATATATGTAATAGGTAAAGGCGGTCATCAATGTGTTTACTCAAGTAATTACTAACTTCTAGTTAATGAAAATTTCACTAACGCATACTTGGAATGTGCTATGTTCAAATTATTAAAAAAAACGAAAATAACCTTGCAATCATGTGCAAATGATATTCGATCGTAAGGTGATAAAGGAATTTCTTGGCCGACTTAACTTACCGCATTACAAACGGGTGTTGGATTACCGCTTGCCAAAATAAAAATAGTTACATTTATAATATATATAATAAAAGTGTGAGTATAAACAAATGAAGCAAACATTTATATCGCCTTGTAAGTGTGCTGTTTATTCGCAAAAATATCTGATTATTGAAAGTTTAAAAACTAAATCGGAACAGGCACACTCGGTAGCAATTCCGGAACTCATCCGATGCGTAACCACTTCGAATCAATATCGAGCGATCGTAAACGCTGTAATAAACCTCGTCGGCAATTCACGGAAATCGTTGAACATACCTATTATTGAGAATTTCTACGAATCACAGCAACCCATTTCTTAAGGAACTAATAAAACGAGACCTTCTAAAATAAATTAATCTGCTGTTTTATAAATCCATCAATAAGGTTTATCAAGGATTTCCGCGTCAGATGGTGTAAGAAAACTCTGCAAAGGTTCAACCGAGGAGAGTCAAATCACGTCTACGATATCATCAGTGGTGACGAATCTTGGATCTATGCCTACGATCCTGATTCCAAACAACAATCTACAATCTGGGTCTTTCAAGACGAGCCAAAGCCGACTAAAGTTGTTCGTTCTCGAAGCACTTCAAAGAAGATGGTGGCCACGTTCGTTGGAAAAACCGGCCATGTTGCGACTATTGCACTTGAAGATCGTAGAACGGTTAACGCAGAGTGGTATACCACAGTTTGTTTACCACAAGTCATCGCCGAACTTCGAAAATCTAACTCAAAGCGGCGCATCATCCTGCACCACGACAACGCAAGCTCACACAGCGCTCGTCAAACGATTGAGTATTTGAAGCAGGAAAAAGTAGAAATTCTTGACCATCCTCCATACAGTCCTGACCTAAGCCCTAACGATTTCTTTACATTTCCTAAAATTAAGAAAAGTCTTCGTGGTCAAAGGTTCCAGTCCGGTGAAGAAGCAGTCGACGCTTTCAAGTCAGCCATTTTGAACACCCCCACTTTAGAGTGGAATAAATGTTATAATAACTGGTTTGAGCGAATGGAAAAGTGTATTAAGCTACGTGGTGAATACTTTGAAAAACAATAAAAAGTACTATAAGGTTCTAGTTGTGTTTTTTTCTTCAAACGACAAAACTTAAAAGGCATGCCTCGTAGGGACACAAGTCTACTCCAAGAATAACGCGTCATTAAGCCATCATACTCTGACGCTGCCGGCAATACATCGAATCTGACTCAAGACGTTCATGTAAACTAGTCCAATAGTGGCAGTATATGCAAATTACTCAACATTATTTTTTAAAGCTAAACTTTAGACATTTCAACTCGGTAATCGTTTAATTCTGTAACTTAAGTTATCCTTCGATGGAATGATTTTAAAAATAGAACGCGTTATTGTTTTTTTTACCAGGAAAAAAATGACTACCACCTTTATTTTCGTGGGAAATTTGATTAGAAAATTGAGACACTTCTGCCAGGATCGCGTTAAATTTCATCAATAACCAACGGAAAGAAATCTTTTCAGAGTCAACACCCAATATGATTAGGAGACACAGATAACACAGAAGTATAATTACCTAATTTTTATTATAAATATCATTATAGTATGTGGGTCGAACATGCGTCTGACACTTTTTGGCGTCACTAACATACCTGTCATTCTGTCAGAAATTTTGACATAAATAAAAAGAATTTTCGCAGCGATTGTGAGAATTTATTTTTAGTAGATTTCAAGGCCGGGTGTGAATCAGGTGTTTAGTTTTAGCGCAGCTGAGGGTTACCTGTCAGCAAAAATACTTTCTCGGATTCTGAGTAATAGCCACAGTGCCACAGTGTAAGAAGAGGTCCTATCAGAACAGTTGAATAACAGCATAGACAACAACACGTAGCGGTACGCACACATATGTAGTGTTCATTTGTGATACGGCCGAACGCTTCGCCATGCCTTGAACGCTGTGTTGCACAACGATTAATACGGATTTCAATTGGGCGTAATTTACTGGGATTTAGGGTTTCATGACACCAATTCATTATTTTATCGATATGTTTCCCGTTATGTAGGGCTGATCCTCGTGTCGATATTATTGCTTCTACAATAATCTCGACTAAAAATCCTATTATACTAGGGCGGCACCGCATTAAATCGTTGTACATTAATACATTATTTATTGATTGTAATATACCAATAATTTTAACTGTAGAAGTGGCATGTATTGAGTAGATGTAATGATATTTGAAATAAAAGTGTTAGTCGAGTGTCTATACTGTATTTATTCTCTATACTGTGGTAATACGGTGGGTCTGAGATATATATAAATGGTGTGCATTGGAGTGCCAATTTATTTAGAAAAAGTATATGTGTACACTAAATGCAGTCATAAATATTTCCACACGTTTAAATTTAAAACGAGTGCGTTGTAAAGTCAAGCTCAAAAATCGATGCTGCCGTTACCTACCAGTTTTGAATAAACAAAAATGTAACTTTGACTATACGTATTGTAAGCTGTCGACCACTATAGACTATAATATCATTCCCATACATGATATGATATCTATAAACGCTTCTTATTTAAGCCCTCATGCGCAGGGCTCAAGGTCTGCTGACTATCGTATCTGTTACTGTTGATTCTTGAGGCCCAGAGATTTCAGTTTTCTAGTACCATGATCTTTTTTTGCAATTCGTACGCAATTTCCTTCATTACCATTGATAAACTCACAATTCTATCTACCGGAGGATGTGGTTTCGCCCACGTTGCCGCACATTTCATCACTCCCATCTTACGCTATAATGTCACACATCCGAAGCCGAGCTTAATGAATTAATGTCTTTGTATTATCTGTATTAATGTCTGCCCCGTGCTTCGGAATGCGGAATGACTCCAATTGACATTATCCACTTAGTGTACTCTGTGGATCGTGTGGCCGAAGTGACGAGCGTAAGGCGTTATACATCTCTCCTCTTATCCCAAACGCCTCTATGGAAGAAGAGTTGTTGTAGAAGATCACGTTGATAGTTTGGTAATTAGACAATATTTGGAATTACGACTTTGATTTTAAGCTGTCAAGATCTAAATTCCAATAGCGGTATTCTTAGACGTGGGCAAACAAATATTGACTGGGGTGCGTAACATTTTTAACCTTATTGTTACTTTTTAGAAATATTGTATTATGGGTACCGTACAATGGTTATCGACAATTTCATTAAACTTGCACCATACGTGAACGCGCGGCTGCGTGTGAGCATGTCGTGTATGTAGCAATATGATATAGGGCCGTCAGATGGCATAACCGACGTCTGATGTATGAAAGTCGAGTGCTCTGTACTATATCGTGCGAAACTAATCGGCTTTATAGCTGCCTAGTGTTGCGTGTGACGTTGTATCAAAACATATGCAATTCGCTTCGCTCATTACCGACTCAAACGATTAAATTGTTTGAAAACAAACGTGTGTTGTAATGTGACTAACGATGCTAAAGATCTGTATGTTCACTGATTAAATTGGAGTCATATATTTGAAAAAGGTGCCATGTTTGTCCATACACGATTCATATGTATTGCTTACTAGCTGCGTCCTGCTGTGTTACCCGCGATTAAAAAGTATGAAACATTAAAACAAATCTATCCCACGGGAACTATACATTTTACCGGGACAAAAAGTAGCATATGTGCTATTCCAGACTATAATCCATCCATGTGCCAAATTTCATCCAGATCCCTTCAGCCGTTCTGGCGAGAAAGAGTAATAAACATCCATCCATCCATCCAAACATTCACATTTATAATATTAGTGAGAAGTGAGATTGGGTAACCAATTGAGCAATGACCAGTCTCCGTAAAACAAACACAAAAAACGGACATCGGCAAATATACACGAAGCAATAATCGATCAATATAAATGACAACAATTATACCATAGCGGATGATATATTCGACACCAATAAACCATTGCGCGACAGAAGAATCCGGGCCGGTGATAAATCGTACGCGACACATCGGTGGTTGCGTAAAAGTCGTAAAACTGAGCGAAAGTGACCCTCGCTGCCCCATAGCCAGACATATGCCCGACCTATGTCGACCGACTTTGAGAAAGGCCCTTTGAATTATGAAATATGAACCATTGTTCGTATGAAAAATTAGCTTCACATTTTTAACGTTACACAACAAAAGAACTTATGGTATTTTAGGCGATTAATATTCTGTAACTGTTTTGAACTACAAAGGGATAAAGTAATGAGAAATAGCGCAGATTTTTCATGTTAGATAGGAAATATTTTTCTTGTACAGAGAAAGCTACTAGTTCATAAATCATAGCATAGTGTAGGCATGACTTTTTAGCCTTTTTGGGAAAGTTTAAAATTTTTGACATGTTTTATTAGTTATTCTGCTATTCGGGGCGTAGACAAATTAAAAAAATCAATTGTAATAAAAATCGGCCCACTTTTACTTGAGTTATAAATGGTGTAACTTGCTACGACTTTGCTTTATATATATAGATGTGTAATTATTTTATTGAATTTGTTATCGATATTAAATACTAGACACTGGATAGACTACTAGACTAGATTTCATAATATTACATTTTGTGTCATGTCATTTCATGCCGTAAAGAAAAAACAGAAGAAGACTGTCTGTAACGACTATTTAATCTGTGGACTTATGGTCCATCATTCCTATAATAGTGTATATCTAGAGATCCAATACATTTTCTAGCTTCAATAACAAACACTTATCTTCGTTCACGCCCACAAAAGCTTCTCTTCAAGCCCACAATGCTATTAACAACAAAATATATAAGCTGAGGTAATCCCATCAAAGGAAATGTAGCATTTCGATCGTAATTTAGAGCTTAGAAAGCAAGACTGGCGGTGTCTCTCTGATCGGTTGTAAATAACTCTGTCTAGCTATTGTCTGCATTAACTCTAGATAAACACGGTAATTCGCATTGTCGGTTTGTCTGTAGTGCTGGAATAAAGGTTTTTATATGAATGCCAACTTGGCAAAGAATTTAGACATCTTAATAATAAAAATAATCAGTGCCCCTTATCGTGTTATATGTCGGCCTTTTTAGGGGGCCCACTTCCTTAAGTCCCATCACATGTCCACCCAAACCTCAATCTTTAGTCCCAATTATCTTTCCATATTACTGCAATAGTTCCTCCGTCTGCTGAGGTCAATTTGATGTGTATGCTATCATTTTCAGGTGGATAACATAACATTAAATTCTCAAAAAGGCGTCTACGTGTTGGACCCTTGTCCCCGCGCAAGCCTTCCAAAGATCCGGGTGTAGCCCGTGTGGTGAGAGACAAAATACTAAAAAACATAGAGTATCTATACTTTTTTCTCATGTTCTAAGACGCCTTTAGATCATGCAGTGATCCCATCGCATTTTTCTCTACGGTCCCATTGTGATATCGTATATCACAACCGCTATCAGACAAATTACAAATAATCCCAATGTCATTTCAAGCAATTTCAACCGGGCACTTAACCACTATCAGACAAATCACAAATAATCCCAATGTCTTTTCAAAATGATTCATTCAGTCAGACATCAAATTGTAAAGGCTATTCATAACATTAGCAGGTTCGTTCACAATAGTGTATATTGACGTCACATATTAGCTCCATCACCGCTGATGAGTCACACAAACAGACAAATAAAACACTCGAAATTGTTTAGAGCGCGAGGTTATCGAGGATATTGGGTTCAGCCGAGCACATTAGCACAGGGGCCCAATTCATCTATCACAATTCAATCGACTCATTATCGAACGGAACCGACACAGAAAAAGTTTTTAGTCACTTTGACAGATTGTGTATGGGAAACCTGTCAATAGTAACATTTACTATGCCGTTGTTTAGAACATAACTTACAGAAGTAATCTGGACCGAAAAAAAACTTATTCAACCACTGTTTAAACTTCCTAAAGTCATTCAAGCAATCACTTCTGGGTTAATACAAGTCGACTTTTAATATCACAATCTATACCACTTGGTAAATCATCTCCAATCAATTTAAAGATTTTGTCCGGGCAACCAAAATACGTACCTAATCCGAACACCGTGACGGGAATCAGACGATTTTTCCGGATTACACGTAACATTTCGGTGGCTATAAAAAATGTAATATGCGCTGGAACGTAGGCTGATGTTACGCAAGAATTGGGTTATGTGAACTTACATACGGTCAATGCCGCCCGTAACCAGTGGCGTAGCTACCGTGGGCCTACCTAGGCAGGGCAGTGCCCCGGGGCCCCTAAGCTCAAGGGGGCCCTCTGCCTCCATTAAGATTATATATTGTCTGCTGCGTTACACTTAATACTTAAATTTAAGCTTTGCTTTTTATGCCCTGCTTTTTATTGGGCTATAAGGAGCTGTTGACGAAGTAGTTTTGCACCTTTAAAGTATTTGGTTTAGTTTAAATAGGGCCCCAATTTCGTTTTTGCTCCGGGGCCCTGGGTTACATAAGCTTCGCTATTGCTCATGAGACGGGCCTGTAGCAAGGTCACCGGGATTTGCACTTTATTTACAGAAAAACCTTCGTAACGACGACGTAGATCGGTTACAATACAATCTGTTGTGTGTGACATAATTAGTTTTTTTTATCAATTACTTTGTTGGCTGAAATTTCTTTTTTAACTCCACTGGACGAAATGCCCTATATGTTTATTTTTTTAATAGGGACATGACTGTATGCCGACCTTAAGATAATTTTCGCATGGCAAAACTGTTTGCTACGGCCGTTTACTTGTTACCTTTTTTCATTATTTATTATATATTATTACAATTTTTAATTATGTTGGGAACAAAATTAATATTTTGAATGCGCTAAAGCAGCCCAGGTTCCAAGGTTAGTATGCCCTTTCTGGATCAGCCTGTATACATGTCACAACTATACGTCAGCCGGTGTCACACATCGCACCATTCCTGTCATTAATCAAGCCAATGTTTAATAGAGCCAGCTTACTTTGTGGCAACTGTGGCGATGAATAGAACTGTCGCAGGCATTTGTTTCTTGTATGTCACAGTGCGTTGAACTCTTCACATGACAAGAACTGGACAAGTTCAGTGTGGAAATTGAAGAGTTATAATATTATATTATTATTATATATTAATAATAGTTATAGTTGAGATTATAAAATTCCTTTTTTTTTTTTTTTTATACATTATAGGCAAGTATTTGATCTCGATCTCACCTGATGGTAAGTGACGATGAGATCTACGATGGAGCATACTTGCCTAGGTAGGAAGGCGGCAGTAGATAGAGACGCTACATTCACTAGGCACATGCAGCGCAACTGATCTGACCCGCCATCCATGTATGGCAACACCGAACATCATGCCAGAACACGGCTAGGCCGCTTGGCGACATGGCTTTGTTCAGTGGGTGGTGACTAGCCACGGCCGAAGCCTACCACCAGTAGAGTTGTCACCTGGTTGGCACCACCCAGGGTCACGTGTAGGGTATCTCGAGGGTACTTAATTCTCCTACGGACGAAGGTGACTCGACCCCACTCCTCCTCTCGACCTCTGATATAATTGAGGAGAGCGAGTAGAGCGGGGCTGCTCCTCGAGTCGGTGGGTCAAAGTTCGGGTGCTGTTTGTGCGGACGGACTGCGCGGTGAAAATACTGTCTCAAATGTTGTTAGTGTATATTATCTCACAATTCAATACAGTGGTCTATGATTTTTTTTTGTGTTGACTTTCAGTATGAACGTTTATTACACATTATCTACTATTTGTATCCCTCTCTAATTTCGCTTTGTAAGTATTTATAAGGAAAATTGAATTTATATACCGTTCGCAATTATTTAATTCTAAAGTATCACGTAGATAAAGCGTCTGAATTTGCGCGGTAGCAAAATTCAGAATTAATTAAAGCGACGATAACGCCGGCGCGGTGGTTAACCGTGTAACTCTTTCATTGCGCTTCTAATTCAAATTGATACGCCCATTATCACTTCTTTGTATTTAAAAAGGCACTTTTACGTGGACGGAGCTTTGCAGTGCCGTTCAGTCTAGACGGTATTGTATTTTTTGTTTTTTTTTTGGGTGAGAGAAAAAAAAAGCGGTAGCAAAGAGATCGTGGTGAAATAGCAGGAAAGAATGAGAGGTTATTTTACAAAATATCACGCAATTAAAAAAAATATATACGCTTAAGTACCTATATTAAAATATTAAATTTCGTTTGTAGTAACTGTTTATATTATAAAAAAATTGAGCCTCAGAAATATTCACGAAATTCACAAAAATAATTGATAAATTTCCAATTGAAAGTGTAACATAGCTACAATATTACGTCTTTCATAATTAATAACATCCCGTAGGGGGCGTCACCCGCTGCGCACAGAATCAGTACCAAGGTTATACTCATTTTTCTTCACGTTTGGCTACCGCCCAGATGTTCTCCGGACGTTGATTCATTCCTAGACAACATTTGAATGTAGAAGACGAATAACGCGTGGTTCCATAATGTACCGTTGATGTGTTTATTGAAGAATTAATATACGCGCTCATTTCGTTTTATCTGGCGATGGTAGTAACAGTCAAGACGCCACGAAACTACTACTACGATAATATTTTTTTTGGAAATGGTTACAAAATATGCGCAACTTTACATTTTACTTAGTATTTCTCTAATGTTAATATTGATGACAAATTAAAAAGTACTTCACAAGTAGAAAATATGATCTGGCTAGCTTCCCATTTGGTTAGTAATATACATATATTGCCCGTGGCTCCGCGCGCGCAGCCGTCGATTTTTCTCTGCAGCTTAACCCTCATTTGGGTCTCGAACCGTAAGCTATCCAATAATGGATTTATAAGTCCAATACATTGTGTGATTCTCGATCAAACAGACACTTAGGAATGAAATATATTAATACTTGTTTCGGATTTCATGCATCCTATGGAACCATTTTTTTTTTATATTTTCAATGTACAGACACAGCCCAGTTACAACAGTCTATAATGGATGTAATTAACACAAAAATCAAAATTAAAATATTCGTCAGCTGCATCTTATATAACGCCGCGCCGCTATAAATTATGAACGCACCGGCTTATATATATTAATTACATAAAATTTATTCAAATTGCAACCTGTTTTAACCAAGTGTGTGACACTAATGCCAAGAATTATTTATATATTTGTGTTTGTTTTACCAATTTGTGTCTAGACGAAGACGGTAAATGGCGCCGAAATTATAATTTATGTATTCTTTAAATACATAGTAAATGAGTTATATTAATGTGTATGATGATATAATTTGATTGATATCTTTTCTCATGGTAAATTATATTTTTACAACTCACAGAAATTTCTCTTTTATGCTGTGAAATTGTTTGTCTGGGTGTCTGATTGAATGGACAGTGACGAGACAGGTGCCTTTAGCTTTTAGATAGGTACGTACAGAATAATAACACGTTGCGAAATAGTAAAACATATTGTTTTTGTGTTTATTTTTTTACCATTAATGTTGATGTTGCATAGGTTTTTGGTGGTTATTTTCATTACTAAGGCGAAATTGTTTGGTACTATTTAACTGTTATATTAATTTGTATTATAACTATATAGTTAACTACACGTTAATTTATAGCAGCCAGCACGTCAAGTGCGAGATTGTTCGTAAGCTAACCGTATACTGCATAGTCTACGTATTCAGACATTTTAAATAACGCTCGCTTGTGGCGCTGTTCAATTCTCTACACAAATTGTGACTATAAAGTATACAGTTAGCTTACGTATAATCTCGCACTTAACGTACAGACCATATGGCGTCGCAAAAAACCATCGTGTAAAGTCTACAAGAACTTTAAATCCATGTTTTTTTTTTTTTTTTTTTTTATGACGCATCCCGGTGAACCTTATATATTTTTTTTATAATTTAATCAAAGAACACAGAAAAAAGAAACGTAGGTCATTCAAATAAGAAACTGTATGATTTATATGCACTGCATACGTAGTTCTCAAACATCAATTAAACGAAGGTGGAATCACAATCCAATCAATGTCATCGTTGATGTAACTAGATTGTTGTGATTGGGGTCGAGTCACCTTCGTCCGTAGGAGAATTAAGTACCCTCGAGAGACCCTAAACGTGACCCTGGGTGGTGCCAACTAGGTGACAACTCTACTGGTGGTAGGCTTCGGCCGTGGTTAGTCACCACCCACTGAACAAAGCCATGTCGTCAAGCGGCCTAGCCGTGTTCCGGCATGATGTTCGGTGTTGCCATTCATGGATGGCGGGTCAGATCAGTTGCGCTGCATGTGCCTAGTGAATGTAGCGTCTCGATCTACTGCCGCCTTCCTACCTAGGCAAGTATGCTCCATCGTAGATCTCATCGTCACTTACCATCAGGTGAGATCGAGATCAAATACTTGCCTGTAATGTATAAAAAAAAAAAATTGTTTATCAGGTTTTATCAAATTGTATCACCGGTCCTAATTTTCCGGCGGAGTTGTAACTTTAAAAGAAAGTTTCAATTTTCCCAAACTAGGTATAGGAGTGGCAAGGCCGTAGACAGGCAGGTGGGCGGGGTTTGAGGGTTTAAGCCCCCCCTGCCAAAATGCCTTTACTGTGCCCACTGTATTTATTATACATAAGTACTTACAAAAATATTTTCGAACCTTTTTTGGATTGTTATTGGCTCTGGTCCAGATCTCTACCCTCCCCCTCCCCCCCTCTGAATTCCTGGCAACGGCCTTGAGCAATGGTAGGTAATAAATGGTAACAAGGCTGGGATTTAGAAGGCTAGGTAATAAATCCAACGGAGTATTTTTTTTAGTTCAGAATAAAACTTCTGCTTTCCTATTCCACTGCGGTGCAGCCTACACAACTGAAGCCCTACTGAATATTTATACTGATCGCGCGATACCTATAGAGAAACACCAAAAATGGGCAAGAATCTTAATGTCTTCATTACGCTAGCTACGAGTTAAGGATAGACACATTACTAAGATGTACAACTTGGGTCATAGTGTGGGCGAGACGTTCTTTGGGGTCACCGTTGGTTGATTGAAGGTGATTATGTGATACACAATTAATGTATTTACTTATTTCAATAAAGTTAAATCGAGAAAATATGGATACAATTAATTTGAATGATAATTCCTAATTTACAAAAAAAAATGGATATACTTAATTATGGCTAGATGTTAAATATCAATTTACATGTGTAAAGAGATCTAAGGAATGTAAATGTTCAACGTGTTATGAAATCTTTAGAGAACGTGACCATCTAACTTACAGCATCAATTCATATCACCCCTAGATTCGTATTGTATTCAATGCGTAGTATTGCTACCAGTATAACTATTCAACACAACAAGATCAAAAATAGTCGAACTTATGATAGAAGATGTAACAGCGACTCTTTCTTCGATCAATGTGATTTCAACACTGATATTTATTTATCATTTCACAAGCGAAAGTATTTTTGCCATACTACAGAGCTACGTCATAAACCACTACTATTCAATTGACCGTCAGCTGAATAAATCCTGATGAGCATTACGACCTCGCTGTACTCTGCAAATAAGGTAAAAGCACCAGTTATCGTCACGTGCTAATAGTGATTTGTTTCTTCACCTATCAATGACAGGGTTGACAAGTTTTTAGTCTTGTTTGGCCATCATGTCAATCATATCGAACGGTAGCAACACAAGGTTTGGTTTTAATTGGTTATTGTTTTTAAATGTTGTTTTCGTCTGCCGAATATGTTCATAATAAACTATGTTAAAGTTTATTTAGGTAAGTGCGTTTCTAATACTGTTTCGCTTGAATTTAAAAATACATATTATTGGAATTAAAAAAATAACAATTGAAAGTATATTTTAAGATAGGTTGCTAACAAAATATCAGCTAATTGTCAAGTGTGACTATGACTATTATAAGTGCTGACAGCCCTAACCATAAGTACACATTGAAGTCCGTTCTATACAGACGTTACTAAGGTCCAAATTCAGGTGCAAATTTTCCACATATGCCGCCCGTGGATACCGGCAATTGCCAGCAACTTAGAACCTGATTGATGGATGGGCTGACAAGCGAAGCCAGGTGCGGGGTTTCTAGAGAAACTGTGTGAGATAATAATTGTTTTTGCAATGTCGCTACTTGTTTGATTGCAGAATCTAGGGACACTGACACATACTAGTTACTGGGTCTTTCACCTGATATAATTATTAGATTAATTGCTCTCAATGTATTTTGACTTGTAGAAAGAAATAAACGATTTTTTCATTAGTACATGATGAAAAAAATAAAATGATTTTTCATCTTGTACAATTGTTTACATTCATTACTTCACACTCCAGTATTCAATAAATTATTGTTCCACCAGTAAAACTTGAGATAAGAGTACCTAGCTCGAGGTTTTATAGGCACTTCAATGCAAAGGTTTTGTTCATAAAACGGTTGTTTATGGACGCGAAGTGCGGCCAGTAAGTGGGTGGGTAGGTATAATAGAAAGCTAATCGTCGCTATCAATCGGTAGCGACAGCTCCGAAGCGTGCTTCCGCTGGTCCAATTAATAAGAGATAGCGATACACTTTTGTGAAAGGCGGGATTAGACTGGACGCAAGCCACAACCTTCTGTATGTCATATGCTGACAACATCAATGATGTTAGTAATTAATTCGTAGTGAGCCACAAAAACGATGAACCCAACTACGAAACAGGCTCTAATCAGCCAAGTAAAATTTGAGATAGTGTTTTAGCTATTCTGCGCGAATTCACCCGAGCTATAAGCTATCATCATGTCAAGTTTCATCAAAATATATTCAGTAGGTTTCCCGTAATACGCAAACTTACAGACAGATAGACAAACATTCCAAAAGTGCGGATTCTGCCTCTGTATCGAAAGTAATGTCCAAAAGTTCTTTTTTCAAACTATGCAATGAACAGACATGAACAAGTTACGTTCATATTTATTTCAATCGCTAGCGCCTGTCGCATGGTTCATACACATCGATGTTGGAAACTAGGTCGGATAAGTGCGTCAGTCATTTGTGCCTGTTACCCCCTACACGGTGCCGTGATTTCCGATCGTCAATCGTTTAGTCCACGACAACATTATATACCATCAACACAAATCATAATATTACATTCATAGTCTGTGTATACCTTCCTAACCGGGCTGTAAGAAGATTAACAATAAACGTCATGGACTTCTTGCTTGAATAATTTGGAATAAACTAAGAACGTGGAAAACGGGAATCGATATCGATAAAATGATTAAATGTGTCATCAATATTTTTTAATAAATTTCTCTTAAAAACGGACCAAAGACCCAGACCGTACGTTTTTTTTTAAATGTACTGTTCTTGAAATTATGCTTCTCAAAGTAAGTCATTACCGTATCAGAAGTTTCTCATTGAATTCCGCCCTTTATATTCAAAGGCTGAGTGGTGATATTTCGATCTCGGCATTCGAAATTAATATTCAATATCATACCATCTCTTAATCGATCATTTGACATTACATCTCTCATTAAAACGTTATCGATAAATAAGTATATTTTTATAGTACTTAAAACCGTAATAATATTTGGCAGCTTTGCCAATGCGAGAATATTATAGCATAACCTAAATATTTTTGAGACGACTGTTATTATATTGAAGAGGAATTCAGAGCAATATTTTCACCTTGCCATTAAGTCAAGACCCTGTATAATCAAACCTTGAGAAAAACAGCTTAATTCAGAGTAATTACGATCGCACGGCGCAATTTGTGCAGAGTGTTAAATCGGATATTAATTAATTATAAAATATCGACATCTATTTACATGCAACACTATTCCGTACAAAATGGAAGTCAGTAAAATTTGTACCACGTCTTTTTATGTTTAACAAAAGGTTTTAAGAATGTCGTTGTGCAACCGAAGAGTCGGCCGTGCGCTATATCAATTACGGTATTCTTATACATCTGTTCGATATACATTGAGACAAATAAAATATAATATTACATTTTGGTATATCATTGAACAGGCTTCGGACGAAACATTATTCCATCTCTATGAAACGTAAACTATTCACTGTTACTCACATGAAGATGTTAGCTCTTAGACAACGTACGAGCGTATGCTGTTGGCATTTTTGTGAATGGCAAACAAAAAAAAAATGTGTAAAGTTCAAGTTCAAGGTGGCACAGTTCATAATGTTAATGTTCCGATTTCCAAGAACAAAGGTTGCGGTTTCGTTCCCCTAAGGAAATGCTGCTGGATTAATGTCGGAGAATTTCTTAGAAATTATGTCTGAAAATCGTATTGAAGAACAAGTTTTATCATGATCGCTGACCCTTATATAAAATTGCCTTAGCGTGTTGGTTGCAGCATTAATTGTTTATAGGGTTAAATGATTAATTAGTTTTTTAATTAATTATTATTCCAGTCAAGGTATGATGATGTATCAAAGAGTTTCAGATGCCATCCATCCTTACGCGTCAAAAAGTTTAACCAACCGTCATTGTTTCCGTTAACGCCAGACCCTTTGGCACTGAACCACTCAATTCTACATAAAACGCCCCACGCTTCGTGTTGAACAAATAACCGCAGGGTTTAGACGCTAACTTCCGATATTTTAACCGTATTGAATCTGTCGTTTAACTGTTTCCCTCGATTATAGTGCAGCGTAATTGCAACCACACAGCCTGACGTATAGGGCTGTCACATGCTACTTTATGAATATATAAAAAAAAAACATGAGTATGACTTCAAAGAGGTATATTATTATTATAATCATAAGTACTGATTCTTTTAATTTATGGTACGTTAATCATGTACGGCAAAAGCAATGAGCTCTGAGTGCTCTTCCTCTGTTGCACATATGCTATGTCTTATAGAGTTCACGTCACATGCTTGTTACTCTGTACTGTTTACATTGTTCTAATTAAAACCTTTTAACATTTACAGATGACTAAAATATATTTGTTTTTTTAGAGTTAGTTCGATAATTGTTTCATTGTATTTTTTTAGGCTCAGCTAATTCACGTGGTGTTCAATAGATATTGTTGCAAGATCTTGTAGAAATTAAAATGTAGTATTCATTTTTGGACCGAATTCTATTCTATTGAAGTAGCCATAATTGCATTATTATGGTTTTGTATTCTTATCTGTGTCTGTCAACCCTATCGTGGGGTTACGTCACCTGCGCGGGAGCAGAGCTCGCGAATGATAGGCTATTGTCGAAGTTATGAAACGGAAAATGGTTTGAAATTGTTTTATAAACAACTGACATTGATTTGTGATCACTGGAGTGTGTATTCAATAAGATGGAAATAATTTGTATATTTTTAAGTAAGAGACAGTACATTAAATACCATAATTAATGTTGGAACATAAAATTATAATGACCCTGTAATGTTAAATGGCATTTTTATGTGTACCATCATAACGTCTCTTTGCGTCATTGCCATCTACTACTTCAAAAGTAGGAATCATAAGCTGCTCTATCTATGGTAAGTAACGATTCCAAGCTCAGTTCAAGGATAGTTGACAGTCTTTTGAACTCATAATCCAGTATGCTAATATCATAGACTTATATTGTTCAATACAAATATGATTCAAGTCTTAACCGCCTGAGTTAGATGACTGTTACAAGAGTATTCTTAATTGATAGCGTGTGAACTTTTATGTTTTCTAAGGAAGCTGGTGTAGACTTTATACCTTGTCATTATACCTTTTATTATTTGGTATGTGGTACATGTACTTACGAATCAGTATCAACCCATGCATGGTTGCAACATTTCTATCATATTGTTTTTATTACACACATACAAAAATTGCCTTCAATAAATCTAACCAATCACAACACAGCCATCTCCCAACCAGCCTTAAAATTACATCATGAATACACATAAATCAAACACCATACATACATGCTAAATATCATTTGTACATACCACCATGGAACACTATTGTGTCGAGTTCATTGACACCCTGATTCATGGCGATCTATCACCATCAACGAATAGACAGGGATGTCAGATATAAAAAAAAAATACTTTGTAGTCTCTGAGGCGCAAGAAGAGATTGCAATATATTTTTAAATCCCGAATAATTACGTATGAACCCTGGAGTACATGATTGAAGTCGTGCTTTGGACCATTTGATTAGCACAGTTTGTTTTTTTCCATTACTTCCACACTTTTCTGAGCTGCGAATGTTGAAATATATGTAGGAGTAGATGTGCCAGCGGCAAAATGTGGAATTACAATAATTGACTTCTGACGAAGTCTTTGGCAAGATATGAATCATAAAAAATTGACAACCCTGCGTACAGAATGAGAAATGTGAACGTGAAAAAAACCTAATCAATTCTAATGATGTTTTTCGTTAAGTGCCCTTAGCTTTTTGCGAGGCTTTTTATGATGTCACGATTTAACTTCCAAGGTTTGAGACATACTATTAGCAGGTTCGTGTAATTAATATACAGTTAAGAATCATTTTTTATGATGATAGACATTAATTTCCGTGTGACATGAAGCTCTTGGTTAATAAAATAAAAGTGTATTTGGCACAATGGGGAAACGCTTTAAGTGTATATTAAAAATAGGAAGACATAGTCACGTACGCAGCTAGAAATACGACTGGAAAGTCAATAGTTGTTGTCAGTAGTTGAATAGAGTTATCACAAGACCTTAAAAAGGTCTCACTGAAATTTCAAACTCGAGGAATCTTAATATTGTTGATTAAGTTTGAAGGTCTACGAATGATTACTTAGTTGAAAAGAATAGTGAAGCTGGGAAAAGTGTCTCATCACCAAAACCTGGCATGAAATATTAATTGAATCAATGGCAAGATACAAACACTTCGAATACTTAAAATGAACTTACCTGAGGCCAAACTATTTGACGAATAACATCGTTGTCATCAGAAGATCATCAAAAGTGATATTTAAACGAACGATCTTAATAAAACATGTTCGATATTATATTGATGAAGATTTTTAATTATGCTTTTTTTATATTTCTCAAAGTGCTAAAGTATATCTCAATTAGAAGATTCACTGTTAATTGGCAAGTCACGATACCGATACATAATTACATCGTAAATCTATCAAACGTCAATAACTACAACATCATTACATTCGTGAAGAGAATGCAACAGTTAAACAGCACGATGCGCGTGCGCAGCGGATTTAGCAAATATGTCTGCAATCCTTGTACGCATAAATAGAAGGAAGAGGTGAATGATAGATACCAATATTGCATGTTATTTAATAGTGATGACATGATAAATACAACCTAATATATAATTAATAGAATGTTAAGGCTGTAGACTAGACCCTTTTTTGGGCTAAGATTTCTTCGTAACTACAGCTGGTATCCTCCGTTAGACAATGGCACTAGAAGAAGTTATTCTCTATCCTGCTCTTGTCCACTTAAAAGAAGCGCAATAGCTGTTTCTAGATGATAAGATTATCACCACTTTGTCAACATTTCGCTTTCGATTCGTTTGTCTAAAAGTCGTGAGTTCGTTTTTGTAAAATTCTCCTTAGGACACTTAGTTTGGCAAACTACTTTCTAACTACCTCACCTGTACAAATTCAAACGTCGTATAGTAAGAACTTTGTTCGTATAATCTGTACAATATCTTTACCCGCAATACAGACTACAGAATACTTGACATTGATCTCTGATTGACAGCGAAGGTCCTGAATTTATTACACATGCAGCAATGCAGACTCATGTATTAATAGGATCTTTGAGATAAAGCACGATCTTGCATACATTAGCTACACCTATAAAGAAATATATCTACGTATTTAGTTTTAGAGAATACCTTTAACATTGTAACTGACATGTTAGGTTACATTAGACAATAATATTAAGAGCAAGCGACATTTCATATTTTGTTTAAAAGCATTGGTTTTAGTTCATTAGCATAATCTTTGATATATGTTTTGAGTACTTATATTATGAACATTGAAGTCTTATGCATTAAGCGCTTCATGTACTCATTCGAATTTTATGCTTTTCAATAATAACTAGTTATAACATTACGTGTACTCAAAATCATGAATCAGTATAGCTAACAATGGTATGAGTATTAAAATTAAAAGTTTCTCTAAGACAAATGATAGCGAAGCCGTAGGTGTCATTGGCCTACGAGAGAGAATCAGTTATATCTACAAAAGTGGAAACTAAACCTATTTTAAATCAACCTAAACTGTAACCGTTGAGTAGGTAACTCGACAAAAGAACCATCATTATTACCTAACACGTACGTTTCATCATACTACTTACTCCTAAAATTACTCCGAATTTGCTGCATAATTACTTCCATCACTCTACAATTGATAATAAACAGCATATCCATTCAAATAAGGTTGGTTTTTAAATGAGAATGTGTTAAAAGTAATTTATGGTACGAGGATTTGACAATGGAAAAGTGTAAAGTAATTATTGTGTGTGTGGTCATGGGAAAATCGGGATGTGTCGTAACATTTTAAAGCGTAAAATAGAATGGTTGGGTTGTTAAGTGGAGTTATCAAAACTCAAATTTATTTCTGCTCAAACTCACATTAGTGCAGTGTGATGTAAGCAAAAACAGAGTGAGAGCAACTCTACTATCTTCTTCGTATTCAAATCGCACTGCACTCAATTTTATTTCTGCTTCCAATCACACTACACTTAAATCTAATTCTGTTTCCAATTACACTACACTCGAATTTATATTAAAACGTGTTTTGACGGATCTTGTTCCTCTTGTCACATCTTTAAGTTTGCTAATTGCGACTAAATAACTGATAGATTACGATTCCTATCTAACTAATCCTTGATGCTGTCAAACCACAACTTAATTGACAAATTATAGCTGTGACTGACATATACTGTAATGTCTTTGCTAATGTTATCTCAATAGAATATTAAGTATTAAATTATGAATTTCTCAAGCGTTTTACTATCACGCCAGTTTTAGAACATAGAACACATGATTCGTGGGCTTACACCGCACCGTCCGTGTTTTGGTGAAGACATAGATGCATAGTACATTGTCAGCCATTATATATACTTTTTTTTTTTTTTTTTTTTTTATTACATTATAGGCAAGTATTTGATCTCGATCTCACCTGATGGTAAGTGACGATGAGATCTACGATGGAGCATACCTGCCTAGGTAGGAAGGCGGCAGTAGATAGAGGCACATGCAGCGCAACTGATCTGACCCGCCATCCATGAATGGCAACACCGAACATCATGCCGGAACACGGCTAGGCCGCTTGGCGACATGGCTTTGTTCAGTGGGTGGTGACTAGCCACGGCCGAAGCCTACCACCAGTGAATGACAATGTTATATGCATTGATCTATCATATAGATCTACGATCCTATATTGACTCTAGACAGAATATATTAAACTACCGGAAACTGATCAAATATAGAATCATATGTCTATAATACATTATCATATAAATAGGACGTTCTATTTCTATGACATAAATATATGATCATATAATTTGTCCTAAAGAAAATGACGCCAATGATCTGCGTATCAGTAAAACGATTCTCTATGTAGCCCAAGGTTTAGCGCATTGATGATGCGGACGATCCCCGACAGTCCACTTGAATGTAAAACTGGCATAAAAACTGTTCCAAATAAACACTATGTAGGTATGTACATGCTTTTCTATGAATCATACTAAGAAACAGGACCCCATTCACTGCTTTGGGATAATTAACAAGTTGGACTTATGACCGATTGATAAGTCTCACAGGACGTACCTTATTAAATTGTACAAGATCGAGGTCGGGCTCAACAAGGACAGCAAGTTTGACGGGTTAGAAGTATCCATTAAATAGAAAGTGGTACGTGCGGACCGGAGAGCCATCGAGTCCCTTGACAGGGCTTTCAATTATACAATTATTAGTTTTGCCATGCACGTTATAGTACCTAGTGGCAAGAAAGTAAGACGAAAACCGTCGCAGGAGGCTTTGAAACGATAGAGTCAAAACGCTGACAAAATAATAGAATATCACTCTATCAAGCAGATTTGAGCCTCAAAATAAATTAAAGAAGTAGAATCTAGAAATCAAAATACCCAAAATAGACCATCAAAACTTAAAATATGAAATATAAAATATAAATGTATTTTAAAAAAAGAAAGTGTGAATGGATCAGCAATAAACGGCCATGACATTATCATAAACGATGCTAATTCAAAACAAATTTACGGCGTGCTCAGAAAATTATAAACACAAGTTCAAAAGAATTAAACTAAAGGAAAAAAAGAAATAAAAATATCATCTAAGTTCATTGGCCCCGACACGTGGTGAGTGCGTAAACAAATGGTCAACATATAGATATAAATTAATAAACATTTCGAGCAGGAAACCCTTGAGAGGATAAATATAGGGTGTTGCGCAGACGCAGCGGCGCGGCGCGGCGGCGCGGCGCGGCGCGGTCCGTGGGGCACGCATCCGCAAATGTTTACATCAATGGACACGGAATTCACTTAAATAATGTTCCCAGAATCGTAATGTTTTATATTCCACGAGATTTTAAATTGTTCACATTCGTTAGAATGTTAGCTCGCTGCCAAGGTTAGTGCAAACATTGTAAACATCAAGATGAATATTGTAATTTTCTCTGTTTGAGATTAGATGGGATTTTAAAATAAAACATCTGAGAATTCTGGCGCTTCGCGATAAATTTTCGACTGTTCCTAAAATAGACCGCGTGAAACGGATGAGATTATTGAAATACATGAACTGTCCATTAGCTTTCAATGCTTCAAGCTGAGAAAGGACCACCGTTGAATATGTAAATGGGTCTTGAGATAAGTGTCCAATGAATTGATGACCGAAGTGAACGTTGGGAATAGTGAAACTCTGTATTATAATTGATCAATCAATTCAATTATATTGATTTCATTAAAATGTGTCAGATAAAACAAAACTACTTACCTAGCTTTAATCTAATACTGAAATTCATATAGTAAACATACTCCAACATACCTGTAAAGAAACAAAAATCTAAGTTGATAAAATAAGTGATGAATGAGTGTATACAAGATTTAACAAAACTGATAATTTAAATACAGATTTAAATACTAATAATGAGCCACAATAAAATACAGTCAATGAAATCTCATTCAATTTCATAATGAAAGGCAACGCGTGACGTTTGGTTCACGCACGCGCCCCACGTGAAGCCGTCGGAAGTCTGACAAGGGCAGAGGCATGTTTTTAATATGATTAACGAACATGAAGTAGCAGGTGACAAGTATCAACCTGAAACTGCAAATAAGTATATATGACCTGGTTTTTATACAGAAGCAGACAATGAAATAAGATTATTGTCACATGCAGATATATTTATACGGATTAATTTATATTATGAAAGCATAATACGAGTACTATAAGATAAAAAATCCAAGGTCCATGAATGTGCGAATGTGTCATGTGAGACAGTGAAACTATCTTTTGGGATCAATAGAATAATTCTATTGATCCCAAAAGATTCAGTAGATCTGCTATGCTAACTATAGGAATATTTTAAAACCTATGAGCATATTTTAAAGTTGCCTATGGTTTTAACAGAAACACCAAATTATTGTCAAGAAGATTCAAAACATGTGAAATTACAACATCTCAAGTATAAACCAACTTCTATAGATGAGATATCCTAGTTCAGACGCAGCTGCATCAAGATACAGCGAACTGAACCATAAATTGATAGACCAACAGTAAAACAATTTTCAAGACACTCAAGTAATATCAAGTGACTAAGATCTATTAAGTCCAGCATCATCTAGCCGCGATTATCACTGACGTGCGTATAGCAAAATTGCAGAGATAAATAACGCGATGCTGGTCTGTCGTGGGAACGGGTCAGTGTCAGGCCTGGGGGCCGGCGCCGGCGCAGCGGAAGCTGAGAGGACGTGCTGCACATTACACCCGGCCGTGAATTGAAATCCTTGGACAAGTTGCTCGGAACCAATGTTAATGTCAAGGCTTTGGAAGGTATATTCTTAGTTCGTATTAAATTTATTGTTTTATTTCAAACTAATAAAAGTGTAAATGGGATAATCTGTGTAAATTAGGTTAATTACGTACATAAAACAGGACGGAAAAATAACTAAATAAGGAATAAGTTAATATTCCGCAGCGATAAAATAAGGTAGATTGAAAAGCTGAGTGCATATTTGTTTTTACGATTTACTTAATAGCAGACCATGATTGCATTTAAGATAGTCCTTCATCGGAAACACTAGATTATAGGAGATAAGGATTTCCGTATCCCGTTTCTATTAACGACGCCGCAATGTATTTATTTCTAGTAATAAACCTTGGCTACAAGAAGTTCTTTGCTCTTCAATTTACATGATAAAAATAATATCTGCAGTCCATTTAACTTTTGTGTCACAGGAATAAATATTTTGTTCTATAAACTTTGCGTCTCAAAGGGATAGTTAGCATTTATAGGTTCTATTGCTTTTCTGAATAAGATCGTTAATTCTCTGGCTTATTTGCATGGTATGTTTGCAGCTCGGGGCACGGACGTGAGTATCTTTTGATCTGCAACTGTATACGATGTGAATTCATTAGTTACACACAATGCGTGTAAATGGAACGGAAACACAGGGGGTATATAAGCGTCAACATTGCGACGTTAAAACTTGACTGGTATTCTCCCATCGTTCCCGAGTTGACACTAATACATCGATTTCAAAACGTTAGTTATGTAATTTCGTTATTCTTTATAATTAGCATGGCTAACAGTAAATAAACAACAATTTGACTAACATTTGTTTGGAATCTTATCCCCTAAAAGACGTTTTCTGTGCAGTAACTAGGATTATACTTCTATGAAGTTTAGGCTTAATGCACATTTGGAAGTGTTACTTTGTAAATTAAGACAAGGCTGTTAAAAGTAATCAAAAGCCTTAATCATGAATCATTAAAGTCAGTCCGACTCTCCAAATTGAAATATGCAACATAAAAGCTGCAATAAACAAAGCCCTCATTATCCTGACGTAGCGAAGTTCGTTCTGAAACCGTGAAAAGTGCATTACAGCGAAAAATGTATCTTCTTACTTTTTTAAAAATAGAATCGCGTACGCCGAGTGCACTTGAGGCTTTGTGCTGCGCCAGTTTTATCTCGGAGGCGAAGGCACTTCAATGCAGTCTCGTCAGCAGGGGGTGCAAGTGGGTGGCTGTGGAGTGTGCGCCGGCCGGGGTGAACGCACTCCGCGTTGTCGTAGGTCGGGATCAAAATTCTTAATGTAACATCGGATATGGTACAAATCTATAAATCAATTGTTTCATGATGAAAGGAACTGAGTGTAGTTGATATATTTTTTTTTGGGACCGGGTGTGGTGTTCATTGAATGGCATGGACGAGTGAATTTAATAAACACAAGATATATATAGCAGTTCGCAGTGATAGCCAAGATGCTAGAAGGCTCGCTTCGCAAACAAGGTGAGCTGATTGAACCCAGTTCGATCCTCTCGCATTTTTGGTGATTTCTGTGATGGCGAACATCGTGAGGAAACCGGCACGTCATAGTGAAACTCTGTGAAGTTCACTAACACGCTCTCAGTTTTGATAGTTACTTGAGTGTTATTCTTACTCAGTACCTATTTGAAATGTTATTTTATTAACTACCGTTATTTTTCAGATATTTTCATACCACACAGTATTTAACTTTGCTCTTGTTAACAAATGGGACTATTGACGTCATAGCTGGGAGGGAGGTCGTCGACTAGGGGTGGGTCTCTCACCATGTACTGAAGCTAGATTTAGAATGAATGAACTCATTAGAGCTGCTGCTCACGACGTTCATTCAATCGCTTGTTGAATGACTTTTAGAATGTCGTTTTGAGTTTTCCTTTATAACACATTCTATTTAAGCTGCATATAATAAATATAATGTCTTCCATTTATAAACAATGAATAGAGCAAAAAAGCCAATAATAAAATTAAGTGAAGACAATGTTTTTCGTTCGTCTCGTTATCAAACCACAAACTTAACACGTCACTGGTGTTAAATGATAAAAAATAACACTGTTAATGGTCAGCTCGGCGATAAAAGTAGTATTGAAAAACGTGATAATTATTTGATAACGACGATGAACGTTAAGTAATAAAAATACATAGTATGAATAAAAAAATACAAAACCAAAGATAAAGAACACTTGATAAAGTTTATCTTAAAATATTTTTATATCTGAGTGAAATAAGAAAGCTAAGCTTAATTAACTAAAAGATAATATTATTATTTAATAATTATAAAGTTATAGCATATTTTTTGCCCTTAACTGATATGTTGTTTGGAAGTTAACCGCATATTTGTATATAGTGTACATATTTGTCCACTTTGTGAGGAGAATTGAATGTTTATCTCTGCTGTTTAATTTACCACACTAAATAACAAATACTATGCAGTACACGTTTCGCTAACGAAAAGTCTCGCACTTGAGGCTCGGCATACCACAGCTAACATTACCTATAACAAAACTACAACAAAACAGATCGTACTAAACAACACCACTATATAGCGCTCGTTATTCAAGTCGGCGGCCCAGCAGGTACCCTGTGCTCGGTACAAAAAGACGCAGTCAAATAATAGCTTCGTACCCAGTGGGATGCCACTTAGGATGTATGATCGTCGCGTGTGCTTTCAATCGGTTGTGAGCTGTGAACATGGACAGTTGAAGTCCTAAAACGTTTAATACTAATTTCATAAAGTTGCCAAGCATTGTTGTAAATTCAAATGGCATATTTGATACAGTATAAATAGAGTAGGTTTCCATTTAAAAAAGTTATTTCTACCAAAATAATATTATGTAGAAAATGTTCAAAAAAGTTTGGGAGTTTTAAGGCGAAATTATGGACCAGCTTGAGATGGAACCTAAACAGTTTGTGGTGAAGTAAATAAAGTTAAATTAAATTTTATTGATGACATTAATAATGGTGATGCGATAACTTAATGATGTTTTTTTTGGTATGCTCCAAAGTAACTACACCCTTATTTCCTTATTACGCACACCCCTCCCTAAAGTTCACAGGGTTGAATTCTAATAAAGACCTTTGCTTAATAGGGTATCGCACGAGGACTACTTTTCACCCTCAAACCCCATTGTGAATGGGTCTTTTCGTAACAATGATCACATAAGAGCTCTTCGACTCTTTTGCTGCGTGAAGTGTGCAACAGTGCATATGTAAGTACCCTTCTGTTAATAGTGCAGTAAATTGCAATATCGGGTATGTGATTCCTTTTATTTTTAAGCTAACACCGGTGCTCTACGAAGTCTGCAATATGTGAACAAGTATAGGATCGCACCCACCATTATATCAGATTTGATCAACCACAGATCCTCGCAAAAGATCACCGATTCAAACCAAGGATGATACGTTGAAATACATTGAAATTTAAAAAAAAATCCCAATTTCAATAGGGAAAATGGCTGGGTGCTACCACCGACTTGGGATCCAGTAATTAATATAATTAAATCCAAAACCAAGCGCACCGTTGCAAGACCTCAAGACACTGTGAGCACTTCCCGCGTAGATCGGAGTAACTACAAGCAAGCAACAACTAAATATGAGGGTACCCCAGTTCAAACTATGACACTAGGACGTCAAACACATCAGTCATGAAAAGCCTGGGAATAATTGGGATCGATAAACTCGTCGTGGACGCAGAAACGTAGGCAGGTCACCAACGATAGGAGCGACAATTTCTTGTTACTGTGGCACAAACGACCTTAAAGCGGAAAGCACAAAGCTGAAACTGCGCACGACCGTTAAAAGTGTCAGGAAAGATACGTAAACATAGCAGTGAGTGGCAATCGGTTTATAATAAAGAACAATAAATTCATAATTCCGGCAGTTTTTTTGTTTGTTATTTTAATAACAAAAATGCAAGTCGTTTAAAAACTATATTTCATGTACATACATTTTAACAATAAAAGACGTGTTATTGGTTAGTAAACTGAATTATACACCCAATCCTGTTTCATGTTGAACATAAAGCCGCAATAAAATTACGAAAGTTTGAAACAGATTTCGTATGTAATATTATTCTCTTTTTAGACGGAATGGTGAAATCCCATAAACAATTACATGATCCTATGGGGAAACAGACGTACGATGCTGAAGACAGATATGTAACGTGAATACGGGTCAATGTTTGCCTTTTTATTAGGGTTCCCATCGAAGTATTCCGAAATCCGAAACTCGGTAAAGCTATAAAGTATTACGGATATTTTATCCCTTATTAAATTTAAGCATATTTATCCATCTCGGTCTACGGTAACTCCAAGATATTTACACTCTACAAAATTACCAAACAATATAAGAATATTTGATTTCAAACCATCTGACTGCTATCTTAAATAACCTTTAAGCTCTATGACATTTAACACGCTTACAAAATATCAATTCTCTGACGCCCACGGATTTGAAAATGATGGTATAAACATTCTGAGAAGCAACCCTAAATGATACTAAACAGATATAAACAAATCGCCGGCACCTGTTATAAACTTTACCAAAAACGGCAAGGCATCGCCATGAAAAGTAAACTTACCGAGATTCATATGAAGTATGAGAGAAAAAACATCTTCGGGTAATAATGATTTTATCTGTTGATCTAACGTACGTTAACCTTCCAGTCCCGACTGTCGCTCTAAAATTAAAAAAATCGCTACGAGTAGTCAATTCAGTATTCTGACAATCGGTACGAGAACATATGGGCAACAGTCATCCCGATCAGGGTAGATTGGAATCCAACCCTAATACAAAAAGGGTGAAGGCTAAAAGTTGATGAAATATTTTCATGTAACCCAATAAATTTGTTTCTATGAGAGTAGAAAAAATCTTTCAAGGGGTACAAAACAGAGCAAAGTAATACAAATGAAATTAAATATTTTGGTACAGTTCCTAACAGCTTAATTTTTTTAAGGCATCTAGAAAAAAATGTTTTGGAACTGCATCCTTCAGAGCAGACTAAATAAAGGCATATGACATTTGATACTGTGCATATTGAATTTCCTTAAGCCAATTGTATCGCGTGGTCACAAATAAACATTGAATTACGCTCTCTCTATTTTTAGTGACATGCATTAATTCGCGCCCGTGACTCACTAGTAAAGGGTCCAAATGAGATTTCAATTCCGGATAAAATACTAAAAATGCACCTTATACTTCAATGTTAAGATTGAAAATCAGGCAAGCGTAAGGGTCGTCATTTTATAAGGTAATAAATAATAATGGATCGTCTCTGGCCTTGGTGAAATTAGTCAGCAGAGCCGAGACGCAGTAAATTGTGAATTAATGCTACACAGTGACAGTAGACCCGTTGGATATGGGACTGTGTCCCAATAAAACAGAAATCGTACATGTCCTCAGAATGGGTAGTGATATAGCTAATGTATTCATAAGGTTTTGAAGCCAAAACTATGGATAAATGCGATGAAAGAAGTTAATTAAATGCTAAGTCTTGCAATAGTGGAAAATAATGTCTTACACTTGTTTTTACGTGAAACCAAGCCCTTCTAACCACTAGGCGATTGATGCTTATACATAAATTGCCTTGTCATAAGGGCCACCCTCGTAATAGAGAGGTTTTGGGTTCGATCCCCTCCAAGACATTAATCTAAGAGATTTGACTTGCTTTGAGGGGCGAACGAGTCTATGATCGTATGTTACGGCAAGAAAAAATCTCTAAATGAAATAAGTTTTTAAGGCCAAGCAGTTTTTAAGTCTTCGGTTATTTGGAGGGAGCTAATATTGATTACCAAATATTTTTTACTATAGCAGTAATTTGTAACATAGCGTCCTCGTTTTAGTTTTCCATAGAAACAACGTAAACAAACAATAAAGCCACAATCAATGACATCATTGAATACGCTGTGACTGGACACGACGTGGATGTGGACGCTTTTATCTCGGTTTCAATGGGACTATTTGGCATTGAACTAGCCGTCAATTGCCGCTGTAATACCAATATAATACATCGCCAGACGAACACACCAACTATACGGTTGCACACTAAGCAACGCTTGTATCATGGGTACCGGTACAATGGATTGATACTAAAAATCCATGACTCGGTTACAAACAATCGTGCTAATCACACAAAATGTTGTCCCTACCAGGATTCGAACCCGGGACCCTCGGCGCAGAAAGCAAGGTCACTACCAACTGCGCTAATCAGGTGAATGCTGTAATTTACTAGTTGCATAACCAACGCTAAATATATAAACGTGTTTCGTTAAAATCGTATTTGCGGCATAGAAATGTCGGAAATTCTGAGGAAATGCATACAAGAATTCATTCAAGTCCAGACTGCTGCAAACAACATAAATATGAATCAGCATCGTAAAGAGTACCGGTTTAACTAATGGTGTAAAAACAAAATTTAAATCCCAATTTGTACTCGTCTTATGCTCGGCTAATTGATTGCCTATCGAAGCCATTAAGTCCCAATGAACGAGTTATTATTGGATCGTAAAATCGGTTTACCGTCGCGGTATAACCTGTATAGAATGATCATCGATTTAAAACAATTTTGTACGTAACACTAGAGTAGCAATCCAAATTTTTTGCTAAATGTGCCTCTAGGACTATCATTATCATACTTTTGACGTCCTAAAGGATGCCAATTTGATTTTTTACTGCCGTCTCTCGGATAAGTGGTAATAAAAAACGTTTATTTCTGTTACCAAGTTCTGATAGATTTATTGCAGCTATAATAACCTAAGGAATATTATATATCCTCCCCCTTACTACAAAAATCCTAGATTCAGTAACATTTTGACCTTAGGTTACGGATGACTCAACAAATTCTCTTTCAAAATATTCTGAATGTATAATATTGAACGGACATCAGTTAAACAGCTTGTATCTGTATTATTTTATCAATATACATATCGTAAAACTAGGGAACAAATTGTGGATTAAAAATCTACGATAGATATTTCTCAGCTGCTACTAGTGTTATCTTAAGTTGATCAATGTTCAACGATGTAGCTAATAACAGCTTTTATGCTTCAATTGAGTCTTCAAGTTGCAATTAAATGAATCAGCCGTAATTACCAACACCTACAATCTTTGTTTCAACTTACTTGTCAAGCAGTATGCAATTTTCTTTAAAAACTAATTTGCCTTGCCCTTCTTCTCTATAGGAATGGCATTCCAAACGGGTGGTAAAGTTGTAGTTTAGCATTTTGTAACAATGATGACGATTCATAAGTACTATACTTAATGGTTTACGGGAATAAAAATATATTCTCATTCTGATTCTGTAAGTTAACACAGATGAGAGCTTTAAAGATCGTTTTAGATTCTGCTTTTAGAAATGAAACTTAAACTAATTTGGTCCTAAATCGAAGCTTTTCAAAATATCCATCTTAGCTGTATAATCTTAAGCTTCGTAGTTTTAATTGGTGTATTCACAAGTATAATTCTTTCGAATTATACTCAACTTGAACGATAGCTGGGATAAAAATGACATCCAAATGTCAACACAGCCCGATCCTGGATTTTCGAATTCGATATTGTCTGCTATCAGTAATCGAGATTTCAGCGAAACTGAATAATTATGACTTGTATAATTGTATATATATGTGAATTATCTTTGTAATTGGGTTTATGCGGGTTCAGCTCCAAAGACAGCTTCGTGAATTAGTGAAATCAGATATAAGGGATTCATAATTCACGCTTTAGGATATCGACATAGAATAAACATCGTTAGCTTGTATTGTTAACTTTTCTTCTGAATATTTTCTATTTTGTATATAAATATACGTCCCAGTTGCACACTTATAATACGAGCCCTTTTTAATGTCCCACTACTGGGCACAGGCCTCCCCTCAATGCAAGGAGGATTAGGTCGTAGTCCACCACGCTGGCCCAGTGCGGGTTGCACACTTATTTGTGTCAATTACTAATTATTACTCAAAATTAGAGCTCTCATAGTAGAACGTGCAATTTCACAGCACAGTGCTCTTGAATAATTAATATCGTAATTACAGTGAAAGCAACCGTATACAAAGCAGTCGAGTGGCTGGTAGCATTTGAACCAGAACATAGATTATGACACCGACTGGCAGAAAATAAAATTATAATTGTGGCAGTAATAATATCTACAAAAAAATGCTATAGATATATAAATCGGGTTAGAAGTATTAGTTGTGACACCCTCAATATCATCTAAACATTGAATTTAGATGAGATTAAGGAGTGTAAAAACCTTGCAATTTTTAAAGACACTTATTTTATACAACATCAATGATTTATCCCTCTCAGTATAACTATCTGAAGTAACATAGCCACAACAAATGTGGTTAGGAATATTTTGATATTAACAGTGAAATAAATACAACTAGTTTTGATATGGCTGCTAGCCTATGTATGGCGGCGAGGAAATACCAGGACATGGAAAGCATAGTAATGATCTGGTTAATATCATAAAGATAATCGGCTTGTTATAAAAGAATGCAGCAATAAAACGGGTGTATTTATAAGCTAGAGTTGAAATAAAACTAATCTTAAGGATTTTATCGCGATATAATCCTTAAGATTAGTTTTATTTCAATGTGTAGTATTCGCGTAAATATAAGAAATCAATATAAGCTAGAGTTGCTCGGTATTCCTTCTGCATGCAAAGGGTGGGGTATGAAGAAAAATCTTACCAGTTTTTTAGGGATCAGGTGCCCCAAAAAATGTTATAAGAACTACGAATAATATACGGATAACTATAATTGTATAATTTTGAGACACAGTTATAATTAAACCAAATTTATCAATTACTAATTATAACTCCATCAATTCATACGTGATATAATTACAGGCAACCCTATAAAATATAGCACAGAAATGCGCTTGATTTTGCATGTCCTCAATTACTTTATTAAATTCTTGCGACCACTGCATGTAATTATTCGAGATATAATAACTAATATACATCCTTGCTTTTACATAGAAAATGGACTTAAAGGTCATTATACTCAGAAGGCTAGGCCCGTTGACAAATATATGAACGTAAGTCTATTTTATTGTAGATAATAATCGGCTTATGTATAACTTTGTATCTAGTATGAAATGTTCGGAATAATGATGTAAATACCGTATCAAATTAATGGGATTATACACATGAAGTCGGTTTATATAATCCAACATTAACAGTATAAAAAGGAAACATTTAAATCAGAACATTCAAAAATTTGGCTTGGTTTAGCGATACATTTACTTGAAAAATCACCATATATTTCAACACTTTGAAACATACAAAGTAAAACAATACAACACGTTAAATAAAACGGTTAAGACAACAAAAAAGAAATTGCAAAAAATTTCCAAGCATTGTCCTGGTACCAAGACAAAATTGAATATAAATTCCTTGCCTATTTTTAACATCCAACGAGGCCTTTTATACCAATTATAGAATGCGTATGTTAAAAATAGGCTTTTGCTGTCCCGACTTTTACAAAGAGGTACGGTACGGTATTCAAATGTCTCATTACTTACTAACAATCTGATCTGAGATGCAACTCTCGTATTAAACATACATTTAATGCTATTTATAGAGTTGACAATGAAAATGAGATCGTAACGGGTAATTAATATGATAGAAGTTGAGCTGGCGGCATTAATTAAAACTAATGTGTGGCGAATCTAGAATGAGGTGCAGAATTTAAAATTAAGTTTGTAGCTGCAAAAGTGGGCCTTGTTGCTTCAGAAATAGGGATTGCAGGGGATGCAAGGAATGATGGTATTTATCAAGATACGTCGTCGTTGAAATTCTCGGCAATTCATCGGCGCGTTGGCGCGACGTCGCGCCGCCGCCTGCTGTAATTATTTACAATGGCAATAATATGGAGTTGGTATCATCATATGAATGTAGTCCAATTTTACGTACTATTATAATTAGAAAGAGAGCACCAATTTCAGATTTGCTCAGGACGATTCAACGTGTTATGAAACATATGAACGTTTGTTTGATGATCCTTCTAATAGTGTTGAGCTTGAGAAGTAACCATACCAAAATTATGGAACGAATGAACTTCTAAGTATTCGAAATTATTTCTGAGACATCTTGCTGGAAATAGCCAAAAATTATTTCCATACAACGTTATCTGGTAAGTGCGTCACAAATTATTACGTAGTTATAATTCCCGTGCTATATAATTACAGAGCTATGCGGAAAATAAGAGGAAGTTGGACAATACTACGTTCGTCCCATTGGCCTCGCCATTATATTATGATGTATTCTAATATTATTTAAACTTTATGCACAAATCGTATTGAGCAGTTCATTTCTCATGATGATCGGATTCAGAAGCGAGCTTATTAAAACGCCTACGAATGAGCACTTGGTTTTTTTTTTCTATAAATAACTGTCTCCAGACCGATCGTTAGGCCTTGCGAGGCTAGTTACGGAACATTGCAGATGAGAGCGTTATACCAAGGCAAACGCTTGCGTTGCCTCGCTCGAGCGCTAACACCTGTCATTAGCCTCGATGTTCCTGAGGAAGCCTCGCGAGGCAATGCAGTCAGTCTGTTCTGGATAGTTACGCTATTTAGCTCTTATATTCTATTAAACTATCGACTAACTCTTAAGTGCCGAAATGTTCTACTGGATTCTTTCATTCAACTCACAGAGCATTGACCATGCTCTAAATGAGTCACAGAATTCGAATACACCTGCTAATAAATTGCATCCACAACTCACACCAACGAATATTATCCCTTAATACTATAAGATTACCAGCTATAATCCCGTGCACAATTTTGGAGGCTGCGTAAACGTAAAGGGTCTTAGCTGCCGTTAACCAAATATGCACAAAACATATGGTTTTTTGTGAACAAAACGGTGGAATGATTACCTTATGTGGATGTTTTATGGACAAAAGCAAGAATTTATAATAGTGAAGAAATACTCGTACTTACTTATAATTATAACTAGCTGTCCCGGCGAACTTCGTACCGTCTCATAATCAAATTATGTTAGTGAATTATTTAATAGTTGTTCTGCTATTCGGGACGGAGACAAATTCAAATTGTAGATCATAAAAATCTGCCTACTCGTTCTTGAGTTGTAAATGGTGTTACTAACACGACTTAACATATGTGCATTTAGTACGAGTTTTTACGTATACCGGTTTAAGGGAGCAGTCACTACTAAATAGGTAAACCAGACTAGAAGCCGGCTACATTATAATTTGTACATAGCATAGAAAGAAGAAATGTAGTATATCCTTTAAGGGTTAATATCGTAAACATGTTAAGATAATGTAGGTAGGTTAGGTGCCGTCTGAGCTGCGAGCATGTACTTAGCGTCTTATGTACACTTAAACCTGACCATATGTATGAATCAGCTGATTACGTCATTGGTATTCGGAGGAGCACGTGGCGGCCATACGTGTCCTACAACTGTGCAAGCGTGTTAAATACTAATATTGTTAGCGTAAATACACCGTCATAGGGTTGCCACGTTTTAAGAAATGTCTATGGCAGGTCATGGTATAATAATACGCTACGCCATGCCAGGTATTCCCTTCCGACAACGGCACGAGACTACGTCACGATCAGTGTTGCCATTGGATGACATATTCAATAGAATTATCACCGCTAATTGGTAATTGATGACGTAGTCTTGAGCCAATCACGTGACCTAAATGTCACGGGAAGGGCGTATCACATTATTGTACCATGTGGCAGACTACGTCTCCGTATATTTACCGCGGTTGGGGATTGCACGCAGGCAAGTGTGTGTTCACCATAGATAAACGAAGGAATGTAGTATTTACAGGTAGTAGTACCTCCTTACATTTTTTCTTTGTTTTTGCTCGTACAGTGAGCCGACCTACGCTACAACTACTAGCTTTCATCCATCGTTTATTAGTGTGAGGGTTTCGGATATTTATATTGTATATAAAAATGTATATGTATGTATACCTAAGTATTTCTTTGTATAATTGAAAAATAAATAGTTATCTATATTGTTGGCGTATTCTTTTTTGTAGTTGGTATGTATTTATCAGGTGGCACCCCTATATCGTTCTTAAGCATGTAGGTATTGTTATTTTCGAAGTATTCTGTGTAAGGATAACGCTTGGTTATTATAATTACTACTAATCGACTATTAAGCTGTATAGTACTTTTAGTCTCTAATCGTGAATGTTACAAAAACTTTTAAGAAAAATATATATCATACTTAGTCTTCTTAAAATGAAATAATCGTAATTATACCTATTTACAGTTTAACGATGCCATCCTCGTTAAATAATAAATGTGTTAGGGACAATTTTTTATTTCATTACTGTTCAAATTAATAGTAAAAATCTTACGCAGGCATGTAATAAACCTGCATTTTAAAATTATATAAATCACAAATTTTGAACCAAAATACACTTTAAATTCTAATAAATTAAAATTAGTTTCGTATGTGTTCAGCATGAATTGCGTCACACATTATTTACTGGCGATACATACAAACGAGTTATAACCCAACAGGCTAACATGCACAAACGGGGCGTCAAACAGAGCTGAGCTGAACCACGGAAGTTCACCGGTAACCGTTACTAATGCTAATTCGGTAAGGTTAATCACCTAGTGCGAGCTATACCACGGCGATGCCCGGCTTAGCTATATAACATATCTATCGAATCGAGATAAAACTAATTTTAAGGATTTTATCGCATTTATATTATGTTTATGTTTTTTACGTTCCCGGCACTTTCTGCGTAGATCGGATCGCAAGCAACAACTAAATATGGGTGTATAAATTTAATAAATTTAAATATGTTTATATAAATTTGGGTGTATAAACGGCTTTAGTAGACTAGCTAATAGTACACTATGAGTAGGAGAGCTAATATAGAAATAAAAAAATATATATTGTAGACTAGACAAAGTAATGAAAACTGTATCAACATTCGTTGGTACCTAGGTGATTAAAAAAAACGAAACTTATTTGTAGCAGACATTAAGTAGTTCATAAATCGTATGTTCCTCACACTTTCACGGTAAATAAAATGTCAAATTGCACCGTTGAAAACGAGATCAGAATAAATTAGTGCTGTATTTACCTAACGTCCGAGAATCTCATTAATTTTATTGAATAAACATAGACAGGAAGCATTAAAAAAATGTTTGTATTACGCAAAGCAGCTGTTAAAAAGTGAAAAGTTAGGGTGGAGTGGCCAATTATCGTCTTATAATAAATTTAAAGTAAAATTATTGTTTCAAAAGTTCTTTTTATTTTATAATTTCGATCCGTATATCATTTCGATAAATCATGTGTTAATTTAAGAAGAATTATTAAATTAAAAAATGAATAATTAAATTAAAAAAATGAATTTATTAAATATGAATGATATTTAGTAAATTCATTTTTAAAAAAAGAGAATCAGAAAGGTACCAATGATATTACAAGAAGAGAGACCTAGGCTGATCTGGTATTTATATTTTTTATATCGACCCTGTATGTACCAACCTATCGCTCTTTCGTAAAAACTAAATAAAGTAAATGCAAAATAAACAAGTATCTTTTTCTGTACCCTACTTATTACATGAACTCATTTTCGGTTCAAAACTATTGTTACCTTGCACTATTACCTACACAGGAATTACAGAATTTTTCCTTTGCCTGTTTTTTACGCAAGCCGTTCCAAAACGTTGCGCGTACGCATTTGATCGATGCTTTATTAATGATTTAGATAAGAGCTCTTAATTAGTTTGAGCAAAAAACGAAGCGTTCATACACTTTTTTGTAAGTGGATAATGTATTAGTTTAGTTTTTTATGTGTTTTAATGAAGTGGATTGAATTAAGTCCGATCAATTATTTTCTACGTGTATTTAAAGTAGGTATGTTTTGCCGCCTCAACTATGTACGGATGGTTGTTAAACATGAAATTAATTAGCGATTGCTATCACAATAAAAATCGACTCCAATGTCGAGGTAAGGAAGGAAAAAAGTTATAAATACTTGGTCCTATTGCCTTTTTAAATTAATAAGAGTGAGCAAGCGAACAACAAAGAACGCGGAAAATATTCTAAAAATAAAGCATTTTAATCACTCCATTCATAATCTAAAAGAGACACAATTGTACTTTAATGAAAGTATTAAAAGAATTACACAAGCAAAGAGGAAGACATAATTGGACGCTAATACAGCAATTAACACCAAAAAAATGAAAGAACTCGGCCAAACGTGGTGGCGGCCATTCTTTTCCATTTAATTTGTATGTTAATACCGTCTGCTTCCGATGCTTTGTCTTGGTTATTTTTTTCATATTAACATTATATACAAAATGCAGTTGATCTAAATGTATAAATAAATAATTAATACAATTATATCGTTAATTTAACAATTATAAATTTATGGATGCTTGTCATTTACATCAGCCCTATTTATAGTGTGCAACCTACAGTAGGTGACTCACCTATAGGTTATCTGTAAATAAATCTACTAGATTAATTACTTCAATAAAAAATTCTACCACTTTATAACTTCCATAGGATAACGAAACAATTGAAGAATTAAAGCCATTTTAAATCTTCTGCTAGATTACTTCAATAACAATCTACCACCATATAACATCCATAAACAAGTTTTTTTTGCATAAACCTCTTAATTCCACCATCGAATTTAAGTAGTACTACTAGTATTCTCTAAGCACGCTTCTGAGAGAGGAAACACACAACCACCGATGTGTAATACTCTCAAGTGCAATGACTCGACGTAACACCGGTTGCATATCACAATGTTTGGAGAAGTTAATTGCTTGTTATTTTTTTATACAAACATTCAGATGTACAGCCAGTGACACTAGTAGTTTTAATACTCCTCACCATTGAATATTTTTTGTGGCGCCTTGTATACTCGTTGAAAAAAAGCACTTTCTATTTGCTTGTTAAGTTTGAAAAGCAACGAAAAAAATATTTATAAAGCTTTTAAATAAAATCTTTTCCCTCAGTTTTTTTGAGGGTGGCACGCCTGTAATGATTCATCATCCATCAGCGTGAGCACGTCCACTGGTCGACTTAGGCCTGTCCCAATGCCTACCATCAATGATCATCACTAATTTATTTTGCAGAGAATAAGACAAGCCATATCTCCGAGGTCCTTAACCACCACAGACATACAGAGAAGACATAGCCCCAGACGACGAAGATTTCTAGGCCAGAACCATCAAATCGAACAAAAAGTGAACACGCAAGATAAAATTAACATAATAATATTAATACTAGCCATTTTAATGTCCCACTGTTGGGCACGGGCCTACCGTCAATGTGAGGGGGATTAGGCCATAGTCCACCACGCAGGGCCAAAGCGGGTTGACGGACTTCGCACGTCTTTAGAGGGGTTCTCTCAGACATACAGGTTTCCTCATAATGTTTTCCATCACCGTTTAGCAAGTGATAATCACGGTTGAAAATGAGATTCGCACTTGAAATCCAGAAAACCCAGAGGTGCGAGCCGAGCGTCTGAGCCTACGATGCTCGTTACCGAGGCAAGCGTTCTACCAACTTGGCTGCCACTACTTATACAATTGAAATATTTTAATATCGAAATACCCAAAGGCGCCGCCATGACCGACACTTGGGTATATTTTGGCATAGACCGACACTTGTGTATATTTCGGCATAGACCGACACTTGTGTATATTTTGGTATATCTGACAGATTTTACCCATCGGCCACCGACGCCGCTGGGCACACGATTCATAATACCATTTCTTTTGGAACATAGCCAAACAAGTTCTGAACGTAAAATCATTGTTGCCAACGTAACCGTAGTTGTGTGGTTCCATTGTTATGTTTAGACGGAGATTAACGGGCATTTGGACGTTGTACGCAATATTCAGACAGGATATTGCTGTAGGACTTGCGTCAAAAACTGATTTTCATCTTTTTATATTTTATGATTGGAATTATTATTAAAAAAATGTGTTGAGTATATAGAGGTTAAACGTGGTAACTGTTCTCTTTTCGATATAGAGACACGACTATGTTACAATCCTTACCATCTTATTATATGTACTAGCTGCGCTTGCGACTTTGTATGCGTGGATTTTGGTGTTTTGTCAATTTCGAGGGAATCTTCCCATTTCTCGGGTGACCATATACCTACACTATATGGAAGGTAGCCCGAATTATTATCAGCCAGATACAAAGTTACTTTAACAGATAAGATATAGAACGTCGGGAACGTAAAAACGAAAAATAAACGCGATAAAATCCTTAAAAATAGTTTTATTTCAAAGATATAGAAGTTTACTCCGTAATACTCATTTCTAACAAACGAAGTAATCAACCGCTATAATTATAATAGCAGCATCAATTAATTCCGCATTCCTTATAACACTAGTAGCTGTTTATGTAACGTTAGTAGGGCAAGCAACCGATAAATAATATTTGAGGTTTCGCGTCAGTACTGTGATTGAAACTAATTTGTCTGCATCATATCTGCATCACTCAGCATTCGCTATGATAAATGGACGCCCCTACCAAGTTAGAACTGATTTCCACACTTTCCATTACAACAAATTAATATTCATGGAATAATATCCGGGAAATTTGAATAAAAACGGTCAGGTCGTTGAACGCAGTTATTTAACAGATATTATCAGTGAAGGTTAGTCTGGCAATAAATTGATAGCAATAAAACCAGTGACATGAAATACAACTGCAGAAAGTTGTCCATTTGTACATACCATAGCAATTGATTTTTGTGTTTTCGTATTTATCTACACTAATACTACTAAATCTACTGCGAAATCATAATATTATAAAAAAATATATACATTCTATTCTTAAGTACATTCCATATTCGAAGATTTAAATCGTCCAGAGACTTGGCCAGTCTCCAAAGGGATACAGCTAACGAGCATCTCGTTTCACCGACGAGATGGTACGTAAAAAACCCTTATATTTCCATTGACAGAGTTCCATGACCGCAAGTAAGAGGCGGTAAAGCGTAAAAACACCGTCTTAACACCTGACTAGTCGCTCATCAATCATAAATTACGTTGAAAGAGGTTTTTATTCGATCGTTCCAACACTTTCACCGTCGTTTGCGAAGTTCATAAATCATTGAATACAAATGCGGTGGAATGATTCTTATCGTGACGATGTAAGGATACAGGATATTGATTAACAACAATGTATCCTTACATCGTCAGATTTAAAAAAGTGAGAAAATATTTGATATCTAATCAGACAAAAAGAAAATCTCGTTGTTTTTAAATCTAATTTCGAGTCAACTATAGCATAGCCATAAGTAAACAAGGCGTATAGATACTTGTATCTTTGTACGAAGACAGCTAAGTAAAGCCGAATCTCATGCATTTAAGTGCTATATAAGAGCCATACAAGTATCTTTTATACAAGCATAAGTGTCACATTAGCTTCCTTATGGCACAACTTTCCAATAATGTCATGTTGGTAGAATACGAGTATGATTCAGACTAAGTACTTGTACGTAAATTCTTAAGTTAAAGAGCATTATATTTTAACCGTCTGTCTTTTTTTTGCCTATGGCCTTTTTCCATTGAGTAGAGCCCAATGTGATTCTGCCAATATCGCCCGTATGTCTGTTAACATAACGTGTAAGATGACATGTATAGTTGAAATATGCAAGCAAAATTAACGATTTTGACAGTGTAATAGCAGTTTAAGAAGTACATGTTAATTGGTTACGCAAGCTGCCTGTCAAAATTGATGTTTTCGTATTTAATTATGTCAAATTGACACGACATGATGCTAGCGTGACATTTGTAACTGGACCGTAATTGATAGAATTAGAAGGACAATGTATGAGAAAAGTTCATTTTTAAAATGAATTTCTACGTTCCACTTAAAATAATTTCTCTGGTATAATCATTTCACATTCATATTCTATGAATCTTTACCTAACCCTCAATTAAAAATGTCAAATTGACTTTGGCAAATTATAAGGCTTCCCTCAATCTTCCGATGTCATGTAACATAATATTGCATAAGATTATTTGCATCCGTTTGTTCCGTGACTAATATTTAAAAATGGGCCAGATTTTTTTATGTTTAAGACATGTGATCGCTCTTGCAACATAACGGCGGCAGCGAAGCTAACTTTCCTTCAAATGATTTCATTCATTCAATAAAAATAGACAAAGATGGCACATTAGCAATTCCTATGGTTTGAGTCATCGGGCCGTTGTTTCGATGGTGAATACAAATGGGCAAAAATATAAATACGCAACGCCACAGTGAGTCATGTGCGTTGTAGGAAATGTTACCCGGCAGCAGTCAATTGTCGCCTCAATCAATTTATATCGCCAGACAAACACACAGACTGTATGGTCCCAAGATAAGCTAACTCATTTTATTATTGCTACTGTACAATGGATTAGAGAAGAAGCATAGAACGAGATAAATTACAAAAAGTATACGTAAACGGGAATCAAACCAGTCAACGCTAATCATTCTGGACGTTAAATTTAAAATTTACTACCAATTGAGAGAAATAACGACTAAACTAAGAAAATATTAGTTTCATGATTTGTGAACATTATGAAAAGAATTGTACTACTTTAAAGTATTTTATCTGTCCCTTAAAGGCATATCAGCGACTTAGTATTAAGCATGATTGAGTACGTTGTACAGTTATTGAAATAACAACTAATCAGTAAGCAATTTATCCTCAATACACTGCTGAGTCACTCACGATTTCGCTCCCTTATTTGGTCATTAGACATCTCTATTACCTGTAACAAAATATGATTAATTAAAAAGCATTCTAATTTATTATAATAATTGATATAAAATACCTAAAGCGACACAATACCATAAGGTTTGTAAAAACCACTCTTTATGGTGTTGTATGGCTTTAGGTATTTTTTTAAGCAAACTTAATACATCGAGACATCCAATGCAGAATGCTAATATCGCAAAAAACTAAATTACATCGTAAAGATGTCCAAATGTTTCGTAAAAAAATAAAAACCATTGAAATTTTGAATTTCGCGCCCTGACTTGAGCATCCACCTTAAACATTTTCTTCTCTCTCTCTCTCTTATATACAATAAAATGGCATTGCTTGAGATTAGCCACTAAAAAAAATAATTTTGAGAAAGTGGGAAGGTGGCTATGGTTGCTTTTTCAAAAACTCTTTATTAAAATATTTTCATAAGGAGTGCCTACTTCCATTACAAAATCCGAACGAATGCTGATCTGCGAAGGAATTTTACAATCAGAATGTACAAGGTTTTGAAAGTTATAAACGCTTATAACATAGCATTACTGAAATTACGGCGTTATTTCAAAATCTACTTATCTTTAAATGCACAAAACTATCAAGATTTCTAATATGCAATTACAGGTAATAACAGAAACATAGAAGGTACTTAGGAGGTGCAATTTGACAAATATGTACACGAATGCTACAAATGAGTGCCTCACAATCGACTCATAATCAAATGAGAATGGCATCGCAATTGTCACTGGCAGTGCGAGTCAAACTTAATATTGATGAAACTACAAAGCAATGCGACCTCCTACCGTTCAGGTGCAATATTTACCTTAAATACTAAAAATAGACGTATATTTATGTCATGTGTCAATATGCATTCGTGTTTAATTGATAGCAGCACGTGATGTACTGTAAACTCATTGCAAGCGTCGCATCGTGCGTCAATGTTGGATGTTTGGCTTGTAAATGTATCTTTTGAAATGAAATAAAATGAAATGATTTTGTGTTATGTCTGGAGTTTATGAATCTGCTTTCAGTGTTCTTACGTAGTATTGGACTGCACTTTTTAGAGGCGTGTCAGCCTCTAAAAAGTGACTTTACTTTTTTTTATTTGAGTATTTTTCGAAAATCACAATGTGTTTCAAATAGTTAAGTATACCATTAATTAATAAAATATCTAGGCTAGGCCCTAGTCCCTAGGCGTTTTAGGTCCCAGATCACAATATTTTAACTCCAGAAAAAATACAAACTAAATAAACTGTTTTATACTTTCTGAGAATTCTACTGATTACTCTATTAATATCGTGTCAATCTTCATTGTGTTGCAGCATAGTTACCTAACAATTCAGCTCTTAATTTTTATACAACTTCATAGTTCTGAAAACTCCAAACATAGGTATTAAGACGTTATATGCTTTACTAGCTGCGCCCGCGGTGTTAGCTGCGATTAAAAAGCATGTCCTTTTCCTCTATGTCATTTTGCAAATGCACGGTTAATGTATGCTATCCCATAATTGGGTTAAAAATTAGCCTATGTCATTTTCTGACCCCTTAACTACCACTATCTATGCAAAGAATCATGTCGATCTTTTGCTCTATGAAAAATTAAAACAAATCTATCCCACGGGAACCATACATTTTACCGAGATAAAAAGTAGCAGAATGTCAAATATGATAATATTTTACCTTTTAAAGAACATTTGTCAATTTTATGACAACCAGATGTGAAATCTATCAAGTAAACTCCTAAAGTATCTCTAGCTCTATCCTGACTTTGTCCTCTAATTGAAAGCCATTTTATCAAAAGTTTGTCTGCAATCTCGGCTCAATAGCTTGTTCACTGATCACTGCGTATCACGTGTCCCGGTCAAATCACTCTTCATTAAGGTATCAGGCCGCTGCCAGTCAACGCCTGCCAGTGTTGGGATCATCTTTACTTATCGATATACATGAGGCCAAACATCGATATAAATAATAGCGTTGTTTAGGTTAGGACTTATTACTACTTATTTGGCGATATTAGTATTATAGACAGTATAAATGGGTGTGCAATCTAAAGGAGACACATTATAAGAATATTAAGTACTGCAAAAAATAAATTCAGAAGGAAAGATTGAGGGGAAATTCTATTGACTTTGTCCAGACTATTAAAATATTTGAGAGTCAACTTGTTATAGATTACATCAAATGTGAAGTAAAATATTGGTTAGGTACGAACGTTTTGATGATATTCACTTTTAAAATTCTCTCTCTTCTTCGACTGATAAAGACATCAAACCCTCCATAACCGGTATTAATTGAAATAAGTCACAACACTATCAGTACGTATTTGCAAGCAAGTGCAATCTAGCTGGTAAGAAGATAAGACCGCAGCGAATTCTTGCGTGGGTGCATGTTTATCGTGTCTGTCGTGAGATAAAATCCATAAAAGTATCAGTTACTGTATGTGCTCAATGCTATACTAGAGATCGTTGAAATAAAGAACATGAATTTGAATCCTAATGTAAATCTTACAGTTCTGTGGTAATATCAGGCGTAGGGGCACATGCTATTTTTGTGGATAGATGATTTTCATAATATTCCGATTAAGGTAAAACAAGAATAACAACTCAAGTAATCGTCTATATAATATCATAACAGATTTTTGGTGATCCTGCACCAGAATAGGATAATGCTCTCGTGACATGTATTCAATTCAATATCTCTAATAGATACCACAAAAATAGTAAGGAACATTTATTTTTCTTTATGTTTGTATGTTTATACAGTGTGTAATGAAAATCAATGCCAAAAAACACTTTAGGTACCGACATAAATAAAGGCGAAAGCACGTTTTCTTTAGGTTATCGATCCACTCCGATGCGAACACGCCACATGGCACTTTATTGTTCGTGACGTACGTACTAGTAGTAAATAATTCTTCTATTTTGTTGATCAATAAATACTTCAATATAGGTATATAAATGTTCACATCATATCAGAAATCATTAAAGCAAGTATTGAAACTTAATCTTCCATAGATATTGTTTTGAATTATCGAACGTTTGAACATAGATTTTCAAGTAAGTAGTTTTAAGCTACGATCAATTGGAGCATTTATCTTAATGATCAATCGACAAAAGCATAACAATAAAATATGAAAACAAAAATCGTTATTACACACAAGTAACGGGTAACTTAACATCGGCTGAAGTACTAATTAAATACCCAAGAGCCTATCGAAACGGAATTGAAAGATAACGGAATACTAGTAAATCTATAGCCCATGTTTGATTTAATCAAGTTATTGAAGAACAGGTTTTCTAGTAAATTAATGTACGATAATAGAGTGGCTGTGAATGATTCATTTGAAGATAAAATATCAGTGTCGTTGACACTAAATTACGATTAAGATAAACAACAAAGCAAAGCGTTTACTAGACAACAAAATACCATAATCCATCTGACTACAAATCAATTTTTAATTTATCCCCATGTAATTATTTTGTTAAACTAAATTACATAAGCATACTACAATCAAACATAATGTTATTTGAAACTCATTTTTCTCAGCCGGCGTAAAAGATTCTAGGTAAATCAAGATTGTAATTCAGCAGCATTGAATTCCCCAGAAGCACTTTTAAAATCCATTACAGAGCAAACGATATCTACATAGGATACAATTTAATTGTTGTAAGGCATCCATAATTGAATTAAGGTAATGCATCTATATAGAAAGCGCAATGGATAGCAGAACAAAATTGAAGCGAAGGAGAGCGCAAGTCACTGTAGACAAAAGAATTGTTTAATGGGCACGATCTTAAGATACTGCAGATTTGAACGTCAGTGTGAATCAAGTTATGACTGAACAGCGGGTCTTTAAAATAAGCCTTAAGACCAAAATGTATTGGATTTAAAAAAAATAACACTTTATTAACTAAGGAGTGACTTAGCTACAAACCGATGTCTTAAAACATCCATAAAGCATTATGCCAGTTATCTTTGTCATATTCATAAGCCGATCTTTATCTCTTAGTCCCTTAATTTACCATCAATACTCAGTTACCATAGTGATAACGATCCTTAAGAGGTTATTTTCGTGAGCAGTATTCATAAAATCGCTGTCTCCTCCAACACGCGCTGCACTGATTTCATTCTGTCCAATACATCGATAGCGCACAGCCGGTTACGACATGCCACAGATAACATCACTTTCAAGATGTTTTGATGACGTAGCACCACGGTTGACTAACAAAAACTACGGTTACGTAAACCAACAGCTTTATCGATGAGCTTTCTTTGAAACTGGTATCCCTTTGAAACAATCAGTAGTTGGATGGAACAGATGTTGAAATGTAATTAATCATGGCGTTAAAGTTATTTTTTGACATTCTGATTTATTGGAATAGTTATTTGAAGTAGACCATAATCCTCCAAAAACTATACGGTTTAAACCGAACGATAATTTGTTATTATATTAACACCAAAAAGACCTTCTTGCTTTTGGCGAATACTGCTAAAATTGAGAGACTTGCTACATTGACTTAATTGCTCAAAATCCCTACCAGCCATCAACCATTATAGTATACAGGATAATAGCGCACAGGGAAAACCCAAAGGAAGATTAAATCCCAGTTAAAGTAGTTAAAACAGAACATGTTTGCACTGAGAACAAAAAGTATGATTAAAACCTGTTTCATTTGTATGGTGCTGGTAGATTGTAAGTACGAATTATCTATTGCTTGTACAAAAACAGTGTCAATAGACATAAATGGTTATCCGTAGCAAAGAATGTTAAGTGTTTTGGTGACAAATTATTACATTTTATTTGAAATTTTGTCTGCATACTCCTACCAATCGCTGTGTACGACTAGGCTACAATTTTCAATGGACTGAAAAGGTTGATAATATTAATTAGGTATCTGGTTAGTTTATTAAGGCAACGATATCGGATAACTACAGCAATGTCTAAGACAGTTTATAAATCATAACATATTAAGGGAAAGTTTCCGTCTCTGGGGACGGTGACTGAATTTTTAGCCTTCATGTCGTTCTGCAAAATGCGCATGTCGGAAACGGATTTCTTTCCTGCAAAGATAAAGCTCTAAAAACATGTTCATAAAAAAATAACAGTTCCGCTGCGGTCATTGAATTGTAACTTAATGTTATTGCGTCATGACTAGTCACGTATAAATCAGCCAAGTATATACCCACCTAGTGCGCGAACGTTATTAGACACAGTGGTATTTTTTAATTATTTAATTTGACAAAAACCATAGAGGAAATCTACTGCTGACCCGTTCAAAGAGTTGTCTCATACGCTGAAGTATTTAACACAGTTCAAAGAGTGTATTATCAGTAGATTTAGTCTTATCAACTTTAATCATCGTCAAATAATGCGAAAATCTCATTCAGAGTATTTCAATAAGGCCATCAGGTTGACCAATTAGAAGGCTTCTGCATTTTTTTTTGTGTAAATATTTTACCGAACGGGAACAATGAAGCCATATTCATTCCGGAATAATGACTAATGTCTCAATACGGAACTCGAAAACCGGTTGAAGATCGTAAAACATGACGAAAGGGACTTCACATTGAAACGAAGGCAATACGGAGTTGAGCAAAAACTTTTAAACTAGATGACCGGGGAAGCATGCACGTTCTATAGTTGTTGAGTGAAGGTAAAATAACTAAGAATAAAATTAGATGAAAAGATATGAATACATAATGTTCTTTTTATTGTCGGTTTAACAGAAGAAAGTAAGTAGTTAGCTGCAGCTAAATTTACTAACCTCAATTAATATCTTAATGGGGATTAACATGAAGTACATTAAAAAAATATTAAACAGCAAGATGTGGACTTGGAGCTCTACTTACCCCATAAGGGATAAAAGTGTGACTGACACAAACACACATACCGTTTAAGTGAAGTCTGCGCGGGCGCACGGTAGTCGATCGTGAGTCACGGCACGAGCGCGAGCGCATAATGTGGACATGTTAATTGCTATATTAGATGCAAGGGCTCGTTTTATTGCTCATAAAGTTTTAAAAAATCGTATGTTCTTAGTAGCTCATCCGAATTTATTTGGAAAATATATACTTATAGATATTTAGTTTTCTGTAGACAGACAATTAGTTTAATAGAAAATATTTGATCGATCGAATAACATGCCAATAACCGATTGACACAGTTGGTCAGTGAGCTTGTTTTCCTTCTTGAGGCTCCCAGATACAAATTCTGGTAGGGGAAAACTTTTTATGATGAGCACAAATGTTTGTATCAGAGACATTTAATTATTATTACAGTATCGTAACGTTTACAACCTGTGATTAATTATGTAAAATATGAGAATACAGCAGAGTAAGAAATGGTCCGGTAAACGATAGCCAACTTTATAAAAAAAACCAGTAATGGTGATGACGAGAAATATACACTTGACGTTCCACATTATCTTAATAACAACAATATAGATAAACAATATGGAATTTCATTAATCTCTGTAGGCGCCGTTGAAATACAAATAGTTTATATCGAATTTATTAATGTAATTAGATAAAACATGGTCAGAGTTGAAGGTTAGAATGATACCGGGGTTGCATTACGTTGGGACGCATGTTTTCATTCATTCGTTTAATTTATCATCAGCTTTGATGATGGTTCGTATTTGATTTTAGACTCGTGTTGGAAACAATTGAGACAAATTGATGAATGGCATTCAATGAAGACACGGATATTGAATTGCTGAACTTGGATTCATGAAACAATATGGAATATGATGAAGAGAACGTGGAATGGAGAAATAATTGTTTTATACTTCTAGTAAAATACGATATAAATTAGGTTAGCCCCTTCATTTCAGCTAAAGCTTGTGCCATAATTAGTAATCTCACGTCAATAGTGGCCGAGAGGTTTAGATTCCATATTTTAAAATAAATTGATCCATATAGAATTTAATAGCGTCTCCAAATTAAATACCCAAATCTACTCGGAGTAGACTTGAGAATCTTGTCATATTAGTATCGACCAATTCGTAATCCACTTTCTTACACATACCTACCTATTCCTATGTCTTCAGAATCTCACCATTGTTATCAGCAAAAGCTTATAAACATTGAGGGTAAGCGACATTGTCACGACTGAAAGTAGTTGTAAGCCTAGCTGTAGAGGTGGATCATTTCTAAAGTAGAAATGGACGATCTATTGTGATGTCAAGCGCACGCTACGATCCAAGCGTGGTTCCTGGCGATAAATCCGCAAGCCCGTTAGGTTGAAGACACAATTGATGGGCAAAAAATAAATTCTCAATTGGATGATACTTTGAATGATTTAGTAGTCTAAATGTCCGTGTCACGATAACTTATGTATGTAGATTCCTTCTTTAACTACCGAAAAATATAGGAGAAGGTTCTCAATTCCACACTATATTTTAACTTATTCGTTCTGAAATAGTTCAATAAAAATACACAGTTGACACTTTTCAACCGACATAGCTAGTTCATAAAATAACGTTAAAGCCATTTTTGTAAACGTTTCACGTTTATCAATGTTTCATCTTGCAGAGCGATAACTGTCGTACACTGTGCACACTCAGTGGACCTCTGACATGGTTGGCGCACGCGCATGCCTCGCCGCAGGCGGCGTTTGTGCACGATTTTAGGTCAAGGCAGCACTCGCCAGGGATCGCTTGAAGATTATTACAAATTGCACTAAAGTGCAGTCTATATAGCTCCCCGATAAGATGTTTCGTTTCGTTCAATCAGTATTTGTAAATCTGCCTTTGAATGAGAAGAAAATGGTTATGATAAGAATCAGAAATTGTTATCGGAGTTGAATCTATAGATGTTATATCGGTAGTGTTAATGGCTTTAAAGGCTAGATTGGAGATTAATGAAACGTTCGTCTTTGTCTTCATGTTTTGCGAAAAAAAATATATGCAGTGCTACTCCACAATATAGGTAAAGATATATACAAGTAGAAATTACGTAGCGGTGGTACTCTTAAACATTCTAGATGTAATGGATATTTTTTATGAAAAAGTAAACTAACTTTGAACAGGGATCATGTAAAATAAAAAATAGAATACTATGAAGGATTTTTTTTAAAGTCAAGTGTAATAGGAATAAAGTAACCTCAAACAGACATTTAAAGCCGGAAACTCTCCAGAAATCGCACTCGCATCATATTGATTTGTTGTTGCAATTTCGGAAGCAACATTTTTTCAACAAAACACAGATGTTGGCACATTATCAACACCGAGATTGAGCCGTAAAATCAATCAAGTGAACCGTAAAGGAGCATTATTGCAGATATAAATCACGTTGCACAGTTTATAAGATCTGAGATCTGAGGATAATGATCTGTTGGTTGATCCAGTCGTGGGAATGATGATAATTGGAAATCATGGGAATGGTCAGCGGTCGTGATCTCCTCGGATGGAGTTGCGTAGTTAATGGCGTCATGAATTACGAGGAACCCGGTGATATAACAGCTGTGAGAATAAATATTTTAAGATTTTATTGCATTGTTTATTGAAAATATTTGACCATCTTGGCTTGGTAATGATTTATCTTTATGCCTCTTTTTACAATTCTCACATGAATTTTATCTCATTGCATTAAGGTATTCTTATAAGTTTGGTATCCATAATATAAGCATTGCTTGGCTTGGAACTAAGGAGCTCGTGTGTTTGCCTAGTGAGATTTATTTACTGATTTTATTGATTTCTGACTCCAACATTTAACTTTCAATATGACAGTGGTTACCACAAAATGCATCATCATCTAGATACGTCCGTGGGAATAAGCAGCAGGTGATGTACCGACATGTGCAGTCACGGTGCGCGAGCACTAAGGTGACCATACTGTAGGGGACGAGGGGACATTCCTGCAGTCAGACGGAGGGTGTGCGCTGGAGTGTGTCCCCTGTGGGTTAGCTGTGGGGAGGTAATGCCGGTTTTGGGCCTCTGCCGTTGTAACGAGGAATTTATTGTAATGTTTTTGGGACGAAGATATTTTGTTAAGTTATTTTGATATGGTATTATCCTATCCGATTGACTTGTATGTTACTGTACTGGATACATATAAGATATATATATTTGGCTTTAGATATATGGGAAGAACTAAATTTACAAATTGGGCTACTTTTACATTTGTGTAGTAAGCACTACTCACTTTAAACCTTTGTGATTTCAAATATTTATTTAGCTACAACAAACTTTAAGGTGTTCCAAAATATATATAAATAGTAAAAAATATATTTTTATAACAAATTTTAACAGTAGGTCAGAGGTCTCGTCACATTCTATTAAGCCTCAGGGGAGAGAATAAAAAAATGGGATCCTTTTTTGGTGTAACCCTAAAACCCATCCACATGTCACAGTTAGGAAAACAACAAAAGTATACGCCCTTAGACTAGTATCACTTACAACTACCAGGGCTAGCGATGATGCCAGAAAATTGACCTTTTCTTTGGTATAAGGCTCATCGTCAAGTCGTACGCGAAGTTGCCAGCCAGGCTAGGTAAATTATTAAGAGTTTTAAAAAGTAGCGCGTGTGTTCTGATCAGTGCCACAAAAGATTTAAGTATGAATATGATTGAAAAGGTGCCAAAGCCCTATAAAAAAATATCACATGTTTAATTTACGACAATTTAGTCTAGTAATTCGAGTTCTATAGATTTTGATTCACTGCATCAAGACATTAAGCGTTCGATTCCCGTCTAGGCAAATTTCGGAAAATGATCATCTCCTAATTTTGTTACTTGGATATGCCCAGGCAAGTGTGCCGTACCCACAATAAAACCCTAAGTTTAGACCATGGAAGTTTAGGTGTATAAGCAAAAATAATGTCCAAAAAATGAATAGTACCGACTCCCGTGAGAATGACTGCAGATAATAGCATTTTTTCTATTGCCCAAAGGGTGACCGAGGGAGCGTAATCTCCGCCCCATAACCTAACAATACGAATGACGCATGCGCCGCGGCCTATTGTGCAAAATCTGTCGTGTTCTTTTTTATTTCATTTTTTTTCCAACAATGCAGTAGGTCACCGGAGGTCGCGTTGTATGACTGACAACAATAAAGTGTTGAAATTAATCATCGCTTTGAAGCATCGCGCATTGGAGCTTGATATTTTGCATCGTTCTCTTTCAAATTTCACTGCATTTCTTAACCAGTGTTACATAAATGGTGCAATTTTTGTAATCTGTCGTGATGAATAGACGATATATCGTAATCGCCAATGTACCCGATTAACAATGGGTGATTATGTTTTTGTTTCGCGAATTTTTAATGTTAACTAGCTGTTCCGACGAACTTGGGTACTAAGTTCGTCTTAGAATCAAATGTTTGCAAAAATCTATATTTTTCCCTTGTTTTAGCAATCCTGCTGCTGTAAGCTCTAACTTCGGGAACGTAAAAACATAAAATAAATGCGATAAAATCCACTAAACTAGTTTTATTTCAAAGTGTAGTATTCACGTAAATATAAATTATTCTGCTATTCGGGGCGGATTATAAGTAGATATGAAATGTAATTTTTTTTAACTTTAAAATAATTCACGGATTGAAGTGGGTAAATAGATTAGGTGGATAATTGTTTCCTTATTTCTTATTTCTAAATCGTGGTGATTTTATTACCTTATCATCATCTCCTGGAACTTAAGATACTGAAATACACTGTATACCCAGTATGAAATATAGTTCACTCAAATAAAGAACTTAACAGGCACATGATGAAGCTGAAAATTGCAATTTCCAACGTCAAATTTTTATAAACACATCACGCTGCGTTCGGTCTGTGCCATCGGATGCATTCTGCACATGAATGCACGCGACAGACACGTGCCCCTTCGACACAAAGGCCTAGGGGAGGCCCTAGTGTTCTGGATTAAAAGAGGGAGGGTCCTCTGAGGGACGAATCCCCACATAATGAGTTACCCCAGCAACTATGTTGTGCTGATTATTCACGCAAGATGCACAATTGGAAGATTCTATGCCGAGTGTTAAAAATCGTAAAACTTGACTGTTTCGGGTATTACCTTTATTTTATTTGTGCGTTATATTTTTGTTTTCTAAAATAGAGATTTTTATTGTGATTTTAATTTATTTATTTTTACCTCGCATCGATTAAATCTCGATATTAATTACCATATTCCTAATAATCTCTTTGTTATAGGTACACAGCACAAAAATACGTCTTTAACTATAAATCATAGAGCCCCCTCTACTGTAATCTAGGATAGACAGCTCTACAATCCACACGGATATTCACAGCGAAATAAACGAAAATATACGGACTTATCACGTTATAAATTTTATCCAGTATTGTAATAAAATAGCCAATAAATTGTCACGCTATAAGACTGTAATATATAGATAGAACAGGGGATGGGGTGGCAACCCTTCATAAGTGTAAGTTATTACTGTGACATTTCCAATGTCCGAGGATTTGCCATACAACGGGGGTAGAAGTAGTTACACAATTTAAATGTCAATAATACGATATTTACGGAAAACATATTATTTAGCTGTGTTACATTGTTCTTCTTTTTTTCGTTGAAAATCGGCTACAAAATAGTGTAATTTTTGCCAGTGTCAAGTAAAACATGTTCAGCATGTGGATGCTTAACTGAAAATATACCGGACATCTTAGGAGATCTCGAAAACTCAAGTTATAGTATTTTATTTCAATTTCCTTCATTCCATTGTGAGTGCACAATGGTTAATATTCCGCTAAGATTATACATTCTATAACAAAGGAACACATCTTTTGGTCAATTAAACAAAAGAAATGACTTCTTCACGGTTCAACCTCCGGGCAAAAAGTCCCTGTGTTACATTGTGTAATTCAAATAAAGAATGATAGGGATTCAGGAATATAAAAAATATACAGGAATATTTTAATTTCGCAGTTTAAAAAAAATAATTAAGGCATAGCCGAAAGGAAACAGAACGATCATTCCTGCATCTTTAGCTTCAACGCTATTCAATGTTATGCTTGAAGTCTGCCAAATAATAATAGATTAGCATAACTAAATTTTAGGCCTTAGAGGGCCAGGCCTTACAAAAATAGTTTTCAGTTCAGTGAGGCTTGAATGGACTGCACGTTTATTTCATACAAACCCATACATTCTGTAGCTATCACGGTAAATACGCAGGGTTCGTTTGATGTGTGTGTGACCTTACATGCGCAGGGTCCGCGTTATGCAACACATGCTGTGTTTAATTATGAAAGGGGTGAATAGGGGTGGGTACGGGTGATTGTATTTGCATAATAAAACCCAAAATAACGGACCTCAACATCTATTTAATATTGGATTTTTATTTAAAAAATAATTGTATAAAATGGTATTTTTTTGGAATATGCAGGTATTGATATAAGATAAATAAACGTTTGTTACAATGATAGAAGTATCTCGGAAGCTTTGTTAACTGCAATCAATGATCAAGTCAATAGATACATATTGCCAGACGAACACACCAACTGTATAGTCCCAAACAAAGCAACGTTTGTATTATTGTACGACTAGAAGCAACCCCAGTAAAGCCGCCCATATTAATCCCAAAAAGATCGTTACAAAAATGTATCCTAGCAGGAACCGCACGAGCATCCACTTAGTTAAACTAAGCTTTAGACAGCTATGCAAGCTATTGTAGTGTTAAGGAAAAAATGTAATGACAATTTGTATGTGCCCCCGTAGGCCTATACGAAATAAATGATTTGTCTTTAACTTTGACATTAGCAAAGTCAAAAAGGTGAACGGAAGTATTAGTTATGCCCAAAACATAATAGCATCTAGTGCCTAGTAAAAAACAATGCAACACGACTCGAGATGTAATCTTTGCTACAAATGCTAAGGTTATTTCAGCCATGTATATCACGTTGCAAATTTGCATATTGTAACATTCATTTAATGTAACATTAACATAGAACAATAATATATATCTAACTAATTTAACAGAGAGTCCGCCTGATGCCACAAATAAGGTGATATTTTAAGATACGTATTAAGTAAAAAACAGCCCATGTTACAACGAAATTCAACCATCCGTACATGCAAAGCGTCAACCATTAAATGCAAAGGCATATAATGACACGTTGTACCGACCGACGACGAGTACAGAGGATCGCAGCGGAAACATGCGTGTGCGCAATTAACGTGAACCGCATTGTATCCTGTCGCGGCCGAGGTGCATATAACTGTAGTTCGCAATTAGCAACGTATGGTGGCAATGTTAGTCGATCATCAATAGTGATTTTTTTCTGTTGTGCTCGTCATTGTAGTACCGATTATAAATCGAATGGAAATAATGATTAATCGAACTGTTGCAGAAGAAAGTACTTACATATAGTAGAACACCTTCCAACAATACCAATACGAAATAAATTAAATCTCTATAAAATCAAAACAAATGCGATATCACCATACTGTCTTTTATTTACTGAACAATAATTTGCGTAGGAGCGGCTTATAGATTGACCTATATTCTTAACAGTGAAAGATAGTTACCCGTTCTAAACAAACAAACAAAACTCTCTCTTACAAGCAAATGCCCACGATAAGATATCCAAGTGAACAAAACAAATCATTCATCTTCAAATGAGATTAACATGATCGATGTTATGGAAACACGCGGGGATTATGCAAATATAATAAATAAAACAATAACACGAAGAGATAACAGTTAAAAAAACAGTTTAGGCACTTAACTATTGAGCAAGACCCAAACGTGAGGATAACACAGGCTAAAAATGTATACCTACGTCTTTTTTGGGACAGTTATCCATCTGCTATAACAAGTATAGTAGTAGCAAATATACTGTGGCCACAAGCAGTTTGATATTTTATTTGGATCAATTGTTCGCTACGTTTGCAGATTTTATATTTCCATTAATCTGTATGGTGTAAATACAATTTGACAATCCATTTAATGATATTACTATTTATTTACTGATATATACCAAAGAAAATACCACATACATCTGCAATCTACATTACTGTAGAGGTCTTTTCAGTATCTCTATGCCTGATCTAGTCTTTCGGTTACCGTCAGTCTTCTGGAGGGCAGATGACAGGCACTCTTCGTAAATATCAGTAAATAGCCAAATAAGGGCAGACTGTAAACAGATCATATTATGGTAAAATCTAAGAAGGAAACAAACCATTATGCTTGGATATTTAAGGTATGGCGTCTCCAGCAAAAGCCTAATATTATATTTTTTTAAAGACGATCGACACTCATGTTAATAATATAGAATGCTCACTCACTCTACCGGGAGCAGCCACGCTGCTTTATTGCAAAATCAACCTTGATGTTACTAGAAAAGCTATTATTTTCATAAAGTTACGCCGCAGTTGACACTTAAGGCTTTAACGTCTAAGCAGGTGCAAGTAATATGGGTCACCAAGCCCCAAAGGAAGCGTTGGAGCGAATAATTATAAAGGTTACATTAAGGGATCTTTATTACAACTACGTAAAGGTCATATTCATTTCGGATGCCGTACGTCAACGAAGTCCCTCAAAGTTACATAATTAAATTATAAAAGTTGGGTTATGTAGTTACTTTAACATTAGTGATATGAGGGCGTGTGCGTTTACGACTGCTCTGTAAGAAGTTTTCTGATAAAGACGACGTAGGTTAGTTTGTGTGAGCGAAGTGACGATGGTTATTTAAGACTAGCTGTTGCCCGCGACTTCGTTCGCGTGGTATTTAACAAAGACAACCGTTGACAACAGCCTGCTCGCCCATTCTGAGCCCGCGGGACGCATTGCTGCAGGTTGTTGCTATCAAACTTAATCAGGCGCTGCGCTGCAACATTGGTTTTAATTTTTTTTCTTGAGATCCTATTTTTTTTTCTAAAATAAAAGTAGCCTAAGTTACTCCTTGTTATATCAGCTATCTGCCAGTGAAAGTCCCGTCAAAATCGGTCCAGCCATTTCAGAGATTAGCCGGAACAAACAGACAGACAGACAAACAGACAGACAGACAGACAAACGGACAGACAGACAGACAGACAAAAATTATAAAAATTGTTGTTTCGGTATAGGTAACGTGTATACATCCAAATGCACTTAGTAAAAAGCGATTATTTTAATATTACAAACAGACACTCCAATTTTATTTATATGTATAGATGATAATGGACTTACACACTTAGCAACCTATTCATCTATAAAAAATGTTTGTTGATGTCAACAATATCAGCAAATGGGTCTTATTGTCTTTGGGACATCTTTCGGGATAACGATATTTTTTTTAACGCGTTTATTTGAAATTTGTATTATAACAGTAACTTATTAGTAAGCACCGGTTTACCCTAATCAACTACAAATCACCCCAAGACACTGTGAGCACTTTCTGCATAGATCGGAACGCAAACAACAACTATATATGAGGGTACCTACTTTGACACTAGGACGTCAAACACCTCAGTCCTCCCGTGACCATGGTTGCTGTAAAGCAGCGGAATCGTCGGGAACGTTAAAACATAAAATAAACGCGATAAAATCCGTAAGATTAGTTTAATTTCAATGTTTAGTATTCGCGTTCATATAAGAAATCAAAACTACAAACTGTCATCCATATATTTATCCAATTTTCTAAAACATATCTCCACCATTACAATAAACCTTATTCATATGAAATGCCACAACAACATTCGTCGCTATGAATCGACAATACATTTGAACGCCACAAAGTATATTCGTTCTGTCCCGTATAATTTGCGTCCCGCATGTCAACGACATCGGCGCTTTGATTCGGAGATTGAATAAGTGGATAATATTGAGGGCCACGATGAATTTAATAACAGGATGATGTAGTCGTTGACATTCCGATTAACAGATTTGAATTGCATTTAGGTGGAATTCCTTCATCACAAACATTAGGCTGTGTGGCACTTACGGAAACTATCATAAAAGTACAGAGAGAATCAGAAGAGATAAAGAAAGCGAAAGAAAGAAAGTTCTGATAAGGGCTGGTGAAATAGAGGGACTAGCAATCAGGTATTCTAGAACTCATCTTATCAGCCAATAGGATGTGTAGAAACAAATGGACAGCGTATTAAGAGTCAGAAACCAGGCCTCAGACGTATGTACAGATCTTTAAGACGTATCAGATTGTATCAATTCAAATGCAAATTGATACAAAAAATAACAAATTAAACAACGTACAAAAACTACGATAGTTATCATCTAACAATATGACCTCACACCACAAAGGTTACGATTCCTATTTAAAAAAAAACGATCTCAGAGAAAGTTGCCAGCGTTAAAAATAAAGACCCCGATACACGTCCTGCATATCAAGCGGTGTGTGAAGATTGATAGAATGATGGATATGGCAGAACACTATGGCTGGCTGGCTGACAAGTTCGGGTCAGGTGAGATTATCTTAGATCTGGGAGATACTGATGACCGAGAACTTGACTTTGAAAGACAGGGCTGTCACATTGAACCCTGAGTCCGACTAAGCACATATTTTTCAAATTAATTTGTTTGAGATTAACTACAATTATGTTAACATTAGTCTATCTATCCAGAAAAAATTAAGATGACATTTCTTGTAAAACATAATACGTATGATAATATTAGTATACTCGTCTTGAATTAAGAGAAGTACGAAAACCATCAATCGGTAGTAAGTTTTTGTAATGTATTTTTTTCATTTACTATATTTACTATTTTTAAAGAAACTAACGTTGTTAGCAACCTTATTTGTATAACATGGGATACTAGCGATATGGTTTATTCTAAAAAAGTGTTGTGATTAATACGTATTGTTTCTCTCTACGAAGGTTCGTATTATTGCGAAAGTGACTACAATATTTTCCCTTTTAATAAACCAAATAATTTCCCACAGAAAAGTGAAAATATAGTTCACAACGGTGCGATGTTCACGTGTCACCCCCGCTGAGTCCGTGACACGACTGACGAGTCCGTGGATTCGATCGTGTTTGTCGAGCGTGACTCCCTCAAATCGTGCGGTTCATCCGACATTATACTTTAAAAATGTCGTATTGACTGAGCAGCTTCGTAGGGCTGCCTCTGCTCGCTAAGTCAGTACGTGTCACGCCCGAGACAAATGTTCGCACTGCCTCGTCCCAGCGCTGTCATCTAGTCATTTGCTTCGCTGTTAACTTCGCATAGATCAATACTGAGGCCGCTGCGCGCGTCAGGTTGCCGAGGCCCTCTCCAGGCCGTGCGATCAAGTCAGAACATAGTATATGAGTTAGAACGTCTATTAGAATATGTGATGAATTGGTAATGAGATAAATTGTAGCAAGATTTGTTGAAATCTTCACCAGCATTAAGACATGCTGATGTAAGATCTGATTAGCTTTAATAAGAAAGTTTAGTTTACGAGGAATAGGCAGAGGTGTACTGGGGTATATCCAAATTTTGCTGATGGTACTTGGTCCCTAGTGAAGAGCGAAAACATTATACACTTATTAATACCATCTGATGGAAAAACAACAACAAGAAAATCAATAGCGTTAAGTAAGTCGGAAACATTAAATTAGCATTAGTTTAGATGCATGCGGAAGACTAGGTAAGTGTGTCGATACGCTGGCCTGGTCATTGCATACATTATGTATTTATATATTTTTTATTAAAAAAAAAAGGTTTTATGATGTCTGTCTGCATAGCTCTCGCGCATCGCAAGCTATCGCCTTGCTTACGTTCCCGAAGTTTCGGCTGCTTTACAGCAACCCTGGTCACGGGAGGACTGAGTCGTTTGACCTCCTAGTGTCATAGTTCGAACTGGGGTACCCTCATATTTAGTTGTTGCTTGCGGTCCGAGCTCTAGGCAAAGGCGAGAGAAATGTAAGCATAAAACCTAAATCTTCCCTCTGTTTAGCCCTTAAGAGAGCGTAAAAGGAGAGGACCGATCTACCCAACAACGTGCTAAAACTAATTAACTCACCGTTGTATATCCATTACTGGTACTTAGTAATATATAGGTGACCGGTATTTTTGCATGCTACTCTGTGCCTATTATCTTACGGCACAAAACGCCAGGATATATACAGCTAAACGTGTCTGCGATGTCTAGACAAACAGCTCGCGGCTAGATACGGTGATGAATGCGTCTGGTAGACGGGAAGATAGACTCAATTAACATTTAAAGGTATTTGATCTAGTATGCAGATTAGTTTAGATAGAACAAGAACATTGAGTCATTATCACTATAAATTTGTGTAAACTATACTGCGTGACTATGGCCCGAATGTCTCATCCGTTTGAAGGGTAGCACCGCTATTATATTGGGGCCAAAATACCACCGCCAAGATGTGGAAACACTGGAGTACACCAATACTTACTCTTTCGTGAAATATTAATAATATAATATCGCCAGACGAATACACCAACTATACGGTCCACAACTAAGCAAGGCTTGTATTACGGGTACCGTACAATAGACTGGGGGCGAACCCAGTATATAATACTTGTATACATATTAAGCATCCATGACCCGGATACAAATATACCAGGATTCTAGTCCGAGACCCTCGGCACAGAAAGCAGGGTCACTACCAATTGCGCTAATTAAAATATCGCACAGTAAAAGAGCTGTTATAATCATTCCACAGCAAATGCCGTTAAAGAGTAAAATATATTTCTAAATTGATTTTTTTTCGATGGTAAGAAATTTATTTTAATGACCCATTTCAATGCCTCTTATATCGCCAGGAAGACTATTCGCATTTTGCATATTGCGATACAAAATTACTGTTTCATGTAAACCATTAATGTACTAAGTATAAACCATTAGCTGTATAAAATTAGTTCTCATCTACGACTAACACATATCCATTTTCATGCCAAAGATTGGCGTATCGTGAGCACTCCACGTTGGATACATAAATTACGATAAACTTAGGTAACGTTTCCATTAACGCCAAGAGCTATCTTGTTTAGTGACATTTTTATAAAATTGCAGTCTATTTTCTTTCATCCAAAGAAGTATGAGAATTTGCAAATAAAAAAAAACTACTTATATATTTTTGCCATAGTCGTTCGTTTGAATTTACCAATAAGTGTCTGCATAAAACCGTGATCACTAGCGTAACATAAACATTTAATGGTATCGATAACCTTCCTGAAATAATGTAAAACAAATGCACACTACTCATAAAACTTCCATTACACCTCAGCTGTGCTAGTTACCTAGTACCGCTCTTATGAAACCGCAGTCTAAGCAAAACACGGTGACTCTTCGCTACCTCGTCTGGCCCGTTATGGTGGCCCCGATGCCAGCTTAATTAATGAATAATGGATGCAGCGCAATAACTCACTGATCTCTCTGGTCGCCCCCGTACCCGAAGCGAGCAATACGGGAAGCGTACAGTGATTTAGAGACACACGATTATGTGTAATGTCACATAGATAGTGTTACCACATTTATAAACAACTCTTTACGGGCTGAATTTGAAAGCATTGGCAATACTTATTCAAAAATATGGTTCATATTTTATATAATCGATTTTCGGGTTTTTTTTAAATTAACTATGGTCATTTTCGTATGTAGGTGCCAAAATAAAAGAATTAGAGTTTATTTATTAAAAGTTTATTTTTTTCATTTGTTTTCAAAGCGAATTAAAGTTAGTCTCTTGTTGCAAAGTTTTGAACATTTCCAAGGTTTTCCAATTCATCCTTTATATGCATTATATTATAACATAAAAACACTGTGTTACGGGTCAAGAAAATATTCTAATTTATAAGAGGAAATGCATGGAATACTAGTCAAGACTCCCCAGATGAAAATTGAAAAACAACTAAAAGTAATAAAACTAATCTTAAGGATTTTATCGCGGTTTATTTTTTATTTTACGTTCCCGACGTTTCGGCTGCTTTGCAAGTAACAACTAAATATGAGGGTACCCCCGTCAAACTATGACACTAGGACGTCAACCACCTCAGTCCTCCCGTGACCATGGTTGCTGCAAAGCAGCCGAAACGTCGGGAACGTAAAATAAAAAATAAACCGCGATAAAATCCTTAAGATTAGTTTTATTTCAATGTGTAGTATTCGCGTAAATATAAGAAATCAATAACTAAAAGTAAGGTAAACTTCATTATTTTTCTTCCATTAACAAATCCTAAGACGCATAGTTATCGTTTCCATATTAATATTAATTATTGCAAGCATACTACACAGAGCGCATACTGACACGTTACAGATTAAACTCAAACTTTTACATTCGCAGTAAATAGGCATTGGAATGTGTATTATGTTGCCTGAGATTTCCAGTAGAGTTGACAGGTCTATCGATATTAATTCATGTATATATACATTATATCAGTCGATCGATATTGCACCAATCTTAACAAATTAATATAATATAGTATAGTATTTTAATGGTTACAATATGTTTAGTACGTTGTTTCATTATGGTTATTTTTTTTAGTAAGCCTCGCTATTAACTGCAGAAGGCGGCCATTCTGCAGGGCACATTTGGAATCAACGACGATGTGGAGGTATTTTTTTTGTACAAATTCCTTATTTGCTTTATTTTTTTTTATTGAGTGAGTATTAAATATTTAAATATTTTTTCTGGTGAGTACATAATGTGTACACCTAAATATTATTGTAAATCTATTTAAATAAGTTTTTATTGATATATTTTTATGAAATATCGGATATTACATTTACGTTCAAAATTGTAAGTTTATTATAATTTAGGTTTTTATCTATGTCGATATTTTACATCATCTCCCATCTCTAATCTCCAGTACTCATAGCAGCACGCAATTTTCTCTTTTCCCGTAACTCTATTCTAGGTAAATCGAATCATGAATGTAATTAATTGCTTCGCAGTCTATATTTTCTGTATGATAACAAAAATTGATTTTATTGCTAATGAATTAGCATCGATTTGCGAATCAAATGACCGTCTGCTATCAATTTGACTGGCAATTATATATAATAATCATCGACCAGATGCAGCCTGAAGATGGATCATTTTGAATATCGTTAAAAAAATTGTAAGAGTGATGAAAAAAAAATTGCTTAATTTTTTGAGCAAGCCCACGGTTTCTTGATTTTGATAGCACTTGCATTGTACCTTTTCACTTTTTATAAAAGCTATCGATTGAACATTCTCAATAAAATCATGATTATTATTTATACATTCTTATCTATGGTTATTCACAATATCAGTTTGTGTCCTAAAAATATACGATTGAGATTATTTACTTATTTTTATCAAGCAAAAAAATACATTGTTGTCTGGGGATTTCTTAGCAGACAGATGATAAAACATTCTAGAATATTAAAATGACATAAAAACTACTTTTAATTATCTTTTTAGTTTTTTTTTCTTCTTTACCTTTTTTTATAAATTGATGAGTACATATGGGTGAATATACAAAAAATGGGTAACTCAATGTCATCAGCTAATATATAGAAAGTCTTATTATATTTTATTGAAATAACAATTTATTTTAAAACAATGAAAAGTCCTTTATTTGGTCACCCAATTTCACTCCTTCATTTTAAATACAAGATAATAAAAAAACAAAATTAATACTTAAAACGTCAGTCCTTTGGCATGTCACAATCCCGAAAACTAACAATCAAGTGACTATCCATTAAACATTATCATTGATTTAAGAAAACTTACTAATTTACTACAATCTGTGATGTACATAGTATTATAAACTACAACTTTCATAATGCAATGTTCTCCATTTTATTTAAAAAATAAATAAGAAACTTTGTGTTCGATTTCATTCGTCAGACCGTTGTGTGTTCTTTAAAGTTGAAATTCTCGCCAAATATCACCGAGTCAAGATCAAATCCCTGTTTAAGTTTTAATGTTGGTAATGAAGTTAGTTGCGGACCGCACAATTCGACGACCGCCATAACTGTACCAGTGCTTGGGTTGTGTTTGTCGTCTATACACGTGCTGAGCCAGTCAAAATGTCAGTCCTGTGGTGAGTCGTTATTTTTTTGTTAATCTGAGGTTTATTTTCATTTATACATAGTTAACTATGATTTGTTAAAATGTAGTTTGTTCATATTCGAAATTACCAAAGAAAACATTAGTTCTGATTATAACTTCAAATTATGTCTTTTTCGTCAGTCCGTTGGCGTCAGTCCTTTGCCAGTTATCGCGTCAGAGGACACGTGTCTCCATAGTACTGATGTGTTTTTTTGTTTTAGAGCACTTTTATCTTAATTGATACTGTGTATAAGCATTTCTATTTTATATTTCAGTTTAAAACATGCGGCACGCTAAAAGCAATTAGAGTAGGGAAGAAATAAAAAAAAAAAGAGAGAAGCCGAAAAGGCTCGCTTGGCCAGAATTAAAAGTGACCCCATTAAATTAGCGGAATACAAAGAAAAAACAAACACTTCAGTACTTAAGGAAATAAGAGAAAGGACAAAGAAAAAATGTTGAAGACATGACATCACGAGAGCAACGAATAATTAGAAAAAAATGGAATAATTATTCATTAAACTACAGAATCAGAATATTTTTTATTCACGTAGACCATTATTGTACAGTACTTATGAATCGTCAAGTTACAAAAATATTATGCTACTGCTTTACCACCCGTTCGGAATGCCGTTCCTATGGAGAAGAACGGGCAAGAAACTACAGGCACAGAAAACAGCTATTGAAACAAACCACTAATAATTGTATACGCCAGAATACTCCTCCACCAGCTGACGACGAAAACTAAGAGATTTGTACAATTTTTTATTAAATTTCATTATAATTCTTACAAAATTGTGTATTTTATCAGTACTATGTTAGCCTCGTCAGTCCCCTGGCAGTCAAATTCAGAAAATTTTAAATATCTCACAATCTACTTAAAAAAGTGACTGGCCCGATTTGGAACAAGATAATCATTAGATTAGCCATCATATACACCCGAATTTGTAATAATTTGATTTAATAACTATAGTAAACAAAATATCCTCAAGAGTTACCCAACTTTTGTATAATCACCCATATAGCAATTCTAACGCATCCCATTTTCTATTTCATAGCTCAACGATTATGTAAGTAACGGTTATCTTAACGACACGTTGTAACGTAGTAGAAAACGTGAACGAGTACAATAAACTATCGCGTAGATCATCGAACTGCGCGTGCGCATACCGCATCATTATCGACTTGCAATGCACACACTAACAATACTAAGCCATAATCCATCAACCGCACCAAAAGTTAGTTTACAAACATAAACTTTCACCACAAAAAAATAAAGTCCATATTTTGAAGCATACGATATCAGGTTGGAATACTATTGCATGTAATTGTGTTAAAATGGTGTTGATACTGTTCATTTTCGCTTACCTACTTATCAGCCGTCACACTTGTTACACATACCTTTTGTGTTTAAGTTTGTATTTTACACATGTGTGACCAATAACGATATATGTTTGGAATGTATCTAAATGTTGACTATATTCGATACAACTAAGCAGCTTCAGTTTTTCAGCAGTTCAGCAGTCTGTGGCCCATTAAGGAGTTGATTCTGGTTAAAAATGTCTCTACAATACTGTATATCTACCGAGAAATTCTTAGAAACTGGAACGATCTTTTCCAACAATTCAATGTTACAATGTTGTTAACCTGGATTCGAAAGATCGTAAGAACTGATTGATACTGACAAACAATCCTGCGAATATAATATAGACACCGAAGCTAGAGTTGTATGTGGTAAATTCGAAGAAGAACAAATCTAAAGTAGTGAAGATACTAGTAAAGTGTCTAACAAACGCACACGCAATATAAAAGTAAAGAAAACTATTCTAACTCAAACCAATAATAATGGGATGTTTCTTGAAACATATTAATATCTTAAGGAAAAAGATGCCTTTAATCTCTGAGGAAATAATAAATTTAGGCTCAAAACAACATCAGGAAAGAGATAAAATACTAATACTGAGTAAAAGATATTCCTAGAAAATAAATAGAATTGAAATCTTAAAGAAAACTCTGTAACAATTTATAATCGGAAACCGTGAACCGGGCCGCATTTGTTTAGTCTAACAAAAACCATTGTTACATCACCCGAACATGAAGAAAATCACAGAAACACGTTATATTAATATAAAAAGCAAGATAATTCTAGGCCAACTTTATACTGAACAAAGTTCCTTATCTAACTACTATTTACTATTTGTGTATAAACAAGTGTTATAAATAATTTAATGTAAAGAATACTCAGTTAAATAAAAGCAGAGGTAAATATAGAAAGCATTATGAAATAACTATGAAACATTATATCTATATGGCCTCTCCATCTTTCGTAAAAGGACTTAAATATTCGTTTTATGTCAAAAATGAGGATAAACCTTACTTCTTGGAAGTATTGCAGCACATTCCTCGGATAATGTGCCTAGTCCTTATGGTGCAGGTATAATGCTATGATTATTTTACCGTTCAACTACTCCACCATAAGTGTTAGCCTTTAAAGAGGTCCCCGACACTCATTACAATAATATAGATACAGTACCTTTTAAGTGCAGATTAAATTCTCTTAAACCAGGTTATTGAATAATTCTAATTATTGATAACTGACAGCGTTTTGAAATACTGCTCAGGTCTGTATCTAAACTGCAAAATTAAAATATGCTATTGAAATCGATACCCCATTTGCGAGTTGGTATTCATGGTTTGATTGCAACAGTTACAATGCAACGGAAGGTTAACGGTTGTGATAGTATCCAATTTAGTGCTCCTAAAAAATATTCTGCTACATTATACAACTGATCGTCGATAAACAACTGGATTTGTTTCTATAAATATCATTGCTATCAAAAATCTCTGTAAAACGGTTTTGCCAACTTCACCGCTTGCTTCCCAGAATAAAAATTTTACAATAGGGCCACAATCCAATTTGCCGTCTCATGACATATTATAATAAAAACATCGTAAACATTTTTCTTATATACGGCGCTCATTGTAACTCTATTTTAATATCGGCATCCAGTGTTCCATTTACGGCCGTCCATCTTTCCTTTTGGGACACATTTTCGTCGAACCACATTCCGATTGAGACCTGCCAATTACGAGGAGAACACTGAAACTTTTTTACCATCGTCTCGACCGTTATTCGATGACTTCGACAATCGTTAAAAACCCGTCTGGATCGCCGTATATGGCGGAACATGTTCCGATTTTCTAGCCTCATCGTATTTCCACTTTTTTCCACATTCGAACCTACGTGCGCGTGACCTATCGGTGTCAGTCAACGCAACAATACCCCGACCGATCGACCTCTTTACCAATATTTGATCGCATTAAGTATTTCGCGGAAACAAACGAGCCGAAATGACGTTACACGTGAGCGAAGCTTGTAAATCCTTCTGACGCACGATGCAATACAAACGTCAACATAATTAGATTTGGCAAAACAAAATCTAAACCAAGGCTGTTCACGGATTAAATATCCAGCGTGAGATCAGAAAGTGAAACTGTGTATATCAGTAACTAATTATTTCGATTAGTCCGACACGAATAGGTCGCAGACCTTCTCGAATTTCTCGCTTCACTTTTTTGGCGACATGACATGAATAATCAAACATTATTTTGCTCGCCACATTGTTCCCCGTCAGTTGGCCCAATGACACCAATAAGTATCCTTGTTCATACGTTATACTCTATTTCTATTTTAATTAAATTAATATACCAGACAATGGCCGAAGATTGATGACCATCAATAATGATAAAATATGAATTATTCGGTGAGTACAATTACACAAGCCAAGGTTACGAAAACTGAGGACCTGCATACACAAGCGACGTAAACTCATGGGAACTAATAATAAACACGTAACAATGAGTTGCTCCGCTTTTGATGTGAGCGAACGCGTCAGAACCGCGGCTGGCAATCGTAAAACTAATTCAGTCCGTGTAACTACTCCGTGTCCGTGTAACAGCTATAACGCAACCCGACAGCCGCCGGTCAAAATATAAAGAGTTGCAGCCATTCGGTGTATCAAAGATGAATGCAAAAAGATTGAGGCGCGCTCTGAAAATATTTACCGGACCAAAATGTCACCGAGCTGGCGTGCTTTCACCGTCGTCCATATTGTTCGCAGGCGCCCGCCGAACGCCGGGTCGCGACCGAAGACGTGATACCATTCCGCAAATACAGCCGTACACGCAAAAGTGGAGCGAACCCTGGCGACCGTGTCCTGGCGGAAGGCCAACGCGGCAATTGAATGAGTGACGATTAGCGAACAGAAAATAACAGAGGAAGACGGACACGATCGATCTATTTTTGTGAGGTCGAAATATCTGGAGTACCTGAGTCAGATGCGGCACTCGAGGCTCACGCCCATTAAGCTAGCGGAAATGCGCGTCTGTTTACGATCGGGCGAAATATTTTCGACTAATGTTTTGTGAGTATCATAGGGACTGTTAGGCGAAGGAAGTTCTTTGAAGAGTGTGTCAGACGTGACCGGGATGGCAAGGGCCCGTTGTTGGTGTCACGTTGCCTATACACTGTCTGTCTTTCCGCTCTTATCAGTTCACGGTTATTTATATAGAGTTATAGATTATGATTCTGGTTATACTAATCATTCCAATAACCTTAGCTGAGTAATGGGTAATCAAAAGGAGCCGAAGATAAATTAAAAAAATATTATAAATTTTGGAATTGAAATTCATATAATATTATAAAACATTTACCAATTTGTGAATAATAAACAGAAGACTCTAACATAGATATCAAAGAAAACCCGGCCATAATAGTATACGTGTTATTCATAACATTCTGGCAAATAAATAACGACAATAGATAAAGGTACACTCCATAATGATGCCCTTGACGAACTACGCGATAACAGTGATAAAGTAGAATAAAACTTTACAGATAAAAATATTTTTAGTGTGGAAAATTTGCCGCTGCAAATTATGGAAAATTTAAATTTTATTTTAAATGTAATACGAAATCCTTGATTAAGTTGACTAAATGTATGCAGCGATAACAACGTGAACAAAATTTACCGAGACTTAACAAATTCATAAGAGTCGCAATGGCATAATATTGTCATCGGTTGTTTTGTTTTGTGATCTTGACAAAGTGCCATTGAACAATGCTGAACCTAAATAAACAAAACAACGCAACGCTAAACTCACATCTGTTAATTACAGCCAGACAATAGCTTGAATGTAAGATGGTGCATAACAAGATAACGATTTCGATATTACAAAATGAATTCTATATTAGATCTATCTGCATGCAAAACTCACTCATCACTCACAAATTTCACTATGAGTTTATTTGGAGCTATTGTAACAGTATATGCATTGCCAACTATTTCAGATAAATCAATTAAACTGTAAACATTATTGGAACGTATTATTAAGTCAGGACAAGCGGAACGTTTCTGATAAACCAGTATTGTGCCCGATAACGTTAATTATGTACAATTTTTTTTAGTTGCTGAAATACATTCAATAATCGCATTTTTCCAAATGTTCGCTCACCTTAGCACCGGAGATGCTGGCGTTCATCCAACTTTTGAGAGTAGCGCTTGGGCTGTCGCCGAAATTCGTATTCGAACACTTAAAAACATACAAGAGTTTGTAAAACTCAAGAACGTCGATAAAACAAAATGCACAGTACAAAACTTGGCACTAACTAAGCACGCCTGAACGAGCACAAATATGAGTATTTAACACAAATACAACCAAAAATGGTCTTTCACATCACGTCAAATATTTGCGTGGTCACAGGTGCACGGTGTGTAAATAATTTCAGTGTATCGTTGCCGGTGACACGTGCGCATTCGATGGCGTACCGCGAATAACAGTGGATATCGCGAGCGTCGAGGACGCCCCTCTACCACAACCGCTGCTCGCACGGGGCACAGCGAGACTGCCGCGGAGAGTCGAGCCAGCTCGATCCGCATCTCAACCCCTCACGACGCAACACCCTGCGCTAGCGAAGATGCATTTTTTATACTCGGGAGATAAACGCGCGCATATACTACTGCACCCACTATGGTATCTGACCGCTTTTTCTCATCTCCGTAATTATGCACGCCTTTTACGGCACCCTGAATTAACGTATACGAGTAAATAGCCAGGCTGATCGTGAACAAGCTGAGTTCAAGTAATCATAAACACATTCTTCGTGGATCTTGATTCTGTGATGTACTTAATTAAAATATATTTAGAGACAAGAAGTTTTTTTATTTCCTTCTCTCTTCTTTGCTTGTTAAGTCGACACAATAAACACCGATATAGAAGTGCCTTTTGGAACTTGAAAGTGTGCCACATCCTGAAGCCAGGTTAATGGGTAGATAATGACGGACAGTGCCGCTAGGCGGTAGGATCACGTAGAACTAACGGTACCACGTCTATGCGACTGTATGCACTTAGGGCTTATTTAAATAATCGTCGCATCGCGTCGCTGTTTCGGGACAAGTTGTGGTGAGAAATGAATCAAGGTGTTATTAAGCATCATTGTGTTGTCCAAGATGATACATGACCTTTATTGAGACAAACTTCATTCAAATGTAATAACAAGCTTCGTATGATTAAATAACTACAAAGTTCAGAAAACACTAGTACAGTTTATGAATACAAGCAATGCTTGTAAAACCTTGCTTCAAAAGCTTGTATGTAAACGCATGTTTCTGCAAACCGAATCAGGTCGCAGCGCCAGTAAAACGTCCACTATCACATAAGTCATCGACATAATTTCCTCTTCCACTTTAATGAGTGCAATAATTAATACCATATACACGATAAAAATGTTCAATTGGCTGAAAACGATTGGAAAAAGCGATAGCAATCCATATAGATTGAAGAAACCTGATACAATTATATAGGAATCTAGAAGACCCGGTCAATGGATTGTCGTTATTAATCAAGGTGTAACACGGTGAAATGAAGATGCACCGACCAAAAGGATTTTATCCTCGTTGTGGTAGTGTTTGCATATAGTCGGTTGTCAGGTCATGACCAACGGAGGGAATCCGAGCGGCGGCGGCGGAGTGAAGCATTCCGTCTCATTACAATTTCCTGAGTTTCTGCTTGATCCTGTTAATTTATAAGTCGGTTTGCGTTGGTTATAATTTATCATCAAATCAGGAGTAAATTGCGAACACTCCCCTCGATTTGATACTTATAAGAGAGATTTATTTATTTAGTTGGTAGAAGTTAATTCATTCAAGCAATTCAGGACTAAAGAATTAGAACCACCTTGGACGCGAATGTTACTAGAAAAAATACTACTTAATACGTCAACATGTTTAACTAAAACCAATTTAAAATCTAGGTGGGTACATTATTTGTGTACAACCTAGGTCAAATCTAACATAAACTGGATTAATTAAATATGCAAACTAAGCAATAGCAATATGCCTTTATACTAATCGTTTCCACTTATTTATGTCGTAGCTTACTGATTCAATCAGATTTTTATTCGCAGGCCATAAAATAAAGTCTTAATTGATCCAATCGTTCAATTGGAGTCGATTAGCGCTATTTCACTCTTAATTGATTAGAAAGCCAATATATTATCATTTGCAGAACAATAAGATGATGATAACGAGAGTAGTATAGTATCTGTAAAGTATAGAGATTTACGCTTATTTTTGTCGTCGCCAATTGTTCGTACTGCCTGTATTTATTTCCTTGAGACTTTCACTTTCCCATTGTAGTATCTAAAGTGTTGGCCGCGATTTATCGCCGGGTATCGTCCGACAACGACACGACACGGGAATCGAACCCCAGCCCGGGTACAAAGGCATGAACAAGTTTCACTCTGCCCTGTTACAAGTGAAGTTCGTGATTTAACGCCACTTCGATTTGTGAAGTTAATAATGTGGACAGTGTTATATTATGACTTGTGATGGTTTAGAACGAGTTTTGATCAGTAGAAGTTCTTCAAAAGATCCTGACTAACGCTCATGATACTTGAGGAGCCAAACAAGACAGCATAGCCATATCTCAAAAGGAATCATAAAGAATGTCATCTACATATTATAGGCACTAATCCTTGAACCATCCATTTTACTCACCGAACACAGTTGTACTCTAGATGCAACAACAATCGCCAATCAGTTTCTATTGCGGTTGGGTGAAAACACGTTATGTCACGGTGTTACCAATCAGATAATAGTACCTAATCATTTTTAAATACAGAATCAAATTGACGGTTAAAACCACCATACTTTATTCTAGATTCAAAATAATCGTTGGCAAATTTAATATTGCCCAATTAATCGACGCAAGCGGTTATATGTGAACTTACGACTTCAGTATATACAGGTTGATTCAGAAAGGGTATACTCACACATGTACTTGTGCCTCTTTAGCGCTATTTTATTGTTTTTATTGAAATCGACATAAATACTGACTTCACACATAGTGATTAAAAATGCAGTCCAGAAGCGCAGGTTCAATAGTTAGTATACCGTTTTTGAGTCATGCTGTATATATGCAGAATGCGTGTATATGGCACACATTCAGCATTACATTCGTTATAGCAGTAGGACTAAACATTTTGACAAAATCTCTAAAGCTTAGGTTATATGGTATTATGGGGGTTACCATTGTGACGCTATGAAATCCTTAGGTCGTAACTTTAGTATGTTTGCTTGTACGTTTGAAGAGGAGCACGCAAAAACGGCTGCATGAATTTGAATGAAAATATGTATAGAGATATCTTATTAATCCGGTATAATATACAATTAACTAGCTAACTCGGCAATCGTTGTTTTGCCATATAAAATAAATTGAGATATAAACTATACTATCTTTCAAGTTGTATAAAACTGCACACAGTGTGTAAAATTTTATTAAAATCGCTTTAGTAATTTAGGAGTTCATAGCGGACAAACACCGTGACACGTAATTTATATATATTAAGATGTATCCTTGAAGTCTACGCGGGCGGGGCCGGGTATGAATGACCTGATTACCTCAGTTAAGTGCACCTGCCATCTGTGCCAAGGGTCCCGGGTTCGAATCCTGGTATGGACAAACCTTGTGTGATGAGCAGAAAGTGAGAGATGGATGTTTAAATACTGAGTTCACCCTCAGCACATTGTATGCTTACCATAATACAAGCGTTGCTTAGTGTGGGACCATATAGTAGGTGAGTTCGTCTGGCGATATTATGAATATATATAAAAAAGTCGTGTTAGTCGGACGATTTGTAACTCAAGAACAGGTAGGCCGATTTTTATGACCTTTGATTTTTGAATTTGTCTCCGCCCCAAATAGCAGCATAACTATTAAAACGTGGAAAAATCCCAAAAAATAATATAAAACATTTGATTCTGAGGCGGTAGGAAGTTCGCCGGGACTGCTAGTATATATTAAAATGATTGATCATACCACTTTACACAGTTGTATAATCGCTTATCCAAATTCAAAACGACATTTAATCAATAGGTAGTAATGAAACCGTGTTCATTTTTGTAATTAATTGAATAAGTTAATTAATACAATCGATCGGTGACTTGCATCATCGGTTGCGTAACTCGCTGATTTCTAATGTAATTTCATGCAGAATGATTTATTCTAATTCGATTTGCACAGACAGACCGTTTAATTTATTTGCGAAGAATTTCTTTTTGACGGACGCAATTTGTTAATTTTGTGTATGCGTCAATTTGGTTATGCTGATTTTAGGCGCCGCCGGCGCATGGATTTTATTGGAAATGTTTATATTTAGTTAACAAAGCTAAAAGAGACAGAAGAATAAACTTTTGGATTAAAGTTACTGCCGTGGTCTGTAATGACTGCGTTGCTGGCAGCGCATGAGGGCTGAAAGCGCAGCATCAGGCCAACGCAGTCCTTGCTGTCCGCGCTATAAAGGCCTCAACTGCGCTCTCGGCCTTTCTCGGCAATGCTGACGAAGCTTGAAGGCCGAGAACGTGGCTAAGCTAAGCTCGAGGCCATCATAAGCGCTGCCTCCAACGCAGTAATTGCGGACCAGGGCTCGTGTAGTGCTTTACTCAAAAATGCTTGTAATGAGTTGTTAAAAGTTACTAAAATACAGGACCGCCTTTCTAGGGGTTATACTACTCATAGTATTTGATAGTCCTAGTGCGCTGTTTTAGAATAAACTATTTTTGCACCCGACTATTTTTTGGAACAAAACTCGACAATAATGGATTTTCAAAGGAAATTGCTGGTGGCTAAAACTCATCAGCAATGAAATTTCATACAATTTTGCTGGAACCTATTCAAGTAGCTTAAATACTGACCAGTGAAGTTAAGTTAGTTAACTAATAACGATAAGAATTCAAACGAGAAATTTGGTATTAGAGAGATATTTTTTTTTTAATTACATTATAGGCAAGTATTTGATATCGATCTCACCTGATGGTAAGTGACGATGAGATCTACGATGGAGCATACTTGCCTAGGTAGGAAGGCGGCAGTAGATCGAGACGCTACATTCACTAGGCACATGCAGCGCAACTGATCTGACCCGCCATCCATGAATGCATGAAAACATTCTTAAACATTAACATCAAATGCGTGTGCTTTACATTAAAAGCGCATAGTTTAATTTATTGCTTGTTGTGCGTAATCATGTTATGAAGAATTAGTTTACAACTTTACATCTTTAATATTATCTATACACCTACTATAAAGATAAAATATATTTATGAGTCTCAAAGCTATCTACCACAGCTGCTATCAAAGAATAAAAAAACAACGCCGTTCCACCATTATCTTAAAAATCCATCATCATTTTGTGAATACGAAAATTTGAAATTCCGCGTGAAAAAATTATAGACAAATGAGATCGGTTTACTTAAAAATAATTAAAAAAATGCAGCTGTCTATGGTTAGATTGAAACTATAAATACGCGTTACTTTTTTGCATTTGTATTAGTTATATATATTACAATAAATTTATGTTATTAATGTTTTTGACGTGGGCAGTGATAAATAACCTTTGTTGAAAGAATTGAAGGTGAACTTTCTTGAAACTAGGTTCTCAGAAATCATTATTACAGTCTCGGCATGTATCTGAATGTCACACGTAAAAATGCGATTCCACAAATAAAGCGTATCAAAGAAAATTAAACTTTCAAGTTCAGAAATTAAAATATGAAATTCATTCACCGCATAATTTTGGTATTAGGATGATAACTTTAACATGCCATTTTACCTGTTTCGGATAATACTGTATGTCAAATGCGAGATTATTCGTAAGTTAACTGTATAGTTTATAGTTTACGTATTTAGTACACTTTGTTTGGCAAATTGAACTGCGCCTCTAGCGAACAGTATTTAAAACATTCAATTCCACATACAATGTGTCTAAACACGTTATCTATAAAGTACACGGTTAACTTACGAATAATCTCGCATTTAACTTACTGAATTATACTTTCTCAATACTGCCACCGAATTCGATAATTCTGAATCAGCAAAAGGCATTATCGTTACTTAGCGGCGATTTTTTGTTGTTTCAAGTTAAAATAACAATATAATAACTTAACTACTTCTGACCATTTTGTAACGCTTTAATGGGCAAAGAATTCATACTCAATTATCTTAAGGTTCTCAGAATTAAGAACGCTTAATGTTCACGATAATTAATCCGAAAGTATTATTGGTAAATTGTTTTTCGGACGCCCATTTGCCGAATATTGTTTAATACGTGACCAGCTGAGACGTAAATGTTTTATGTCAATTATAAACTGTAATTATAAGGCCTCAGCCTCGAATTAAGCGGGCAGCGGGGCGGCGGCGGCGGTGGCGCGGGGGCGGCAGGATCTTATGCGTAAAATCAAATGGACCGTTCTCGAAAACAGCGGCGCGGCGCGGGGCGGCCAACGAGCTCCGCTCCCGCGCCGCCGCTGCCGCCGCCCTGCTGCCCGCTAAATTCGAGGCTGAGGCCTAAAGGGGAACGCGTAAGTGATAGCGAGGAAATACTTGTTCATATTTATTGTTTTTACGAGCCAACAATTATTGTGATGAAAGTGCTCTTTGTCGCGATAATTGTTATAAAATATTGCTGAAGTTTTAATTAAACCTATGTGCTTTGAGTTTAAAAATAAATGAATCATGGAAATTACCTTTCTTGCTTAGCGCTGGCCGGTAATGGTTTGCAACTTTTTTATTATGACGTAAATGTCACGGTTAGGGCTACTACTTGCATTGTGTTTGGGTATTGCCAAATATCAAATTATAAAGATATATAGATATAAAGATTGCAGTGTACTACACGAGTCAAATCTCTGCTTGGTAAGGATCGCTTTTTGATCCGTATTTAAAAAAACTTGAAATTGTTACTTGTACGTTTAGTCTGTGTAAATTAAAAAAAGGCGTTAATTTGTTGACATTGTAACCACTGGTTAGCATACCTTAACTGTCTTTATAAAACCTTCCTTCAGTGAAAAAGTCATCAATTAATATTGATTTCTTATATTTACGCGAATACATTGAAATAAAATTAATTTTAAGAATATTATCGGGAACGTAAAAACATAAAATAAACACGATAAAATCCTTGAAATTCGTTTTATTTCAATGGTCCATTAATGTTTACGGCTAAATATTGAAGGTATCATATAATGTACGAGGTTAAGTGAATTTCATTGAATATCATAAAAAGCTCAATCACTTAAGATCAGCTGATCATCAGATTTATCGATCCAATCGATTTGAATAAAATAGTAAAATTCAAAATTTTATTTAATCTACTTAAGAATGTGTACACAGTACATTATTGTTATTTTTTTATACCTAATCACTTACTATGAAACATAGAAGTATGGAACACACGCAAATTCATTTTAATTGGCAATTGCTTTCTGGCTTCACATGCGATGTGCGCGCGATTAGCGCAGGCGCCCGGGGGTCGCGTGATATGCCACAGTCCCATTGGTGGTGTTGCGGTCTATCAGTCTCGCGATCTGCGCACCGATTCTTATTGTTTTCGTTACTCAGATAGTAAAGGCCAAACACGTATCTTAGGAAAGTGAAATTAATTAATAGACGTAAAGTCATAAGAAAATCAAAGCCGTGATGTAATTAAAACACTCGTTTGGGCCACGATGTTACAAAGAAAGGCGCCAAACTTAAAACAACCTTATTTGCGTTGCGTTGGGGATTAAAAAAAACCCAATGCCAGTCAGCAAAGGCACATAATAAACGGCCAATATGTTGATATACATTCACAACATTTTCAAATGTAAACATACACAAATAATAAATTGATGTTACGATTGGTCTCAAGCGCACACGCATGACCGCACCAATCACATGCCAATTAATCCTCACGCAACCGCGCCGCGCGCGCCGGTCAGCTCCAAAACAAACACAAATAAATCGTACTCTCGTGTACCGCACACGAGAGCGCGCGCGCGCGGCCACAACTAATTACCGCGGCAAAAATTCGTCGCGCGGCATAAATCAACCGGCGATTTTTCGTCAATTTCCCATAATTGGTCTCGTTTCCAAAACGGGCGGATTGTGATCTCGTATTGTGTGGCCAGCGAATCGGCGACGAGGTGATCTTGGCGACACTGAAGGAGCGGTAGACGTAATTAGCGCGAACGCGACCACACACCGCACCGGCCACCATTAAGCCAAATCTCAGGCGCCTGCGCGACTTTCATCTTCGGTATCGAAGTCTGGGTCGTATGAATCACGATCAGTGACGCATGTTCGTGTGACATGAATTTTGTTGTCATTCAATAAAAAATGAGTTTATTATGGAAGGATTAGTCTACTAGTAGTCATAGACAAATGTGTGAAACTATCGCAAATTTGATCATAGAATCTCTGTCATATATGATAATGTTATATCAAATATGGTGCAACAAGCTTATTACCATTTATTTGGCTCACGTCCCCCCCTCAATGTGAACAAGACACGGGGCATTGACCACACTGGCCAACTACCGATAGCACACTTCACACGGCTTTTAGAATCTGAATTGAAATCTTGTCACTCGATAGTACAACTACAACAAGTGACAATTACAATTACATTGTCATTCCATTGCAAGCCAATTTTCAATCAATTGCGAGCGTTGATACCACACATTAAGTATCTAGTGAAATCTCTCCACATATGGTATTGTCGTGTGAAGCCAATACAAGCAAGCACAGACTTGGTATCGGTATATAAAATACCCGGACAAATGGTACAACCAAGACCTAACATGACAGGGGCAGTGCTTCAGAGGAATTTAACACCGTTAGATACCTTGTAACACAACCAAATGTGGAGGTCCGTTATCTATGCAATAAATAATATAGAATTGGTAATGTAGGACGAATTACTAGGGGCGCTTTAAAGTTAGACGGTTGCTGTCGGACTGCTGACTCCGTGCGCAGTCAGTGTACAATCCGCCAGGACTCCAGCAGTCTATAACTTAGCGTCTAATATTGAACGCGCCTTTAGGGATGCTTGTAGGCCAAAGTAAGTTATGGGAACATAATTTATGTAGAAATTATTCAGAAAGGTTTAAGGAAAGGAGACCTGCATAAAATCGAAGATATATTGGTTACATTAGTACATGACAAGTGTAATGTCGATTCGAAATTACGCAGTGAAAATACCATAGAGCAGTAAAAGCTAATGTTTGTGTTCGTTATTGTAAGTAGCTTACTGCAATCAGAATTGATAGATATAATTGGTTAAAAAAAGGATGCAACTCAATCTTAAAACGTAAGTGTGTAACAACATTCCGACCTTATCTAAAAATAGCATTGACTTACATAACCACGGCCGAAAATAAAACGACGTCACCAAACGCGTTATATTTTGTATAAGGACTGTCGATAATGGACTACAAAACGCTGACAGGCGATTAATCAATCATCCACATACACGAAGTTTACACACCGCATGTATCAAAGTTACCGAAAAATTGCATAATTGGCGAATCGTATTTATCAGTGAAAGTGAAGAAACAGTGTCGCGGCGAATGCTAATGCACAGCCTAATGATAGATGGTGGCTTGTAGTAGAAAGCTCGGCGATTATTTATTATTTATGATCGCCTCACGGTAAGCTTGGTCGAAGTCGACTGATACACAATGACTATGGTAACATGGACGCAATTATTTGACGACTTTGTTCGCGTCTGTCCTGAGCTAATGATGTTATAATGATAATCGAAATATTATGGATAAGCGTTCGTGACTGACGTTTCGACTGAATTATAATTTGATTTGTCAGGCTCAGTCTTGATTTTTTCTTGCTCCGTACTAATGGCGACAGGATTAAATTAACTTAAAATGAAGATGTTTTTATGTTGTATTTGAGGTACAAAGTGATGTCGTTTGCTCTGGCTTGTTGTCTCCATCAGAAACTGGAAAAAATCTATGAAGTAGGTAATTTCATGCTTCCTTGTAACCAACAAGTGAGTTAGTACCTACTTAACTTCAACAGATAAACCTTTTAAATTTTGGTGTGGTCCAAAAATTGGTTTAAAATAACTTACCATAAATTGATATTATCCTGCATTATGCAGTTTTGCTTATTCAGTCGTATTTAAATCAGGTTCAACTTATTGTGCACTGAATAATCAGCGAGCGAATTTAAATTTTAAACCGACAGCTTGTTGTTCAGACGTCAAATCTCGTTGCAATTCAAAATAGGCTGTTGGGTCTGTGTTTGTTTTTAAAGACTAGTAATATCAGCTGCAGCGTAAAAGTGAAGGAATAATTACGTTTCCAAATTGCTTTTGCAGTAGGTAGCTGTTGTGTTGAGTAACTAACTTGGCGTTTCATTTGTCCGACACAAATCCAATTCGACTAAAATTGATGAAAATAAAATCCAAAAACACTAAACTTGTTTTCGATTTGAGTCTATAAAATGTCGGTATCAACGGTTTCTTGTGCTTGTACCGTAGAATATGGATTCAAAAGTACATAAGTACGTACATACTGTCACAAATCATAAAAATATACCAAGCAATGAATAAACATCTTACATATTCTCACTAAAGTAATGTAGGATCTTAAAATAGAACGTAAATTTTATGAGTCATCAAATCTACAGGCACATAAAATAAATATTGCCCATTGGAAAAAGTTGGGCTGCCTTTGTAACACACTTAAAGGGTGTCGTTTACAACATCTAAATTACCAACTGCTTTCGTTTCGTAATGTTTCTAATCATTTAATTGTAGTAATCGACTTTGCGTGACTAAAGGGTGATATCGCGACCAGTACCGATATACAATGACCTGTACTAACACCAAACAAAGGTGAATATAGAGAGGTCTTAATAAAATGGATAATGAACTATAGCCTTTAAGAAATTAATGCTGATCAGAGTATATTTACAACAAGGTATCATTATAACAAATAATGACCTTAATACTGCCGCTTCATTAAATGCTAGGTTTGAAGACATCAGAATGACATGAGCGAAATACAATGGGTTTTAAACACGTTATTAACAGCAGATTTATAATTATAGACGACCTGATTGGGTCAGTGGGTAGTGCTGCTGATGAGCATGAATGTTTGTACCCGAGTCATAGATGTTTAATATCTTTACAAAGCCTCCGCTTACCTACATTAGTATTATATACTGGGTTCGCCCCCAGTCTATTGTGTGGTACCCAGAATACAAGCGTTGCTTAGTGTGGGACCGTATAGTTGGTGTGTTCCTTTGGCGATATAAGTATAAGATAGATAATAAAAAAGCAGCTTACATTTGAAAACAGAACATGTACTTGAAGTTATAGGACAAATGCTTGCTTATAAATAACAATTAATAACTGGACCAATTGACAATAATGAGTCATATTAAGAAAAATAAACAATCTAACTCAATAGTTAAGTAATGTGAAAGGCAGACGGTCCAGTAGACAAGCGGAAATTCACTAACAGGAAACTTTATAATGATAAAACGGCACCAAATTACGTCGTCGTAGCGAAATAAAATTAATTAACACAGCATCTTTACGATGGTCGCAATCAAAAAGAAATAAAGCATACATTGTCTCAACATCTCAACTTTCTACTTGTCAACGTTAATAAACGCGGTTACATCACTTCTTATTAATGTTATCACACCAACACCAATTAAAATCTTTGAGGTGCAAACAAAATTAATGCCGCCGCCACTTTCATTGATCGTTTTCCAACCACGCGACACAGAGAATAATAATTTTGAAGATGTCCATAATACAACAGTCAAAGACGACACTGTGTTGTTGTGTGCGATGTTATGTGTGCACCGTGTTCGATGCACAAAGGAATTTGGCAGTAAATCATAAGATTTGAAAGGCGATTGCATTCGATACAGATTTTATTAATTTCATTGTTTCCAATACAGAATATAATTAAAATTTTATTAGCTTCGGTGATTAGCTTTTCGAACATTGATGTTGACTTCGCTATAATTTAACGGTTGGGCACGTGGAGCGGATCAAATAAGATTGTATTACGAGTCAATTTGATACCAGATAATTATTAATTCACTACAAAATTAATGATCTAACTCAAATAAATATAAATTTTAGAAGTATTTTAATTGTCCTTATGTTAATCACATATTGAGGGTAAGTAATTGGGTTGGTTGAATTTTAAATTATAGATTAATCACATTCAGCATTACCGCCTGGATACCTTAAGGTCATTTTTGCATAGCAGCAGTTGGTTCTAGCGCTAACTTTTGCTATGGTCATATTACTGAACCGTGCAAGCGACAAATAGATAAAGTAGATAGGGTTTAAAGCCCCAATAGTATCTGCGATTTGTATCGAAATGAAACTCGACTGGGGCCACACACCCTGCGTTGCGCCACATTTCGTGGCTATACGCTCGCTACCGGGTTCCGTGTCGGTAGAGACAAAGCCTTCAGTTTGTCACTGTTCCTTTTAATTGTTCGGCACGTCAACATCTTCAGTCCCTTCACCGAGTTTACCAAACGGTCATATGGGTAAAAACATTCGTGCTCATTAACCAAAGGTTGTGCTTACCGAGTTTTTATTTTTTTTGCCACTAGCCACTGTTTTCTAGGAGGACTGGTTCGTTTTGTTAAGGATGCTTGTCTTTCTGCGAATGGATACAGAGGCCTAACGAGATTTGAACCTGGGATCCTCGGCACAGAAAGCAGGGTCACTATCAACTGTGCCATATAATACCAGGAAATGCAAGAGTTCCCCGGGATAGGCAAAAAAAAATATCCACGCGTACAAGTCCCGGACACCGCTAGTTATGAAATGATTCAAATCGTGCAATTCTTTGTTCCTTTTTATCTCTTTTCCTCTCGTCATTATTATGACACTAACATTGCCAATTATTAAACAACGTGGCGATTTAATTCATGCTCACTCATCCGATACTTACAAATTGATTAAACTAAATACTAATACAATGCTTCGTGCTGTTATGCAAGTAGTACGAAATGACTCAACTGAATACTATTAGTTGTACATTTGTAAACTTAATGCGATTATCTAATATCGATTACTGACCTCCCACGCCGTCTGCCACGCATCAGACTCGAATCGAGTCGAATCGATTTGCCGGCTCGCATAAACACGCAACTTTGTAAAACGAGCCCAGTGTTGTAGGTGGTCGTATCGATAATACCATCGATAATTTGGAAATCTATCCCGTTCACTTGCATTTGTATTGTTTTGCGATATTGAGCAATGTTTTATTGGTTTGTACTATCTCGTAGTGATGTAAGTACTAAGTACTTACTAGATTTCCGCTTACAAACGGGTCATGATTACTTAAATTCTAAACTGCATTTATCATACAGAAGTTAATTATTACACATCAACCATTTAAATCGCTATATAAATATTATATTTTAGTTGCTGACAAGTTTTTAAAGTGATAAGTAACATTTGAGAAAGGCGTCCCCAATGCTGAACACGCGTTATCGATTATAATAGTATCGATAAAAATCTAGTCAAACACTAAGGTCAAATCTAATCGCGGTGACAGCCCTTCCGGCGGAAACATCACGGGTCAGCTGACCGGTCGCACAAGAGTGAAAGCATGCGTACGCGCTGCGCAAGCGCAAGCGCTGAATTCGTTACCCAAATTTGCATAACACCGCCCGTTTTATACAACTTTTGAGTAAGTATTAATTAAGCTTTTGCGAGGTTAATGGCTATTGATGATACTTATTTACATTTTATCACTACTTTATTGGTATATTTTTAATAAAAAAAACTCCTATTAAGACCGCAATAGAGAATTATTGTGAAGCACGTACTATTTTAACACCTCTTGTAAAGTTAATAGTTATATTATCAACTTTCAACAGATCTTGATCATTCAATCCAAATATGATAATAAAAAGGCATATTTAAGTTAAGCGCTTTTTTTTCAGTCGCATTGTTTCTGTTGCAAAACAACCTCCTAGAGCGTCGTCGGTATAATTTCGAATGACATCTACATACCAAATCGCAGGTATCCTTCACTTTCCATCGGTCGTACATCACAGATAAAATATGACGCGTCCAAAATGGCACAGCGATTAAGACGTCTCATATCGCGGAACACGAAAACAATAAGAATCGAGATAAATGTCTCGATTAAAATAATCGAATTGACCTTTGTTCTTGCGATCCGTCATCGGAATATCTCTATATTCTCGATTGTAAATATGACGTACGTCAAAAACCGTAAAAGGTGCACACCGCCTGGCGACGACAGAAAAATTGCTGGTATATTGTTGGCCCGCCTATTGTTTAAGCTTGAGAGAGATGTATCGACGGCGATTTCACTTAGTATCGGTGTTGCTAAGTGAGCGGCCGCCCTTACAATTATTTGTACGAGAAAATCACTGTTTCATATCTCAGTCGAATTACAGATCACTTTGTTTGGGCTCCTCAGATGTTAGTCGCTTGTTAAACACAGCATTTATCTGAACAAGTTGCTATACGAACCATATTATTTCGCTTGCGTGTTTATTTAAGAAGTTTACGAAATATTTTAGTTATAATGAAACTGTACGTCCAGTGCGAGATTATTCGGAAGCTAACTGTATTCTTTATAGTCTACCGTATTTAGACATTTTGTATGGCGAATTGAAAGTTTTAAATACCGTCCGCTAGAGGCGCTGTTTAATTCTCCATACAAAATGTCTGAATACGGTAGAATATAAAGAATACGGTTAGCTTCCGAATAATCTCGCACTTGACGTACTGAACCTAAAAAAATGTATGGTTGGAAATAGATCATGACTCGCGACTTTTTTAACGGCAAATGTATACCTAGTTCACTTAAGAACTATTCAAATTATTACATCGGCTTGCTTATAAACAACACCAACGGCTACTACTAAGCTGAAGTAAATTACTCGTAGAAACTACCAGTGTACTATCATTTAGCAATTTAAGTGTATAAACTTAATTAATTTGTCACTATTACCTTTTTAATCGATGCGAAACTCGATATTAAAACACAAATCAACTTTCACGGAACGATTAGCAATGAAATCGTTTGTATCGATTAAAGTCAGTTTGTTCGATTATTTGTTATTATTTCCTTGTCGAGGCTTTCTGTCTCAAATACTTGTACAGTTTCTTATCTTAGCTGAATGGACTGTTTGATATCTCGGTTCTAGCTTCGAAAAAGATAAGTTGAATAATAGTCCCTTTTGTGACGCGTGTTTATCACTCGGCCGAGTTTGACCGGCGACCTGCTTTGTCGGCTCCAAATAAAAAAAGTTCCTATTTTTTCTTAATACAGCTAGTAATACCTATTTCCATTTTTGTTTTTAATTGCAAATATCAGTCACATGATATTGATTCTGAGATTGATATGAGTGTTTATTATGCATTAAGGTATTCCAGCCTTGGATAGCAAGCTAATATTTAGCTTCCGAGCTAGATCGGCTTACGTGATGCTAGGAAATTTTAATAAGGGGTCAGTAACTATTTCTGAAGGCTATTTGATACCAGCAATTCCACTAATCACAATCTTAGCAGCTCATTTTCCAGTCAACTTGTATGACACAGGCAGTTAGTTATGCAAATTTCATTCATTAATATAGCTCGGCACCATTAGTGCCGGTAATGTTTAATTAGTTCCCATCATTAAAATAGGTACCCGGTATATAAATAAATATATTGTATCGAGAAATCGGATGTGGCTTGACTATTAATTATTAGTTATTTAATAATAGTTTTTGGTAGCTTGATGGTTGCAATAATAATTATTGTATTTATATTAATTATCAAGTAACCAAAAACGAGAATCATAAACAGAAAGTTTTTTTTTCTATATCTAACTATATACAAGGTGTGACAAATATAGTGTAAAATACTTTAAGGCACACAAGTGGGTCATAACGATCACTTTTATAAATACATGTGTAAGTGTTTGATTTTTCTTTGAGAAAGCGAGCCAGTGCCGGTTTACCGTGCACTTAGTATGTAGTGGATTTTTCGACTTCCACACATCACGGTCCTCCGCCACTCGCATCATATATGATATGATTAAATCTTGATTCCCGATAAGTACTCAATCCAAGCCAAGCTTTATCTATACACATAAATAAAATTGGAGTGTCTGTTTGTAATATTAAAATAACCGCTTTTTACTAAGTGCATTTGGATTTAAAACGGTACATATACCAAAACAATTTTTTTTCAATTTTTGTCTGTCTGTCTGTTTCGGCTAATCTCTGAAATGGCGGGACCGATTTTGACGGGATTTACACTGGCAGATAGCTGATGTAACAAGGAGTAACTTAGGCCACTTTTATTTTAGAAAAACTTTTTTTAAATACCACCTGGACGAAGTCGCCGGTAACAGCTAGTCGTTAATAATCCTTCACAGCATCCCTAAAGCTGGTATTGTTTTCAAGTTGATTATAAATTCGTCGCAGCTATTACGCTATGTCGATGCAATAGGAAGCCATTATCGCAGTGTGAATTTTCGCTTTCCTATAAACGCTGTCGTTTTAATTATTCGCAGATGGCAATCGACACCGGTGAAGCAAGTTTTAGACAATGTTACATGAATTCAGGAAATGTTTAATTATTGGTGTTACACAATGAGTGTCATTTGAAATATCACGTTTTTATCAATCTCTTTTTTTTGTAAGTAATTACTTAATTTGTAAGGGATATCTGCCTAATATGCTGTGGATGATGGTTTAGTCATACCTTCTTAACACTTAATTTAATGAACTGATGGGTATAACTTGATTTACTTTACGTTGCAGGGTGCAGCAAACGATCCTGGGCTCATGTCCTCATGGGTTATGGGCAAAGAAAGACCAGGATTGAAGGTAGTAAATGAGATATATTGGGATTGAAAAAAATAACAAACATCGAAGTTCAAGTATCGCCTAGTTCTATCAATTATAGAAGTTCAAGTTCAAAAGACCGTGCTCAGAAAGTTGACAGCCCAACTTTTTTCTTCTCAATATTTAAACTTTTTGGTACTGGTATGTAATGTATGGATCTTAATAACTCCAATAATGGATGAGGTTTATCAGCCACATTGTGAAACAGACCTTTAATACACACCTTACCTTTTAAGGAAATTTAGTTAGCTGGACCCAAACTTCAACATAATACTGAACCACTCACACGCGGGTCATTGTCTCGTTATCTCAAGGTTGCTATTGTTAGCCACACCACTGCGGTGTCAAAACACTGATTACTGAACCACCGATTGCTATTGACCACAATGTGGAGGTCATTTAAAAGGTGTATCGATTGCGTGTTATGGAAAGAGGTCGACACCGTCATTTATTTTGACTAATAATTATATCTAACTAGCTGTCCCGGCGAACTTCGTAGCGCCTCAGAATCAAATGTTTATAAAAAAAAAATACAACCGAATTGAGAACCTCCTCCTTTTTGAAGTCGGTTAAAAATGAATTATCTTGGCATATTTTTTTTGAGACTTTTCCGGTGTTTTAATATATATATTCTGTTATTTCCACGAATATCAGAATAACTATTATAACACGGGTAAAGGGCGGAGACAAATTTAAAAAATCAATCATCGTAAAAATCTTCTCATCCTTTCTTGAATTACCAATGGTGTATCTAACACGACTTTGTTTTATATATACAGAAGATGATTAATTGTGTGCTATTTTTTGGGTTTCATACTCATAGGGTCTCAATGGGGCCCCTTATGATAAGACAACGTTATCTGTCTCTACCGTCGTCCGTCCGTCTTAGGGGCTTAATATAGGTATGGAAGGAATGTTATGAATATTACAAGGAAAACTTTTATTTTACGGTTGCAGATAATGTACAATTGTAAGGTAGAAGAAAGAGTCAACTGATGTTGCTTTGATAAAAAAAAAAGATTTATTGTCGCTTATGGGATTGTCTAAAATTTTGTAAATATGGCAAATAACGAATAACGATGAACGTTCGGGGCGTTGGGCTTGGACGAACAACATATTGAGCGAGGCGAGGCTACACGGCTATTTGAAAAAAATAACCTTATCATCTGTATTTATTAGCTGTCGCTGTTCCGTTTGCAGTAAGTACTTGTTATAAAATCTCAGTAACAATTACGTTAAAATTACTGTTGAACCTTACAACAGTCTCATCAAATTAACACCGAATTCGTTTTAAAATCAGTCCCAGACATAGCTTGGGGAAATGCTTACTGCATAAAAACGTTACACATCGTGACCCAATCGTAAATCGGGGCAAGACATCAAAGCGATGCGCGTGCGCACCCGACCACGGCGTGCGTTACGCGGTGACGTATGACATCATCCGGACAAGTGGGGCAGTTTGTTTGTAAACAAATCAGATTTCGTGTTACCGTTTTGGTAAAAATAGGGAGCGGTATTTAATCTATTTAGGGAGGAAATGCGGCCAGCATCTTGGATACGCTACCGAATGGGCCAAATTTTTTACACGTTTTGTAAATATTAAGTAGGTAAGCTTTTCTATTTTCTTTTTAATTTATATTAGCGTTGCATATATTGTGTAAATAAGTTCACTTTTTAGGGAGGTATTCTTTATGTTATCGTGAGGAATTATGCACGTTAAGAAAGCTGTATGTTATTTATCAACCTACACTCTTATGACGGTCTATGGCCCAAATCTCCTCCCATTTAGAAGGGATTGTCCAGTATAAAATCAGGGTTCGCCCTCTACATTGGAACCAAACATCAGCGTAATAGTGGTACACTTGCACCTCTGCCTACTCCTTCGTAAGTAATGGACGATTTTTAATATAATATTTGTATATTATTTAATAAAATCCGTTTATTTAATATTCAAAACCTGGGTCACAAATATCTTTTTACCGATATTAAACCACATCCGTATTTAAACGGGCATTCATAAATAAGTTATTCAGTGTAACATGTAGCAAACCCACTTAAAATGTATTTAGCTTACTCGAACCGTAGTGTATTTAAACCGCCTAAGCTCCTTACCTGTAACACAAAAACACATATATTAGTTACATAAACTCTATAGAATGAGCAGGCACTAGGAGCATATAAATATGTAATTTTTAAGATGATGATAAATCATACCGCGTAACGAGGTAGACATAAGATTATTCAAAACATCGTTTCCTACGTAGTTTCCTACCTAATGTTAGTGTTGTACAAATTGCGACTCGGTATAGTACAGTGTAAGACGTTAAAAATGACACATTTTTCATCTCGAACAAAACCAGCAGACAGTGTTCTGATATACTTATAATAAGCTCAGATCACACATAGGTTATCTAGGCGCCGTCTTTTAATCAGAATTGTCTAAGTATTTCATACGTTCCGTATTACAAAAAATCTCTAGTGGTGCTCTTATTACAGAGGTCACTCTTTTAAGAGCTCTATAATAATCACAAGATATGCTACTCTATATTATCATAATTTATTAAATATTTATACTGTGTAGTAGTGGTAGTGTAAAGAGACTATATCTCATAGCTGAGTGATAAAGCAGGCTTGGGCGTATTTGTTTTGAGTAATAATTTTAAGCGAAGTTGACATGAACAGTTAAGTTCACAAAAAGGCAAGTGATAGAAAATAGCGCTCAGGTGAGGCAGCGTAAGGCCTTGATTACATGTAACGAGTGAAATGGCGAGACAGTGTTCTCGGGCGAGTGCTCGGTAGTTGTAAATAGTGCTCGGTAGGTATAACTCAGCCGATAGCTGTCTCAGACTTTTGTTGTTCCGTATAACCAAGGCCTAAGAGTTTGACACGGGCGAGACACGTACACACGAGTGCCAGTAGCCTCATGAAGTCGCCCGAACACAAGTACACGCCGGGAGGTAATTACAAGCTTATACCAAAGTTATGATAAAATAGCTATATGTACCAAAGTGTGCCAAAAATATTGGTCGTCATTGTACCCTTATTACTGCTAGGACTTATATGTTTAAGTTACGCAAGCAAATTGTAAACTTCTACGGGTATAGATGGTATAAGCTGGCAGCCCGGAAACGTAATTAGATATTATTAATTATAGTTTGACCACCGCATGCGCAGGTATGGCCAAGTGGTAACCTTTGAGTACCTTTGCGTGTACAATCTAGACTTATACCTACTGAGTTGGATATATAATTTGAATAATGTGATTTTAATATTGAAGTGAAATATAAATATAAGTATAGTATTTGTATATAAAAAAATACAACCGAATTGAGAACCTCCTCCTTTATGAAGTCGGTTAAAAAGATCTGACGTCACTTTTTCTAGCAAGAAGTCCGACAAAGATATCTATTTGGCGCCCGCCATTAACTAAGATAAGTTACTTAAGTTTTTAACAAAATAATATTTAATAACAGTAAATACTATAGTTAAACCATATTAGCTACAATTAATCCCTTTGTAGAGTAGTGATAACGCATTGATAAGGCGTAGTAAACAGGAAGTGCGCCCGCGCAGCTGATCCACCGGATATCGGCACGATAAACGTAACACGTTTTTGTATAAAGATAAATGCATAATTAATTAACAAACATAATATAATGATTTCTTATATTTTCCCGAACATACACATTGAAATAAAACGAATCTAACTGATTTTATCGCATTTATTTTATGTACGAAGTCTGCAATCTGTGAACATGTACAGGATCGCACCCGCCATTACTTATATCCGATTTGACCAGCTACAGATCCACGCAAAAGAACACCGATTCCGACCAAGGATGATACGTGAGGCCATTGAAATTGAAAAACATCCTAATTTCAATAGGGAAGATGGCTGGGTTCTAACACCGACTTGGGATCCAGTAATTAATATAAGTAAATCCAAAACCAAGCGCACCATTGCAAGACCTCAAGACACTGTGGTCACTTTCTGCATAGATCGGACCGCAAACAACTAAATATGAGGCTACCCTAGTTCAAACTATGACACTAGGAAGTCAAATACCTCAGTCCTCCCGTGACCATGGTTGCTGTAAAGCAGCCGAAACGTCGGGAATGTAAAAACATAAAATAAACGCGATAAAATCCGTAAAATTTATTTTATTTCAATGGCATAAGGCAATATTCGCTATACGCTATATATATGCAAATTTTCGCTATACCACATGGTATACCTAGATTATACACACTGGCTTAGAGAATTAATGACCAATGATTATAAGGAAAGTACAATCACAACCGGATGTACTGAGTTGACGTGTGTGTGCTCACTAAAGAGTGTAGGTGCAAAAAACCTCAACAACATAATTAATTAACGTCAATTATTGTAAAAAAAGTTGTCACCGATATCATCGACGGTATTCGAATAGTGACACCTATCGTCATCGTAATGAACCAGACATATAATCGATCAAAGTACAGCCATAACCAATTGTAACCAGTTTTATTGAAAGGACGTCCCATTTTCACAATGGCAATTCAATTTGTTAAATTCATGTTGAGATCGACAGACGTTCAAGTAGAACTTTATAATATAATATCATATTTATTTCCATAAGCATGAATACAAATTATGCGGTTATATTGCGGTCCCAAACTTAGCGTAAGCTTGTATCTTGGGAACCTGGTTATGACATAATATAAGAACTCACAAAGGTTTTAAGTAACTTATAAATTGATAAATTGAATTGAATTTAAAAAAAACTATCAGTCAGACAACATTGCCGATTGGCAATGTTGAGTTTAATTAGGAAAAATATTAGTTATCTTTGGTATTGTGTTCAAATCCTTGTCGCAAGTTATAATTCACGCGAATAATACTAAACTCGACATTATGGCCGCATAATTCGTCACCACGATTAAAATATCAACACTCTGCTTTCACTCTGATTGTATGCAAAATACTCTGCATATTATTTATACGAACTGTGTGTTTTCCTCCCCATGTGGTCCGACGCGCAAGTAATCGCCGAAGTTCGGCGTCGCCACACACGCAATGATTTTATTTATTGCGCTTCTCGCAAATTACTTTTCAATTATACCGCTGTTTTCATTCTTTATGGATGTTGTGACTGTATATATTATAGTTAATGTAATTCCGTTTTCATATGCAAGGGATATTTTTAACAAAGTAAGACAGTAAACGAAATATAGTACTTATACTTAAATAAAAACCTTTTAAAAATAAATAGCTTTACACCTAAATATCTAAAATACAATACTTTAAATAAAAATATGTAATACCTTGTGATTTATATAGTAAATTAGTAGGTGCAAATAAGATTCGCCAGGAAAGATAGGCGATGTATTAATAAAAACCTAACTATTTATTTGTTTCAGCATAAAATGATCCAAAAACTAAACTTTATATAAGACACAATACAGACTACTTTTACGCTTAAGCGCACCAAAAACAAAACTAAATTCATACAAGTAAAAAAAACTAGATAGATACTGCCTCAAATACTATAAAGTATATAGCCCACCTACTTGTTAGCTTTTTATAATCGTTTCGTGACTGAGATAATATTGAGAAATGTCATTCATTATCCAATTTAATGAAAGTTGTGCCAGTTCGGTAGCCAGTCGTGATAGACGGACCGAAAGGATGTGCATAGCTTGGATTCTTGGGTGGACTTAAGCTTTCACTTGGGAGTCGCTCCTTAAGATTTTTTTGCGCAATTTACTAATAGATACAGGATAAGTACTGAGCTTATTTATTAAAGGAAAAAAAATCACAGTAGGGTTTATTGTAACGAACTATAGTCCATGATCTAATAAACGGTTAAAAATAGCTTTTAGGTACGGAACCGCAGTTATAAGGGTTCCATCCGTGGCAACGTATCGCATGGACCGCTGCGGACAGACAGACAGACGGATAAACAGACATAGGTCTTAAACTTATAACACCGGGTCGCAAATTCGGGGGTTGAAAAGGGAAACAAAGTATATATATATATAGCAGTAGAAATTAGACTAGTTAGTAAATATCATTAGACTAAAGTTATCTTACTATCTAAAGTCTACAAAACGTTGTCCCTGAACTTCACAAACAAAACAAATTGCGCGTCGCTTATCCGCGATAGCTATGCGCACGCGCACGCCACTGTGCGCCGCATTATTTAAAACAAAAAGCCATTTTACTGTACTGTTCACTCGCCCAACTGTTCTTCGGCTTTTACAATGAATGTGCCTTTAAAAAAGCTGAGGTAAGAGGTTCTTTTGAAATTAGTAATTTGTAAAAAAGGCAAGGATGCAACAGATTCATATAAATATATATTAAATTATCGACTTATTTATGATCACCGCTATTGGAAGATTACTAAATATTTTCCAGCAGTGACTAATGAATGAAGATATACTTAAATAGATCCAATGGTAAACTAACCATGAAAAGCATTCCCACGATTTGCTCTTTACATGGTAGATATAAGTAACTGTTACAATGGCGAAAAAGTAAGCTTATAAGAGAGAAGCAGGAAAATCCTCTCTCTAGAAAACATTATGAATACAAACTGAAGATATATTTCAGGAAAGTCTTTATATAACTACTAGTTTGAAAAAAGGAATATTGTTATGGTAATACAGAAAGTTTTTTCCTCATGCATCTACTAAACTTACCTATATTATATTCCAACAGTCACTACAACGAATCAACTCCAACTTAGGGAGTACACTTACAAGAAACATTCCTTTATGAATAATACATATTGCCAGAACTTATTCGTGTTCCAACGAATGCCATTTTCGGAGCAATGCGGAGATCATTTATCATTTCATCTTTGTGTATGAATGTACCGTGTATGTGTGGGGGCTTGTAGACGAGCTACTAGTTTTAATCAATATAGAAAAGTTGTGTTTTTCATTAATTCATTTTTTTTTCTTGTAGACAGACATTTTTTTTTACTAACTGATGATTAACAAATATAGATATCACCAATATTCCCACGTGTGTATGAGTTAAGATGAATATACAAATGCTAATTATCTAGGTAAACATAGATCAACTAAATAGTGGCTATTGAGTGTCTCGTCTGCATTAATTCTAATGTAGTTCTTCCGCAGTTCGCGATTACAAATGACAGCCTGTCGGCTTAGTGCTTAGCCACATCATTAGCACCGCATTGTATCGATAATTCGTACTAAACTACTTGATGGAATCAATTAATCAGCAGTCATTATTAAACAAGTTTTGGACAAAATAAGATACTATGGCAACTTTACCATGTTAAAGTTAAAGTTGCCAAATTATCTTTTATTTCCGCAACATTGCCGAGATCAACTAGTTCAAGCAGTAATCTGAACAATTACTGTTTTTGTTCTTAACAAATAACATGTGATTTATATATTTGTATGGGCAATTTAATATTTCGTTTCGGAAAATGTTAATAAGTCACTTAAACACAATGTAATTAAATTTAAATTGCCCCGTATGTAGAGTCTAACGAACAATTACCGCACTGTCTCCTTCTTTGACACGTCATAAAACTAACTTTATCTTTACTAGTGCTACTTAACCTTCCAACCACTCTGTGCTCACTACCAGATGTCAAAATAACAATGGATCTCCATAAAATTCACTTTCGAGTGACGAAATAAAAGCACTCCACTAAAAGGGTTTCCGAGCGATGAAAGCAAGTGTAATTTCTTCACTTTATTGTTCCCTCTAAGGTAGGGAGCCTTCAGATTGTACTAGTTATGCTAAACAGACCCACCTTATACATTGAAGGCAACTCTTTAGGTAAATTAGTTCAACTTATGCAATTTCACTTTCTGAACATCAGTACATTTAGTGTAACAAATGGTTTGTGACAATAGGCTATTTGACTGTCTTTGAAAAACTATCTTGAATTGTTCATTAGTTTAATATGATGCTAATAACTAGTACTTTCATTGTAAATCTCAGTATTTTTCATAAAATTCGAAGTTTAATTTAATAAAAAATACCGCCATAACGCGGCCTCTGGGTCACATGATCCTTGTGCAAAAATTATGGCTGAAAACACATTCAGAATTCCAAATATTACAAAACTCGTATTGATAACGTGACACTGATTACAACGGTGTGACGTCACAAGGCATCAACCAACAACCCAGAGCGTTTTTGATCACGTGACCGTACCAATAAAAAACATTATTTTATTATATGATTTTAAAGAAAATAATAGTCCATATTTTTGCCGAAAAATTAAAACTAATAGTTATAAAAAGCTTCTTCTCATCTCTCTCTCAAATCTTTTAGGATCGCAACAATTTAAAGCTTAATTTTCATACAGTCAAACACTCTATTGTTTCATGCTTGTGATTTTTTTGCTGCTTTTATTTTGGATGTATTTGTATGTGATATATTTTCTTACTGTTATGTTAAGTCTAAATAGTCTCATCTCTTATTTTAAACATTGAAGATGGAGATTTAGATGAAGTGACATAAAGAATTATGCGTTTGGTGAGTCTTAGCCTGACGCGTAATAGGACGAAAGGCATTATGGTAGTCGCCAACGTTCCTGCGTTGGCTTACCACATGACGTCTTATATCTCTTTATACTTCAGTCAGAATGAAGCCTACGAAGCGAGCAAGGCGCCGCTGCAACCAAGGAAGCAGGTCAGTGCAGGCCAGCATGTCAGTCGATACGAATCTAGTTATCGACATCTTAGCGTTCGCCTTTATTCGGCAATGTTGGGCCAACATCAAACATTCGCACAGAATCAATCATCGAGTTTGATTGCGTCAACTTTCCCTGCCCTTTTATAGTGCACAGTGTCGCTCCTATTATGGGCTAACGATTTGCCGTCTGTCACCTTCCTCGGTGTGGAAATGTTGATTTTCTCACGGAAATTAATCTCTATGGAACAGGTGGTACTTTACATACTGCTGCTACAAGTATACTGTTGACATTCGTGGATTCCCTTCCGATGGTTTATCTTACGATGTGATGGATCTGGTAATTGAAACGACTCGATTGGCAGATCCATTCGTTTTGTTTTTTTCTATGACTTTTAAATCCGTTAGAATGGAAACTATTTCCAAGTGACGTGGTCAAGTCACTAGCAGAGGCCTGTATACAACATTGGATGTCTTTAGGCTGATGGATGGATGGTTGACACCCAAGTTCTTGGCCTATCATTTATAGCTAAACACAGTCAGCCTACACTTGCAATTTTAGCGGTGAAGCATTTGAACTTAGAACATAAGCTCTTCAAACGTTAAGTGTTTCCCAATACCTATCAATAGGTAATTCCATTGGAATAATATAGCACCTCAGTATAACAAGGAACGGTTTCACGAAACATTTGGCAACAGACACAAAGGTCATATAACAGTGAAATCAAACTCGAACAATCCAGCCAACAATGGGGAATGGAAGGCTGAGATAAATTCCATCATTTCAATAGAAACGGGCACAAATTAAACTACTATAATCTGTGATACTTATTTAAAAACACAAGTGGTGACTTGTTTTAAAAAAGAATCGATCGTATAAACTTAATGGAAAGCCATTCCATAAATATAATTATTTGTTTTAAAAGAGGTATATACTATTTCGTAACTAGTGTTTTGACGCCACGCGCGAGGCTCCTTTGCCTTGCTCAGTCAGTCAGTTCAAGTTTTGCCCCAAGCAAATGCTCGCACGTCCTCTCTGAGCACTGTCAAGCGTCATGTGAATGAATATACGATCCAGTGCATTTCATTCTATAAATAAGGGCACCAACCTTTGTAAAATGGAACATGTTCAAATTAAAAAAAAACTTGTACGTGTACACTTTTATGGTCATTGTCCATTGGCCCGGTAGAAACAACGATAAAACTTTTTTTGCTCATTACTCGCAACAAAGGCCGCAATACATGGCGTGTGCGCACAACGTACGCAAACGTTCCCCGTATATTGTTTTATTTTGTTAGTGCTCTATAATCTAGCGATTTTTTGTGAGTATTTATTTTTAAAGTAGTTGTGGATAATAGGACTTGTAAAGTAATTTAACCGCGATATTTAGTGTTAGCGCGCCTTTTATATTGCCATGTGGGATTTACCAGGTTGTATCGAGGATGCCAATGTACTAACCGCTCTACCGAGACAAACTTTAGAAAGAACCATAGTAGAAAAGCTCACCAAATAGTGTCTTTTTTAAAAAACAATTAATTAAAATCCTAATAATTTCCCAAAAAAAAATCGAATTCCTCTTTGGTGATGTTGGTAATTTGGTAGGTTCTTAATAAATGACTGCCTACATTAAATGTTTGAACTCGAATTATTTTAGTCCAATATGTCTTCTGATTATATTCGTCTTTAACTTACTAATTATCTATAGGAAATGGCGCATAGTCCGAGCGATACTTGAAACATAAAATTTCCATACAAAGTGGTCATTACTAAACATGTACCTACTGGGATACTCTCAACAAAATATCAAGCCAGTGTTAATTTCCCCGAGCCGCAATCTACTACCCGCTGAGTGACTTATCTCTAACAATACAACGCTATGATCAAAAACGCTTACTTGTAGTTTTATTTCCATGACTTACAATTTTCGACGCCAACTTGTTTGTTTGCTAAACGCGAAATGGCGAAGGGCTTTTGTTCGATGTTCAAAAATCGATTGTAGAAAGTTGCCATAAAAGAAACAAAAAGTTGCTACAAGTACCCTTAAAGATAATTGAAGGTATGATTTAGAAGGGTACTTGTACCTACTTGATATTAAAGCACATCTAACAATGGCAGTTTCACTGCTTTGATTATGAAACCTCGTTAATAAAATAAGAAGTAAAATATGTATTGGTTGGGAAACAGTTTGTTGTCAGTAAACCAACATTTCACTTCAACAATAAATATAAAAAAATGACCCTTATTGGTTTGTTATAATTCCAAGAAACGTAACTTTTAATTGTTATTAAATAATTATTATGTATTCAGGAGAGATCTTATCTTTAGTCTGAGCTGATACGGACAACTCAGACTACTTTGTATGATTGATTATTTTCCCAAGAATGGACTAAGCGATGTTACTCTCATTGATTGGCTATTACCTACTTAAAAAGAATATTAGAATAATATTTGTTTTTTTATTCAACAGCATAATCATATCAAAATTGCATAGCAGGTTCCTACTCTAAACACGTTCGTTATCGTCTCGAAAGTCTACAAATCACACGGACGCCATAAGAGGATAATAAATCGTTCGACAACCGTACAGGGGCTCCATTCGTCTTCTCCTGGACTCTGCATATCCTCAGATTCACGAGGTAGGCATAAATCACTGGATATCACGGAATAGTGACTAATGGTCGGAGATCGAGAGACATTATGGCCTTTTTGCGAATTAAGATTGCCGCTGTGGCCGACCTTTTGGTGAGTAGTATAAGAATAATAACATAGTTGTAAACTAACCAATATTATTACGGAAAAGTATTGGAGATATTGTTAATACATAATATTTAAAGCGAGTTATTTATTACTCCAGTAAGAGTTTCGTCTTAATATTCAGAAGTGCTGAATTTTAACACCACGATGAGAATCAACGCTATTTTAACAACAATACCCACGTACATCTATTATATCTACTATCATAAGACGAAGACAAAGGACTACTTAGCCAAAATCACCACCAAAACAAAACTTACGTCACATAACCAATCGATTATAACACCGGTAGAGTTTAAAGCTCTCGTTATGACAATGTCGCAACACAGCTACTTAGAACTAAACTCCGTTTAATGTGAAGTTTAAGTAACAATTGTAAAATTGCCTCACGTAATACATTGCCCGCGTAAGAACGGAACAAAAAATTTACTTCGGTATGTAATAGGATTTTTTGCTGGTGTTTATGTAATTCAAGGAGTTCACGCTACGATTTGTGAGGCGCGCAATTTTTTGTGGTAATTGGTTATGTGTATCCTTACACACATATACAACCCTGCCTGTGTAAATAGAGAACACTATTATTTTATAGTGTTCCACTTTGACATGTAAAATTATACTTGTACTTTAATTAGTGTTGCGAGCTCCAAGATACAGACATTGTCTAGTTTGGAGCTTACCAATACTTTGTTGTTGTCAATGTTACTTGATAATAAACTATTCTTATTACTCATTGTCAGGTTGAGTTCGCACCCAAATTTGAGTACCGTATATTGGAACAGATCTAAGAAAAATAACTCTATACTAAAATATAAACTCGACGGCTGAAGTTAAGATGGTTGTGAGAAACGGAATGACGTAATTCATATCAATAGTTGACCAGGCCTTCGACGTAAGCTCGTTATTACATGGTGAACTTGGGCCCTAAACTGTGGCCCAGACTTCCGAGGCAGTAACCTCGAGCCGAGGACGAGATTCGAAAGCACTGAAGACAATACCTCTTTAAACAGATTACTATCGCGACATTTAATTAAGAACGCGAACACACAGGCGGGCTGAACTTGGACAATAAATAGTTGGGTTCGATGTAATGTTTCAATGAACATCGACAACAGAACCCTAAAAATATCCTATGACCACCTGATTATCGCGTTCGAATCCTGTTAGGGACAAACTTTGTGTGATCAGCACGAATGTTTGAATCTGAATCAGGATGTTAAGTATCTATATAATTTTTATATAAAATATAGCCGGGTATAAGCTTATACTAATCTTAAATAAAATCCGTCAAGTGCTTTTTGCCTATTATCAATGTTGAAAAGAGTAGGGGCAAGCGTGAGTTTTCATGTCTTTTCTGTATAAACGAGAAATTATGGTGAGATACGACACGCTGAAGGCAATATTAATGGAAGATCGCGGAAAAGCTATAAAAGTCATTTCAATTTGTCTGATGGCCAAGGAGTAAGCATAAAAATAGAACCGAAATGAACTCCACCAACAACATACAGAGTCTTTAATTAAAAGTAGATCTATTTGACACATAATCATGGGCAATTGGCCCCAGCATAGTGCGGCTTCATAAAACTAAGCGTCCAAAAACCGAGCATGCTGTACTCGCCATATTTTCTGCCCGTAAATTCCGCCTGCCAGCAATATACGTTGATTAATTGAAAAAGGCACAAGCAGGGGCATTAATTATAGGCTCTCGCGGTCCGCTCGTTACGGTATCGGTCTAAAGATAATAAGCACTGATTTTTTAAACAGCGGCCATATTCCGGGTCGTTTGGATGATGACGTATCGCATGACATCCCTATGCTAAACAAATGGAGGAAGAGGAACCCACCACTGACACTCAGCTTGTTAACTTTTACATTTATAAACCAAACAAGTTTGATCGATAATTAAAGAAGCCAGCAACACCGAACTCTAAGATGTTAGTCGAGAAACGATTTATCACGAGTGACGGGACTCCAAATAAAATGCAATTCTCCGCGAAACGAAGCGAATCTAAGAGAGTATTCGACACGTGTTTCGCCTCTAAACGAGGCATCCTCAGGACTATGCTATTTCGGTCCAATTGAATCCATGTACTTAATATTTTGTATCCTCCTTTTCAAAACTCCTATGAATTTGGGGGGAAGATTGTAGTGGGGGCAATTTTTTGTTGAATATAATAAATCGGATAACAAAATAAACATGGAGCCTATTGCCACATTAAAATAAATAATCACTTATTATAATTACAGAGCCGATACGAGTGTTGCCATATGCATGGTGACTATTAAAATAGGCGCAATAGGTTGCAGCATCTGTTGCGTCTTACATAACAATGTTTATCGATATCTCGAGATATCGAACATGAGATTGTGACGATTGCAATCGATTGTTTTCGAGTATGGTTACCATGTGGTCCACATATGCTTTAATTATCGATAAGTGATATAAATATAGTGTATATAATATATTGTACTGTTCGTCTGTCTATTCGAAAAGTCTATATGAATAAACGCCAGGGTCGACTAAAATGTATTTTCTTGTCTTTCAATATTTTAGGCCCGCTGAGAATGATGACGCCGAAAATCCAAGCAGCATTTTGAATTTGGATTGCATGCAATATTCAAGCTAAGGTCCTTTAGCTTGGATATTGCAACAAAAAATATCAAGTCGACTAAATGATAAAATACTTGTTCAAAGTTTGCTTTAGAATGCCTTATGCAATCATTATGGTAATTTCAGTCTACCATTGGTAGGTGTATGATAGAGCTGTCAATATTAGTCTTTTAGTTCACTCAAGAGTGAGTGATATAAAATGACAGCTTTTTACGGTAGTGCGAATGAACAGTATATAAAAACACTCCGCGGAAGCGATTAAACACCAAAACAAGTCACACGAGAAAAAATATACACATGGTTAGTATGTAGAAACACAGACAGGACATACAGTCATCTATTTTGATTAAATTGTGTATATAAAAGGAATGAATTTATTTTGTAAGTATTACTAAGTACTTATTTACATTGAAATAAAACGAATTTAAAGGATTTTATCGCGTTTTTATTTTTGATTTTACGTTCCCGACGTTTCGGCTGCTTTACAGCAACCATGGTCACGGGAGGACTGAGGTCCACCAGGATGTCAACCACCTCACGTAAAATCAAAAATAAAAACGCGATAAAATACTTAAAATTCGTTTTATTTCAATGTGTAGTATTCGCGTAAATGTAAGAAAACAATACTTATTTACATTTAGAATTAATGAAATAAAAAAAATCGTATGACAAATAATCCAATTGTATGTTCCCAAACTAAGCAACGCTTGTTTGCTTGGTATACTCTTGCTCCCAAATGGATAATAATGGATTATAGCGGCATTATAACGAACTTTTCAGAAGGCGTTAACTTTTTATAAATTTGTAACTAATATAATATATACAAACACACTAATCGTCCGCGTGTAACTAGCCTTAAATAGAAAGGATACAAACCTATTGCTTTAAAAATGCAATTAATTTATGTATTTAGAAACTCAATGACGAGAATTGTAAACCGTTTCCGCAGTACAAACGTATCTTGGAACACCAAATGCTTCATTGTTGGATAATTTATATTTCGATTAACTTTCAATAGAATCATCATTGATTGTCAATTAGTTGCTAACATCATTTCGTCTAGTCTCGTCTAACTTCCGTCGATATTTAAGATTAATCTGTCTAAAATAAAAAATAATGTTATGACTAACAGCTAAAAGAAATACCTGCCAATTTCTTTGGTTATGATGTTTTCCTTTCAACGTAGGGTTACCATGCTTTTTCGGTACATTATCCTAATAGATATCGGTTTTGTAACTTTCCAATAAACGCGACATTATTCGAGGTATGTATTTAATATCCAAGTAGTATTGCCAGTTGTACAATCAAGTTAGTACATTATTTTATAGCGTTGTATGTGCAGGTGTCACGTTTATTCATTGCCATCATTAAAATAATAAATTGAATTTCGTTTTGTTTATACGCAATTAAAATATACGAGATTTAGATCGAACGATAAGCCCGTAATAAGGGCCGGTTATACTTGAGCAGGCCGGATCCCAACGTTCATTCAAGTTTCATTCGCGTAGGGAATGTATGAATCATATTCGGACCATTCACTTTTTGTTGTATGTACATGTAATTAACAAAATTAAAATACTTAATTACCGGACTTATTAAGAAGCTACGACGGAGATAATTGCTACGTCCTTTATTTGGAATGTAAAGATTTTTAAATAAATATATATGCTTGTATATTCTTAAAAAAAAAACATTGACGATCGACAACAAAAAAGCTATTCCAAAATTGAATTTTAAATGTCGATGATCGGACTCATAAGTAGCGGGAATCGATGCGGGCGGATTAAACAATATCTTATGACAGATAGCTTCGTTTGTCTGACATGATATTTTAGCGGCAAAAAATGACATTAACCGTTTCGAACAAAAGAAGTGAAAGTGTATTAAACAGAATATGCCCGAGGCGAGATCGCACAATGGTCCAGGGGATATCAGAGCGATTATTCTTACGTGTTATTACCATAAAAACGTACGTAGATGTAGAGTGGAGAAAAAACACGCGGGAACAATGACAAAACGTGAGTGGGAAAATGCAGTTGTATGATAATGAAAGTGAATTAATTATAATCAACTAAAACGAAATAACTACCCACACTATATTATGTTCTAAGTCGGGTTAGTATACTGGAAATCATCATCTTTCGGTAATAAGGCGGGAAATTAAAGATTCAAATTGACAATTTTTTTGTTTTATTTTCCAAAAAAAAGTTATCTTGAATAGTGTGTAATTTGGTTAATTATTAACAATTGAGTGAGTACTTGTACGAGCGTAACAAATTAAAATGAAACAGCATTTAACTTGACTAAGTTATCCCTAGGTATTCTATAATTTAATCATCCACGAATTTACTCATAAGGGGTAGAGTATTTACAAACACCGATACTCGTGAAATGAGGTATAAGCATTCTAGGCGCGCGCGCAGCTCTTCACGGCTCATTTGATCGCAAATGTTTTACGACAAGTACAGGCACTGATCTAGCGGAGTTAGTGGTGTTGCCAGGCGTTGCGTGTCAGGCTTTCTTTTTTGTGCTTAGTATTTATAACTTACTACATCAATGACAGCCAAAAACGCTAATTAGTTGTTACAATACCTCTACACACTCAAAGCTAGGTATTACGAAAGCATTGTTGTAACAATATATACTAATTTTAAGCGTGACGTACCTATGTCCGGAATATTAAGCGCTATGATTGAACGGACCTATTGATCATAGGTGACAAATATTAATAGCGGTTTTAAAATGCACACAACGCGTTGAAAGTAAGCAATGGGTATAGTAAATAAATAAAGTCTAACGTTTTATATAAACTTTAAACTATATTATTGTTTTATTTTTGTTTGTCCCATATTTATAATACGTAGACTTGGTAGCACTAGCTGATACTTCAATACGGCAATTGTACGTGTCGCGGTGCTAACGCATTATTAAGAGGTAGGGTCTTTATTACTGCAACGCAATTCGATTACGAAGTCAACAAGAATCATGTTAGGAGTCAAGCATGATTAGTAACTGGGAAATTAAATAGCATTGTTAGTCCTGCTGTATACTCTGATACTCTGAAGTATACGCCTGTATACTCTAAAGAAGTGTGCTGAGTTACACTGCAGTGCGCCCACATTATGCTGACGGTATTTTGGTAAGTAGAAGACGAGCCTACTGTCAGTATACCTGACCCACGACCCTCAATGGGAGATGTACCTACTCGGGCCATAGTCAACCAAGCTGACCCAGTGCAGATTGATGAAGTATACATGTCTTTCGAAGTCCGTTAGCCTACACTCTACGTACCCTATTTCGTAAACGAAATGCTCAGATGTGCGAGTCGGAATTAGAACCTGCATATCTTGATTCCAAAGCCGCCAATATTAAAAACGCAGTTTCTTGCGCCAAACTAACATAGCCAAGAATAGGTCTCGGGTCGTTAGTTTGCCAATACTGAGTTCGTAAATCCATATCCGATATAAGTGACATTGTAAGCTTGAAACCTAAATGTCTCGATGCTAACGAAGTGCGCGAGCTATCGTTATAAATTTCGTTCTTGTAAAGGTTAAGTCCACGTCCAGTCTAGTAAGTCCATGGAAAGTAATTCGAGAACATATGTGCTGTCACGGTGACATTTCGAGAAATAGTCGATTAATTTCTTACTAGTAAGCCAGTCTTGCATGGTACTACTAGCAATTGAGTCCACACAAGCAAATTCTTCTAGCAATCAGTCGCCAAAACTGAACACTAAATACCGAATTTAACAAGTTTCTTTACATATTTGACCACTTCAACGACATTTAACACTTCTATAACTATCTACATAGCTTATAGTAAGTAAACAGTTTAAAAATAAATGGTCTATTCCAATTTGCTTGTACTATGTTCGAGTAAAATAACACTGTAAAAGATAAACGGTAATATTAAACGAAGTTGGACACACTGAACATATTTCAAAAGACGGGAACCTTATCCTGTATCGAGGGATTACTAACAGCACAGGTATATAATAAATAGAAAAATGATACAAGATAGAAATGTTGTTTAACAATAAATAAAAAAATATACAAGAAAGAAAGGGATGTGAATAGTAAATGAATGAGTTGGAAGTAGTAGATGATTATTTGATCAACACAAAAGAACTTAACATTTAATGCACACATTCAGTTCGCAATTATTGTCATATTTTAAATTAAATCTCAAAAATAACGACTGCAGTGCGAACAAGGTGTAAAGAAGAAACTTATTTTTCAACAAATATTGAAGTAAAAGGTACAATAAAAAATACACATCCAAGGGTTCTATCAATATATAAGCAAGCAGCTGCACATCGAGACGGCAAAGTATTAATAGCTAGTAATGAAATCGCCGTTCACGTTGTTCATCTGGATTTCACAATCGAAATTACCCAACCTACTTTCACGCATCGATATGTTATTCGACTCCCTGGCATCCCTAGGCACACAGCATAACTCCCGGACATTCAATACTGCTGGATCGCGGAAGAGGCTTGTCCAGAATAGTCCGAATAGTAAACCTCTTGTGGCAATCATATTGAGCGCATGTTACACGGACATCACGCCGAGGCGGCGTGGGCGAGCTCGCTAAAAGACTATAAATTGGCGGGTAACAGCACCTCCATATTGGATGCGCTGGCGCATTAGGACACGTTTATATTTTAAGGAGAGATACATTTCTTGTGAGTATAAAATTAATAACATTTACTATGCTGATTGATGGCAAACACTTTAAACTGGCCGGTAACAGGACCATATTATATGCGCAAGAGTATTAGAGAGTAGTATCTCAAGCAGATACTTGAGATACCTATAGAAAGACCCAACAAAGTAGACGTTAATTGAAGGTAGTTCCGTAGAGTGTAAACGAAAGGACGATATCATACATATAGCATAATTTACAGAAATTTTCACAATAAAATAACAAGAATTCAGTTACAACACTAATTTCCATCGCTAATAAAACTTAAAGACTTACAAAAACAATGCTGACAGAACAAGTTATGACCTGCAATCTATAGGGAGGGGCCACAGTCGATAAGTTTGTCGATGATCGCGGTCATTCGGAGGCGACCGAAAGGACGCCCTCGTTAACCGTTAATATGTTAATAACAACATCAAGTCACGATCTAGACTCACTTAGAAATGTTCACGGTTCGCTTTTGTATAACATGCATGGCGTTACTTTGATTAAGGTTAACTTGATTGGGGTCATCTCCGAATAAGATTCTGAAATATTACTATTAACATATTTTACGACTCAGCTTCATAAAAATATTGGAAGTCGACGAGTCAATAATATTGCTATCTATTTTACAGCTTTCTGTAAAACTTTATTATAGTATCCATATTAACAGTATTGACAGTCTTTCATATCCATGTTTTGGTAAAATATGTTATAGAAGATAATGTTGGGGTCGAGTCACCTTCGTCCGTAGGAGAATTAAGTACCCTTGAGATACCCTACACGTGATCCTGGGTGGTGCCAACCAGGTGACAACTCTACTGGTGGTAGGCTTCGGCCGTGGCTAGTCACCACCCACTGAACAAAGCCATGTCGCCAAGCGGCCTAGCCGTGTTCCGGCATGATGTTCGGTGTTGCCATTCATGGATGGCGGGTCAGATCAGTTGCGCTGCATGTGCCTAGTGAATGTAGCGTCTCGATCTACTGCAACCTTCCTACCTAGGCAAGTATGCTCCATCGTAGATCCCATCGTCACATACCATCAGGTGAGATCGAGATCAAATACTTGACTATAATGTAATAAAAAAAAAAAAATTAATACCTCTTTTTTTTTAATCCAATTGTAGCACAAGCGTGTTTTATAACTCCTATTGGTCATCATTATATCCACATGGTTACTTTTGCAAGAAAAGACAAGAAATACTGTAAGTTAAAAGGTACTAGTTACATTACGATTATGGGTGGTCAAGCGGTTATCGTAGAAGAAATAAACTCGAATACTTTCTTTAAAAAGAAACCACATAATTTGGCATAACTGACCCAGTGAATTGCTACTGCAGTTTTATCCTGACACAAATCCTGTTAACAACAGTTGACATACTGCGATAACTAATTTGTGCGTGTGCGCATGCATCTCTGATGTACCACAAAGCCTTGAGGGACAATAAACAACGGAGAAACAGGGTATTTGATTGCAGATTAGACAAGAAACTTTGTAATGACACATACATTTTGATGTGCATTTCCAAGTAGGTATTTCGAATTTCTTTGTTTATATTTTGGGCTTGCCAGGACCTGGTGACATACATTAAATTTATGCAAATAGATTTATTTTAAAATATTTTGGAACTTGCTTAGTATATTTTAGATAATATCATGTGATTCGTACAATTATTATCGTTATACGTTTTACATTCCATATTTAACTGAAATATACAACAACAACGACGTAACACATCGTAAACTATATTTATAGCCCAATAACAAGTCGATAGTAAGAAACAAACACACATAATGGAACATTATTGGTGTAATACGGCTGGCAACACCGATCTAATTTTCACTTTTATCGATGAAAGGATCGACAGTGGTGATTCACAACACTTATCGAATAATCACCGGTGACCACAATGAGCTATTTCGAAGAGAACTTAATGGTTTAATCAGTTTACCGTAGAAAGTGGTCTAGACTAGTCTGCGTTTTGCTATCTAGTACTTTTATATTGTGTAATTTAAGTGCTCTGACCTTTTGGTTTTATTGTGACAGTAATAAAATTACACTAACGTCTGCACGTGACTACGACTGACCATAAAGTGATAGTTTTTTTTTACATTTTTCCTGTATTAATGTTTCTTTCAACACTTGAATTGAGATACTAAGTATCTATGCTCGGCCGAGGCAAACGCTCGTGCTGCCTTACTCGAGCGCTGTCATTTGACTCGCTATCAGGGCCCAAGTCTGCTAACACAATCGATTCATAATCAACAGCAACCGCATAGTAACTGTCACTTTTGACGGATATTAAATGGGATAACTGTCAAAAGTGACAGTTACTATCCGGTTGCTGTGCGATTATGGCCCAGCTCGTGCGTGGCATATGTGCGTCAGTCTCGCGTTGCTTCGCCGTGGTTACGGCTAATTAGGCGTCACTGCCTACAGTTCTCCAAAAACCATCGCTAAATGGACAGAAGCCCAAAATGTTTATCGTATAATTGTAGTATACCCCCACATTTCAATTGCTATCAATGAACGTTATCTCTTACATTGGCGTCCGACAGGTTTCCATATCCCTCTGATATTGACCAGTTTAGATGGGATGTTATCGAGATAGCGCGCGCAATGCAACGATATTACATTTCCCCGGGCTATCAATTATGTTCCGTTAATTCTTAACCAATTTGCAGCTTCCTTGTTACATGCAGTCGTGTGGAGTTGTTCCTAGTATTTCTGTGAAATAACTACATAATTTAATTCAATATTTAAAAAAACATACAAGATACACCTACGGTCCAACTCTTAATGTCGGACCAAAAGTGTTGTCTAAAATTGGTCTTAGTCTTCCGTTACCAAAATACCAAGGCCAAAGACCAAGACAACAATAGTCTCTCATTTCGTTTTTTTTTAACATTAGTAATAGAAAGAAGAGCCAAGGTGCTAAACATAAGACATTTCACACTTTCAAAAAACCTTCTAATCTGTTTTTCAAAGCAATTAACCACCAAGACAGCCAGCTAGTAGTTTCGCAAAGATATAAGTTCAGTCGTTGTCACTGCAACGCATATACAGGCAAACGGGTACTTTCTACGCATGCGTGGGCGCAACAACTGCTGAACATTAATTAATGCAAGGTAGCAGCCGTACAGCAGGAGAAACTAGACAGTACGCCGATACAAATAAATATGAAAATGTGTGGGATCTGGGAAACTAGTAACAAGAGCCATTTTGCCGACGTCAAAACTCAAATTTGGCTGGGATCGCTGGGCTCTTACCATCAGCTACTAGCAGACGTAAGCAAAGGATCACCCCTGCCATTTTGAGGGAATAGAGCTATTATACTATGACACGTGCTTGATTTATCATTACTACTATACTTACCCCCAAATTTATAGACGTTCTATAACTTCATCAAACGTCACATAATACTGCGCACAAGACTATTGCTTTGCGCAGTACAATATGACTTTTGATAAAGTTATAGAACGTCTATAAATTCGGGGGGTAATATTTACTATACAGTGGTAAAATTTGCTAGATTGTGAGTTTGGATGTAGGGGCTGATCTCCGTATCTACTGATCCGATTCTAAACATGCTTGCATTGTTAGAAAGCTACATTATCCCTGAATGCTATATACTATGATTCATTGAGGTGCCGTGGGCTGGAAGCTCCTGCCCGTGGCTCCCTCGTGAGAGCTACGAGAAGGTGCTATTATCAATATTTTAATCATCTCGTAAACTCAATTGAAAATCATTTGCAAATCTCTCAAGAGCCAATCAACCAAGATTGTGTAACGATCCATTAAAAGATTTACGTTTACATCTCTCTACGACATGATTTACCATCTGCTACATCGCCTGCAGATATCGCTGACTAGATAACAAGTTGTTTTAGTCCCGACTAGGGTTACCATTATCGAAAATGTATACTGGTAAATTCAATAAGTGAGCGCTGAGCTTTTCTTATACCACTTGCCTTTCAAGACCCAAGTAGGTATCAGTTATCAGTCAAATCAGACCCTATATATATATAAAACAAAATAGTGTTAGTTGCACCATTTATAACTCTAGTTCTGCTTCTGAATCCTTGAGGGTTTTGTTGACTACAGTCAAGAGGAATTCATTTCATTAACCCCAATTATTAATACCCACATAATGTAGATCAATGGTCGGATTCATATATTATACTCTAACCCCCGAATTTGTAGACGTTTTATAACTTTATCAAACGTCATATAGTACTGCGCAAAGCAAAACTGTTGTGCGCAGTACTATGTGTCATTTTATAAAGTTATAAAACGTCTATAAATTCGGGGTTGGAATTTAAATAATAAATTGTTTTCTTTCATTGTACTCGTATATACCGTACTAGTAGTTTATCTTTGACTTTGCCTCCACTGTTGGAGTGAGATGAATTAGACTGCCAGTTTCGTAACTTTACGATTTCTGGGTGCTTTCTATCGTTGCAATTGATTGAGGATAAGTTCACTTGATCTTAAGGATGTAGATCATGTTGAACTTTACACAACTAGTCGTATGGCACGGCTTATAGGATTGGTGTTGACTTAGATGGATAGTCGCAAGATTAATTTTAATCGGATGAAATTGCGATCAGGCGGAACTAAAATATATTATAGAGCCCTATCTAAGGCCAGAGCTTTAGATAGGGCTGCTTCTGGTTCAAACATTTACAACATTTAAACTTTATAAAGAAAAATATGATTTCCTTCTCCTTGTGTCCGTTATGAAGGAACAAATTTACTTTTATTCGCGTCAATGGAGGGGTCCATTGAACAATGGTAAGTGCGAAAATGGCTTTACACCGTGGTAGCGTAACTTATTGCAAATTAATGGCTCATAAAATAATAATGATTTGAGCTTTCACACTTTCCCATTTAAATGGTACATAATAAACTAAGAATAAAATTGGATTCGTATATTCGCACCTTTTTTTGAAGAACGTTTTTGAGTACATACCTTGAAAATACCGCATTGAGTTTTTATGGAATGACTTTATGAAATCAAATTATGTAAATCAAAATTAACTTAGCTGAGTAAAGTAGATACTTTCTGAATTATAATAAAAGATTAAAATTGTAAAAATTATGTGGGTAAAAATATAATTTTGTAGGTATATTTTTTCACCCAAATACATTTTGTTTTATATACAAATAATAAAAGCCTTTTAACACGAAGCAATGCCAGATTTTCATCAATAAGACGAATCTTCATTCATTTCATGGACACAGCGGTTTTGATCCGGGCTAAATTAACGGATCTTTTGTTCCTGCGTGCCACCAATTTAAATAGACCTGTCGACTTCGATTGAGTTTATCTGCTCGGTTGGTTTTTGACATGAATCTATTACAAAGGGGGGTTATGTTAAGCTGGAGGTAGGTAATTATGCACAACCTAATCCACCCACAGTCTTCCCACAGTATTGTCCTAAAGTCGGTCGAGAGACAATGCTTTCACCACCTCGGTCGAACATATTCTGCTAATTAATGATCTTGTAAAGATCCTGGGAACCAGCGTTGTGTAATGTGTTGGCACTTACGTAACATTAGGTTTATCTTCCGCTTAATGCTTAACTATGTGTTAAAATAATTGCATAAGATTGTGTGATAATTCATTAACATAGATTTTATTATTAGGTACTAACTAGCTACTATATAGAGGTCAGCTTCTACCCTGATTTACCTGATTTAGTGGCCCAGATGCTAGCGGTATCCTAAAACGTATGGCTACTTTGTCCGTGCTATCATTAACTGCGTACCAACTCACTGAGCAGCCTCGCAAGGCTGCTTTGTCGCATCTGTACGTGCTTGCAGCCAGCAAGCACGTACAGACTGACATCTTATGTTAAGGAAGCTTAATTCACCACAATGTGCAGGAGGGCATTTGGTATATATATGTACATGTTAACCGTTGCGACGAGCGTCTTGGAAAATATTTTAAGCCAAATAACACACAGGACACACAAAAACAAAACAACCGAATTGAGAACCTCCTTCTTTTTGAAGTTGGTCAACAACAACAAACAAACAGGAGGTAGTCCTGTCATTCTAATATAGACTTAAATCTTTTTTGGACAGTAATGTCAAAAACAAACTTTTATTTAATTGAAAATAAAAAAACAATTTAGCAAACTAATTAAAATTTCGACAAGTTATACTTATCAAATCATTATTAGGAAGCAGTCAGTACCAGTAATTTATAAGTGTAACTAAACATAGCATAACGTTTTGTAATCGTATCGTTACGCAAGTCGAGCATCCAATACGAAATGTAGGTTGTCCTGTCAATATGTCAATAACAGAGCAAATACTAGTTAATTGTTCGAGCGCACGAATACCTGCTGATGTGGGCCTTGAAGTAGTAACATTTAAGTAGTTCACGAACTGTTGACTTCACGAAATAAATTGAAGGATCAATAACTTGTGGTAAGTGGAGCTGCCCGCGCAACCGAGAGGTTCCGCGTTTGATATCCACCCTGGCCATTTTATGATTGACGTGAGATCACGCATGAATTAACTTTTAGCTTAGTTGAGCGGCTAACAGGACAAAAAAATAAGAAGCTAGCTGAGAAGCTAACTAAGAAGCTAGCTAAGAAGCTAGAAATCATGTATTTTACCCATAAAAGGATGCATGGATGGGTAAACCATCCATGCATCCTTTTATGATAACCTACTGAACCAAAACGAGATTGAATGCCAAGTTGAACCTTATATCAGTAACAATAAAACCACCTTTCTTAAGTGCTGGTTCGCAAGGAAAGTGGCGCGTGTGGGTTCATCTTAATAACACTTATTTTAGCTTCAACTACACTTTTACTTCTTTTTATTTTAGCTTTCCCGGCAATCTTCGTACCGCCACAAGATCAAATGTATGAGTCAATTAATTACCTTTATTGTTATTTGAACTTATATGTTTTAATAGTTAATCTGCTATTCGGGGGGGGGGACAAATAAAAAAAACAAAGATTTAAAAAAATGTCCCAACCGATCTTGAATTATAAATGGTGTAACCAACACGAATTTGTTAATATGTAGTACGCAACAGTCCGCGAGATTTTAAAAATTACTATGAGGCTGCGTGGACAGATTTTCAAAGCTAAGTCCCGTATGCGATTTATTTAACTCCAAAATGACCTTTGACGTGAGTTGCATGGTTCATCCTCCAACGTCTTTAACCTTTCTTCGTTTAAGATTATAGCTTGTCCAACGCTCATTTCGAGGTATCCCTATAGGCTGTAATAGTGTTACTTTCCATTACAACTTCATTACACTTTACCAGCATTGTAAACTTTCGAACAAAATAGACACCAATATTGAGAAAATAATTTCGCGAATAGTATTAAGGCCGAGACAGGAAGGCGATAACGGTGTTGTTTACTGCCAATAAACTCATTCGACTAAGATCGTTAATAGTTAAGTATACGGCTGTATGTACATGGTTATAAAAGCTCAGTGATTTAACGTGATTTCTAATGCGGCTTGTAACTGACATAGAAACGTTTATTGGGTACAAAAATGGGGCACCATTAGCTGAAGGTGTTAGCTCGTAAACCGTTAGTTATGCTACCTAGCTTATAAAACAGTGCTTGTTATATTAATAAGTATATTATTTTATTTCTCGATTGTACCAAATATGTGTTGTTAATACTGATAACTCTGTCTAAGCCAGAAAGGAGTAGATAGCGTATGATTAAGGATTCGGGTTACCAATAAAACAGGACTGTCATGGACAATGTCTCGTGTTTATCGTTTCATTTGTGGTTCATGTAAAAAGCGTTCTACATGGTCAGGTGAACGACTAAGCCTTAGAGTAAGTTATCAATGAAGACAGGGTATCCGTGCGGTTTTTTTTCTAATATATACTAGCTGATATAGTGTTAGGCTAGCAAGGCCATTTATTGATAGTAAAAGAGTTACCAAGATAAGTTTTGTGGGCGGAAACGGAGGCACAAGCTATCTGTAAATATATAAATTATATTTTGTAAACCATATAACCATTAATAATGAGAAAGTTTAACAGTTACAACTGTTTCTATATGATACTGTTTCCGATTTGGATTTTACGATATCAATAAAACTGTGGTGATTCGATCATTAGTAACTTTTAATAATATAAACACCGTATTTATAGTTGTAAACATTTACTTATCTCATAACACTATTGTGAATAATTAATATAGCTAACGTTATAGCCCAAATGTCAGATACCTCTACTATTTGCGCAATGACGTTAGCTACTACGACACAGCGCAAATAGTAGAAGTACTAGACGGCCTGATTAGCGCAGTGGTAGTGACTCTGCTGTCTGCGCCGAGGGTCCCGGGTTCGAATCCTGGTAGGGACACAAGCATTGTGTGATGAGCACGAATGTTTGTACCCGAGTCATGGATGTGTAATATGTATATAAGTATTATATACTGAGTTCACCCTCAGTCCATTGTACGGTAACCATAACACAAGCGTTAAGCTTAAAGTGGGACCGTATAGTTGGTGTGTTCGTATGGCGATATGTATTTATTTATAAATTACTATACTGGCAATAGGCTCGCTCCCTATGACATTAGGACTAAGTACCATCGCCAAACTCTACATACCCCATCGAAGATTTTACGCGTAAAGGGTATTTTTTTATTGCCATTGGCGATAACAGTGTCTATTTTTATCTGTAGCTTATGTCAAAATATCTACAACACTAAATCCTCAAATTATCAGTTTAAAGTTCAAATTCAAGTAATAGAACCGTTGCATCGATGAGAAACTATTATGTGTTAACAAAGCGCCCAGCTTCTATGACTAATGCAAATCATCCATTTTATAATTGCCATCAGAATTAACACTATTTAGCCGCACGTTTCGTAACTAAAAATATTTTGACAATAAGATCTACATCCGATTAGAAACGGCATCGATGAATCGACATTTTAATCGATAAATCGTCTTCAAAGTTCATTGACTTTAGTAACAATGAGGTGACGCAAACTATTACGATGCGATTACGATATCTGGAGTCGCGGATAACTTGTTGTATAATCGCTCGATGTGGCCGCGATATGCGATCGGTATCGGCGCGGCCGCGTGTCGTGGGCGTCGCGGGGCCGTGCCTGGGGGTCTGCCGATGATACCTAACTATAATAGTTTATGATTTATCTGTATTGGTAATCTTAAACTGTGTCTTGACATTTTTGGCTACATACATATTCAATTAATTTCAGTTTAACGTAACGCTACGTAATAAACATTATGTTTGAGGTACTGTTCAGAGCACCATGTGCGAGTTTTTCCGTTAGCAAAACGGGTAAAGTGCGCATATCTTGGAGGAACCTTTATCGTAATTGTATCGTCGTCGGGAAAGCATAATGGCACTGTAATTTTTATTTATTATGACACTTGTAGTGTGATCGCTACGTAAAAAGCTTGTTTGTTGAGATGTTTGGGCAACTATATGTATACTATGTGTAATTTTGTATAGCAAATTGAATAGCGCCCTTAGCAGATAGTGTCCGAAAGTTCGACATACAAAGTAGGTGAGGCAACATACGTAGAATGTACCTGGTACGCCACTCCTTCCCTCTCGACTCTACATATCTCCGCGCGGTATCTGTACCTCGCCACAAACTGTCAACATGGCTCTGTCGGAAGTGGATCCCGGCCAAATGTGAGCAGTTCTTACAGCTACGTAACCTGTTACTAGCGGAAGTCACGAAAGCTTGTCATTTGTTTAATATTACAAGATTAACGGGCAGTGAGTCATTGGCGCTAGTGTCGACGTTTCCTCTCGATAATTAATATAAAAACATTGCATAATTACTTACCCACTGTTGTTCCGATGGATTGTGTTACTTTAAGAAGGAGAAGAACATACCTGCAACAATACAACCATATGTTTACTAAAAATGTTGAGATTATTTATTCCAATTTCGAGTTCCCCAGTTCGGAGTCTTGTGGGGTCGATTCTCGCATGAGCAAATTTCGGAAATAGTCTTTCCATGCATGCTATTATCTATCACACTGGTTTAGTCAGGGTTAGAGTACTTCACACGCTTATCAAAAACTGGTAATTTTCTTTTAAATATGCTAGTTCGCCTTTAAAAAATGAAATTGACGAAATATAAATATTCGAGACTTACTACAATATTCAGAAACTTAAATTAATATCCTCCAAGATGATCTCTATATTAAAACGCCAGCCTCCCAGAGCGTACGTACATGTCAAGGACAGTATACGATGTCAAAGTCGCTACCAAACCAGGGCAAGGATGTGCTGAATTATATAGGCCAATAGGAACTCACTGAGAGTTGTCCGTTAAACAAAGAATTGTAGGTCTTTAAATAATTTTAAAGAAAAATAATCATTTTGGAACCCACTAGGAGGAGTAGCCGACAGTCTCATATAGATTTAATTGACTGACAACAAATATTTTACACTAATTTCAGTGTTAAAATTGAATCACTTATAGTGTAAGCAAAGTACACACAACTCTGGTAATTTATTTAACACTATATATCGTCTGCCGTATCGTATAGTATGGCGATTTTTTTATTTGTTCTCATATTTGATTGAGGTATAACCAAATCCCGCGGACTTTTGGCCAAGCAAGAACTTTATTATTATTATAGCTCACCGTTTTCAAGGGTTCAAGGACAGTAAGATAGGTCGTGATCGAAGTCAGCTCAAGTGAACCGGCGCAAGGATGGGTCTTATTAAATAGGTCGCTCGGGGAATTGGGTCAACAGGGATGGCGAATGCGTAAGAGAGTGTTGGATGGAATAAACTTTCAGGGCCATAAAGTAATTGAACAATGAATTAAATACGTGTTTATTTCCATATCAATATATATACATTATACTGCGGTATCCAAACTGGGTGAATGATCATGAAACCTTGATTTGTGTTATTAATAAAACATTTAATTAAGTTCATACGAGTCTTATATTGCTTTTGTTGGTAAGCAAGTTATAGCTCAGGTGTTGTATGGAAAATATGGTTTCCCTAACAGCTATTTAAATCCCGCAGTACAGTGTGCAGAAAGTAGGAAACCTGTTAAATTTTACTAACGTTGAGTTTTAACTTAAAGTGAGTACCTATTATGTACGATTCTGGTCCATTGAAAATTAAAAAAATGTAGATATTACATAATTAATAGCATGCAGGTGTTATGTTCACTACACCCTAATTAGGACATCACAAGCATAAACCGCCGCTAAAGCCGTAAACCTTCAAGGAGTTAAAATTCCAGGAAACGAAAACCGCACATAAAACAATCCACAATGAAACGGATAATCGCCGAAAATCGAATGAATTGGCCAAAATCGATTGAATAAAAAAACGTCATCGTAAATAGTGGCAACACCCTGACCCCGGCGAGCCTCATTTATATTCGGCAGCTGAAATACTACCTCCATATATCAATGCGGTCGTTTAAATTGTAATATGTTTTTGTGTGTAAATACTTGCAGCCTTCCGTCAGAAATCAATTGGTATTTTGTTAACAGCAATTACCTGTGGAATATCGATGAGTTTAAGGTGGTCCGGGATCGATGCAAGTACAAATATTTCGAGTCGCAGATACTTAATTAATTATCGTCAGTTTCATTTAAAGACTATCTTAATTACATATAGTCTTCACCGGACAAAGTTAACTTGACAAAACGTTGACAAACATTGCGTAAATTTATATAGATTTTCAAATATCGAACTTGAATTGATTGGCTGTTTATTACTCTTTTTAACCGACGTCAAAAAGGTGGACGTTCGACATCACATTCGTTAAATATTTGATTTAGTTAGACAAGGTAGATTTCAAGATTAGATTATTTTTTGCTTTTTAGTTTGTTGAAGACGGTTTTTATTTTGTAAAAAAGTTTTTTATTGATTTATTTTATTTTCTATACAGCCATGAATAAACGTATTTCCACTGAAGTCCAAGCGCATACAAACCTCTCGTACGTATGTCTGCAACAATGTTGCCATAGTGAATAATCCGAATTGATTGGAGACGTATGACAAGACAACCAATAAATGCCTTGGAATAAAAGCAGAAGACACGAGAATGATTGTCCCGATGCTTGTATGGAAGTCGTTTTATGGATATGATACATTTTACTTCCGACCTATGTTTTCTACCTACCCATTCACCCATTCCTTGTTTGTGTTGGGTCGTCTGCCATTCTCCCTTATTTGATCGATGACCGATGTTTACACGGAGAGATTGCTATCAACCCCTCCTGGACCCATCGTGTCGGACTACCGGTACCTTTTTGATAAAACTATATCTCCGCCTTTTTCAGAATCAGGTCTGGCCGTGACGACTGGTAAAGGCATAAAAAATAGGTATGTAAAAAAAAGTAAAAAAAAACTGTGCACATGAATGTGATAATGAACCATTGATAGTCCGTTGAATATGTGGAGAAACAAAAGGCCGAAAACATTACGGCAGTATTGGACAGACAAAAAGGCAAATAAAATCAGCGCACACGCATCCAGGCAAAATTACTCATTGCACGAAACAATGGTGGCTGCGAATGGAAACCGCGTGCATTTTTATTTATTAAAGCATGCGTTAAAAACAACCAATGAAAATGTACCGTATAGGGTACGCATGCAGCGACTTTTAAGACAGCCTCACCATTGTCATGGGATTATTAAAAAAAACAGTCACAACCCGGAAAAACTGTGTTCGTCAAAAAATATATGTAGATGTTAGTATAAAAATCTGTAAATGTTAAGTTAGGTGAAATAATGATTTGATGATGAAAAACTTTTGTGTGGGAAGTAAATTTTTTACACATCCTCAGAGGAGATGTATTGGTATATATGTATGTTGCCTCGTGTAAAAAAATGTTCAATACTCCAAGGGGTATGAACAAAAGAATACGCTGCAAGTCATCACTACAATAAATAGTCCTATAAAATGTTAGCTACAATGTTATAAGCACTAATAATTTGTCTACAATAGAAATCTCAGTAATCCTAATGCCTTTCACTGCAATCGGCACAGATACGCGAACAGCTGGCATAACCACAGATGCAATAATAATTCAAACTATTAGTCGAATTTCGTGTTCGCAGGGCGCGCAGTGAAAGTACCCCGCTACTGGGCTTAGCAGCCCTGAGTGTAGCCTTAAATATAAGCAATTGCGGCAGCGATAGAGTATACGGATATTTGGACGATCAAGAATGTTTTGTTTGTATCTCGTGAGTACTATCGTAAATAGACGAAAACATTCTATAAATTTGGGAGTATGTTTTCAAATAATTAGTGAATATTCTATATCCTACATCCGAGTAAGTAGCCAAAGTAGTACATATTGATTTCTTACATTTACGCGAATACTATACTTTGAGATTAATCACGGGAGGACTATCCCGTGACCATGGTTGCTGTTACGCAGCCGAAACGTCAGGAACGTAAAAACATAAAATAAACGCGATATAATTCAACAAAATTTGTTTTAACTCAAAGTAACACAGCTTATAACTTGAGGTTTCGATCAACGCGCGCGTGCTACGCCATACCAGGCGATGTTTATCGCCTATTTATTACCGCATTAACTTGTAAAAAGCCTATAATTTCGCCTAGCCATGGAACGGTGGAAAACGTCCTTAGGGCTGGCACCCCTAGTAGGTAAGCATAACGTTTTAATCCGACAATCTAGGATATCGATGTGACGCCGATAACAGTGCGCGCTGGGGACAAGCAATTTGTTGCGACCAATTATGGCAAATGGCACATAAGTACTGAAAGTGAGGAGATAGCCAACTGGGTATCGTAAAATTTTATTACTTGTGCAATAGTGGGAAGGTTTGTTTGGTCCTTTGTACTCGTAGGTATTTATTGTGGCAAAACTTTCCACAAGACAAGAGTCCACTAAAAGCAGTTGAAAACGCTATCTTAGTAGATTTCACCGATTTGCAAGAACTAAGTTATTAAATATATTACGGTAGTAAAGTGCGAGTTAGTAACGCATTTCACGTTGCTATTTTAGTATTTGATTCTTATCCCAACAATAATTATGTAATTACTTCCTTAAATTTATGCAATCCGTAACCAAAGTATGGTTTTCTGGTCAACCTCAGATTGCCTGATCATCCTCAAGCCTATCGGGTTTCACAACATGGAGCCAGCACTGTTGGGGTTATCCGGAGCCATGAAAGATGGGTTTACAGATCAAGGTATAGACATTCAACTGCCTAGGAATTGCGTAACAAGTAACTTTACTTTGAAAGTTAACCACTCATTATATTAAGGGGTAAAAAATTTGCAATACCAATGACCGCACCATCGAAGGGTGCTTGTGATAATGCTTCCCGCTTTTGAATGTATGGGTTAGCCTTAGAATAATTAACTTCTTAACAATTCTTCTTTAGGTGCAAGATCACGTAAATATCCGATCAGCCGTTATGGTTACAATTTACGATTTAGGTTGGAATTATATTTGCTTTTTTTTTCATGAAGTCTCCAGTTTTTTTTTAGTTAGCAATCATTTTAAATTTGTTTAGTTGATGTCTGTGCACGCCGTCCAAAGGCTTCCAACTTGAATATCATAAACATAAAATTCATCATAAACAATCTACAATCTAAATGAACATCGACAGTATCTAACAGTGAACACAGCGAGTCCTATCAACGATAAATTTTGAAAAGAAAGCAAATACAAAGCAAAACGAGTTGGCAATAAATCTACGGACCCATTCGTCGTTGCTGAACTTGCTAATGCGCACCGACAGACGGGCATACGGAATGTTGGAACTAGTAGGGTTGCCATAAGGCGAAGAAACTTCGAGCCAAAGTCAAGAAGTAAAAGAAGGGCTCTCCAAGAATTTAGGAAAAAATGTAGAAGAATTGTGCTCAACCTCCCTCAGCCTTTAACAGCTACAAGAGACATATCGCAAGGAGTCACGACATTTTCGACACTTAAAATTGCAGAAGAATTATGCTGAAACCATTAGCAGTTATATGAAGCATACCGGAACGAGTCGCAAGCGTTTCGCCACAAATGACGTAATCAGATAGTCAATTGCTGAAAAATATTAGGCTAGCTCAACATTATTCAGCAAAGACCTAACTGGCCGTTTCGTAAAGCTTTATGGAACAGTTACGTCAAGTGTATTTGTTAACTGTCCGTGAAAAAAAACGGCGGGTGGCAAACCTAAGCCTGAGAGGTATGAATCACGGTGCGATGAAAGGCCGTAGGTGTCCAGGATGCTTCCTGGCCCACCCACGGGCATCGAGACCTGAGAATGGAAGACAAGGAAACGACCGTCGATAAATCGCCTAGAGTGGTTTGACGTAAATATAATTTTTGGAGAGAAAATGAATAATTTAAAAAAAATAAGTAAATCGCTTTGTCAGATCAGATATTTACGAGTTCCTTGAGTTATAATGGTGGAGATAATTATCTTCACATAATGGCATTTATTATTTTACTTCTTATTATGACAGGATAAGTATAATGTTAACAACAAGATATATTGGTGATCATGGTCCGAATTGTAACCCCTAAGTATATAAAAGTTTAAATCAATTAACAACAACATAAAAAAATGTAAGCGAAAAGAAATGCATTTAAAAGGGGCATTGTAACAAACGGGTATTTCTCATATATTCGGGGTTATCAAAGGATTACAAGGATTATTTAAATTTTAGATAGATAAGGATAAGCCTATATAATACTTATATAGATATTAAACATTAACCCGGGACCCTGGTTACAGAAAGCAGGGTCCACTACCAACTGTGCTAATAAACTCATCTAATATGCAACCCTGGCTAATGTTTAGATTCAACACCACAGAAACAATGGCTCCCACGGTACATTAATAGCTTAAGTATCATCGCTTTCGTGACAGATCTTGATATATATTTCTCTTTGCAAACGTTACATCTAAGATCAATGATACAGTGGAATAGTATTATTTGTGTAAACAATAGCCTCACTATCAATTGTGGGATCTCCCCATTACAGCTGTAAGCGAAGCTCAATGGCTGTAAGTAATTGACGGTCGAATAATCAAACAATACTCATTTTTTAATTCAAATGTACGGTTTGACACATCGTTATCTAGTGCCTTAATCTTACTCACGACTTCCAGCTTAGAATCCTGACACTCAGCAAAACACTACCTGCCTAGCTCAACGTTTTCGAGTGTAAGGATCCCATCAATTTTAAATCCTCATAAATAAATATGCTATGAACGCATAACGCGCCCACGCCACCGGTGCTATGAATAGCTCGTATCTCCGTCGCATGTATGGCAGGTAGCTCAAGATAAATGTTACGAGATGGATCAAAATGAAGTGTTTGCAGACTCGTAATGGCGCTTTTGTTATTTTTAAACCAGACTTAGAGTGTCTGGATATACTTTTAGACTTGTTGTACAATCAAGTGGATAGGTATTATCAGAGGCATTACTATCTGCCCTCTCGACGTTCGTTTGAATGGTACAGGTACGGGGCCAGGACAAACCTTATTCCCGCAAAAAATCACAAATTTAATTTTGTTAGAAATCAAATTATTTATGTAAAATCAACATATCGAAATTCTGATTTCACATTGTGTTTAAAAATGCGTTCATAAAGCCCATGTTCAAAATTTATGGTTAGTATGCTTAAACTAGAAAACATAAAATTCGTTTTTGTTAGTCAGCTATGAAAAGCAATCTAGGTCTACACGAATAAACTAAGCAATAATTACAAATTTATTAACAACTGTGTTTCAAGATTTCAAAATGAAATCGGAAAATGGACACAACAGTTTATGTAACTAGGTATGTATAAATTGCATATCATTATTATGATAATTCTGTAGACTTTCATAAGTTTCACTGTGAATACATTCACTTAGCTGAAGATTACTATCGAGGGCAATTCGAAAGGGAACTCTATGAGATAGGGTCATTTCTCTCAAGTGTTCTGCTAGGTGCAGATGTCTTAAGCACAAGAGTCAAGCGATTACCTCCAGGACTTAGGCAGATTGTTATGAATAATGACTATTTATTAGGCAAGATGATCTAAGCTATTTTAGGCGAGATGCAAAAATAAAAATCAACCATAAAGCTAAGTTATAGAGATTATAATCGACCCTTGAAATCGCAAAACCAAGTTCCTAAGACTATTTTAGCAGGATGAAATATGAAACTCTCGTCTTTCGTTTGGCTATCTCTGCTTACTCATCACTTATTTTCGTACATACTTATATGTATATAGTTTTGAAATATTGTAACGAATCAAAATTCTGGATATGAAAGTAGGTAGGTACATTTAAATCTGGCTACTCAGCTTATCACCGAAACGACGCCCTAAAAGCTCGAAACGGCGGACGGCTGATAAGGAGCTTGCCACGATAAAACGCTGCGCCTGCACATTTCACCAAGAAAACGTTTATCTTATTCCGAAGTGAACACATTACATTGAAACTTCAGGTAGTACTCTATTTGTATGGCCACGTTCAAGAAAATTTAAACCGGTACAGATTTCAACGACGAGTCTATTCGTTTTAACTAATGTTTACTTATGAGGATGTGAAGTTCTCGCGGATGTCAACGCATCGCGGCAAACTAAACATACATATATATCTTCCATCGTTAATTTGAAATTGAATAATTTCAGTTAAAACTGTCTAGCTAGTATTTTTTTTAACGACTAATACAAAATGCGAAATGTTCCGATTGCTATCATAATTTGGACCTCAAATACTGTTTTGCTTTTAAGTACTCAATTACTGAAAATTAAAACAATATGCCTAATATACCCACGTTGATAGTATCTGCCTGCACTATGGCTGACGAAAGCACATATTTGCAATAATTTGCATGAGGAAGCTGATACAGCGGTGGATACGCAGGTACTGCATGCCCTGGACGCGTCGACCTCGATATTTAACTGATACTAAGTAACTGATATGCGTTGGAGACTTGCGTTCTCTATTCCAAATTAGAATTATTTTTTTCCATTTTATTAACTATACTTAAATTAGGTAGGGACTTAATTGACATTTGAGAATACAAAAATGAAAGATGACATCGTCATAAATTTTTAAGAGCGTTTCAGTATTCGGCCGCTAATCAAGGTTTTGATTTTCCAGCTGTGATTAAAATAGATAAACAATGACTAAACAATAAGGAGGAATGCAGTTGAATGTTTAACAGAAATGGCACTAGTTTTATTTACCTATTTAATTACTAATCGTTTATCTATTTATTACATACTAGCTGTCCTGGTGAACTTCATACCGCCTTAGAATCAAAGTTATCTATAATAAAAGGAATTACTTTAATCATTATTTTTCTCATATTTTACTAGTTACTCTGGTTCAAAAAAAACAAAGATCATAAAAATTGGTCCACCCGTTCTTGAGTTATAAATAGTGTAACTAACACGACTTTGTTTTCTATAGATAGATATTACAAACGATATGCTATCGATAATATATTTGTTAAACACACATACTAGACAGCTAGCGATTTAAATACAATTCAACTCGATATTGCAATATCGATTGAGGCAGTAAATCGTACTCGTACACATATTAGAATCGGTAGCAAAGCTAGTATTGTGTCAACATTATAATGTTATTTATGGTTTCATTTTATCCGCAACACTGTGTGGTTTTATGAGATCTGAGTTGGGTGGGCACAATAGGAATCAGAACCGGAGGAATTCGAATGAGGTATGATGATAGAATATTATTTACTGAGCGGTCACAAAGCAATGGTCAAATAAAGGCCCTGAACATCATAATTCATAACCACACTTCAAGATATCTTTGTTGCTTTGGTTTTTGTAGCGACCGACATAGTTAGTGTTTTCACAGTCAGGGCTCCCTCACAGGCAACTTCTCAGTTTAACCCGACTTCTTTTCAGTCATGGATATACCTGATTCTATCTACGGTAGGGATTCATATTAGGCCATCACATGTTTGTTTCATTTCATTTCCTTCTAAAATAAATAATAAGATAAAATTTAAAAAAAACATCAACTCGTTAAAAATAAATTACAAAAAGTTTGGGCAATACACTGCGTATATATTATTGTCAGGGCTGGGCTTAAAACAATACAGGCCAGACCAACAATACGGTCAAAGTACTGTTAAAATCGAAATTGTGCTGTTCAACATTCGCTCCCTTTTTACAAAGAGAAAGGTACACCAAAAAACGTAGTACTCGTACGGCCAATTTATAGCCTTTCCGAAGTAGGTTCCGGGACGGTCGAAGAAAACACAATTTAAATCGTAAATCAACTTTTAAGTATTTAAAACTTTACTGCATGCTTCCTACAATTATAGTGAGCAGAATGTTTAATGAAAGAGTTGATGACACTAAAATAATTATTTGGATTGAATATGAATCGGGGAATGAATTAAATGAAACACTCCTGGTCTTGTGGAGGAAACAGGCTTACAATAATTTCCTTTTAAGGTCTTGCTGTGCGTCATTTGGTAAAGATTCTAATGTCCTCTCCCAAGTGTAAGGCGGAATTTCCTACACTAGGCCCAGCTTCAGCTAATTTAGTTCGCTAAGACATTGCCCAAAACGAATTATATCTAACAAAAAAAAAAAACAGAAGTTTATCATATGAAATAAGTGCATATGTGTTAAATTATGTATAAAAATTGAAAGTCGTTTTATAATTAGTGCCGATTATATGTTATTCAATTCAAATAGTATATAGTGAAAATTGATGACTTATCTTTTGAAAAGGGAACCTGTACCCAGATTCTTACAGCCCATACAATGTAGAGGTAATGCAGATTATGATCGTGATCGACGGCAAAATCAATACAAGGGATCGGTACGAAGTGGGCGTTTAACCTTTGTCATAGGGCGTGAGTCTGCGCGGGCGCACACGCCGCGTCAAACAATCCATCATGGCTGCTATCTGAGGCAAATTAACCCACTAAACACGCCACTGAAACAACCCGTCCAGTTTCGATGGCATGTCGTGCAACGCTTAAGTCACTGGATGAAGGATCCATCGTATCTGGTCGGTTAGGTCAAGTCTTGTTCCCTGAATGTGACGTACACAAATCGCTCTAACACTGAGTATATACGTCACGGATTCGAATTTACTATCTTCCGCAAGCTGAATGCCTCGTACCTCTCGGTGCAGGGATAGTGAAATCAATATAATGGCGAATGGTTATTTGAATGCAGATGAACTCTTAGTTCTAGGTACAAAATACGTAATATAGAGTTATGCAATTTACAAATTCTGTATATTTGTCCGTAATATTCTTGAAATAAAACTATTTTTAAGGATTTTATCGCGTTTATATTATGGGAGGACTGAGGTGGAAGACGTCTTAGATCCATCTTGCTCCGTGGATGATGGTTACTGTAAAGCAGCCGAAACGTCGGGAACGTAAAAACATAAAATAAATGCGATAAAGCACGCTCATCTCATCGCGAGACTGCGCAGTTAGACAGTACACGGCTATACAATAATATTCTAAAATGGACTCCAATCATGTGATTTGCCATGGATGACTAATAATAGTAATTTGCAATATGCGAATAAAGTCCTAATATTCATATAGGTAGTTGAATGTTGGTGTTTCGATATAGAAGCCAATTACGCGCGTAAACAATTACGCAAGCGTAACACAAGTGGGCCGCCGGTGGGAATCGTGAATGAAACGAACGAACGAACGATACGGCCAATTAAGGGGTCTCGGTGTGTGGACACTGGTGCGACTGATGATGAGAGAGCGGTTTGTTGATAGAGTACCTACTTAATAACCGGTGACATATAGATGGTTAATTCGACCACTTAACCCATATAATGAAGCTTAAAAAATGATTATAAATAAATATAAATATCGCGAGACGAACACACCAACTATACGGTTCCACACTAAGCAACGCTTGTGTTATGGGTACCGTACAATGGACTGAGGGCGAACCCAGTATATAATACTTATATATAGATAATAAATATCCATGACTCGGGTACAAACATTCGTGCTCATCGCACAAAGTTTGTATCTACCAGGATTCGAGCCCGGGACCCGCAGCACAGAAAGCAGGGTCACTACTCACTGAGCTAATCAGGTCGTCAAATTAATAAGAAATATCGAATTAATGAGTGATGTGCTGTGTATGTGAGTGATGATAAAAAACAAATTAATGAAAATGTGTGTCTGATCCATAGAATTAAAAAGATTCGTAATTCTATGATACAACCTTATTGACGCGACGAGACTGAACATTCGTCTCCCTACATACATTATTATTAATTGAGTGAAGCGCGTTGCAAACAGAATAATTAATATAATAATTCAGAGATGTCACGGTGCATCGTGCAGGTGACACGCTAAATCGGACTGATGACTGTAGCGAAGAAACTTCACGCTTATAACACGCCGTAGTGACATGCACTATCAAATAAATTATTATTGTTGCAACATTGATAGAAGAACCTACATCATAGGATATTGTTATCCTATCATACAATAATGCGTTCTGCGTCCATGCCACAGAGATGAGTTTTTATCGCGTGTAATTCTGCACCGCACACACAGCCACCGGTGCGGACGCGATTGAAACAGAGAATGCGACAGACGATTAGCGTCCTACTAGCTTAATGAACTCAGCTGTGTGTAAAATCGCACGCGTTCTCATACAAAATACACTATGATTAGGATATTCCAATAATGTATTGCGGTTTTCGATCTTTCTAACATAAGTGTTAATGTTAGATCGATAGCTTAGCAGAGGGTGAAGAAAGGGGATTTTTAAGAAAAGGAAGACGATATTATGAAACGAACATTATAATAGGTAGACAGAACCAAACACAACTCAATTATGACATAAAACATAATATTTATACAATACAATTTAAAAAATATTAAAAAGAAAGAACCTAAAAATAGGTCCAATTACCTACAATAAGTATACTGAAAAATTCGAGAAACATAACTTACGAAATTGTTGATATCTTGTTCTTTCTTAATGAAATGATATGCAATGCATCAACCTCTCTCTCGACATTGTCATGTTTTGACATTTAATGAACTAACGCATTGGTCTTTATTATAATAGTATTGTTGCTCTTCTTTTTTTTCATAAAATCATTAATATTCATTGAATTAATATTCGTAATTAATAACTTGCCTCCATGATAATTACCTTACATAACTTTTACCTGTTGAATAAATGTACATATATTTGTCTAAATCATTAGTACCCACTATTGTAACAACAGTTTTTGCGGATAATTGATTAATAAATATTGATATTGAATAAATATTCAACACACAATCGATTGTCATGAGCGCAACATTGTTGCTAATTAAAGCATAAAATTAAAATTGATAAACACGCCGATTCGTCGTCAGGAAACATGATGACTGTGAATTGATGGCTTAATGATGCTTAAGTATCTACTTCCTTACACCAACACTCAATAATAAGCGACATACTTCATTTTAAGGAATCAATAATATAAAAACACGGGGTATTTATTAGCAAATTACAGACGATTATACAACGTAGGGATATGAAAATACTCCCCAAGGGTCATCACAGGTCAATATGATGTTTTTTTCTTGAAATTAAATAAGGAAGTTTTAACATACCTTTTACGGAAATATAAATAGCTATGCGGTCTTGGGAAAACTCTAAACTGAACATTTATTATTGATTTCTTATATTTACGCGAATACTACAGATTGAAATAAATCTTTAAGGATTTTATCGCGTTTATTTTATGTTTGACGTTCCCGACGTTTCGGCTGCTTTACAGCAACTATAGTCACGGGAGGACTGAGGTTGGTGACGTCTTAGTGTCATAGTTTGACGGGGTACCATCGTATTTAGTTATTACTTGTGGTCAGATCTACGCAGAAAGACCTCAAATGAGCTCTGAACATTTAATTTAACATCTAATAAACATCATTATACGACAATAAAGTCGCAATTACTCAAACCATTCTCGTCATAAAACATTAGAAACAACTTTCTAACACATGTGTAAACTGCTATCGAACCAGAAGTATCGACAGTTTGAGTAATGCAGTCCCTGTCGGTTTAAGGACATATTATCCGCATAGGAAGACAGAACTGCTCCGTGACTGGACGCGGACAGATCGGATCTCTCCCTGCGTGTCGTAAGGTGGCGTATAAATGTGTACCGGCCTTATCTGGCTGACGTTATAGCGTTGGTCAATCATCTGGCCTGATATATGGCGTTCGGTGCAACATTGCGAAATATGCTGTAAGATTGAATGTTTCTGATTTAGATATTATAGATAAGTGTGGGATTAGGTAAAGTGAGCCTTATTTACAATGTTAACCTATTGTTTCCATTCATAATCGTTCACGTAGTAATCAAACTTCTGTCAATCTCAGCCTTAACTTTTTGGGCATAACGATAAAGCAGTCTTGATTTCTTATATTTACGCGAATACTACACATTTCAATAATACTTATTTTACCGATTTTATCGCGCGCCTCAAGACACTGTGAGCACTTTCTGCGTAGATCGGACCGCAAGTAACAACTAAATATGAGGGTACCCCAGTTCAAACTGACACTAGGACGTCAAACACCTCAGTCCCCCCGTGACCATGGTTGCTGTAAAGCAGCCGAAACGTCCGGAACGTAAAACGCAAAATAAACGCGATAAAATGTAAAATAAGTTTTGTTTCGATAAAACAGTCTTTCTAATTTATCATTAAATCTCAGTAGATATGTCAGCGTTCTAATTCACTTGCTTTTCCAGTTTCCAGATCGAACGTGAACAGCTCCTGGTGTGCCGCAGGGCGTAGTAGCTAATGGATTTCTTCATTTCTATACAATTGACGTCGGTACGCATTAGATATTATGCCTTGTACATTATGTCCAGTCCCCTGAGGCCGATTGTACTGTTAAATCGAATGATGTATCGATTAACTACTATCATTCTCGAATTTATAGATGTCCTGGGCGATTGCCAGTAGCCGAATCGATATTTCCACCAATTTGATTAATGGTTATACTACCACGGTTTACGGTTGTGTAGATTTCTTGTCAAGATGCTGGAACTTAATAAACTAATTTCGATTAGAGCAAGAAATATTCTAGCAGTTATTGAAAGTGGTAGAAGCACATCTTAAATTATATTGACGATGTTTAAGGTTTCTAAGGCCTTTTCTTAATATAAACAAAACATTCTCGAATAGAAATTCAGACGATTAGAACAGCCGTCTAAATAATAAAATATCTGTAGGTTAATAAACAAGCAAATATGATTTGTTTACAATTTTACATTCGTTACAAGAATGGTGTGGATTCAAGGAGCTAGAAAGCTAGCAATATTTCATGGTGCCCATTAATAGATGGCGGTATAGGTCAGCGTCTCGGCGAGAGCGAATCGTTCGTTGAAGGGGTAAGTGAAAATCACATAAATCGCCGCTCGGATGCGCTCTGATTGGAAAAGGAACAATAAATCAAGTTGAGCTTTCAAAAGTTATTACGGGTATAATATAGTAGCTATTTTAGTCTAGAGATTGTCTTTTCTATAACATTTTGTGGTGCACGTATTGCAATTTGTCAACGAGACTTCTTAAATGTTACCTATTCATATAGAAATATTGCGAAACTTCTTTTTCCTACAATCCTTCGATTACAACCACCTTAAATTGATTGACTTATTACTATCGCGTTTATTTATTTTTTCAACTATTGTATGGTTTTTTTGTTTAAAAAAGAACTTACATTAAGCATGTTAAAATTCTTCCCAACCTATCGTATGAGAGTGTGCTACATAAATAAAATCACATACAACATTGATACGGAATAAATCGTATATTTTAACACATGAATAAAACCATCAATAACAATTTAACGACAACTCGAGCTTGCGAAATTTCGTATTAAAAATAAGCATTGTATGTAAAAACAAGATGTTTAACGGGCTGAAATCAATGTTCCGATCGGTGCGAGGCATAATAGTGCAATATCATTATCCGACCGCTGCCTGTCCTCTGGAGGGCACCTACTTATGCGTGATGGATGAATCGACCATCTGTTGGTGTCATCAGAGGCATAATTATATTTATATTGGAGCATAATTATGTTAGGTTCTGAATACATGTATGATTTTTAATGGATTTTTATTGCAATATAGGCAAGTATTTGATCGGATCTCACCTGATGGTAAGTGACGATGAGATCTACGATGTAGCATACTTGCCTAGAAGGTACCTGTTCACTCTCGACTTGAAAACACCCAGATTGTAGTCAACGGGGAACAAAGACCGGTAGCGTGTTCCATTCCTTGGCAGTTCGCACGATGAAAGTAGAAGCAAAACGCTTAGTGCGTACCGAAGGAATGTCCACAGTGTACGGATGACACTTGTAAACAAACTTGGAAATAAACTTGAGTTGCGACAGCATTATATTTTCGTCTATAACAATACAAAACGTTTACCTATCGTGATATTTCCCGAGCCATGTAATGAGCTGAAGGTAAGGTAATGACCGAATACTTCAAGATAAGTTTTGAGTGGAATGAGTAGCTCACATATGGGTGCCAAAAATTTGAAGTTGACGCCTAATGTCGCCATTCCAAAAAACATGTTGCAGCAATTTAAGCAAAAATATGCATAGTTTTACCCGATGTTATTAATGATACCGATATTTTCAATCACCATCCGAATTGATTCATTCATCATTCTATGATTGGCGATCAATAAAAAAATTGGCCCACTAACCACTATAATCAAATCAAAGTCATCTCACAAACAGTAGCGGGTTACATAAAAATAAATTAATTCTGATCACACATGTACCTATGTATGTAAAGTTAGTGTAGTGGAAGTTAATTATAACGGCCCGATTTACCGGAAGGCCTTACCCGTGACTCGATCCGACGCATCTCGATATAAAAGTATCAGGTATTATTATAATATATGGTAATATCAATTTGAAGGTAACCCTTTGCCATCTTTACAATAAAGCTGGGACAAAGAATTTTATAACCTCGAAATATATACGGTGTAACAATAATAGTGTAAAATATTTAAACAGGCCCAACAGTAGGTTATATAGATAACTGTTATATTTCCCGAATTCACTAATCATGTTATCAGTTACTTTTTTTATACAAGCGATAATTTGCCAAAGTCTACACAATGTAAAATCAATAAGCTATGCTATTTTACAACGACTTTTCAAAGATACTAATTTTAATTACTGACGTATAGACGCAAACAAGCCCCAAGAAGGGATTTACATTAAAGACATAGTTCAGCGACTACTTTGCCATCGTCTTCGACGTTTTGTAGATAGGAAGATAGCCCGTGTACAAGGTAATGATTTTGTTAAACCAATCTACGATTTGGTTCGGTACTTGGTTGGGGCGTGGGCGTCGACCGCTTATGGTAATGAGAATGGTCATGGTTCTAACCTGGCTTAAGTGAGCGAAATTACTTATAATAGAACCAAAATATACACGTATTGTATGCTTGTTAGTGATCCATTATGTATATTGAATGCAATGATGTGCTGAACATAGGATTTGCGTTCATTGTGTTATCAGATTAGAGGCCCTGATAAAAAAAATATCTCCCTATATTTTAGTACCTACCGCTAATTTTATAATAGCATCCTTTTAAAAACTCTTGCCTTAGATTTTATTTCGAAACTAGCTAACCCAATAGACGTTGTTCTGTCAAAAATGAACCAAAAATCTCATAGAAAAAAGCACTTTCACTTTTTCCCAAAATTTCTGAACATCTTGTTAAATTATTCTTTTCGCATAAACCTTACTCGGATTATTACGAACTTTTGAAAATCGGTCCAGCCGCTCTCAAGTGATGTGCTAACCCAAAAGAGCAATTCATTTTTATTTATATACTAGCTGTCCCGGCGAAATTCGTACCGCCTAAGAATTAAATGTATGAGAAAATTTAATATATTTATTATTATTATTTGTGAATTTTCCCCATGTTTTAATATTTATTCTTCTATTCGGGGCGGACACAAATTTAAAAAATCAACGATCATAAATATCGGCTCACCCGTTCCTGAGTTATAAATGGTGTAACTAACACGACTTTGTTTTATATACATAGAAGATAGATATATAGGAGCGGGTGACCAATTAGATTACCATCGACACCATTTCTACGTACCACCAGATAGTAATAACCATCATTTCACTGCACGATTCCAAAAAGACTAAGCCTGGCTAAGTAGTAAGTATAATGGCATATAATCTTATGCTACTTAACGACCATATTTTTTTTCTATTTACATAACCAACACAGCATCGAATCTTCACCACTGATCGCAGAATGCCATGTCTCGTATTGGACAGCGAATCGAACCGTCGACAGGCGTTACTTTTTATCTTAAGCTTCATTAACCAATCTTAAGATCCAGTGGGGCCAGAGTAAAGCGGGAACGTGACGCAACCAGGCATCGAAGCTGCACTGTACTTACATAGTTATTATCGATTTAAAGCAAATAAAAAAAGACTAGGTAAGTAGTTCATCTCAGGCTAATTTGATAGTCGAAAGGTTTTAATGGCTTCTGTGACCAACACGACTTATATTTATAAATTAAAAAAATATTTAAAGCTTGCGCACACCTGAAGCTAGCAGAGAAGGTCTGTTATTCGCCGAATACAACTGTGTACGGGCTCCCTTATTTTCGTCCCTTTGTTTTGTACTTTAGCGTATAAAACGATCAAAATCTCCCATGGTTATAATTTGAGAGCACTGAAACTATGCAAGGCAAACAAATGTAGACCATACTTTTTATCCCGGGATGGAACTGAAATACTTCCTCTAGGATAGTCAAACCATCAAAGTCCTCGCGTTTGCAGTCATAGATACAACCAGTTTAACATATATTTTTTTTCGGAAAAAGTTATCGAATCGTAACGATATTCGACCGCCATAATATTCCTCCACCGCATTCAAGATCGATAAAGAATATCTCCCACTGGATGACATACTTACCAACCGATCGCGTCTAATCACATTACATAAGCGAATCGCGCACAGAACCAATAACTCAATTCGATCCAACGTCTGATTTCTAATTCGATTGTGATTGCGTATCGATTGTAATGATAGGGGACGACGGACATCGATAAGACATCGTGTAAAAAATGTGGGTAATTTATGGGTATGCTTTTAATGTAGCATGTTTTTTTAATCACTCTTGCTATTAGTTAAGTAGGTGGGCAATCGGCTCTTCCATCCACTGACAAACGTCAAGCTATTTGTCGTAAGTGTCATCAAATTTATAGCCGTTTCACAGATAATTTAAACTAATCCTCTGAGATTGAAAATCATAGGAAGCTGCTGGGCGGCCGATATGTTTTAATAATATTAACATCACCAGACAAACACCGATACTTAGCAACGCTTGTATTATGAGTACCATATATACAGTAGACTGGGGCGATCCCACTATATAATAATGAAATTAAATGAACTCTTTTTTTTAACAACTTTGACATTATAAATCAGAATTGATCTATATATTTAAGCGATCAGTCCCAGAATGCTTAATAATCCAAGATGCAATGGTCACGTGGCGCAGTACCCTTTTATCGTTAAAACTTAACAAAATAAGTCGCATAACTTTATAAGAAGCCCATAAAAGATGACTACTGCGACACATAAACATCTCATTGTGTTAACACACACAATGGGATGATTGTTGAAGTGTAGCGTGTGTGCGCCTCGCATGGCAACACACTGGAGCTTACTTATTATTATTATTTTTTTTGTAAATATAATGGATAAAAAAAAAGACAAGCCCGCTGAGTTTCTTGCCGGATCTTCTCAGTTGAGGTCGCGTTCCGATCCGGTTGTAGTATTAAGGAAAAAAATGTAATGACAATTTGTAAGTGCCCCCGTAGGCCTATACGAAATAAATGATTTGACTTTGACTTTGACTTTGACTTTGACTTTCATTACATAGTTGTGCAAGTAAATAGTGTGAAAGGGCGTAAAAATATAACCTACGGGGGGTCAATGACATGTGATGACATTGGATAATTACATGACACAGACAATGGTTGTCTGTTGTTATATTGTAATGTTACTAGATTTAAACGGGCCTGTTAATTGTAGTAATAGGTTTTTGGAGTTGAGTAAGCAAATACAAAATCTTAAATGATTTGACAAAATCCTTTCATAGTTCTAGGAGGCGAAAGAATAGCTAGTACTTACCTTCTATATTATATTTATTAAATGATTAAATTTTTTACCGATTTCCCACGGTAGTTACAAGTAGTACTGAAGATTTTGTAACTTAAATCGAATTATAAATATTGTTTTTTGCAAATCTTACTACAAAGAAAGTCCCTTAAGCTCTAACAAATCAGTGAAGAATCTCTTTTATCACGAAATAAATGCTAACGTTTAATGACACGGCTAATTTTATCCCTATCGTCACCTCAACTATTTGATTGACGGCGGTAACGAGTCAGTAATGACGCTTACAAGGATTATAATGACGTCTGTATTTTACACTGACGACAGACACAACAATATTTACTTTCATTTAAGACAGAATATCTCAAACTTTTCTTTAAAGATTTAAATAGACTTTGTGGGGTATCAAATGTTAGTCACAGTTACTGCGCTAGCTTTACTGACATTTCCACGGCAGAAGATCAAGACATTCTAGACAATAATGAATTCTAAAACTCATGGACATGGAGCTTTTGAGTGGGAGTTTGATAGCATCAAATACAGATCGAGTATCGACTGAGTTGCCAACTCTTTCTATTTACAGCAGCGCCCCTAGCGGAAACGTACAACATAACTGGATAATCATTATTTGAATACGTACAAAATACTCAATCAACTATAGGACATATTTTATGACAGCTCAGAATAGAGATGGCTGACAGAACAAAAAAAATAGTAAGTATTATGAATAACCTCAACATACAACATATCGTGGTTGTGGTGCGTGGGCGCATAGGGGCGGTATGAATAATTGAGAAACGCTGCCCTATCGATCGCTGTGATTGACTGGCCAACCGCAAGTAGAGTACAATGATTGATGTGTGAATGGTTACGCTTGTCATTTAGATTCGATAGTACACGCACATTACAAAGGATAATGGGAAAGTAAAAGTCGCGGATTTAATACACATACTTACATGTACACACTCATAAAATTGATGTAAACGCCTTGTTAGGTCATAATAAAGAATATCAGCGAAAGAGCTAGTATAAAATAAGCATTCCTCAGATCAAAATCTTATTGTTACATTATGGGCCTGTTTTATAATGTAGTGATAGTCCTATCCACAACTTATTTGACAGATGGCCCATAAAAAATCTGTGTATATTAGGGTTGGGCATCGAACCCGGTACCTCTCAATTAAGAGGGCGACCGGGCGTTTCAAAGTAAATGATAATTTTATACAGGGTGTTACATACCTTTATTTAAAATACCTTATATATATATGTCAAACCAAAGTCGTGTCAGTTACACCATTTATAACTCAAGAACGGGAGAGCCGATTTTTATGATCATTGATTTTTTGATAGCTCCGTCGCGAATAGCAGAATAATTATTAAAACATGGAAACAACATACATTGATTCTGAACCGTTACGAAGTTTGCCGGGACAGCTAGTTAAGCATCATTGATCAGACATGTTAACCATGCTACAATGAATAAATTAAACAAAGCCAATTCAGGTTCTCCCTGGGACCTATTCTGGGAGGAACATAAAAAAAAGAATAAAATCGTTATGATGTTTATTTCAACATAAACTATTGAACGAATCGAACACGTTGTACAAACTACTTTCATTAGAGCATTATTATATTAGCATATCAAAGAGTTTTCACTCGATGAGAACGCCACTTTGTATGGCCATTGTACGTGTGGGGAGGTGAGACGATACCTCGAGATATTATTTGCATAATCATCGCGTGCACAGCGGAATCGTAGATGCGCCATGTTATCCACTGTTGAACACGGCACGAGATCACAGAGTTGTATCGGAAGATTAATTATATTAATTTACTCCGGGAAATGGGAGGGTTTCCTACGGGATATTTTAAAGCGAAAGTTACTCGACGTCACGGAAAGGCAACACACTGGAGGTAATGAGATAATTAAACTTTTGTAACTTGCATGATGTTAATTGGTGATAAAAAGCAACATGCTCTAAAAAAAGACAAGCGGGCTAAGTTTCTTGCCGGATTTTTAAAGTTGTAAAATTACAATTTGTAAGTGCCCCCGTAGGCCTATATGAACTAAATGATTTTGACTTTATTTACATAAAAATACAAGAACGATGAAGAGTTCGCGTTACAATAAGCAACTGACATTTTTAAAATTATGTACCTAAATAATTAAAAGAAGCGGGACAAATATACAACACAACGAGCGAACTAGAAGCCCCAGGCTAACCTAGACACCAGAATAACAGATAACGCATCATCCGTCTTAAAATTTGACATCTGCCCCTTGGATGGGAGAAAATCGTGGAGTGAGTAGTTGGTGATGACATTTTAACTACATATGTTAAAACTCGAGAATATAAACAGTACTGGACGTCATTTTCATATCATCATATCACATCCATTTTTTCATTTATAATGTGTATTTATTGAATGTGTTATTGCTATTAATTACTTGACATTGCGCAAAATACCCACTAAGTTGTGGGTGCGGCCATATTCATATCCATTTTATTTCATCGCATCTCATTTCGTTAAAGAAAAAAAGAACAGTACTTTTAGAAGTTAAAAAATCACAACGCTTTTTAACAAAAAAAAAAATGACTTGTTGTTAGTTTAAAAGCTAAAAAGTGAGCCTGTTTTCATACGTTTGTTAATTGAAGTAGCGTATCGGATATCAATGGAGCCGCGCACTCTTGAATGCAGTCAGCTGTCAATCAGGCGCGCGCGTGGGCGTCGATTGTAGGTACGTATGTAGGTATGTACATAGACGTTCGAAAGTGGTCGCGTAAACATTGTGGCGTTAATTTATGTATTGGCGTCGAAGCGACGTACCTTGCTTGTTTACATTTTGATAAATAAGGGCTATAAATATAAACAAATACCGCTAGATGAACACACCAACAAATAACCCATAACTGACTCCGCACGATGTTGATCAATACGTTTTATAAGTAGCCTTCCTTGAGCCGGATTTTTTATAAGCACATTTTATCCCGACAGGAGTTTATAATGTCTGCATCCTGTTACTTATAAATATTAAGTTTCCTGACGCCTATCGACCGGGAAGGGTCTTACAAGGAGTTATAAAATTGTTAGTGCTAAACACTTTACTAAGAACGTGTGGTAACCATTTCATGATACATAATTTTGAGGTCACTTATTAGGTTATATGCTATGTTGTTCGCAATATTATGTTGTGTGTAGTAATTATTATCATTAATCATCATTGCAATTATTGTTAGTCTATGCAACATTATAAAAAGTTGAAATATTTCATACTGTAAACAGTTTATAACGTACATCATTCAGCACTTAATCTAAAACATCAACAATGGGCTAGGAACTCCTTTCTCGCAATTGTGAAACAACGTGGTGCGCACGCGCAGCCGGATGATAATGTTAAAATGAATCGGTCACTGCGCAGTAAATCAGAGACGCCAGAGGGCGGCCGACACGCCCCCTTCCCTTCGATCGAAGTTCGTGCTTTCGGCGAAAGCGACAACCCCGCGAAAGGCGATACTAATTCCTCAAGTAACCACACTATTGAAAATAAGGAAGATATAGGCTATTTAGGTGAAACTGTACCACAGAAACTTTATGTACACAAAATGGCATGATATCAAGAAAATATTATAAGAATCCAGCATAATAAGTTTTTAAAATGCCTTTAATGAAATCCGACCAAGATTCAGAATTCTCTAACGAATTGATACGAAGACTACTGCGTTCATCACGACATAAGAATTTCGAATTCTCATAGTTATCCAGAAAAATATTCACAATCGCTGGCCACCTCGGCAATTCTCGCCATAAACCTCAGAATAGAGTGAGGAATTATTGCGGAGGGAATTACGAAGATCTCGATGCACTTTCTCCTGCGCACCTCTTATTGGGCAGAGGTAATGTGCCATTTTTCAATTGCGCCTGAGTTCTTCCCTTTTCATTGATTTCGCATTGATATCAAATTGTTTTGCTTCCTAATGCGAGAATGAAATTGGTTTTATTGTTTATGGCTTGTAGAAAACAAATAATGGATACGATTTCATGACAACATCCCTACGTTTTAAAATCATAATGAGATAAGACTACACATTTTAAGTGTAGATTTGGTAGTAGGTATGTGATTAGTGTTGAATAAGTTATTAAATATGGTGCAATCAACGACAGAGGGAGACGTTATAGTATCTAGTTAGACATACCTGGAGATAATCCCGATAAACCTTTTACATTAGAAAAAAACTCCAAACAGTTAATTTTAGGGCTCCATGGGAAAAATTCAGTTCATCATGTGCCTTACTTTTTCCTAGTATCTGAGGTCGGCCGAGTATGTTTTGTTCTTCCATTCGCCTCTCTTTTCCGTCATACTCGTGTATAGCAAAAGTTCAATTATGCCTTATTTTTCTCTATTTTACGGATTTAGCAAACAATCTTGGCACGGAATTTTAATTCAATTTGGTATTAAAAATTATTAGAAGATGTTTTAATTACAATTTTACATATTGATTAACATTTTTAACCTATTTGCGTGTGAGGTACTAGTAATTATATTTTCTAAACAGGTATTCTGAGAGAAATCTACCAAGATATGAAGTATGGAAAAATAAGGTATACATGCCTACAGCCTATCTGATATCGCTTGAATCGATACAGAACCAACACACCGCTACTCCCAATTACATCGCGGCAAAGCTACACGCAAAACCTGTTAGCAACGACCTAAAAACATCAATGAACAACAGGCAAACAGACATTGTTGTATCATTTTGCAATAGATATGTCTTAAAGATTACCCAACGTCAATATTAAACCCTAGATAGTCGTACGTGGGTGTTATCTCGTACACAATAATGCACAATTAAAAGGCTAATGCACTCACTAATGGTGCCGGGTCGATATACAGTATCGATATTGATGACAAACTATAGATTATTTTGTATTAGAATAGACGAGATATTAGAGAGGCTCCAAATTTATAGAGGAATATCTTAAACATTATTTTAGAAATACTAGCTGTCCCGGCGAACTTTGTACCGACTCAGAATTTATTTATACAGTAGGTAAGATTATGAAGACAGGTGTTTGAAAGAAAATAATCCTAAAATGAGAATCATAATCAGATTCTTTTTTCATGTAAACCATTAAGTACACTTATGGACCCTCAAAAAGTTACGAAATACTTAGCTACAACTTTACCACCCGTTCGGTATACCGTTTCTATGGAGAAGAAGGGGCAAAAAACTCCATGGTTGCTCTTTTTAAAAAGATTTTTTACATATTTGAGCAGTACATTGTTATAGGTATATAAGAACAAAGTAGGAACGGTAGACTTTAGCAGCTGGTGAAGAAAGTACTTAAATAATTTTCAACTCTAATAAATGTGTAGCAGGATACAATTAATATCAGAGCCGGTGTCTGGTCTACACAGTACTCTATAGTCTCGCTGCAAACAGATTCACCCACGCGTCTACGGGCGGTCTGCCGACTGTTTATTAATACGCCCCATTCGGTTCTATTAAACCGATATTATGTCAATAAACAGCCCGTGACTAATATTACTGAGAGACGGAATCATGACTTTGAAGCTGGATACCGGCCGGCGCGAATGCAATTTGAATAACTCGTTGGAATTTATTACATAACTATCACATGTACACTTTAAAAATAAACTCCCATTCCCAAAGCACCTTACGACTAAAGACTTACCAACGCTATCCATTACAAAGTAACTTTACCTCCAAATTGGGTAGGTAATCGTGGTATTTATAATTGGCCACCGTCTGATGTCGCACTGTTAATTGGCACTGCGAGATTCTCTCGATGTCATGGCGTAATTGCGAAGCTAGTACTGTCTCCAGCGATGCCGGTGTTGGAGCGGATAAATGAGAATTTATTACGTAACTAGCTGTTCGCGCGGACGTGCTACGCTTACTTTAGTTGTTCACTATGCCGAGAAAACTAATCCATTTGAGACGACCTGTCTAGCATTGTTGATATTGAACCTGTTTCGCGATCCGCGGGTCATCGGTTCGAATCTTGATAGGGACCAACTTTGTGGGATGATCATGTTTTTTTTTATATATTATATAATTATTTTTCGAGATAAAAAGTATACTTTATTAGCCTACAAAGAGTTCCAATTGACGATCGGTTGTATGCCTTTCGGTATATACAGAACGCATTAACTTAGCTTGCTTCAAAAGTAAATGCATCAAAATGACAAAGATAAGAAACAAGACAAATAACTATTAGTTGTATACAAATCTAATGGTTGTAATCTAACCTAAATTCGATCTACACTCAGTGACAATACAGATGAAATGCACCGAGAACGCACTACCGTTAACAGTTATAGCGAGGTTGACCATACAACGTTTACAAATAACTGGGACAAGTCTCCAAATCGGCATTATGAAAAAATCTGGAAGTATTTTTACTTGATCACTTTTTCAAATACAATAACGGAATTCATATTGCATTCGGATTACAAGATCCGGACATGTGTAGTTTGGAGGATGCAGATAATGTAGTTAAAAGGAATATTTAATCTACTTATTTTGTCTACAATTTTAAATACACAAAAAGCGCCTAGGACTCTGCAGATATTCAGGAAAAAATAATATTTTCATAATTTGAATTTTCAGGAAAATCCACGAAAATGGTTAATGGATCGAGCATAACAATTGTAGAGCATAAGCAAGATAAATGATCTCTTTCGTATCTTGTTTGATTGCCTGTCCGGCGCAGAATGGGTACTAACACTCAATCAAACGCCACTCGGAAGTGGGTCGAGTTATTAGCCGGCCCTACGGGGCTGGGCAGACTGGCAACCAAATTTAAATTGCCCGAGTATCAGGTATTTTAAATTGCCTGAGTATCAGGTATTTTAAATTTCCGAGTATCAGGTATGTTAAACTGCCCGAGTATCAGGTATTTTACATTGTTCGAGTATGAGGTATTTTACAAAATCGAGCAAATAATTAAGACGGTGACTATATATATTGATTTCTTATATTTACGCGAATACTAACTACACATTGAAATAAAACTAATTTTAAGGATTTCTGGGTGCTACCACCGACTTGGGATCCAGTAATTAATATAATTAAATCCAAAACCAAGCGCACCATTGCAAAACCACAAGACACTGTGAGCACTTTCTGCGGAGATAGACCGCAAGCGAAAACTAAATATGAGGGTACCCCAGTTCAAACTATGACACTAGGACGTCATCCACCTCAGTCCTTCCGTGACCATGATTGCTGTAAAGCAGCCGAAACGTCGAGAACGTAAAAAACATAATATAAACGCGATAAAATCTTTATAATTAGTTTTATTTCAAAGTGACTATATAAGTATAAACCAGAACAAAATAACATTGAACCTATATTCGTATTTTATTCCCCCAAATCACAAACCTTTACACTCTGTTTACAATGGCATTACAAACAAACTTTTTAGAAAAAAAATTACGTATGATATTGATGTTACATAATAATTTACTGTATTGACGTGTGGCGTCGCCAGTCTGTGTAGGCCCTCAGAAGAGCCAGACGGTGAATTTAATTTTATAAAAAATAATTACAAGAGGATTACAAGTATTATAACATTGACGGACATTGCAACAGCCGAAATACGAATTGTAATTAAGTGTTTCACTTAAAACCGTCAGCGACACTCGTCTCTATAAATCGGCATTGTCTATGAGATATGATTTCAGATTAAGAATAAGCTAATCTACCTGTCAACACTATTTCAAGGGCTTCGCGATTATATATTTGGTTATACTCGACCTGAGTGTCTTATCTAATAAATAAATAAATAAAAAATAAATATCGCCAGACGAACACACCATCTATACAGTCCCACACTAAGCAACGCTTGTATTATGGGTACCGTACAATGGACTGGGGGCGAACCCAGTATAAATTACGTATATAGATATTAAACATCCATGACTTGGGTACAAACATTCGTGCTCATCACACAAAGTTTGTCCCTACCAAGATTCTAACCCGGGACCCTTGGCACAGAAAGCAGGTCACTACCAACTGCGCTAATCAGGACCTTCAATCTAGAACTGAACTTGATTTGGTAGCAAACTTAAGTAAAAATTAGACTGTTACCCTAAGCAAGCTTACTCAGATAATTTGACATTGACATCGGCCCACTAAACCCATTTCTAACGAAACCTTTAAGCCGATCTAGTGAAAGAAGGGACCATAATAGTAAAAGACACCATCTTAATCACAATACTGTTTGTCTTTGGTACAAGTGATAAGTTGAAGATACTATGTACAACTTGGTCCATATGCCCCAGTTTCTTTCGCTCAGGGGTGCTGACATCTCAAGAAGAGGAGATAGAAATTGGGAAATGGTCTAGAGTTTGTATATGAATTTGCATAAAAAAATTAATAATATAATATTACATATTGATTTCTTATATTTACGCGAATACTACACATTGAAATAAAACTAATCTTAAGGATTTTATCGCGGTTTATTTTTTATTCTACGTTCCCGACGTTTCGGCTGCTTTGCAGCAACCATGGTCACGGGAGGACTGAGGTGTTTGACGTCCTGGTGTCATAGTTTGACGGGGGTACCCTCATATTTAGTTGTTACTTGCTTAATATAATATTACAACACGAACGCTTGTATTATGACAATGGTTGTGGATGAGGAGCGATCCCAATATCAAATATCCATGAATTGGGTTTTCGTGTTTTCAATGTTTACCTCAACCAGGATTCGAACCCAAAAAATAATTCCTTAATATTCGGTCGGCTTTATATATATTTTTATATTTAAATTTTAATATTTACAATTAAAGTTAAAGTAAATAGGAAAACAAAAAAAAATGAATACAAACTATGTATCAAGGAATGCTGGCTGCATTTCCTCGCTGTATTATCAAGTAATTTTTTTGAGCGAGGAAAGAGTCCGGCCTCCTGTCACCTGTGGAGGCAATCAACCTTCGTGATATTCTGTTCATTAATTATTAATTAAATCTCGTTCTGAAAGTGATCTACATGTTATGTAGAAAGGTCCAATTTTATAGACATATTGAAATCTTTAAATCGACCTTTTATTAATATCGCTCTGTGCTTATAAATCGCTCCATACACCGACCCAGCGTAATAAACGCATGTAGTCAGGCCAAGGTCCGACTCCACCCCGTCTCGCCGGGCCATTAGTCGGCGTTCGGAAGAGCCCTTATCTGGGTCGAGCGGATTTCAAACGAACGCATAAGAGTTTTATTGCGCTCAATTGGTAACGTCTGGGTATCATATCACAATTAACCTCTTTGAAATGATGTCGGGATTTCCATGTCCGTATTTAAGCATTTACTGTACTTTGTACTGATTTCTTCGGTATTTACACTATTTTCTACGTAGCATAGCAAAATATGACGTCAATTTATAAAATTAATATAGCATGTAAATAAATACACTCTAAACATAGAAATTCGAAATTTTCTAGATCCGACGTTTTAACTGTCAACTATTGGCAAAAAACGACGATTTAGATTTTTCCTCGAAATAACAACCTTATCAGAACTTTTGGAGATTCAGCATATAACTTACCTACATGTGTATGTACGATTACTTTTTTTTTTAATTCAATCCCTAGACTGATTATAGCATCGTTTCTCAATTTGATTATAGTCTCAAAGACAATTTTTTTGTTACTTTTTCAATTAAAACATCAAATTAATCCAACTACTATTCCACTTTGAGTTGCCGACAAAATCGATAAAAGCTAGGCGATGGTAGTCAGCAGTGATAGCCATGTTGGTAGTCAGCAGTGATAGCCATGTTGGTAGACCGCTTGCTTCGGTAACGAGGATCGCAGGTTCAAACCCCGGCTCGCTGGATTCCAGATTACATGTGCAAATCTCATTTTCAACCATGATTCACTTGCTAAACGGTGAAGGAAAACATCGTGGCGAACCCTGCATGTTTGAGAGCACCCCTCAAGACGTGACAAGTCAGCCAACCCGCAATAGCCCAGAGTGTTGACTATGGCCTAAGCCCCTCGCATTTAAGGGAGGCCCGTGCCCAACGGTTGGAAAGGGCAAGTATTTTTTTTTTTTGGTAGTCAAGTATTTCCATTTCACTACTTAAATTCGCCTGATTGCTCACTCTCACTACACGTCATTCTTGGCCATTGTGGTGCCAACCCGCCCGGCGCCCACTGGGACCGGCTCATTATAATAAGAAAGCCGATGACTCAAACCGGGAAGCGAATTCGCGTTTGTGCATTCACTGGAGTGAATTACACGAATTCCTACCGACGCCGCGAGCACGAACAATGGATTCTATAAGACGATCGGGGACCAGTAGAGAAAAAATATAATTGACAACATCCCACTAATATTATAAATGTGAAAGTTTGGATGGATTGATGTTTGTTACTCAATCATGTCAGAACGGCTGAACGGATCTGGATGAAATTTAGCACAGATATAGATTATAGTCCGAAATAGCACATAGGCCACTTTTTATCCCGACAAAATGTTTGGTTCACGTGGAATAGATTTGCTTTAATTTCTCATAGAGCAAAGGATCGACATGATTTACAGGAAAGGACATAGAGGAAAAAGACATACTTTTTAATAGCGGGTAACACCGCGGGGCGCAGCTAGTTGAAAATAAAAGCTATATACAATAAAGAACTCATGAATAAGAAATTATTTCACGTTTGTACCTATTAGCAGGTGTAACGCTGCATACCCTCATTTCGCCAATGGTTGTGTTAGGTTATCCCAAGGGGCTTAAAAATATTGCGGTAAGCCTTCTACAGAACAGACAGCTTGAAGAAAAAAACTTGAGAGGTGTCAAGGGACACCCGGATGGAACGAAGTTCCTTTATTATTTGTTATTATTTATTATGTACAAAAAATCAATAATTTTGGGAAACAAAAATATATCGCCTCCGGGTGGGCTCGAACCACCAACCTTTCGGTTAACAGCCGAACGCGCTAGCCAATTGCGCCACGGATGCACTTGTGCAATGTCTCGAAAATACTGACCATTATGTAAATGCAAACGACAAAGATAGCAAAAAGTGTCGTTACAACTTTTCGTGATAATTTTTTCCGTCTAGCCCCCTTTCGCAACGCGCGATAAGGAACTTCGTTCCAAAAACTACAGAATAGCCAATAGACAGAATCCGATTACCTTGTCTTACGAAGCAATACGTGAATCATTACGGTATCACTTTCGCATCGATACATATCTATGGATTAAATGTTGCGTGTCATCGTAAGATACCATATGATTAGCATAACAAGGATCCGCAAAGAAGCCCCCACTCATTTCTATTGTGATCGTATAACTGTTGAAGCTAGTTATGATGTAAGAAGCTTTTGTCAGACAGAAGCTTAGAATTTTAAGTGCAAAATAAGATTATATATTCTCTTCCCGGACTATACAACAATCCCTTTCGATATAGTATATTTATAATGGCAATAGAAGAATTTTTCTGGAGACTAAAAATTATTTGTTATAGAAAAAATCGTAAATAGACTATAGCATTTTTTTCTTCAAAAATGTTCTAGCGAAATTTGGTGTGTTTATATAATTTTACTAGTCTAAGCATAAAAGTTAATATTTAACCTGAAATCTTACCTGTACATCTCTCCTAGGCGGCAGCCTCATCAAAGACTGGTTCCCAACCGGCACCAGCGTCCCCGGTGCCGGCATTCTTAACGGTGGCGGCGCCACATGCCTAAACACCGGCGCGTGCGGCTGCGGGGGCGGCAGTGGCGGCCTAGGCCCCTGCACCACCGTAACAGCTGGCACTAAATGGGGCGGCCGTCGCTCCATAGCCCGTTCAACTATAGCTAGATGTTCGGAAGGCCGGATGAGCCGCGGTGGTGCCGGCAGTCGGACCGGTTCGGGAAGCTGGGTGCGCGGGCGCGGCTCGGGAGGACGCGCGGGCTGCCGCGGCGGGGGCGCAGGCGCGCGCCGTGCCCTCGCCGCCTCCGATTCGTCGGTCATCGGTGCGCGCCAATCTGTTGACAAGGAGATAACTTGAATTAATTTATGGACTATACAACCATAAAATTTTACAATGTCCATCATAAGTCTTTGAAGGATAGGTTAGTTTAGGTAACTTCAGCTCTATATAAAGGCTCTCGTAAACGGGCTAGTTTTGTGGCAATTTCTAGCTGCAACTTTAGAGCTGTCGGGTTGCCGCCTTTATCGCGTGGCACTTGCCGTTGACAATAGGAATGAAGCAAGAGAGCATCGCTGACAATATTGTAGCAAGATATAATTTGTATAGCCCTTTAAAACACTTCTAAAATGCAACACGGATATAATATATTAACAAACAGGTAGGTACCTGATAGCTGCTACTAATAAACCTTTAGAACTTAGATTGATCAAGCCCTGGTACACCCCATCGATCACATACCGCGATAAGTGATGTCCCAAATTAATCGAAAAACTCGCGTCCCCTAAACAAACAGGGAAACATGGGGAAAACACAAAAGGGAATTGGAGTCCGATATTGGCAAGTTGCTCAAACCAATCAAATAACGATATATCACGGCAATTGAGCGATAATTTTCTTATAATCACTAAAACCGTGACACAGGTATTGCTACAAAAAAAGGTGTTTTATTTTTCCCTTGTCCAGCCTTTGTCGCATTTAAATATTTTGTAAATAGCGCCATCTATGTGCGAAGTGCGGAACTCAGTAAGTAGACGGAGTAAGAAATGTTTCGGTTGGACGCGTACGGCTGACGCAGAGGCGTCGCTGCGTCTGCCTTGGCATACTAACCGGGTAACCGCTATAATATGTATGATATGTATCATAATATTATCTTGATCATGATGTCATATACTATGTAGAACGTCTTCATCTTATTAATGACCCAGCTACTTTTCAAACAACATCAGTATATAATCACTTCACATTACAGACGGATATTAAACACATCCCACTGGTAGCGATCTCAGAGTTGATTAGCAATATCCAAGACTAATAATAAAACAGACCATTATGAATAATTACTAATTTGTCAAGGTAAATTCTACTCTATAAATCAGCGCAGTGGGCGTGTGTGCATTCATATCTATATTTAATACAATAGCGCTTAAATAGATCAAGACATCCTTAGCACTGATTCGACGCGTCAAACAACCGGTATAAATAAAACATAACAATGTTACATAACGGGCTCTCTCGTTTGTTACGGCATTTTGTAAATCATTGCTGCATTTGTTCGCATTTGCATATCGTCTGATTGAAGATTTGAATTGCATTAGCGGAATATAATAGTACACGGCCCGTTACTTAATTCAAGTGTGAAAAGCAGTGTCACGGGGCTTATACATTGACGACTTTTGTCTTCTGAATCACCATCTATTGGTAGAAATAAATTAATGTAAACGCTCTAAAGCTCTGAGTAGATTCTCGTTCCGTAGAACAATTTGACGACAGGTATTAAAGTAATACCTCGTGAGCTCTACATAACATATGACACATTTCAGCTTTCTTGCCAAACCACTAAGACTTGGTTTATTTGACTGGATACATTGATGTGGCCGTTTAGCTAAATGAAGGTAAACTTAGCCCAAAAATTTTATGTTTTGCTATTACTAAATATAAACCTACCGTATGGTGGGTTAAATGTAAATTTGTATAGCCATTTATTTCTCTAAATAATAGACAATTATTTATATCCTTGGATGCTTCAGAGCTGAGCTGAGCTGAGCTTTGAGGTATGAGAATTTTGTTAAAAAAGTATATCGAAATGTTATTTATTTACAATATTTAAAAGTACCTTGAACAAGTAATTATTAGGTTATTTAGCACATTCAGCAATAACTTTATAATTACATATTGCCTTTTACACGTAATTCGTTTTCTTCCTAATTTGATTTTCAAAAATCACAGTCGGTTCAAATAGTTTTGTGAACGAACAAGACACAAAAAACAAAGGGTGGCGTGTCGGCTTTGAATAACAGGTCTAAGAGCGGTGGCAGTCATTAACTGGCCCGTCTGAAAGGTCTAATTGCCACACAAACACGGAATGCTTGCTTCAATTTTACCCCTATCTGCGTCAGATGTGTTGCCATATTTGGAAAAAAGGTGAGTTTCACTGCCTCCTCGTTGTCTTTTGGTTGAAAGGATTCAAAAGCTTTGAAGGAAAAAACTGTTTTAGGGTGCCTTTTCTCACAATATGGATCGAGAAAGTTCGAGAAGATACAGAAGAATGAATTATTAATGGCTGTGTTATGTGAATAACGGTGAAAAGTGGAATTCTCTGGATAAGGCCTAAATCCAGCAATGGAGGTCTGCTGAAGGATTGATGGATGGAATAAAAAGCACGAGTTTTCCTTTGTGCCCCGGATCATATGTTGTTTTTATAATTTTCTTTTATTGTTTCTAAAGTTGTTGTTCCTGTGATAAAATTACACATCGATTATATCAACAAACTAAAAAAAAAACAAAAGTATAAAATGAGGCATCTAATAGTAAAATACTGGCAACACTTTCCAACGTCCCTTTCAAGGGCCACTCCGAACGGGTTCGTCCCACTAAGGGCAGTAATTACGTGTTAATTAAAAGCGTCCTACGTCCCGGACATGTTTCAACGTTTGTTTATGGCGATTGAAATTTATAAGACAGCCATTATAGGAGATGGTTCGTAGAGTAACTTTTTTATTTGTTGAAGGAATAAAATAGTTCCTACGTTAATGTTGGTGTCTCAACTAATGACAGCAGTCAAAGATTTTATATTTTTATATCAACCATAGTGACCACATATTGTGTGTTGAATCTGTAGACAACACCTTCGAAAAAGGAAACAATAAAAAAATAACACTTCGTAGCAAAAATGTAAAAAATGGTGTTATATTACCCGATAAACCATAATTAAATACGGGACGCTGAAATTCAAGAAATTTAAATTATAAACCGTAGTTTCTCATCAGTTTAGTTTTGTTGCTCACCATAAAAATTTGGTAGCAAGAAGTCCAGTCAACTCTACAAAATAAATACCAATAAAAGTGTTGGTATCAGATAGCGATACCTAGTGATAAATTAACACCCGCCACAAAACAATCGTATATCAGCCTTTGTAGAGTTCAATCACAACACTTCAAACAATGCCAATATTCAACACAAGCGCGTTATTTGTCGACTAGCAATTACAATGCAGTTGATACTGCATGGGTGCATTTTACACCGTCGCCATGACAACACTGTATACGTTTTTTCCCTCCAAAACCAACGCATGCGCGTCAGCATTACCTATCACAAACGTCTAAGCGTAATGTGAACACAGAAAATTAAACTTTGCCCGCTTGTAATAGTGTAGGTGTAAAGTGAAAATATTAATTTGGGGTCGCGTGTCGGGCTCCACGCATTTATTTCGAATTATAACCCACAAAAACAATTTTCTTATTATTTATTGAAATGTAAGTGTTTAGGGGTAGTCACCCCATAGGTACACTAGGCGCGGGGGGGAGGGTGTGGGGTGTTCATTTGCGTCGTGTAAGAATACGTGTATAGAGTAGAGAGTGCGTGTTTCCTGCGGTACTGCGATGATATCGAGTGGCTAATGGTAGACCCAAATCAAGCGTTCTAAGTGCGAGTCGACTCGCAGGTATCGAAATATGCTAGTCTGATCAGCAGGCCAATTACGTAATTTGTGGATAGCAATACATGAAATGATTGATACAGAGTTACTTAATAGGCTCGCTGGCTCCTTTTTTGATTTTAAGTAAAAAGTTTACGCAATACTGATGGGAAGAGAATAATATTTTTGTATGGAAATTTCTGAGCATTATAAATTGAAGATGAGTATAGTTATCTATTAAAATGCGATGCATAAGTTAATCCACTTTAAATATTTGCATAACTAATACTATCTCATACTAATATCGTTCTGTTGCACCCTTCGTTTTTTTTCAAAGGACTTCTATAAGGCTGAGCCCTTCACACTATAATAGACAAAAAGCAAGGGTCGGAAGTGGAATATGTTATTTCTTTATTCTAATTAAGATTAGTATCTCCTTTGTCAATATATTATGATGCCAGAGATTAAAATCTGAATTTGAATCGAAATATAGTATTTCCATGAAAAGGTGAACAAAAGTATATGGCCCACGCCACAGGGTTGGTTCCAAATCTTGTAACTACTTCTAAATGACCAGGCGATGAACTAAACGAAATCTCCAATAACCATTTAAAAAAAGTGCACGTTAGCATTTTTGTTTCACAACTACGAAAAAACGTTGCAGTGTAAATTTACAAGAAAATATATTTATATTTTAAACCTCACTTGGAAAAAGAACCTGCCTATATGCTAACAAGTACACGTTAGTGCGTTATTTAAAAGCTGTTTAAAAATGTATTCACAATCAATAAAGCCCGAATCTAATTTAGTATTCAAGTCACAGGTAATTATCGGTCCGGCTCGAATCGTAGGTGCACATTAATGAGGGGTCTAGCGGACCACCCCAGAGAATACGTGGGGCGAATGACACTGCGCCAGCCGAAGGGTTAGGTTCAAATACCATGTTTTTCATAAAATTATCGTTCACCGGCGCGGCGCCTGCTATCTTTGTTAATAAAAGTAGGTATATAAGAAGCCCCAAATTATAGGTTTTCTTTGTTTTGTAAATAGATTAAAACTTGTACGAATTTGGGTGTGAATATGTCTTATTTTTTGCTAATTTAAACGCACTTAAATTAATTGGTATAGTTCCCAATTGGGACTGAAGCCATCAAAATTAAATTAATCGCGAAGACATTCCAATTAACATATTTAAGCGTCGGGATAATAAGACAATTACGTCTCAGTATGACAATATAACCTCATTCTATAAACAATCGTCCATATGTGGTGAAGTGAAACTCAAATTAAAATATTTGCAATTACATACGTAATGCAGATAATTTGTATTATGGGGACGATATCGCGGAGTGAAATTGCGGTGCTATCGGGCAGACAAAGTTGTACCTATATGTCACCGAGACAATATTAAAATCTTCATTCCGTGGACAAATCTCGCGATAGGTGAGACTCGATCCCGTGGGCACCGGCCGTTAGCAACAGTGGCGGGCGCAAGGTTAATCGCATATACATTTGGCTGAGGAGGCTTGGTCGAATTTGAATTATCGGCAAACTATATAGAATTTGAGTGACGATCAACAGTTCTATATACGCCCTTCTAGAGTCATGTTTGTTTTATATTGATTTCTTATATTTACGCGAATACTACACATTAAAATAAAATAAATTTTACGGATTTTATCGCGTTTATTTTATGTTTTTACATTCCCGACGTTTCCGTTGCTTCACAGCAAACTTAGTCACGGGAGGACTGAGGTGTTAGACGTCCAAGTGTCATAGTTTGAACTGGAGTACCCTCATAGTCAGTTATAGTTTGCGGTCCAATCTACGCAGAAAGTGTTTAGTGTCTTGAGGTCTTGAATGGTGCGCTTGGTTTTGGATTTAATTATATTAATTACTGGATCTCAACTCGGTGGTAGCACGCAGCCATCTTCCCTATGGAAATTAGATGTTTTCTTAATTTCAATGTTTGTTTTAGTCCGAAAACAATAACATTTTACGAAGTAAATTCAAACAATTTGGTAATTTAATTTCAAGGATATCTGTGTTAATATAAACACTTTAAGATTATTTCAGTAATTATAACATTTGCTATGCAATATTTTCGATTATTTATCCAACCGTCCCGAACAATTAGTTAAACAACTTCCTTCTAGAAGTGACGCATCGTTACAAAACAAAGGATTATTTACAAAGATACAATAATCATCGATGATTTAACTTAGTCGCGTTAATTATCGCATTAACAGTAATTACCACGACACCTGGAACGGTGATAACCGTAGTAATACGCAATAACAGGTGTTAAAATTGAGATTGATAATCTTTGTTAAGCACCAGTGCACATTTACGTACTAGCAATTCGCTAGTAAAACATAAAAGCGAATGACCCCTAATTCTCAACTAAGAGAAAAAAGCTATGTAAAGGAATGGTCACCATGAACACTGATTTCCAGACAGTTTACTGAACTGGTTGGCAAGTCTATATTTTAACTCAATAATACTTACTTATCCTAATAGAAAAACTTTCTTGTTTCCTAACGTGAATTGCCTGCTTGCCTGTTACCTATACTTAACCTATAGCTGCCTCTCTAAGACAAGCACCAGGGCCCCAAGTCTGCGAACACAATCGATTCATAATCGAACAGCAACCGCATAGCAACTGTCACTTTTGACAGATATCCCATAAAATATTTGTCAAAAGTGACAGTTACTATGCGGTTGCTGTTCGATTATGGATCGATTGTGTTTGCAGACTTGGGGCCCAAATCAGCGCCCCTCATCTGCTAACGCGATGGACTCATAATGGATTGAAAATTCCATAGTAAATGTAGGTTTTGGCAGTGCTTGTTAAGGAGGTCTTCCAGAAGTGAAAATCACTGATCCATTGCCATTTTATTATAAATGGATTGCGTTAGGGTTGGCATTAGCAGACCTAGATTGTGTCGAGAGTTTAAGATGACAAACGTTCATTAGCCAAGATGGGACGAATAATTAAACAAATAATATTACTGGGGGAAATGCCCCACCAATGTTTCACAGCAACCATTTTTGTGAGTAGTTTATCTTTAAACAAGTCTTCGAGTGAACCCCCCAATTCACAACCTTACGACAAGCCTTATATCCACCGATTCGGTTATTAATTGAAACTTGCATTATGAAATGTGCTATGTAAACATATCGAGTAGTAGAATCGAACAATTCGGTTGCGTAGTCGTAACGAATCTGCGATTGGAATGGCTCTTAAAGATCGTCAGCGAAACGAGAACATATCTAATCGAACCGATTCGGATGCTTGTTGAAACGTTCTGAATCGACCCCCAGATCACGGAATTGCAACGCACCAGGCCACACTGGTAACGTGTCGATTGCGACAGCCAATATCGATGTTAGGGCGAGGTATGTTGCACGATTTCCATTTCCGTCTTGAGATATCAGGGGTATGTTGCCATTGCAAATGCAAGTGTCCTAATATGGAATCTATGCTTATAATATAGGCCAACTTTGAATAGCGAATGCAATGAGTACCTTTCATCGCCTTGAATGAGTAAATAATCTTGACTCTTATCCCAAAAAAGCTTTAAAAAGCTGTCTTAAAAAATATTTTAAGTACATAATAAGCATTATGGAAGGATTTAAATGTTAAACTTACTGAATATTATAAACGTTAAAACGCATGTTAAGTTGATTGAAGCAAATTAGCCAATGCCATTAAATGACTTGTTAAGTCAGATCACGTCATAAAACTTAGCGAGTGCAGTCACATTTAATTTAAGTAGGTAAGTGCTTATACTTGTTGAAATTTTATAGCCAACTCATTAATACATCGCTACAATATTTTAAGCGATACGGACGCGACACGATGGCCAGCGCAGATTCTATCACTTCTTGTAACGTCACTTCGTTGTTGAAACCGTAACGCTGCATCTAAACCAAAACATTAGAAAATATAGAAAACTATGGATAAGTACGTAGATGGCGGGGCTACTTTTTCTGCAGAATGCCTCAAACGCCGCAAATATGGTCCCTCGGTGCAGGATTCATTTGGGGCTTTCGGGGTAGAGGCATTGGGTCCGTGGGGCCCGGTTGCTCATCGGATATTCAAAGAGCTTTCAAAACGCCTAGTGGAGACATCTGCTTACCAGTAGTAGTTCGCAACATATATGGAATAAAATTTAACAACGACAGTATGTAGATTATTTGAATATGTCTCCCAGATCCAGTGACTGTCTAGACCGAGGCAAACATAGACTCAAGACACGTCTTATCAATAATTTGATATTTTTCTCGCATTTGCTGCGCATCGCAATGCATGTCCAAGATGTTCATGTAGGTAGGACACATAATAAAATTTATCTCCAACGTTACCCGCTAACAATCACAATATATCAATGATTTAACGGCAGATACTTAAAAAGCCACTTCTCGCGAACTGAAGACAGTTAAGCATGGAGCCGTAAATACCAACGTAAATTAACCGCGTTTATTAAATGTAAGGGGTTAATTGGCCTGAATTAACCAGTAGTGTGGAGGTTATGAAGTCACCAGATACCATTCATCCTTCGTTGTACCTGAGTGGTCTACTGATGAAAAGAAGGGGGGAAACTTTTGTCGATACAAGTACAAGTCTGTAAAATTTTCTAAATGTCGTTACTGATACCATCAGGTGATTGAATGTCTACTTTGAATGTAGGTAGTAATTTTCTGTCAATTATATTTGGGTTTAAACGTGCATAAGTGTGGGCAAATTAATTCAGTGGTTAAACACGTTTTGTAAAGTTCACTAATAAAGTTTTAATTTTGTAAAGTCATGAGTCTCCAACTACCTGAAGAATGGTCAAAGATAAATTTGATTAATTTAATCACGTGGTCGAGACTTAAGAATAATAAAAACCACATAATCACGATAACATTTCCAAAAAGCGTCACTTTCAAAATTGTTAAGATGAAGTGTTAAAACAGCCGCCAGATCGTATCAGTGACAGATGTGTCCGACGACGCGCACACACCGGAAAGAGCCTTTAAACCGAAACTTTCTCTGATGATAACATTTTTACGTCTGCACTGTAAAAGGATAAGGCTCGGGTGAAACTGAACAGCTTTCTTCAAATGACGTATTCAACTTGACAACTAAACTTAAAATCAAAAGACGTACAGCCGGACTGACTATTTCTTGGAAAAGCAATTGTAGTCTGAGCATTAAGAACGAATAGTGACTCTGAGCAGAGTAGAGTAATAGAGTCTATTCTTGTAGTGGAACATCTTGTAACCTACGTCTTTACTACCCTATATTATTGAATATCTATAACATTACCTTATGGTCTTTACAAGCATGTTTTAGACTGCCTATTTCCGTACCAGCATGATCAATCTTTAGGCATGACCTTTCCATAGAGTACTAATAACGGAACTTAGAGCCCTATTTCATGAACTTAAACTTTTTTGATCTGCTTTTTTTATAATCTCTCATAGAAATCGTGTCAACTTCCCAGAATAGTCCTACATAAGTACTTCTTATTGCTAGCAGCCCTTCTTTGCTTTCGAGTAAAAGCTAGATTACTTGAATGATTGCGTGGAATTGAACGCCTTTCTCCTTACTTACTGAAATAAATAGAGATGAGAGTGCTCGCGCATGATTTATACATACATAAATGTTTTTGACGTTGGTCACGTTGGCACCTTGCACCCATACACTACGGTCTGTGTCTCTGATTTGTGATCATATTAGCACTAGTTAGTGCGTTTTCAATGTTTGGTTACACTTTCATAGGTCGCTTGGGCTTATAAGACATCCTGAGCATGTGCTTTTAACGATCTAAATTGACTTAAGTATCTAGCTTTGCATAAGAAATTATGTTCCATGTAATCTGTGTTGAACAAAGGTCAAAGAAAACTAACATCAACCCAATTTACACGAGTAAAATCTATAAGGTATTTAGGCATCAGTGAGTTCTTAGGATTAAGAAACAAATGCACTAACTCCAAGGAATCTATAATATCCATAATATAACAGTTACTCAAACAATTCTGCAAATTGATTTTCAACAAAACCTTACTGAGTCTTGCGCCACCAGCCCAACTAGCCCAATATTAACTATCATAAATTACAAAGGTGTGCACTATAATAGCGGCACCCGCGGCGCAGACGCAGGTATTTGATGAGTGTTGCGTTGCCAATGATTGCTCAAAGTTCAGTCACGAGCGAGGATAATTTGCAAGTTTTGGCATTTACACCTTTTGTTGATTGCAATGGTGTTACCAGTTATACATTGGAGGAAAACATTTGGAGTCAAAGTCAACGTATAATTAACTGTAGACTCCTCCTGCAAGTGATTACATGTTTAATAAGTGATTCCTTCTCACAAGTGACGCTTATTACTAGTCGCGTTGATGACAAAATTAAACAAATCTTATTTAGGCACTTTTTTGAGATATTAAACTTAACCTAAAATTGTACCTAAATATTTTACAAGAAATGCAATTAACGTAACTCAGATATTATTGAGCATCCAAATTATATTTAGACTAAACAAACTTGTGTGAATACGTAAATACAACTAATGTTTCAAACGGTTTAAATTATTTAGAGCTGGCAACACTACCGTACTAACAAAGCCAATCTTAAAAACGAAAACGTTGTTATTATCGCATTGCATGTGTACAGTTACTGGTCGAAGGCTGCATGTGAGGGGAGTGACCCCATGTCCTTTAATGTCAAGAGAATACGACACGTTTTATCGCAGCTTCATACATAAAACAATAATGTTGAGCTCGGTAGACAATACTCTTACGGACAGTACTTAAAAGATGAATGTAACGATAATTAAATTGGGCCTGATTTAAAAAAAAATATAGCAACATAACTTTTGCCGGGAAAACAAATTGACAGTAATTCAATATCTACAATATTAGTAGATAATAACGAAAATTTTCACACTGCCACTTATGACGTTTTTCGTTTAATTTCATATCGCTATCGCGCACTGCGGGGACGCGCCGCGCAATCCTATAGTATGGAAATCCCTTTTTGCTTTCACTCAGCCAATCAGAGCGTTACTGACTCTTGGATTTACAAGTTGATTTATTGATTTGAAAATAGAACAGCTTTTAACATAAGTTATTTTTAAAAATCTGGCATTTTAGCCACCCTTTCATCAGTAAATGTTAGCCCTAGGTGTGCAGGTTAAAACATCGAATCTATACTGTTCAAAATCTAAGCTTAACACGAAATACTTTTACGTATTCAGTGGCAAAAGTCCAAAACAATCCCCCATATAACGCTTGTGTAAATCAACATAGCAATGAGCGCGTAGTTCACTTGTACAGTAACAAGCTCCTTTGTCAGTTAATCCCTTCACAAATACGATATTACGTGATTAGTACATTTCAAAGGGCTCTCAACCCTTAGGGTTCGTATTTCTATCGTTAGGGTGCTTTCAAGTCTGATGAATAGCATATGCAAATAACTTTTGTTAAGTCAATTAATACTTTTTATTAAATGAACGCAGCAATAAAATGTCTGGACGTTATGGTAGAACGAAATTGCTCACTTGAAGGATACATGTTTGTCGTACACGTATTTTTAAGGCATATTTAATGGGAGCAATACAAACTGTGGTTGAATCATAACAGTCAGTCCTAAATGGTACATTTACTGAGCGTCTAGATAATCTGGATAATCCCATTAAAAGTCATCAAAAACTAGATATATATTTTTTTCACATTGTAATTGAAAATGCTTCGAAGCTGTTGCTGCAGTTCACGTATTTCTGAATCAGTAGTTCTCTATTTTCAGTACATTTTCTTACACAGATCATGAATGCCTTCTTGGAAAAAGACCTAATGAGCTTAAACTTTACTATGGTCTAGTAATTATAGTTAACTCGGGTTCGGAAGTAGTCGGTTACTTTCGGGGCTATTCGTGCAGCGAGCGCGGGTGCGGCTGCGCGGGCGCACCGTTATCGTAATAACCAGCTGACTCGCGAAACAATTATCCAGCTGATGTAGCCAACGGGATATCTAGTGCGTGAGAGCATAGTATGATGGCGTGTTTGTATGGAAATATTGCGGATAACGTTTGGTAAATTGTTACGCTCGTTTCCGTTCGTTTGTGGTAATGCATCTCCCAGAACGAGGAAGATATTAACTGTATTTTAACTGGCGTAACGAATTAATTTGCAAGTCAAGTGTTCAAGGCTATATCTATACACATTTATAATCGCAATGTATGTGCAATATTCTGCTATTTAATTTTTGTACAAAATATTGTGACAGTAAAATTACAAACAAAATATAATTTATGTATATATCCATTTTAGTCGAAGGTCTTAATGAATAAGTCTTTATTATAGCTGGAGCGCAGCTTGATTATAGATAGACCAGCAGTGTTTGATTATCATATCTATACTGTAAAAAGCGAATCATAAACTTAGTCATACCTCAATCGTATACCCAAACATTTGCTGCCTATACTTCAACCATCAAAACAAACCATATCCGAGAACGAAAAACCCATTGAGTCGTTACAAGCACGAGGCGAGATAGCAATCTCAATCGTTCGCATTCGACGTCGATGGGCAATGTTATCAGATGCCGATGATGGGAGCACTAATGAAGTAGTCGGAGGCTGCGCGTTTCCTGATCTGATTGAGATGACTATGAACCTACAGATTCTAGAAGAAAGCTAGGAAATATAAATAGTTTTAATGTAATATTAAGAGATGAGTATTCTTTTCACACTGCTATATCTTATCTATGTCCTATCTTTTAAGAAATAAGGGAGAATGGAAGCCCACGACCATCCGAAGTAAGGTCCCTAGATGATAAAGATAATGATTATATTGATGTCCGTCGACGAAGTTCCTTCATTTTGGTTTTGGCAGGTTTGGATTAGAAATTGCATACTATCCTGTGCTACACGAAAGTTTTTTATATATTAAATTAGAATTATCAATGATGCATCACGCCTTTATAGACGTTTGAATTATTTATAGAGTTCATATGGGCCTGTATCTTAAAACGATGGTTGTGTAGCGACTTCTCCAACCTCACCACAAGCTACACAGATGGCACTGCAGACGCATTCAGAACAAGTGACAATTCTCTATCTAATCTTGAAACGCGCTATGAGAGTTTTCGGAGCACGTAGCATATATACAAGATCCCGACAATAACCCTTGGGGCATAGCGCCCGCCCCGCCAAGCATACCAGCCACCTGGATGGAAGATCTTCCTTTTCCGCTAAAATAAATTTATATAAGGATATAACATTTTATATAAATCGATTTGGGCCCTATCGATTTCATTTTTCTACTCTGTTGAATTACAAGATTCATTCATATTAATTAATTATTCAGACACTCTACATGAATGACCCACATACATAATTATTGATGTAGTCTCAACTGTCAAACAAACATGCAGAAAAAATGTAAGGCAGTCAACATTTGAGTCTATCATCAGATAATTAACATATTTTAGCGATGAGCATTCGCATCATTGATCTACTAGACGTGTGGATCGCATGGGTGGTTACCAAGAGAAATGTTTTGAAGTAAGTATAAAAAATGTAAGAAGCAAAAAAAATAAACAACTTTGTTTATGCAACTCATTCAAAGTTTATACTGCTGTATTGGCAGTAGATTTGGGCAGGTGGCATAGCTTTAGCTAAGACGCATTCAATCCATGTATCGACGTCACTAAAATCAGCAATTACTCGATCTTTAGTACATAATTGGTTCCATTTACTTGGTCTAACCAGTTTACAAATACCTAAACTGCTTATTATGGTCTTAAATCCGAAATCAATGTACCAATAGAAAAGGATATCTAAGCATAGCTCATATAAAAAAATGACGTCATAGTAAAGTAATAAGACGTAATCCACCGATGACAATGCACGACCCACGCGGCTATAACTCTGCCACCCCCGTAACACAACTCCGCCGCGCCTTTGTATATAAGTCTCTCAAGTCTCAAAGCCTTCAACGTTAGACTTAATAAGGTGCCTCCATACCCAAACTCATACCTTCAGTACTCTGTAAACACCATTTAATACAGCTCACAAGGGAAAGGAATCTTTATTTATCGCCGCATAAAGTATCATTTTGATTTTTTATACTATCGAATGAGTGAATTGTAACTGAACCTGATGACATCAATTTTACGCGTGCATATAAATTAGTTTCTTAAAAAAATGATATCACCGTGCGACACCCACACTGATGACGCTGCTGATAAAAGTGGGGTGAGTCACCCGAAAATGCACTTGCACGAGATATTGCATTAGCATGCAGAATAAGCGAAATGTTACTGGATGTGACAACGAGCGACGCGAGCGCGTACGAATACCAAAGCAACAAGGAGCCGGCTAAAAATATACTTATGCTACTGGAATTCTTAAGAAGCAAATAAGTATGTTACTTTGCTGTTTAGCTGCATCAAACAACCAACATAATATCCCAAATAGTAGGTGAATATATGGTTTGTAATTGTAATTTTAGAATTCTAATTTAATTTAATTAATTAGTTTTTTTTCGGAAATTTTAAATTTATTTTAATCCTATAATTAATGAAACTGTACAATAATTTTATTAAGGAAATAAAGAGGCTATAATAATAATAAATAATATGGTTTGTAATTAAGGGAGCTTGTATGTATTGCCTACCACAATAAAATAAAAAGCACAATAAAATATTAATCGGAGCACGAGTAACGGAAGAGAATGGAGGATAAATCTGACAAGGACGGCTGTTCAAATAAAACTACTGTAGTTGCCCTAAAATTTGTTTTTTTTTTAAATCAAACAGAACGGTTGTCAAGCCATTTTGGATTACTTGCCTAGGTAGGAAGGCGGCAGTAGATCGAGACGCTACTTTCACTAGGCACATGCAGCGCAGCTGATCTGACCCGCCATCCATGAATGGCAACACCGAACATCATGCCGGAACATGGCTAGGCCGCTTGGCGACATGGCTTTGTTCAGTGGGTGGTGACTAACCACGGCCGAAGCCTACCACCAGTAGAGTTGTCACCTAGTTGGCACCACCCAGGGTCACGTGTAGGGTATCTCGAGGGTATTTAATTCTCCTACGGACGAAGGTTACTCGACCCCAAAACCTTTGTTTGACCTTTGTTTTTCCTCATATTTATAACATTCGTAAGTACGCTTTGAAAGCGCAGCTTTTCCAGCTACTTTCTACATCTGTAGATAACCCCAATATGCAGGGGTAGGGTACCGCTAGGGCGTCCCTCATACAGCAACAGGGGAATACCAAGTTCTTAACGGCATTACACTGGCACTAGAAGATACGTGTTAATTTACGGGAGTTTATACACCATTAGGAGGGTGATAATATAATAATTAATTAAAAATAATTAACAATATTACACGACATATATCGGACATAAAATAATTGAATTTGTTTAAAACCTATTTCGGTAAATTTACGTGGGACAAGTAGGAGTATATACTTGTTTTACTCATATTTAACACTCATATTTAACAGTGCATGACATTGAATAATTTTTATCGCGTTTATTTTATGTTTTTACGTTAAATATGGAAGATGGCTGGTTACGGGGAGGCCCGTGCCCAACAGTGGGACAATAAAAAGGGCTGGTATTATAAGTACCTAACACAGACAGACTTTCATCCTCAAAATATCATATACAACTTTCAATGGTTTCTCATAACATGTGCAGTGAAGTGATCACGAATAACTGCGGTCGACTGTACAAGGCTAATGCACAGCCAATCTCGAGGTCTGCGGTTTTGAAGCACGGAGGTAATCATAAAACCTGGTGTAATAGAAAGTAAAATTAACCCCATCAACGTCCCTAGTATAGCATAGCTAATTAATAGCCCCATAGTTGAATAGGGATGACGTCATCTGTATGATATGTCTTTACTTAATCAATTTTTGAGACTTAGGTACCTTGTAAGATTTAAAAAAACACAAGAAAAACAATGATAATGCCTTCCAGCGAATATTTTCTTTGGCAATCAAAGCAAACCCGATACTATGGATTACTGACCATTTAGGCCCTTTATTATGCTTAGAGGTGTACCACGATCCAATCTACTATGGAAGAAATTACTTGAGGTTTTATCATTCAGGACTTTAAACCCCGCGCAGACCGAATAGCTTGCAGCGTTCCGTTCCATGTTTTGCGTTCTTTGAAAAGTATCGGCTGCTAATACTCCGATAACCTATTAAAAAACATCTTCCAATACCAACTCATATTAACATTTACATGTTTCAAATCGTGAAGTAAAACTTTTGTCACGTATTAAATTGAAATTTCTCAGTAAAATCGTTTGTTTTTTATCTTTTTTTTTTAAGTCGGATGGTTTACATCGACCGATATTAATTTTCGTCATACAATGCTCGCACGAAGTCGAGCGGGTGGCGATGAGAAGTACAATGGGGTTCCAGTAAGCCCACCATAATTTCTAGGCAGAAAACTCGAACTACCTCTAAAAACCGGTTTCTATTAAGTATAGATTGATTGATGATTTGTAAGATAATCATTTTTCTCTTACAAAAATGTATTCGTATTTGATTGGTATAGATAGAAGTCTAGAAATGAATACCTTACAAACAACGGCAACTAAAACGTAGAGGGCAGTACTTAGACCTCAAAAGGACAGACAGAGTTCAGCGTTCGCGACCACGTCCTGTATTTAAAAAAATATATAAGTCGATGGTCACCATCAACTATGAAATCTAAACATTTCATAGAGTGCACAATGCTCTTGTCTACGCAGTCTCCTAATTACATTTACTCCATGACAATAACTAATAAGTAACCATCATTTAGATCTAACCCTCTTATTGTATCCTCAACCGATCTGTACAAAGTATCCAACCACTACAAAAATGATAGTCGTATTACTAATACAAATCTCAAGTCTATGGTGAAAAAACGAAATAAAACATTTTAGTAACAATATGTGGCAAAAAATCAATAGACGCTTGAATCGGCTCGTAGTCCATTAACCACAGAATAAGATACACGGAATCACGCCCGATATCATCAGATCACGGGAGATAAATGAGGAATGATTTATCATTCCGAATAATGGTTCCATTAACACGCAACGTTGGTATATTAAATTAAAATTATCAATTGTAGGATGAAAATTTTTTGTTAGTTATGATAATTATTTTCCATTGCACTAAATGTAAAATAATTAAGTATAATGTTATTCCTATCTTTTCACATTAATAGAATACTGACTGACGACCAAAATTATATATATTAAGTTAAATATCAGATTGACAGTCTCCATACATACCAACTTAGCTTAATATTCACCCAAATTGCTGGGCGGCACACGTCAAGCTCTTTATAAGTTTCAAACATATTCCGCTAGACACTGCTAGTAACTGACTATCAGACCGCACAAAAGATGGCGTTGTCTTACAAAACAACGATCAATATCAGAAAAGCCCTGTGTGCTGGTTGGACGGACATGTCATCGCTCTCAGCTTATAAGCTATAAACGAGCAATGTATATTGTTGCTCTGCTCTTCTCGTGTAGTTAGATTTCCAACGAAAAAAAATAACAAAAAAAGATATTTAATATCCGAGCTGCAGGATATCGTATTACCGCGCCTTCTTACGGCAGTGTTATGTACTATTACAAACTTAGCCTATATAAAAACTACAAGTTCACTTAAAGGTTCAGTTTGACGTTTCGCAAGCATAAAATTTGGAATTTGAGACTCACAGTGACCTCTATGATGGCACTGATAACTAGACAACGAAGCTACGCAGTTTTATATGGCGATTGTCAGTCCTGTCTTATTTGATCCGTGATAATTACTTACATAGATATTATTATATGTCCATGATTCTGGTACACACATTTGTACTCATCACACAATGTTTGCTTCTACCGAGAATCGAATCCGGGACCCTCGGTACTGAAAGCTGGGTCAATTAACCGTGCCAATAGCGTCGTCGGTTGCAAAGCTATGTTTATCTATCGCAACCGTTTCCCTAACGTTTCATTATCGTACACCAACAATGAAACGTTTAGGAAAAAGATTTCGTTAAAGTGATGAAATATAAGTACTTAATTATTTAAATTAAAAAATATAATAAAAACCATCGCTGAATCGATTTTATGTTTGCTATCAGCCAACCAGTGTTGTTTTTTTTCTATTAAAAGTGCAATAATGGCAATACAATGACAATATTGGTAAAAAAACATTACCAAAGAGAAATTGAAGTTGTTGCCACAGGTCGCTACACCGTGGTAATATTATAGAAAAAAAATATTTTACGAATTTTATCGCGTTTATCTATACATATAAATAAAATTGGAGTGTCTGTTTGTAATATTAAAATAACCGCTTTTTACTAAGTGCATTTGGATGTATACACGTTACCTATACCGAAACAACATTTTTTACAATTTTTGTCTATCTGTCTGTCTGTCTGTTTGTTCCGGCTAATCTCTGAAGTGGCTGGACCGATTTTGACGGGACTTTCACTGGCAGATAGCTGATGTAACAAGGAGTAACTTAGGCTACTTTTATTTTAGAAAAAAAATAGGATCTCACGAAAAAAAATTAAAACCAATGTTGCAGCGCAGCGCCTGATTAAGTAACAACCTGCAATGCGTCCCGCGGGCTCAGAATGGGCGAGCAGGCTGTTGTCAACGGTTGTCTTTGTTAAATACCACGCGGACGAAGTCGCGGGCAACAGCTAGTTTTATGTATAAATTCGTTATTTTAGTTTTATTTCAATGTGTGGTATTCGCGTAAATATAAGAAATCAATATGAAAATAGCATTTTAAAATAAGGCACATTTTAGTGGGCGGACAATGGTAGGCCTGTTTGTTCCAACACCTCATTTTTTTATCAGTTAGCATGAATAAATATGTTGCTAAGTATGTTAATGTGATACCATCAATATTCATGATCGTGACCAAAGATGATTATTGTATATGATGTGAATTTATATATAGAACCAGTTATTGACCATTTGTTAAATATATACTTACAACTAACACGTATTACCAAATATGATGCTGCCCTTTGATTAACTTCAAAAAGTACAACAGCGCTCACAGATTTCGAATATTTTCAACCATTTTAGTTTCTTCGCACCATTACATTGGACTCCAGAAAATTGCATCACCGAAACGCTCGAAGCATTTTCGAGCAGCTTGATAACAAGCTAATAGACGTGCTCTTTTAAAACTCATTATAAACAAAAGTAATTAGAATTGCATAGACGTGCACCATGGTAACACTTTTGTTATTTAAAAGTTAATTAGTCTAAGCTGTTATATTCATAACTAGCTGTTACCCGCGACTTCGTCCGCGTGGTATTTAACAAAGACACGACCGTTGGCAACAGCCTGCTCGCGCGTTCTGAGCCCGCGGGACGCATTGCAGGTTGTTGCTATCAAACTTAATCAGGCGCAGCCCTGCAACACTGGTTTTTTTTTTCGTGAGATCCATTTTTTTTTTTTCTAAAATAAAAGTAGCCTAAGTTACTCCTTGTTACATCAGCTATCTGCCAGTGAAAGTCCCGTCAAAATCGGTCCAGCCATTTCAGAGATTACCCGGAACAAACAGATAGACAGACAGACAGACAGACGGACAGACAGACAGACAGACAAAAATTTAAAAAAAAATTGTTTTGGTATAGGTACCGTGTATACATCTAAATGCACTTGGTAAAAAGCGGTTATTTTAATATTACAAACAGACACTCCAATTTTATTTATATGTATAGATGTATAGATGATACAACTGACAGATAAATTAACATACGAGGTTAGAAATTTATAAGCGTTGCTGCAATGTAGCTCACAGTCTGTTTTTTTTTTCACGGAAACAAGTAAAAGTTCTACAAAACATAACTTACTAAAGGTACAAAGTTAGCCTCTCCAAGATTTAGCCTAAGCCAAAGTGTATGCTAGGAGTGGACTCACGGGATCAATATTTGAGTGATGCAGTGATCCCACTCCAAGCTCATAAAATATATTATTATTTACGTGCATTCTAAATGCTTCTTCGAATATACCCCCCTACTAAAATTTCGTTTCGAAGTTGTTAATCAGAAAACAGTTTGTACTGCTCCACAATAAAATCATATTTGATAATATGGAATGAATGGTTATTTATAAATTGACTTAAATAGTCAACTATGTGGCCGTATTTATCTAATGTACACCTTGATTGTAGAGCAGCCACGAATTGTTTTCTGATAAACTGTTATTTTTACTATCGCTACATTGTAATTGGCTTACATCAGAATTTGGACTGCATTTGTAATTTCTTATACCACAAACAAATCACCGCGCGTACATTAGGTACAATAATTACGCAGTCATTTGTTCACTTCCATAACAATATCGGAGCTAAATACGGTGAGATGACGTCACAGCAACAAATGAATACTACAATATTAAGCCCTGTTCAAATACCGGCGTTATCGGGTACCCGTAAAGGCAGTATCGAACTTTGGTCTTTGAAATTACTGTCTGAGAGTACCGATAGACAGCCAGCTGCAGTGAATACCATTTCAGTATGAATACGCCTTTAATAACAGCTGAAACACGACCTCCGGCTGTTCTTAATTGCTTCACGAAGCCTAAAGTTCGGTGTTGACCAACAATTGTTGATACGTAATGGTTATGTAAAAGTTCAAGTGATATATTATCCGAGAGTAGATTGGAACATATGTTTCGCGTTGTAATGAAGGCGCCGGCGTCTGCGCTTAAACCGGTGTTAGAGTACACCGGTAAAGATGCCTTGACGGCTGCAAATTGTATTCCTGGGTGATTCTTCATTGACGGGCACATCGTTTTGCTTACCTCCCCATTAAGCGGTTTGACCACTGGTTCCTTCGAATTTAATCCGTCAACGTTGATTGACATCTGATTTCTTATAAAGGTTACTAAAGTATGTCAGATTCTTTGTAATTGTGATTACATAAGTAGTGACTAAGCCACATTAAGCTTAAGATATTGCTGTAGTATTTTTTCTTACCCCTGAATGCAAGGGACATGTGTATCAAAAATAGTCTACAGCAAATGTGATCCAATCGACGGGGTATTTTTCCATCAGCTTCAGAAAGGAAATAACGTTATCCGTATCAAATAATGTGATCTCTTATCGTGATTGCGTGCAGTATCTAATCTTGGTACAGCGCTGCTTATGTTTTTTGTCCCAGCATCGTATAGTGTTGAAAATATAGGGTTGGTAGACGAAAAGCCATCAGAATCACCTTTATCTGGTATTGCCTTTACCTACAAATGTTTTTCGAGGTAAATTTGGAGACTTATAACTTGTGAAGGCGGCGCCGAGCTCGGTAGCAGCTTGGTTGTTTATTTAGTTCAGTCCTGTTTTAATTTTATTTTTTTTAATGTGTAGTATTCGCGTAAATATAAGAAATCAATATTGACATTTAAAGCGTCAAGCGGTTAAAAAAATTATGTCAGCGAAGGTTGAGTAACGTACCTAGTATACTCATAAACTGGTATATTTATCTTAAAGGTGACACTTTAGAATATGGAGCTGTTAGGTTAATAGGCTTCCTCAATTTAAACGTTATTCCTTATGTTCTGCAAACCGGTTTGTGCGGTAAAATTAATAATCGAAAAGCGTATTTAAAAAAAAAACGTAATCCACCATCACGTCTGTAAGCCCGAAGGGGATTTTTTTGTTTGTCTCCCGGACATTAATTCCGTGCCCGGGGAGATTGTAATGCACAATAATTCTTAAATTAAGTGTATCGCTACAGGACTACGACTGGACTAAATGTGAACTTAAGTAGTTTTTTTTATATTTTCAAGAGTTATTGAGTTAATATAAAGAGCTACAAATTGAAATAAAACGAATTTTACGGATTTTATCGCGTTTATATTATGTTTTTTACGTTTTCGACGTTTCGGCTGCTTTACAGCAACTATGGTCACGGGAGGACTGAGGTGGTTAACGTCCTAGTGTCATAGCTTGAACCGGGGTACCCTCATATTTAGTTCTTGCTTGTGGTCCGATCTCTCTTTTTCTTCGACATTCATTTCATTCAGTCTGTAAAATGCGTAATACAAACCAATATGCACCTTACATTGTCACAAACCATGATATTATTTAATTCTGAGATGATTTCAAGTTCCATGAGATAATCCGCTTTCACTTTCAACTCGAACCACATCCATAGTGTGTAAGGACTAAATTGTTGTTTCTTGTCGCTCAAGCAAGTTTAAAAAGGTTCTTGCATTTTTGCTTGCACACAGTGTTTGCCCGATAACTGCGGCAAAGCTTTATGACGTCATCAGACATTTCTTAAATTACAAAAGTACATTCAGCCTTTTTGGTGGTTTACTGCGACTGTACAAACGGTTTTGTTATAACATTAAAATCTTTAACATAATGGTATATTTGAAGTGAATATGCTGAGAAGAATATGTTTACCTTGACCGTATTGATGCAGAGCACCGCTTGTTGGACATGTTATGAAGGATTTTGCATTCTAGACATCTATAAATAGTATATTAAACATGTTTTGACGCTTTTATACAAATCCTATCGCTTTGAGAAACTGAGTTCCAAATAAATGTTTTCCACCACTGAGCTTTATTACGTGGAGATAACAGCTCAAAACTGTGGCAATATTTTTAATGTGTGTGCCAAATTGAGACGGCGCGGCGGCGCAGGAGTAACCAAAGTTAAACCAATTTTACACGGATCAACTAAGTTTGTTGTTGATTGAAGAGAGAACACTTTCGTACAGAAGTGAAACAAATGAGCATAGTTTTATATTTAACTTTTTTTTAATATGGTTCTGTCATTTAAATTTAAAAGTCAAAAGCCAAATGTGTAACTGTTCTACCGCACTTTTTATATCGTCGACACTATTTTGTATACCTACAGGTTGTTCTACTGCTATATTTCAATACTTCGTATAATTTATTAACGGGCCTTGATACTAGCGCATAATACATGATACAAACGCCATCATTTCGTGTCTATTATTACACTCATAAAGTGATAATTTTATCAGTTCTAGTCGCACTCAGGTGTGGGCTGCTTTTGATCCAAGGTGTAACGGGCCAAATAAAAACGAAGCTGACGATAAACATTGACAGTCATTGGCTGTGCACGTCATTTTATTTGACAAACCGCTGTTAGAAATGGAACGAGAGAATATAAAAATGATTTGACACATTGGATTTACGTGGAAAATAACGTTGTGCGGCGCGTTGAGATGCATAATGTAACGGGAATTTCGTGTGAACTGTGCGACATGTTGAATTTTTTAAATATAAAGAAACAAAAAATTTTAGAAAAATAATAAATCACCAACACACCTTTATTCCCCATAGGGGTGGTGAAAGGTGCATCCATATTTCGGTGATAGTCTTCGGGGTAAGCCCGATAGTGTTTCAATCTAGCGACATTTTTTTTTTTTTCAATGTGCCCGATTTACAAGTCGATAATAATTGAACCAACTTTCAAAATAAGCGAGCTGCTTACACGAGGCCTGACAAGTTGAATTAATACTTGTAAACATGCCAAATTCGAAAAAAAACGCATGTTTATCGACTGCTATACTAAGGAAAGAGTTGGTTTTGAACAGAAAAGCTAATGAAACTGCTGCGCTATACAACAATAAATAAGTGTAAACATTCACAATTGTTTGTTGAAAAAAAACTGTGAAGAGATGGGGACTTCTACCATGAGATAAGGGCTACCCCGTTTCTCTATTTCTGTGTTTACATCAAAAACTACTCTGTACTAATTTACACCAACCCCATGCCATAGAGCTAAAACAAATAAAAAATAGCTCCACAAGCTTTGAACGTATTCCGTAAATGTGATCTCAACCGTGACGTCTACAAAAAAAGATCCGTAGAGTAAGTTTTTGTTATTCCACACATGGACCGGACAATTACTACAGACACGTAGTACTCAGTAACAAAAGCACCGATAATTATAATGTTTTGTTATGTTAATGCACAAAAACTAAACAACAAGTATTTTTTGTTCCAGATAGCGTCATCACTTCATACATATTTAGGATTATTGATTTCTTATATTTACGCGAATACTACACAACTATACAAAACGAATTTTACGAATTCTCTCGGTACCCCAGTTCAAACTATGACACCAATACGTCCAACAACTCAGTCCTCTCGTGACCATGCACCATGGTTGCTAAAAAGCAGCCGAAACGTCGGGAACATAAAAAATACATAAAACAACCGCAATAAAATCCGTAAAATGAGTTTTAGGTAAATCCTTAACATTATTCATAATTTTAACAAACAATTTGTAGTGGATGTTGCATATCTACCCGGCTGAAATGGGGGCGAGTTGTGATACCATCAAATACCAATCAAGAATTTGAATATTCAGCCTGAGCTGTAACAGTCAAATCTCATACTAGGGCCAAGGATAACAAGGTTACGAAATTAAAAGACCAAAAGATCGTGGGGACGCAATTAGAAGGAACGGATTAAATCCGTGAAATAAGAGATCTACCTAATAAGGAGGAGAGCTAGATCATTGTGTACAGGACGTTTAGTATGTAGTAGGTGCTGTCAAAACTCGTACTAGTTCCCCCACGGTCAAATATATAAAGTTAATAATTAAAGTACCTGGCTTTGAACGTTGTTTAATATTATATATAATTTGATTGAATATTATAGACTAGACAGAGAGTTCGTTCCTTGATTCTGCTTGTCGCGTTATTTCAATGGTGAGGTATGCTGACCATCAAATATTCGAGCGGGCTCTATGAAAGTCATACATTATAGAGAACACAGAACGCGGAACGTAGAATCCTTAACGCTCTCCTGTCTGTTGAATCTCTTAGAACGGATTGACGTTTGAAGTATAGATAAATATTTCATGTGCGTGCGGGCAATTTAATGGTTCCGTAGTAAATTTTAATAACGCTACGGTCGTTTACATAGTTTGTTTAGCGTTGATAGCGAGCGACGAATAGCGGCTGAGTGTTGATTGAATGTAATAAACTGATACTATGTCAAATCGGATTTTATGACTACAATTAATTGGGTGTTTATTTTCGGTTTTACTCTGAATGTGGTGTTTTGTAACCCAAGTGTTTTTTCTTGGAGTAGAAAATTAATTAGTGTGACCTGCTAACTTCTATATTTACTTATACATAAATACAAAACTATAATCATTATCTGTTGAACTTATGTAATGAGATGTAATGTATTGATAACAGTTGCCGAAATTAATAGCAGTGAATCCTGAGATCCCGTCGTATTATTCTGTGTGAAGACCCTCACACAGAATAATACGACGAGGATTTTCTATATTAGGGGATAGTATACGAATCTAGAGATGACCAATCAAAGTACATAAAAAACGATGTCTCTACTTGTGTAAACATAACCTCTATCAAAAGCTGTGAACACGTCTCATACAAATGTACCTACAAGTAACGATCCATTGTATGAAAATACGATCATTACACAAATCATACAAGCATAATGAATGATTCGAAATGTCATCAGGAACATTATTTGCGTTTGATAGAGTAGTTTGTTTTGAATGGCGATAACATGTCATTAGAGCGATGTGTGAGTAATTTGTTTAAGGATTTGAAACTTCCGAATCTAGACCCCAAATTCATAGAAGCTTTAATCAGTATAGATTAGCTTAATGATGCAGTTTTTGATAGAAAAATGTTTCGTAGCACTATACTGAATAGATTGTAACCTACAAATTAGACGGGATCTGGAAATTATAGGACGCGGAAAACTAAGAATTCTATTCAGATTCGTAACAGGAATAGATTACGAATAGAAAAACCGACTGTGAGCTATCCCTGTATGTAAAACTTGAGACTGGGAAAAAATCGAATAGGTATACAAATTTCCGTAACGAAAGGGGAATCAAACTTGCTACCACCTGGTATAGTGAACCCAGCTCAAGCTCATGCTTTCACTAGACAAACACGGCTGTAAATTAACTTCTTATTTTATATCATATTCATATATTAAAAGGCAAACATTAAATACGAAACCAAATTATCTTCATACTCGTATATGTTATACATATATTCAACAAATCTAATAAACCTACCTACCGTGAATACAAACTATACAACAAAGAATCAACCTTCACGTAGCACGCGAATATAATAATAACGATTACAACAGTTATCCACAACTAATTAACGAAATAACGTGTTACCAATAACTGACGTTAATAACGCGATGCGAGCCATCGATCAACGTTATCGGAGGCAGGTTCTGGGGTCTAATTAAAAACGTATTAAGGCGAAATTTGTATCGGAATAGACATTTGGAGGTCATATGTAAAGATCGCTACAGACGAAGTAGACTTGCTGTTTCCCGCGACTGCGTGCGCGCATAGCACAGTCATAGTTCTTTCTGAACGAGCATCTAGAGAGAATCACGTATGCCAAATTTCAAGCCTGTACAATGTTACAATTGAATACTAATAATACTTTTAAATTTAAATAACAAGTCATAATGGACATATATCTGGGCCTCAAGTTCGCTAGCACGGCTGACTCATACATAATAGAATAACAATTGCATGGTATTATGACGATGGCATTGACATGACATTGCGAGTCAATTTTGTTCAGACTTGTCCTGGACATATGCCTTCCCCAATGACTTCCACATGCACGATCTTCCGCCACTCGCAACCACTGGAATTGCATGTCTAAGTTTATAGTTCACAGCATTTCACAATATTGCCTTTGCTTTTACAAGTCACGTAGCACTAACAACCTGATAAGTTTATTACATAACATTACTGGCACATAATAAGAAAATATTTACATTATTTATGGCAACAAACACGATAGCAATGACATAAAAAAACAAACCTTTTCTATTCACAATCAGTACGCGAGAACAGAGGAAAATGCCATAGCAAATACAATAGCATAGCATTCACGCGTATTGCATTGTAGTTACCCTACTCTTAAGACGGTAACGTTGATTGAACCATCGGCATTGAATTCGATATAGGTCGATCCGACTTAACTATTTCTCCAGTCTGTCTAAGGAGAGTAGACAGGTACAACTAGCTCAAGGTCTCATCGAGGGACTAGTCCAGGCTTGGACATCTATTAAACATTAACACTTATTAAACACTCTTGCTTTAAGTAATCATCCTGCAAAAAAAAAACAAAACATCATCATCGACCTATCATCATTGAAACCAATCAATAGAATAGTTTCAATGATGATAGGTCGATGATGATGTTTTGTTTTTTTTTGCAGGATGATTACTTAAAGCAAGAGTGTTTAATAAGTGTTAATGTTTAATAGATGTCCAAGCCTGGACTAGTCCCTTACCAATGTATATGGACGATAGCACACACATTTTGGAACAAACTCCTTTACTATAAGATAAGACTTAGGACCTATTACGTATGCAGACCAAATGCAGATTCGGGCCAGATTGCATAAATAACTACAGGAAAATAGATTTAGTTCAGCAGTGGCTTCTAAACTAAGGCAAGGCTAAGTCAACTTTATAAAAAAAAATGCTACACCAAGTAATTCTAAGTCGTGAGTACTTAACATATAAACGGTCAGGAAATAGCCGCCGAAGGGCTCCAACATCTGAAAGGGCTTTGAGAGCACCTAATCCGTAATCGAAGTCGTGACCTTGTTTCACAACGGACGCACGAGCGAACACATTGTTGCGTTAAAAGTGCGTGTGATTCGGTTTACTGTACAATTTGGTTGCTTACTCACTTGAAAGAGTAGGTATTACTTGTTATTGGAATTTCAAAAGATACAACAGTTTTACAATCCATAAATCTGTGTCAATACTGATCAAGCCGTCATCCAAAACATCATGGAAGTGCGAATTACCTGGAACAAAGTTAAAAAGTATAATTAGTTTATTAAAATTTAAGTATTTACAATTAAAGTTAAAGTAAATAGGAAAATAAAAAATATAGTATGACAACAAACTATGTATCAAAAAGACCTTGTCCGCGTGGAATGATGGCAAGAATGCTGGCTGCATTTCCTCGGTGTATTATCAAGCTAATTTTTTATAGCGAGGAAAGAGCCAGCCCTCCTGTCACCTGTGGAGGCAATCAACCTACGTGATATTCTGTAATTGTTATGACAGCTAATAACAGTACAAAATGATTTGCTTGAATGCGAATCATTCATGCAATAGTCTACCACCACACTGGTCAAAAAGGGGTTGACGGAATTTCACAATCCTTCGAGAACCATTCAGGATATCTCATAAAGCAAGGCTCATGATGTTTTCTTTTGCCACATGAATGTCGCCAACTTATTTCCAAGCCAACCAACGCGGTCAACCAACTTCACTGCGCGTAACACCTGGTAAACTATTAAAAACTTCTCAAAACATTCCACAATCAAACTGTTTTCCGCCATTAACATCAATAGCAACCGTATTACCGATAGGGCCGCGCACAAAACAAGCAATCAGGGCTCACAAACGCCGTTCTACAATCCGAGCCGTCGAAGCACTGCCCGCATGTTTGGCAACAAGTTGGAGCACTCCAATTTGAAGCATTCCATCACGAGTGGCTCGAGGCGGTATAATTTGACGGAGAAATGGTGTAAACAAAAAGGGAGTGTTGTTAAATGACTAAGCTGACACTTTTAAGCGTTAAAAGATTGGTGACTTACGAGGCCGCCCGCGCCGTCGCGTCGTAGCCGATAGGTTCCAGGTTCGACCTCCACCCTGCCTATTAACCCCCAAATTTATAGACGTTTTATAACTTTATAAATCGTCATATAGTACTGCGCAAATCAAAACTCATGTGCGCAGTACTATATGACGTTTTATAAAGTTATAAAACGTATATAAATTTTGCCCCCCCACCATAATTGTTATCTTCTGAACATAATTTAATCTCAATAGTGACAGGTTAACGTCGCATGCGCAACACCTGTTGCGAATATAAATAACACTTTAGGTGCTGTCAGATAGGTATTTCAAGATGTACGAGATGCGACGATACTGCTCTCTTTATTTTTACAGTCGTTGAATGAATGGATACAAATGATTGTATGACATTATTACTTTTTTTTTACAGCAAGTATCCAACGTTCTAAGAAATTTGAAAATATTACTCAATCAGTACTTCAACAACTGTTGAGATTGTTGTCTTGTAATTTTAGATTGCGTTTAAGCATTCGGCTGTTAGTTCATACAGTCTGGTATAGTTGTTTGAGTGTAGGTCACTTGGTTCAATGCGTCGGATGGTTGCGGGTTCGATCCCAGCCGGCGTAAAGCTCCCAATAACACCTAGACCAAATGATCCTGGTCTGGGTGTAATTAAGAACATCCTGAGTCTATTGTACAGACCCATAATACAAGCGTTGCTGTTAGTTAGTTTGGGACCATACATTCGATTTATTGGTCTGACGTTTCATTTAGTTCTATTTTCAGCTTTATAAAACGTGTTGAGGCGAAACATGAATATTTGCATCACTTCACACATTCCCCATATCAATTGAAATATCGGCAATATACAATAGGCTCTGATTGCTATGTACCAATCATTTCTCGGCACTTATCGTTGTCAATGTCAATTAAACTTTATGATGATCAACTATTGTCTAATCGTTATATCACTGTTACGCAATAACTTTATATATCTGACAGTTACCAAACACTTTGAGTGTAATTTAAGCGGAATGAGTGACGTTATTTAATTATAAGTATTGATTTCATAACGTCAGTTTTACTAAGTAAGCGTAATATATTGCTGAGTGGAGCTTAGTATTGTGTGATATGAAAGAAATTGACGCCATTGTTACAAAACCTACAAACGATATATTCACGTAATGGTAATTAAAGTATGTGAGTAAGTATCTTTTTTCTTTCATTTATGTCATCATAAAATGAAACTTAATACAAAAAGTTGGTAAGTGAAATAGTGTTCTTAATTTAATTTTATATTTTCAAAATAACTGATATCACACTTTTTAAATGGTGTGTATATTATGCACAAATTCCTGAATGTTCGGACGCAGCAGTCGTGGAACAAACCATTTAATTATACGGCGAACACTCCTTCACCAGCTGTGCTTTGATACAAGCGTATCTTGGAATCGCTGAAACGACATCGCTGGATGAGCCATCTCAGGCGTACAAGCTATCAAAAAAAAACTGTTGTTGAAATCAGTTCATCCGATCAATACCACAGCCAGACCGATAGAGATATATCGGAGTAGAAACTATAATGCTCTTTTTGCATTGCGTCAGAACATAAAAGTAACGAAATATTGAAATTACCTAAACATCCAAATCCAAACAGACTGTTTCCTTTCGAAGATCGAGCGTTAATTAAAAAATATTCAAAGAGAGGGGTCTCGTGGGAACCCATATAAACATACACAATCAGTAACCTTTCGTGAATACTTAAATAAAATGGATTAAAAAGTGCTGGATATTACGATATCGATAATATACAAATAGTTTTTTTTTTTAATTCCTTATAATGATTAATGAACTCTTAGTATCTCACTATTTTCGAATTTTGAATAGAAGAAGATTCACAAACACGATATCTTCTACTCATACATAAGGAGAAAGAATCGTCACAATCAATTAAGACTAATACTAAATGCATTGTGACGATTTTTATTTTAGTGATTCTTAAAAAAAATGTAATGCCAATGAAAATGGATAACATCATAGAATCTATTTACTCCCCAAAAGTTATAATAATAAAAGTCTAATAAACGGAGTGACTCAGAATTAATCAGAACCACAACAGACAGGTACCTATAAAAATACGCTTCAACATTGACCTTGACATTATAAACATCTTAATAAACTAAAGTACACATTAGCAGGAACCGAGATAGCGATCGTATAAAATGCAAATGCTTGCATCAAAAAAGTTTGGTAAAGATTTTGTGACCTACACAAAATCTTGCATCTAAGACAACAACATAGCTTTAATTAAACAAGAATATAGCATAACCTAATCCTACGAAAATGGTAGCAACAATCTATGATATGTCCGCGTTCACCAGTATAACAATGACAGTCGATAGATTTATTGCATAGTTACAATAAAGTTATCGATACTTATAAAAACGCCTCAGGCATAACCGGCAGCGGCGATCTGTATCGCCAAAATGATACGACAGTGCTGGCAACTGGGGCATTGGCCACATGAACGAAGGGATTTAAAAAATAAACTTAATATAATAACAAAAGTGTGGGAGTGGGAGGTAAGGATTCAGCGGTTAAGTTTGGCGGTAATCTTAAAAAAAGGATGATAATTTTGATATTTTTTTAAATACTTTGGCACAAGAAAGAGTTAGACTTTCAGCTGGTCCTGGGTCGTTATCTTTGGAAACAAAACACCTTTTGACATTTAGCGACGGAAAACTCCAGCAATGCCAAAGAAATTAGTTTCAAAATTGATATACATAGAATTTGCATAATCGTTTTTTGCCTATATACATTAAACATAAGTTCAAATCCGGCATAATTAAAGCATGCACTAATTAATCAGTTTTACGAGCTATATGTGGAACATCAACATCAATATGTCAAAGGCGATTGACACTTCGTTACATTAGGCTTAGTCACGACCATTTTTATAATAATGTTCCGACCACAGATTAGTACTGACAGTAATGTCCTTATTTTTTTATCTGAACATAAAAATTCTCAGAAGTTATTGTATCCGCGTCATAATAATCCAGATAAAATATAAAGAATTTCTGTTCTGTTCAAGTTCATAGACTTCGCAGTACAAAGTACAGATTGCAAAGTTCAGTAGCCTATAACTTTGTCAAACATCTTAAAGACTTACAAATCTGTAGAATTTTGTATTATAAATTAGAACCTGCATTCTGCGACCCTTGGTCTTTGTAATGTATGGGTTGCTGTCCGCCTGCTGTGCAGGAGCACTATAGATATAGGATATATAAGATGAATTACATAGAACGCGAAAAGTCAGAACGCGCAACGCGGAACGCAGAACGCCCTTCTTCAGAATTAGATGTCTATTCACGAGAGTCCAATAAGATAGATGGACTACTCACATTTGGTTTGCTAAATACCATGATTAAAAACCAAGCAGATTTTCTCAAATTTGATGAACCGTATTTTGGTGACGTAAAAAATGGTGTGTATTCCATAGCTGAATCTGCAAGTTGCAATGCGATAGGCGCGGGCACGACTTGCATAACTTTTTTTTCGGCTACTTTTGCTTGTCTTATAGGTAAGTATATCAAGTTTAACCCAACTTTTTTCTCAAAGTAATTTTTACTCTGCTTGCTGGCGCTTCTTACCCAATGGCCTCAACTCCAGCAGTGCATCTAGAGTCCTACTTTCGGGCAACAAAATCATCCCTTTCCTAATTAAGGCAGGCTACTCTTATCTATACATCTATACATATAAATAAAATTGGAGTGTCTGTTTGTAATATTAAAATAACCGCTTTTTACTAAGTGCATTTGGATGTATACACGTTACCTATACCGAAACAACATTTTTTACAATTTTTGTCTGTCTGTCTGTCCGTCTGTCTGTCTGTCTGTCTGTCTGTTTGTTCCGGCTAATCTCTGAAATGGCTGGACCGATTTTGACGGGACTTTCACTGGCAGATAGCTGATGTAACAAGGAGTAACTTAGGCTACTTTTAATTTTAGAAAAAAAATAGGATCTCACGAAAAAAAAAAAACCAATGTTGCAGCACAGCGCCTGATTGTTTGATAGCAACAACCTGCAATGCGTCCCGCGGGCTCAGAATGGGCGGGCAGGCTGTTGTCAACGGTTGTCTTTGTTAAATACCACGCGGACGAAGTCGCGGGCAACAGCTAGTATGATATATAAGTATGTGTAAGGCATAGGTGTCATTTAAGTAGTACCTACCTACTCCTTTCCAATTTAAATGCAGGCAACGCTCTATATATGGTCACACGGTGGAAAATTAAACTGGGCCTGTAAGTCATATACCTATCTCATATACCGGTGTAAAGAGGTCCGTGCTACTCGTATAAGCAAGATACCACACTCTCTTAATGTAAATATTAATGTTTTTTCGTGGGTAGTATTGATCTAGATTAATTACGCCGTAAATAACTTAATAAGCAGTCTCAGTCAGACAATTAAGAAGTTTGTTTAACTTAATTAAATCATGTATGTTTTACTTCACCAGATTTTTTTATACGTACATATAAATTACAACTTGATAATCGCAGAAATGTGTACAAGCTGACTCGTGATTGTAAATTATTGTATTATTGAATTGCAGTGTGACAGATATACATAAAAAAGCCCAAATACAAACTCAACTACAGATACAACACAATATTCATCCTGTATGTACCATAACAACTCCACTGAATTAACCAAACAAGATCAAAAAGCATCGAGACACGTGTATCGATTCGAATCGGTAAACGAGTCGCGATTGCCTCATTCGCTCGATAAGCACCTTTGCCCACCGTCCTCTTTATCGATAACTGCACTTATTACAACATCGGTAACGATAATTTTATTGAGTTTGAACATGTTATCTGCAGTAAATATTTGGTTATCTATTTTTTAGTTTGCCGGAGCTATTTGACTTTTCTGTTTTGTAAACTTTCGAGATTAGACTTCGCGTGTGCATTTCCTTGAACCATCTATCGCGAGGTGTTATCATGAGATAACGTGTTATCGGAAATCCATTGCTAGATACATGTAAACCTTTTTGTAAGCTAGTTATTGAACGCAATGTTGGTTTTTGGTCATCTAACCGCTCACCTTACGAAATGAGACAAATACTGTCAATTCTATAACAGCCGCAAAGCAGTCAAGAATACTATAGACATGAAAAGAGTAGAAAATCGTGAATTTCTTAAGATTCAGGTTAACTTAGTTCGGGGCTACCATTAGCTGACGATACCTGGGCTCTATAACTGTACATTTTATTCAGTCCTGATGCTCAATTTTACCTGAAGGCAGAAAGCATGATTGAGATTCGTGCGATGAGTAAATAATTGAAATTAATCAAATACTTACATGGGTTAGGTAATTATTCAAACAATTAATAAGTAGCATGTTTCAATGATAGTGAAAGATAGTGACTTGAATCAATTTGATGTGATGAGTAATAAATATAAATTTGTTTCATAATAAATTAATAAATATATACCTACGATGAAATTCCCGAAAATAAATAAGCCTTGTTAGAGTCTATATGATTAATATGGATTAATGTATAAACAACTAGTTTTATCTTGATCTATTTCCTTAAGCATGTTCCATAAACCTACAGCACCAACATCGTGACTTAATATGGACGTACTCACCCAATAATGACAACCTTGTTACTTTATTATAATTGCTGTTTCCGACATTGGTGCCGATACTGAGATAAAATATTTATTGTCTTTGGTCCGCCCAGCCTTCGCGATTGAGATTTAATAACGTAACAGTTAAAAGCTCGGGCGAAGGCATTAAGAATTTAAATGTCATGGACCTTAATCGACATTGTTAATAGTGGAATTATTTAGATTACACTTCAGCTCGTGGTCGTGATAAACTATTTCTTTTCATATGATAGAATGTAGAATGCATTAAGGGCGTAACGACTGATGTCTTCTACGAATATTTAGTTATGAGCTCGTTGGATGCCATCTATACTAATATTATAAATGTGAAAGTTTGGATGGATGGATGGATAGATGGATAGATGGATGGATGTTTGTTACTCTTTCACGCCCGAACGGCTGAACGGATCTGGATGAAATTTGGCACAGAGATAGATTATAGTCTGGAATAGCACATAGGCTACTTTTTATCCCGGTAAAATGTATGGTTCCCGTGGGATAGATGTTTTAATTTTTCATACTTTTTATCGCGGGTAACACCGCCGGGCGCAGCTAGTATAATATACGCACCACATAAGCTAGAGATTATAAATCAGCTTTCGTATAAACTTCGTTTTCTAGCGAATGTTTTATAAGGTCCCGAGTTCATGGTTTACTCCTCTGCCTCAGACTATTATTAAATATTCAGACATATTGGCAAAAAATAATTTGAGCATGCCAATTTTGTAGCTTTTGTAAAATCACTCTTCTTGTTGTGATTTGCACAATTTTGACAAAACGCCAGAATCCGTTAAAAGGGAGAAAACATTTGTCACTTTCTCTTAACTCACCAGGTTGTCAAAATATTCAGGTTTATTTTCAGATAAACTGGACAACATACTAACATACACAAATACTTTAAATTTGATTAATTGTAATGGTTAACTAATTCGATCCAGCCAGAAGTGTATTATTTTTACAAAGCTTGCAGACATCCTCATTGCGGGACTTTGCATGCCTCAAATTCTTTATCACTGTGACTACTGTAGATATTCTATTGAATTATCCTGAAACTTCAGCGGTTATTGACGAAGTCTAAAGAAGGAAAAACAAACAACGTCTCACTCAAAAGGATTTAGAAGCCACTGACCAGATGAGAAGCCGTAAAATATTTCAAGAAATGACTACGCAATTCTAAGCCGAGCCACCGATTCACGCTAATCACGCGCACGAAACCGACAAGGCGCCCGTAACAAAAGTAAATGTAAACATTTTCCTCACGAATGTCAAAACAGTAAGACGAAAGCCCTACAGTGCTGAGTTGTTGTACATTGTGACGTCAGTTGGCACAGCCGGGTCGGTTGCGTACAAACACGCTAAATACAGGTTTGCATCGGTATAGAACGCTCTTAGGCCTCAGCCTCGAATTTTGCGGGCAGCGGGGCGGCGGCGGCGCGCGAGCGGGGCTCGTTGGCCGCCCCGCGCCGCGCCGCTGCCACGCCGCTGTTTTCGAGAACCGGTCCATTTGATTTTACGCATAAGATCCTGCCGCTCCCGCGCCGCCACCGCCGCCGCCCCGCTGCCCGCTAAATTCGAGGCTGAGGCCTTAGGCCTCTGTATTCTGTTTGTTTTGACTTATTTTAATCGAGAAACCAGAGAAGCAATTATGAATATTGGTTTGCGAAAGGGTTTATATCTATATATAATTATATCTATATCTTATTAATAATTCAAAAGCTATGGCAGTCAGTTAAATACACAGACTTATTAGAATAATCAGACAACACACGGCGTACGCTATAAAACTAAACAGCATGTCAGCATGTAGTTTAAATGGTAGACCAGAGCTTTTTAAGCTACACTTTTAGCGTACGCCGCGTGTTGTCTGATTATTCTACCAAGTCTGTGGCAAATTGTACTGATTGAAAACATTATATTTAAATGGGTGGTTTACAAGAATACTAGTTAGTCCGCTCAGCATCAAGTCGACCCTGCGGGTTCGATCACGACTTGCACACCTGCAGCTCGTTCTGGAGTGACTCTCGATTGAAAACTTAGCCACTGACGCGATTCGATATACTCTAATGATATTTGTTTTTCTTCATTTACGAACGTGAGCAGTTCTAAGGCGACGTGTATACCCAAAGTCAAGTAAATTATCGAACTAAATTGATAATCGTCATTAACTTCAAGGTTATATCGACAGAGCTCAATTTATAATGCAAGTTGATCCTTACAACAACCGCACGGTCGAGGAAGGATGTGAACCGAATTCCTTCGGTCCATTTAGGCCAACGGCGGGAAAGGGATCGCGGTCTTATTTTTTTTTAGGATTCCGTTACTCAAAAGGAAAAACCTGAACCAGTAATAAGATCACTCTTGCGGCTATCTGTTTCCCGCAAAGTTTTTACTCAAAAAAGGTGGTTATATAAACATGAAATTTGGCCTTTGGGCCTAACCTATATAGTATAACAAAAATAGTGTAAAATGTGTTAACCGAAGAATCGGTAAGTTATATGAATTACGTAATATTTGCATCCCTACAAGCCTTATTTCATTTCTAGACATACACTTCGAATACTTTTGTAGATAGTATTAGGTGCGGAACCCTTTTTTGACGACCCAGACCTGCACTTGGCCGGGTTGTTTTTGAAAGGCCCGGCTTTGACATTGTAGAACCTTTATGTTAACGCTTTTAAATAGTCTGTATTGATTCTAGATTTTTAGTTTAAGACGACTTAACTATTAATGTGATTAACAGAACTATAGGAAGTCAGCGATAACCAATATTAACACAAAGAATCTTGACATAAAACTAATCTTACGGATTTTATCGCGATTATTTTATGCATAAAATATGATAAGTAAGATTAGTTTTATTTCAATGTGTAAAATTCGCGTACATATCAGAAATCAAAGTACAAACAATCTTAATAGAAGTCCTAGATTTTTGGTTAAGATTTGTCGCCGCATAGTCGGATAAAGACGCAGAAGCCTATATACCTAACTACACGCAACACCATTTTTGCAAACAAACAAGATCAACATTTTACCAAGATATGGTTTAGTTTCAATCTTACAAGTTTCTGTTTATGGGGCCATATGTCACATTATCATTAACACCATCATAACCATGTACAAAGCCTCGGAATGGAATTTCTGAGCTTTTACTGGCCTCGTTTGTTCACTTGTTGTGTGTCAGACGATAAAACTTTAATAAGATTTGTGTAATTGATATCAGTTGCAGTAGCAACCATCTCACGATTTTGATTGAGTTACCTAGATTCATCAAAATTTGGACATATACCTTGCAGAGCGGTGACGCTAACGACAAGTCTAAATATGTTGGCGCTGTAGTTCTTATAGCAATGCCTCGAAGCGATTCGACGATTTTAAATAGAATTTCAGGATTCCTGTTGTACTAAGAAGCTTCAATTTACTATGTAAAAGTATAAAATAAACAAAATCCATCTTTACACCTCCAACCCCTTGAAACGAAACAAAACAAGTAATTTCATTAAGATACAAAATTTGTGATTAGTATCGTAATGAAATTACTTTTTTTCTAAATGATTTTTCAATTTCGACGACCAGCTCGGTTGGTAGTGACCGTGCCTGCTACGCCGAGGGTCCCCAGTTCAAAACCTGGTTAGCGACAAACTTTGTGTGATGTGCACGAGTCATGGATGTTTAATATCCATATAAGTATTATGTACTGAGTTCGCCCCCAGTACCTTGTGCGGTACCCATAATACAAGCGTTGCTACCTATTCCTACCACTATCCCCAGTACATTTAAGTTTACCTAAAGCCCAGTTCGAATTATACGCAATTAATTATAAAATACGTCACTGCAGATCACAAAACCAACTCCATTGTCAGATGAAACTGACAATACATTTATTATGGGTCACAGCACGGCGACAAACACTACCCAAGATATTATCTCACGTTCGTACGCCAAACTTGACATTGACCTGCGGCTCGAACGAATCGATCGCAAGTCGAACAAACACATGTTGTCTATTGGCGATTGCGAAATGGCAATCAGTGCCGTTGCCAAACGTCAGCGTGTGGCGATTGATAAACACGCTGTAGCAGCCACATACATTACGCATGTTTTGACTATGAATGAGAATCAATTTATTCTGAGAAATGGAAATGGAAATATAATGAGAAATTTTTTCTGGGACAATTTGAATGCACCCGAGATGTTTTGTTTCGAATCGACTGCCTAATTAATTAAATCGGGGGGCGTATTACCGACTCCTATTTCCCGGCAATTCACTTCCCGTCCTATAACTAGTCATGTATAAGTATGTTAATGGCATTAGTTGCCGCTTAGTATGAGACACTTAGTAAGACACTTAGTATGTAATTGTAATTTTAACCGACAACGTTTGGAAACAAGATAGTTTTTAATAGGATAATTGATGGATACTTCCAAATTATGAAATCACGTAATGATTACAACAGCGCTAAAGAAGTGCAGGTTTAAAGTTTAGTATACCTTTTTTGAATTACCTGTATAAAATTGCTTGGCAGATACTAATACTGCCTGGAAATGATTGTTCTTAATATACCTCCAGTACCTCAACCAAAATCTATTTCACATACCGTTTCGGCAACGTTATGTCTTCCTTCCCTCTCTCACCAAATAAAAGCCGTAAATAAGTATAATAGTGGCAGCATTTTTCTCGATGACGCGGACGTTACGATTACATTAGAAGTTCCTGCTTACCGTACTGTTCTCTGCACGAATCTAAGCTCTATATCTCTGTAATCATTAAATTTTAATTAAATTTAACATCTCTATTGATCTCCGACGAAAAGTAAGGTGGGAACTGGGAACACAATTCCGAATACCGTAATCCGCTAATAAGAATGAAAAGTTTCTTCAATGTCGAGGTTAATATACCCATTAACAGAGATTAATTTAGCAACGATACGGCAAAAAACATAGCATATTACCCGCCTAAATATTAATTCTTCACCCAACCCCGCCCCCTGACGAATTCCCTCACAGTATGATGAGGAGTCGTGACCGAAGGCTGCCTGCTTAATTAAACCGTGAAGTATAATCTCACATTAACAGAAAAAAGTCAGTACAGTGAACCGTTTAAATTGAAGTGTCGAAAGTTATGACACAGTTTGTAGAACAAAATATGAAACAGAGATATATGAGAACGTAGATAAAGTTCATTGAGTAAATTCGTGTGAACATTGTCGGTAATTTATCCGAGGTCATCGCGGCATTTAATGATATGTATGTACCGCCATAAGCTGAAATTTAGAGCAGTGGCTTAATACCGGCGATTACAGAGCTATTACACACAATTACAGCAGGATCAAATGAATTGCGTACAAAGACATTTTTGAGTCATTTTAATGAGTACTTGTTGGTATTACATAAAAGTCTTACCTGAATAAATTTTGTACAACGACTCCAACAATCCTTGCATCATCTTGACGTACGATGTGGGCACCAGTTACATCACCAAACACGATAACAAAAACGTGTCTAGACCAACTGGCACAGAATCATCAGCACTGAACAACATCGTTGCATTATTGTTTGATATAACGAGACATGTTTAAAAGCTAACGTCGTCAAATATGTCGTTTTAAAATCAAAACTAGTGGACATTCAGACGGTTAATTAGTTCCACATACTGACAAAGGCCGCGGCGATCGGGAGGTAGAAAGTAAATCAACTCAAATCAAGAATTACTATAAGTTTAGGAGGTGAACGAACTTGATGGACAGCACGGTGGCCAAATTGAAGTAACGGTAATAAGACTGGGGATCTTTATCATCAATCAGATTTGCGTAACTATCTGTTAGCAATTACATTGTACATTGAGTGATCCAAATCACTGGTCGCGTGGAATGCAGTGCAACCGTACTAACGAACAGTAAGGACAAAAGAAATCTGATCTAGTTAAAACAAATATTTAGAACGCGACAAGGTTACAATTCGAACCTATTCAAGTATAAAAAAAGATTATGAAATACTGACAATAACAAAATAAAATTTAAATTACGGTTTGGTTGTGGCTTTATGGAAAAATAATAAGGAATGTGTGACACAGAAGGTCATGTATGTTGATGTAAATGTTGACGCCTACGACAAATGGGATTGACCAAGACATGGTGTTTTACAAGATATACGGACAGGGCTTAATAAATGTAGGCGGGCAGATCGACCTATAACAAATCGTAACATGCACGAAAACAAGTGTTAGAATATTGTGTAAAAGTTGTTCAGTATATTTTTTAAAAACGACAATTTTGACAATTTACAATTGAACAATTTACTGAAAGCAATATTAAAAAGTAACTGCTATTAACGTGAAATGCATCCAAGTTATAAGAAAATCGAGTGTTCACATTAATATGTCAAACTTGTTCGTGTGTAAGTGTATGTTGGTTGGTGTGTGTGTTCAGGTTTATTAGTGGGAATTTTTATTTTATTATATTTTGTCTTTTTTCTTGGCACAGTTTTTAGCATAACAAACAAACTAAACAGGCGTTTCCTAATTTCATTTATCACTGGTCAAATTGTCAGTAAATACCTATTGAACTATTCGCAGAAGCGTATAATTATGTCAAAATTACTAAGCAAAGAAAGCCAACTCAATCTTAATTTTCTAACACCAAAAATATTAACTTGTACCAATGCACTGGTTCAATCAGTTAAACTATAGCAGAAGGCTAGAGTGACTTAAATAAGATCCTTAATAAAAAAAAAAAATATGAACATGATATCTGCAATAAAGAAAGGCTTCAAAATACACAAAAACAAAACGAATGAAATTGAATTTAAAAATAACAATACAGAAGTAAGAAACGCAAACAGAAAATTCTTGTAAGTAAAACATCAGGTACTAGTTACAACCGAAACAAAGACGTATAATTAATACAGACATACTCATAGCAGTTTCTAAACCCGTACAAGAACCGTAGAAACGAGCATTTTTTTTAAATAGACGTGCCAATAACAATGTGTAGGCAAATGAAGACACTAATGAGACGTCGACATGAATGTATGGTAAAATTAGCCACGCATGAAAACCATTGGGAAATAAATTGTTGGAGCTACAAGCTAAAAGCAATCTCTGCAGAGACGAAGAAACTTTATGAAGTTATTAACTCATTCAATGCGTATAAAGATTTGTATAACGTTTTTGAATAACGTTTAACTTAACCCGCAATATCGTAAATGCAATCGTTCAGGACGCAGCATTACTGACATACTTAACCGTCTAGGTGTATTCATGGACGCGGTCCTAGTCTTTTTGCTGAGGAAGAGCTGGATCAAATTAGAATTTCAAATGCATTCAGTGGGAGAAATTCATGGCTACGAGTGCAAGTGAAATTTTACATATGCCATCATCATTTCAATGAACATTTAAATAGTGTGTATGTAGGTAATTTAGAGTAAAAGAAGTATGAACGTTCATTAGAATCGTAGCAAGACATTAAATCGTAAATAACATGCAAAGTATTTTTCGAGTGTCTCGTACAAACGACAATTTATGCTCATGTAAATTAGAGGTGGCATGTCTGCGCTTAATCAGACGGAGGACGGAGCAAAACTCTCGGTGACTGATCAACAACTCAACACAAACGAGACGGATACAAAGGTCCATAGAAGTTTTTAACTTGTTTAAAAGTAAAACATTAAGTTCAGAATGTTCCTATACTATAACACAATTTTAGCACTACGCACTTTTAACAATTCGAAAGAGTACATTGAAAAAAAATTACGGCAGAGCAATCACATTCTAGAAATTAGAATTAGCACTCGCGACGGATCTTTTGCTATCGTTCAACGCAGGTTTAGATGTTAGTTGGAACGCCGGTTTAGACTTTATCACTGGATGAGGTCGAAACGCAAGAGTTGTTTAGGGCGGGCGCTCATTGCGGATCGCGCGCCCGCGCCGTCCGCGGTCTGCCGCACCGCCGCCGCCACTGGCGTACCGGGATTATTTATAAATTCATACAGACAGGGGGTCGTAGAATTTTGCACGACGTCGTGGTATGTTAATGACTGCATCAGATCGGCCCGGAAACAGCTTTCCACGGTGTCTTAAACCAACAGTTTACATACAACTATACCTACCCAATCCCTAGAAAGACTCAAATTGAAATATTTTCATTTTTAAATTTAAAAAGTCTACGCTCTTCGATAACTAAACAGTTGAAATTCATCACAGTACGAATCATAATTTTAATAATAACATGTAAATTCACATTCCATATCATTAGCTTTGAACAAATCTCCCACGTGCGCCTACACTAATAGAGTGGTATTCGGTCAATTTATTCCTAACAAAAAAATTACAGCATAAATTCCCGCTTGCGCAAGATTAATGGAACTAGAAAAAAAACCGTCGACCCTGGGCATGCCGCCCACCTGAGCAGGTCCAGCTATGATCGTACGTAACCAATCAGGTGAACAACAAAATCGACACCTGTGCGAGACAGAGACAGACGGATGTAGTACAATGAAAAATACTGAAATTAATATTTTCTTTCATGCTATAAATGAATTTGAATTTGAATTCGTAATTGTATCATTGTCTCTTTAGTAAAATATCACACATGTTACTCGGCGCCTCAAATTATATTTCTCGAACAAAAATGTGGCAGAGCACAATGAATCATCAACACGCAGAATACAAAAGACTTGGCGTTTGGCACCGTTTGCAATTCATTCCAACTTTCTTGACAAATGACAACTAAAATTAAAGCAATGAGTACTCGTACATTTTCATACTACGCTGAAGCTGTTGCCATTGTTACTGCAACACATGATATATCATAATTCAAAATTAAGGTTGTATCGCTAAATGTTTTTAGATTATTCATACCGCAAATCTCCAAATAGCAAACACCAGGTGTATTAGAAAACAAATGTCTATAAATACACCTCCCGGCAACAACAATTATGTCAAAATTACGTTCTCATTTCATAACCAGTCCCCAGCACTTGACTGACATACGAAGCATGTCAACATCTCATCTCTTCGCAACAACGACGGGTTGTCAGACGAATACAACGGTGTCTATTTGTATTTTAGGCTATTCATTGGGCAGTGTAGAGCAGTATTTATGGTTTTAGTCGAGACTCGAACAGCTGCGGACGATGACGTGACATTCATTGTTATGAATTTTATTATTGACCATAACCTATTGTTTTGACCGTTTGTCTTTGACGCAAGTCTTAAGGAGTTTCGAATTACACTTAATTCATTCTTAGAGGTTTGAAACCAATGCCATATCGACTGCATACTAGTATATCCTTGCTGAAGCTAATTAAATTTATCTGAATCTGCTCTACATAAAATTATCATTTAAATCGTAGGAATGGTACAAAATCATAGTTCAATAAGCAATGATTTCGTATCATTGGTTACCAATGATACAAATAAACATTGATCGGTACATACCTGTGACCGTATGTGCCTCAGTGATAGTCTGTTTAATGTTTACATAGTTCCGTATTTGTAAGGTAATGTAAACAATGTATCCATAGTTACGGTGTGTTTGGTAAACTAAAGTCAATGTTATTTAATGTAACACGTCTTAGCTTTCCGATAATACACTAACAAAAGTTCAATACAATGTGTAACTTGATACATGGGACTATAAATGTTGGCTCGCTGAATTTTATATATTTTCATATTTCTCGTCAATAGGAATCAACTGAGGGATACAATTTTAAATCTGGAAGAAATGATGTTCGGTGTTGCCATTCATGGATGGCGGGTCAGATCAGCTGCGCTGCATGTGCCTAGTGAATGTAGCGTCTCGCTCTACTGCCGCCTTCCTACCTAGGCAAGTATGCTCCATCGTAGATCTCATCATCACTTACCATCAGGTGAGATCGAGATCAAATACTTGCCTATAATGTAATAAAAAAAAAAAAGATTATTTAATTAGCTTTAGTAGTATTTGTACAGGTATGCAAATTTAATCCCATCAGTCCTTTCAATAATTAGTTCGTTTTCAAAATACTATACTAAAGTTCAGCCTCTTTCATCCATTGGATTATCACCATTTGCGAAATGTTCAACATCAAGCACACCTATACGTATCGAAGATCGATTGAAGTTTTATTTTATCCTATTACTACTTCTGTGAAGTTCCGTGGTTTTCTCTGAATACTATAAATAATGTTTATCGTCTGTTAAGCTTCCTTCAACTGGATCGGATTGATACTCAGTGAAGTTGAGTACCGTAACAACTTAAACTGGTGTTAAAAATAGTAGAAGTATAAAATAAATACCTTTAACAACTGGTAAGACTTCTACATACCAATACCGAAGCGCGTCATTTATGGGACGGCAATAAAATCCCAAGAGCCGATGACTCATATCTTAATAAATACAGCACACTGAACATTAAGTGAAACTAGTCGCTAAACATGTAGTGAAACTAGAAACAAACGGATGCATTTACCAACGACAATTGAGAGCACGCTTCCTCTATGATGTCATGCGAAAATTTGTGGCTTTCCTACAAATTGCACGAGTTCGGATGAACCATATTACTACGTGATAATAAAGTCATGAATACCTTTGAAATGTGTAGGTGTTAGTAAAGGATCGCGGAGAACGCAGATGTGAACTCATAATCACTTTTAAACTTTGATTCGTTTTAGCAGCTGATACAGGCCCATACAATAAACCGATGTCAAGTTACAGAGCAAACTTGAGTGCAATCTTGATATACTGTTTTCGAATAAAATTACATCACAAGAGCATTTATTGTATCTTTCTCTGTCGCACGTGACGTCACGATCCTGTAGTGTTCTACTACATTCGTTTTTCGAACCAGAGTTTTTCACCAAACACTTTGGCAGGCAAAAATGCCTTTATAGGAATTATATAGACGGTAGGTCTATCACATTTTTTGCTAAGGTCTTTGCATGAAGCGGGATTGTGTTGTTATGTTACCATCAGCCCAGTATTTGGGCCACACCAATTGTGTTATTTAGATGAGGATGCTCTTGATTAAACAACGTGCCCTTTTGTTGTCGTCGCGTGTACAGTTGGGCTCTTGTAACGCGATATCGTTTGGCGTATCAGATTATAATGAGGCCATCGTTGATGTATGCTACTGGGTTGAATGTTTGACTGTATCAAATATGCAATTAGTATCTTTTCCAGACCGATATTTTACCGATTTCGACCATTTTCTGATGTAACAATAACTGGTGTCTAATGTCTAATGTCCATTAGGGATCCAAGACTTAGTACGGCAACTTCGGAACTAAGAAGCTGTTAATTTCAAATGAGCGAGGTTGAAACAGACATAATATCATTGACTTCATAATGTGGCTTAAGTGCAGGATTTTAAGGGTGCGTAAATTTTTTTTGGTCACCGGCTTGATATCGATACAGGGTTTGATGTGTATTGGTTTGTAACTATATCCTTGAATATGATTTTAGCTTTCGAAAACCATATTATATCCGATATGGTCTAGTGGCTAGGATACCTGGCTCTCACCCAGGAGGCTCGGGTTCGATTCCCGGTATCGGAAGTACGCTTTTTGCTAACATTTGCTTTATGAGAGCACTGAACAATAGGCAATCAGTTAAAACACGGAATACATTATTGTGATGTTAAAAAAGAAAAACACTTGAGTGTATAACATGTAGGACTGTATAAAATCATCTTTCAGGAGCATGCCGTCCAACAAACCCTCCTGCTCGTACTTGAGCAGGAGAAACCCCGGAGGAAACAGGACTTGAGGGCGGCAAGATTGTCATACAATTACTAACAATGTGTAGAGTTACGTTTATACAATGATCTCTATAACTCATAGTCTACTAGTATGTATATCTTACATACATGTAAAAAATATATACAATTATTTACGGATATATAAATACAAGTAATATTATATATGGCATTATATATATATTTATTCTGTCGTCTGATCGTCTCAAGCTGCAGACTGTGCGGCGGTCAGTGTCAAATAGACAAGTGAATATGAACAGACACAGTATGCTGTGAGCAAGAGTCTATATTATTGGGACAATTATGTAAATCACACAAAGTGTTATCACAAGAAGAAAATAGCTTAACGTATCCCTTAGCCGTAATACGACGCTTAAGCTCACCATTGTTACTGAATCAACAATACCTATACTGGCATCACACTCACAAAGCACTACGCTGGGTCAAAGGAATAAAAACTTTTTTTATTCATAACTTTAATAACACATTTGGTAGGGTCGCGAGGGCATTCCTCCCTCAAAGTGTTGGCCATGCTGCGGTCACAATGCGCCCGCGCCGGCGCACGTCTTTATTAGCCATGAATGGCGACGGCAGTAAACAATTCAAAATAGACGCACTTCCCGCTCGCGCCCCGATCCCGGAATGGGATTCCAACTTTATCGCTCATGGTGGTGTATTTGACCCCATGTAATAATATTTCTGGAGCTTTGGCATAATATCCAGATATTTTTCAGTATATAAAACCTGAAATTGCTTAGCGTGATCCTCTATTGTATCAATGGTACTGCCAGCATTCACTTTGTAATAAATATATGGTAAATTTGATAATTGAAGATGCTATGCTAGGTGACAACATGATTCCATAAAAAAATCTCAATAGACCGTACAAAAACAGCTAGTATTAAAATAATACTTTGATCGTGAAACTTTGCAAAATAACATTAATAACTGAACTAAATATAAAGTACTATGTACCGTGTATTCAGAATGTTTTATTCCGTAACCCCCCAATTACAAGAGTTGTAAGCCATAAGTTAGGTATTGCGAGCGGTCAAACCTCAAATCAGTCTCCTTTACGTAATGCTAGCTCGCATTACGCGATGAGATGATGAATGGTGAGATGAGGAGAGTAATATGCGCGGATTGAACGAAATTAAATGTAACTAATTTCAAGAGTGTAAGAATGGCCGTCGAACAGTATCATCAGATTTCATCTTCTTTCTTTTCAAATGCTTAAGTAAGTACCGGAAACAGATACCTACATATTATTGGCCAATTTCACGAAAACAAATATCGTAGGTGTCTTATCATTTAGTTTGTTTTCGGATTACATTCTTACTCTATCTAAAACGTTTTAACTCGGAAACGTAGAGGCAATAAAACCAGAGATAAGGTCTTTGCGAGATGACTCTATCTTACTGGGTCAAAGATAACGCGGTTCTTAAAAAGCTAAATACAAACATATAAAGGGTTTTTTTTATTGGAACTGATAGCTAATTAAAAGGAGACCGCCATGAAGTAGTAGGAACAATTGATGATAGCTTAATATAGAAATACTATAGAGCTTAAAATCTCTGATACTTTCTAGCTTTTTTTTCCCGTTTATTTTTTATTGAAGTCGGCTTATTTAAGAATATTATGATTCACATGGAAATTTAGAGCAATGTTTTCCATCCGATATGGTCTAGTGGCTAGGATACCTGGCTCTCACCCAGGAGGCTCGGGTTCGATTCCCGGTATCGGAAAAAATGCTTTTTTGCGTCGTATTATATTAATCACCGTTTACGCTGAAACTTTGGAATTATTGTATATCTGTGCTTGTATTTAAAAAAAATGTTTATTAAAAATAATGAAAACCAATAATGTCGCCTTCACGGTTGGAAACGTATTAAAACTTATCAACTGTAATGAGCTCAATTAATTTATTGACAAATGAAAAGATTTTTTTTATAAATCGCTATATAATAATAAAGTTACTTGCTTATCACGATCCTTGGCCGACAAAATAAAAATAAAAAAGTGACGTAAACGCACCTAGCAGCCAGCAACGCTACGAAGTACCAACCCTTATTAGGCTTGTCGCGATTCCAATATTTTCGATGGTAATTGATACTCAATTTACAATCGATAATATAAAAAAGTGTTAACGTAATCGACAATATGCGAATTTAAAATAAAGTGTCGTTTACGGAACACTTTATTGCCATAAATGGTAAGGCACATGCAGGTGGCACATTATTATCGTTTTAAAATACTTATTATGTCCACTTATAATCCTAGTGATGTGGACAGTTGCGAGAGACCCTCATAATATATCTGACGAATTTCGCATATCATGAATTAATTTTACGATGTCTGTGTGTAAATTGCGTAAAAATACACTCTAGTGCATATAAACTGTTACACACCTTAGCGTCAATCCGAAACATCGACAAAAATCCCCCTCTCTTTTAAAATAAGAATCACCTTATGGCATAGATTCTATTCGATAAGTAAAAATATCGAGCTGAAATTGAATAGGTCTATGGAATAGCTTAATTTTCAACTGGCATTTCGTAACAGTGTCACAGGTATTGCAACAAAGTAGTCGTGTAAATGTCAAAATGAACTTTGGCCAGCATTCGCTTGGAAAAGGATCGGGATAACGCAACACAACCTTTTCGTTGCACTGCACTCTATTGTTCTTGGTTACCCAATCATCTTCAATGTCGATACACGAGCCGAGCCATCCGTGAACTGATTTGGACGCCGATTAGACTATAATGTTGATCTTTACGGTGCATTAGAATATACCATATACCAACAGCCAACATTCTGTCGTTGTCGTGTCTAGTTTTTATGCTGATCGCAACTAGTTCTGATAACAGTGTTTAGTTACGAGAAATACGGCATTGTATTAGCCAAGTGTTTGATTGAAATGAAACTAATCTTATATTTATAGCGTTTATTTTATTTTTTACGTTCCCGACGTTTCAGCTGCTTTACAGCAACCATGGTCATGGGAGGACTGAGGTGTTTGACGAGCTAGTGTCAAAGTTTCAACTGGGGTACCCTCATAATTAGCTGTTGTTTGCGGTCCGATCTATGCAGAAAGTGCTCACAGTGTCTTGACGTCTTCCAATGGTGCGCTTAGTTTTGGTTTTCATTACATTAATTAGACGGAATCTAGGTTCTTTTGCTAGGATCTGTGGTTGATCAAATCTCGTATAATGGCGGGTACGATCCTGTACATGTTCACAGATTGCAGACTTCACGACAGCGATGTGTTCTTTTACGCGGGTTTTATTGATCTTTTAGTTTGCCATATGTACAAGAGTCTACATTCACAATCAAAAGAAGTGTTTGAGCCAAATAGCATGCGTGAGGAAGCTGTTTTAACTTAGATCATGAAAAATGTATCTATGTAGTTCAATAGCGCCCATCCAACATCGGTATGTGTGTAGTGTACTCGGTATGTGTGTACTCCATAAAATGAAGCGGTATGTGAGTCGGGGTGTGAAATAGCAGGGTATGAAGATATAAGGAGTAATAAAGAAGGCTTGTACAAGGCAGGAGTGCCTAGTAACAAACTGAATGATTATGATGATGTAAATAGATTATCCAAATAACGAATTGGACAGAAAAGTAAATGTTAAATGTGCTATCAATTTTATGTAACGTGACATTTGAAGCGAATCCGATCGTAATCTTTCTTATATCATTTACAATGCACGTTTAGTGGGACGACCGTGACACGTAACATCGAAGCACGAAACCCAATTAGGTGATGTTAATGACTGTCCACTGTAGGCCATGCAATTAGTAAAAATTAAATTAAAACCTCGAATGAAGTAGCGTAAAATAAAACAGTTTTTTCAAGGATTGCAACAAAAACATACAATATAATCTTCTTACGTGACAACATGCAGTGAAGATGTCAACTTGCCTACGATACTACAATCAATAACAAACAAAAGATTGCGATTTTACCAAGCCAGAGAAAAAAATTTCGAGGCTAAGTTTGGAAGTGCGGATTTTTACATATAAATCAATGTATTAACTATTTCCTTTTAATAAAATGCTACTCTATTTTATTTAGGTAGCTTAGATTTCTTCGAATCGTGTGTTTTTGATTTCTGGAACAGGCTTTTATTTTGAAATACACAAAAAAAATACAAAATTGCTTTCTAGCCCAATTTAAAAAGGATCTTTAATCATCACCACCCTCGTTTTGCTCACTATAAAGAGGAAAATATATATTATGTAGCACCAAATTGGGCACTCATTAAGAGCTTACCAAGCGTCTACAATTACACACGTAATAACTCTTAAGGAACGTACAACAAAGTCACACCTTTACCCTGACTATTACGTGTTTTAAAGCTCATCACACAAACGATTCGATAAAAAGCGAACCTTGTCCATCCCATATACGACGGTTGAACGAGACATAAGGATTCTGAGCCCATACAAGATTTATACGCTGTGATGTAATTCAATACGCGATCTCTTAAAGTTGATAAACCTGGTCATTATTAGCATTCCCATCATCCAAGTAGCTGTATGCTGCTGTTACCAGATCTTCTTTTGGCCTTGAGTTATTTCTCTCACGATTACTCTGAATAACATAAAAACTGGCCGTTCGGGTTGTCATTCGAACGAGACCGGTCAGTCAGAAGTCTGAAAAATCTAGCACTTATCCTACTATTTTCCATAGTGTTTCCACTAGTCGGGTCTCAGAGAGCAGATGGCAATCACTTTTGAAAAATCTGGGTAAGCTAGGATCTAATACTCAGACAAATAAATAAAACCGACGAAGAGAATTCCCAAAGAATTGGCATAAAACTAATTTTACCATGGTTGCTGTAAAGCCAAAACGTCGAGAACGTAAAAACATATAATAAACGCGATAAGATCCGTAAAATTTGTTTTATTTCAACGTGTAGTATTCGCGTAAACATAACAAATCAGAATTCCCAAAGGTTTCGATTTGTTAACATTTTGCGGGCATTCAGAAAATAACTGCATCATTCAGATATCTCACATGAATAACTACTTTCCAAGTGCACACGAGCGCAACCTCTTTAATGTCCACGCCTTTCCAAGACATAGTATTATGGAAGGCATCAGTGGTATGATGGCAAAGGTTACCGGTCAGTGGGTGTGCGTGCTAACTTACATTTCTCTCCTTATAAGGCCACGTGGCTGTGACAGCCACACCCTCGTGCCACCGTGAGTGATAATGGCTGTCTATCATTGTTGTGACATTATATATTATCGATGGAGAATAATTATCTCAATAATAGGCACAATGTACTAACGTTCAGCTCTTGTATTTTAATACCAAGTTTTCCTAATGATAACTACACTTAAAATAGCACTAAGGGCCCTTTAACTAATCCTATTACTGATTAGTCTTAAAATTTTATATTTTTTATATTTACGACTGATCTTAATCTTGGAGTAAATCTCTGTCTACATATATTTAGACAATAGTGTTGTCATAGCATCTAATTTAAAAAGATTTATTCGAATAAAGTCAATAGATGACTAACCTGGTCCAACACACATGTATGGTTGCGCACGCGCATCAAATGATTTGCATTCAGCTACTAATTGATGCTCTAACCGGCCGTCATAATAACTACAAACATGACATATACGTATGAACTATAGTAACAAATTGAGTGTTTGCATCAAAAATTAACAACAATTTCCAAAAGATCTATGAAACAATATTTGATGAGAACCCATACATAACATTTTAAATATTGCTACCACATAACTCACATTAAACGTTCGCTCTCGAGTGTAAATCTCTTCATCTTATAAAAATAAAAAATATGATTTATATCCTCCGCAACTGAATGATTAATTGTACAAAATGATTGGGAAATGATTTAAACAAAACATTTTCAGCTAAAAAAGTGAATACTTGGTTTTTTTTTATTAAGAATTCGACGTAGGCGATAACTTATCAGTATTTTTAAAAAGAAACACGCAACGCCGGTTACATTCATCAGACAGATAGAATCCGCTTTGGATGAAGCAAAAATCCGCAGTGGGTATCCTAAACAAATGTTTGTATATTGAAAATCGTAAAAGAAATGTTGTGTACCTACCTTCGTTTATCGTAAATTTCGTGTGCGGGTAGGAATGTGACGTTGATTCTGTTTATATTTATTTGTTGCCCGAACAGAAACCAGCACACGCGCAGTGACTGAATAATGGAAGCGTGATACATAAACAAATATTTATAAATCTAAAACGGCAAACGAAAATGTTTGCGCAACGCAAACAACTGAAGTTATTTAATTAGCACCAATTTGCGTAAGTGCGATTATGCAAATAAAAGTGAGCCTATCATCCTTACACGAGTTCAGGGCCCCAAGTCTGCTAACACTATCGATTCATAATCGAACCGCAACGGCATAGTAACTGTCACTTTTGACAGATACTGTATGGGATATCTGTCAAAAGTGACAGTTACTATGCGGTTGCTGTTCGATTATGAATCGATTGTTTTAGCAGACTTGGGGCCCGACAACTGCAAACATATACACGAACATACTTAAAATGTACAGGCTATGCAAGTGTATTTCGAGAACTGTGTCGACTGAACATCGACATCACAAATCGTAATATCGATGACACGATCATTCATAACTGATGAGTAATGGAGTGTCGATGGAACACAAGTGTCTCATTACGCTGCATTAATAAATACATGTAACCTAATTCTTGGGCCACGCGAGGCATGATGAAACCAAAAAATATATCTGAAACACATCGATGAAGCATCGAATTGTCAGCATTGTGAGTCGGCGGGACCACCCTGCGCGGACGTCGAACCCAAAACCTGCCCGACCAAATAAAGTACAAGTACCGGGTACGAACGACGCCGACGATTTACGTTCTATTCGCAATAGTAAAGGCGTGTGAGGCAATAGTGGTGGCGGTGGAACGAGTGCACGGCTAGCAACAGAAAACAAACCGAACACTGGTGAATAAAAACGTTCCGCCATTTTACAATCCCATAAACGTCCACATCAAAGCGCTAAAACGACTACGCGCGGACGATTACAGCGACTTTTATTCTGAACTCACTTTTATTTGCACCCAACAATGATTTACACGAACTGTTCTATTTCCGAGTATACGAATATTGTATTTTCAATTTTGTGTCCTTGGATTTTAGGCTGGAATTTTTCAAGCAAAAAAAGGCCTCGTGGGTTCTCCTAAAATGTATCGATCGAATCTCCAAAAAGGCGAAGGCTCTCACGTTTTTCGGTTTTAATAAGCGCCTTTAATAAACATGAGTCGACCAAAAGTAGTTATCTTATGAATGTTTCACCAGTTTCAATGATGAAGTCATTTTTAAGAATTATACTTGCAGCGTTTATCGTTAAAAACTATAATCATATGGCAAAAAAAAATACAAAAGTAAATGAAATAGTGGATAAAAATCGGCCACCGACGAAACTGGGTTAAAAGTGTGCTTAACTTTTCCACGAAATATTCATTTCAGATGCGAAAACCGCAGTAATACTCACATAAACCTACAATGTCACAGGTGATCTTGTCTCAACGTTAAACTTCAAACCGAAAGTTGACATTTTATCCTTAATTAAATAGACTAAATAATTCTCTAGAATGCCGAAGCTTACGCGGGAAAAATCATAGCCCTTCCTTTTGGCTTCACCGTAGTCGGGTAAAAGGAAGCCGATGATGCTAATGTTTTAACGTTATTCTAAGAATATGGCAAATTGCGCAATGCTTCAAGTAAATTGATTCTGCTAATTTCTGAGAACAAAGTGGCGTGTTGTTTCCACGGTGTTTCCTCGCATCGGTGTGCAACAAAGCGCTAAATTAACGATCCTGTTGTAATTATTGTATACCTATCTTCATTCGATGATGTGTGATGTGATTCATCGAATGAAGATAAATTGCAATCAGCGCATATTTTAGATTGAAATAGTATCATTTTTTTAGTTGACTAAACATAGATCTACATATATGTTTATCTTTGTAACAAAGTTTATCCTTATTAGAAGCCGAATGCCAAGCTCATGGTGTTTTAAATCTTTTGTAGAAATTAATTAAGGTTCTGCAAGATTGAGCTTCTAAAGCCTTACTCTTCCCAAAAATGTATTATATATACTCTTGTGAATAAGTTTTTTAAATACTACACAAAAAATACTTTCCAATTATATTACGTAATTGAAAATTACACTATAATCATCGTTACGACACGTTTTTACTAAAACAGCTGCATAGACAGTAATAATAGTTATTTGATATACTCAGTGTATTGCGACCTTTTATGTACAGTCAAATTGCCTTTTAATTATATATCCCAAAAAGCCTGTAGCACAAACCACAAAGCCTTGAAATCGATCCAACCACATCATAGGTGTGCATGTCAACCTACTTTGTGACAGATATTATTTTCCTCTTATCCTACTGCTCTACATTGATCGTGGCCTTTCTTGTGATGTGTTAAGGTGTAAATTCCTTTAACATACTCTGGCTGTAAAGAGTGACATGACCACCTCGGCGGTGCAAATCCAGACTCGTCGATAATTGAACGTGTGTCAACACAGACTTAAATCGATATTACAATTGTAGTTAATCTGATTGATTTTGCATATTAATGTAGTAAAAGTAGTCAAAGATATTAAAACAACCGGGATATCCATAAGAGAATGAAGACTTTCAAATTTGATTAATTTGGCTTATATTATTTAAATCTTTTGGATTTCATATCGCATAAGAAATAGATCGTAGACCGTATTAACATAAAAATTAAATCACAAGATAAAAAAAAATGGATTAAGTATTTACATAATAGCTAAAAGTACGATTTCTAAAACAATCTCCGAATTCACCTTGAAAATTGTCTATGGTCAGTTCCGTTTCAACCATATAATGTTGACTGATTTTGTGGTCACGATAGCCAAGCGGGGTGTCTCAGAGAACCCGCGTGGGTGTCACTCCAGCCAATGGACACGAAAGCGAAAGTCGTACACCCGTAAATTTCAAAAGAACAAACACAAAAGTAATTCTTAAAGATATCCATCATGTTTCTATATTAGTTCATGATTTATGAAGAATAAAATAAATATTAAGTCACTTGAGTGAGTCACCAAACATTTTGCGATACTCCAATACGGATACTTCAAGATGGCAAGTTGTTACATTATATAGCGTACTAGGTTAACCCGCAACATCGTACCCGTAGATTGGTTGCTATCTCGGGTGATCTTTCCATTTCCAGGAGTCATATTCATGATTTTCATCTTCTTATAATTATTGGTGACAGTTGTCAGGCAGATCTATTATTTTTTTCTAGTATACTTAATGCACGCTTAATTGGATAGCACTACCTATATTAAACTTTAAAAAGTATTAGTAATTTCTGGCATAATGTGAATAGGTTTCAGGCATACATTATTCCGATTTATAGAACGCAGAGTCATCGAACTCCGGCTCGTACGGCCTCACAATAGTCACTAGCTGATCTATTGAGGTTCCAAGTTTAATCTTATTGAGTGGTCTTTTACATAAGGGGCCATTTCATGCTCACTAACAGTACGTACCATTCTGCTATTCATATACCCTCCGTGATCGCTTTCAAGGCCTATTGGAAATGCTCTTTCAAATATTTGAAATTCATGAATTTTAATCAATAACACTCCATGAGGTTTTTTATCTTCTTATATATGTTTGGCATACACAGCTACTTAATGGAACAAATATCCACAAATTACAAGAAAAAAGGTTTCTTCGTCATTAAAGATTTCATCCATGCCACGATTGTGAATACTGAAGGCCCATTGGCTGAAGTCATCAAGCGTGCCTATTATCTTTATGCTGTACCTACTTTTAGATGCTCTGTACCGTTAATTTCATTCGTGACAGTGTCTTAATTGAGCCTTTAGTGTTGACAAAGAGTAATGAGACACGATTGGTATCGAATTCGAGATGACTGACATACTTTAAAAGGAAATGGATTAAGTCGAACTAATACTTGATTGAATATATATTGCAATTGGCATCACACCTGGTAAGAACCAGGTTTTATTATTTATATTTCTGAGTCACACCACTATCCTGAAATTATTTTTGTTTCAGGATCCCTCGCTGTTAAAACAAACAAAACGTTTGGCCTTTTCAAAATAGAAATTTATTTTAATCTAATTGCAGATACACATTTGCGTGTTACACGTAATCCATCTAAAACAGTGTTTCAAAGTAAACAATATGAAACAAACTGCAAGGTTGATGTGTAAACTGATCTGGAAGAAAATTTTACGTGTATTATTTGGACTCGAAAAACATTTCAAACCTTCAATCAGTATCATAAAATTCATGAGTGTTATTGGTCATTCACATTACTGATGCATAGGCATTAATTAGCCTCTTTCAAACACTTCAATAGTATCTATGCAATGTCATGTAACTGAAAAAACGCTAGCAAATATTTACAAATTAGCTTGTATTTTTTTTATTGCTTTTTAGATCTGATAAATATAATCTACGAGCAGAAATTACCTCTTTGTGGCCCATCCAGGGTCTTAAGTCTGCTAACACAATCGATTCATAATCGAACAGCAACCGCATAGTAACTGTGACTTTTGATAGATATTGTATGAGATATTTGTCAAAAGTGACAGTTACTATGCGGTTGCTGTTCGATTATGAATCGATTGTGTTAGCAGACTTGGGGCCCAGGTTCTTTATAAATCATAATACAGACAAAGAAGCTGAGTCTCTAAACAAAAATAACAAATATGTCAGGGTGCGAATCCGACTGACGCATGCATAGCTCCATGCCTTATCTGAGCGAAGCCGAAGGTAACGCGAGGAGGCGTGATAAAATTCCATGTGTTCAGTGCGGATGCAATCACTGCACGGAAAACATTGCACTGTGTGTTTATAACTATTACTTGAAGTCCTTGAATAATAAGTTTTAATGCCTTTGGGAGACGATAACATAATATTCGACGATATTTTGTTTTTTTTTCTAATGATAATCACGGGCAGATTTGGAATTACATTCAAAAATCATAGTAACAATAGATATTAGTAATAAATTACTATTTTAGATTTTATTATCCGATTAGCTTTCAGCTCATCGGATTATAAAAAATATAGATTGATACAACATGTATACTTATAATGCTCACATTATTGCGAATAAAGAAGTTTTAAGAAGTTCAAGACGTATCTCTACTTCTAGTTACATTATCTGAAGACTAATGTACATAGGATTATAAATTAAATCAGTAACTTCAGATAGAACTTCAAACGTTTTTTAATTCTGGGTTTTTCTTTGAACACATGCATTATATAATAAGGAGTCGAAAAAAAATCACAATTTTCTATATAAACCCAAAGCTACTTCATAAAAACGTGTTTTACAAAAATAATCTCACGAAAACTTCAATGAAATTGAACACACACTGAAAACACTGTCATATGAAGTTATTGGCTATATCGTTTATTGTAATATCAGTGTTTTATTCGGCACGGTAATCGGTGCGCAGGCGCAGCATTATCGCGCCAAGGTCACAACAATAAGATGGGCTTGATTGGATGTATATATGAGTCTATGTAGATTTTCTACGTGAGAGTATAGTTGAAAGGTTCACAATTTTCTTCAACTCCGGAATAATTTTAGAACGTTGGTTCCATGTGGAAGATTTAGAAAATGGTCCATATATAGAATCAACTTGTTTGGTAGATTTCAAATCTGTTCTTAAAAGGTCAACTCCTTGGCACTACTCATAAATATTGAACTATTTAGTATCAATGCGCTTCATTTCAATGTTCGAATCAACTAATTTAATAATCAAAGCAATAATTTAATTATTTTACTAAACTATAAACAAATATCGCCAATCTCAATTATTCTTATTTGACCCGCGCTCTGGGCGCCAATGGATATCCTACATCTGACCCACGGGCCGCGTCCGTTCGCTATGAATATTGATCGGTCTCGCATTAATATGGACGCCACGACGACCTTAATTATACCTGTTTACAGTATGCACAATCATGCACGTGCCCTCTCCACAACGGAATGGACTAACTCGGCTACTGTATTAATTATTTTATGTATACAACCTTCTCATGGCTTTAAAAATTGTCTATAGATACCCAGAATATATTGGGCGTAATGTGAATAGTTCGTATTTCATGTCTTTAATCCTCGACAGCTCATAGGGTCAATCTTAATGAAAGCAAAATAAATGAAAATTCTCTATAATGTAATTAAAGCCGTTATTTAACCTCGTAAGCATGCCGCGTCCTGAATAAGTCTCTGATTACACGAAAACTTCCAAAACATTTTGTAGGTGCCCTACCAGTCTTCATAAGGGATTATGAGCTTAATTGCACCATAAATCCGAAAACCGTCTACCATAATTACAAGTAAATATTGTAATTTACTTCGTTCACTAGGACATGTTGTCGGTGGAGGCTGGTGCATATGGAAGTCTAAATATTAACATGTGTCGTAGCTAACGGAATACATTTACTTAACGAGCCTTTTATAGGAACTGGTCTTTCCTCAGCCACCACGTAATGATAATCTTGTTGATATAGTGGTCTTACTTTAACGCGGAGCGTTGCAGATAGTACGCTTTCGTAGGCACGTTTCACTTCAGCTAAAAAGGAAACCGTTAAATGATCAATAAATCTAAGAAACCTCTTAAGATTCTCCTTGTCCCGCCATTACTCCACATTCGCACTTCCCTATTTGGACTAAAGTAAGGTTCATTATTAACACGAAGTTTGACAATAGAGCGAAAATCATGTATAATAGAAGAGGCGGTGTTTATTGACAACATTAATACCCGCTGGTATTTAGTAATACAAAGAACTTTCAAGTGCGGATGACAAACAGGAGCCAGTTCACATTTTGTTTCCTAGCAGGTAGAAAGGTTGGCCTTGAAATCAATATTGTATCTGATTTATGTTTGCATTGAGTAGGTATATGTTACAATTCGTTAGGGCTCTAAAAAAACTAATTGACTTGACGCAACAAAAGCACAAATTCGTCGAAATCAAGTATGATTCATCGTTTCGATCGATGTTATCAATATACTTCACTCGTTTTACAAAAACACTCCACAAAAGGTTTCGGCTGCAAACGTGGATATGCAAAAGTGATTCAACGGTCACTCGATAGGGATCGCTCGCAGTGGCTTCGTTTTTACGGCTTATCCGGTGTATATTTCACAACTAAGAAACGTTGTTTCTTTATTTGGCCTCAACAAGCTTTATAACAAATTAAGATTTCAAGTCCAAAATCCGTAAGACGTCCAAACACTTTCAACATAACGATTTGAAACAGCGGCATCGAGGAAGTGGGAGCCGTCGGGGACTAATAAAGGCTTGTTATGCAGAATTTACTGGAGCATTGCACTGCAGCGGTGCGCGGTATAGGATAATTAAGGGTCGCTGACCCGGAGCGAAGCCCACAAAGGGAGCTAGTGCTAAAATTCAACCTCCTACTGAACTCGATACTGAGAAATGTGCAATTCTGTAGGACAGGTTTATAGTATCGTAAATAATATATAACTTAACCATTATTAATATTCATGACTCTATGTTCGTTAATCTTCCACCGTATTCTATGCTTTCGTAACTTAATGTATTGTGTAAAGTTCAGCTTCTCACTTATCTTTAGTCTCATTTTATCTGTTTGGCCTTCAGCACGAAACAATGCTTCGTTTCTTTCGTAACTCGTCTTAGCAACAAACTGTTACATTTTCGGAACGTGAGAGTACATACAGAGTGGAGTTGTGAGTATATTTGGATATGTTCATAAAATTTTCAATGTATCAATATTTTGCAAATGTTTACTCGGGCAGTATCCAGCCCGAAATATTTGTACTAGCCAGAAAAGGTTACTTCAATACGTCTGTAATAATGCATTAAGGAGTGCACTGACCTGGATACTTTTTTCTTTAATACCAATGTGTATTTTATTTCTCCAAGCAACGAATCAGATATCGTCTTTAAAAGGTTTGTGTAGGCAGTCTACATTTCAAACTGCTCCTCCGTGTTCGGTTAGCTATGCACTGTCACATGGTAAATGCATCGGCATTCAAGTGTCATCCCGAGTATTGTCCAAAACAAGTCGTCCCTGTTCCCGACTTGCTTTTTGTTCTGATACGTGAGACTCTACGGCGCGTCTTAACGAGTATCAAACCAGTTCCCCATATTATCGCGTCATGCCAAATCTGGTAGTATGGTAGTAAATACTCTGACACTGTATTATCATGGCGGTTTTCCTTTAAATTGACAGCCCGTTACGAAAACAGTTACGGGCAATCCCCAAATTAGCCGCTAAAATTTAAATTCAGCGCATAGCTATGTGGATCCGCTTTATTTCCATCGCGCGTAATTATGGACTTTCTCTTGTCTGTTAATGTGACCAATACCATAGTAATTGGTTCCGAAGAGATCGGCGAAATTATTCTCATTATAATACCATAGGTGGTTCATAAAAAAGAGTAGCACGCGAGACTTTCATTTCACCTTTTTGGATCGTAACCCGCTAATTACAAAGTTCATCGGTCTCAAGTTACATTAAAACTGATTTAAGAAGAGCATTAGACTATTTATCATCGTACAGGGACATAGGATGGGTAGTACGATTAGACTTTTGTCTTGAAGCTAACCAAAAACAGAAGTCTTAATAATGAAATGTTAGTTAGTATATCAATAACATAAAGAGCTTATATTTCTGCAACACTCACCAGCGTTACGTTTCAGAACACTTGGAAGACTACTGAATTGATATCAGAGCCGGAAACTGCGGAATGGTTTCTTAATAAGCCAAGTTCGTGCTTAATCTGCTGTTGAATTACCACATACCCAGACAGACAAAGAGTGATGACAGATTAGAAATGCAATGCAATTCACAATAGAAAATTGCAGCTGATCTTTTCTGCCAATTTAAAAGAAGGTTGACTGGTTTGGCACTCATTATAGTTGGGCTAATATCCGAATGTAAAATATTTCCACCCAGACTAGTTAAATAGTCCCAGTTAGACTGGTTAAAACGGAAATCTAGGCACCGATTTAATGATTCACATCCGCAGTTGCTGTTGTCGCTACCAGCAATTGGCGTACTTCTTGAGATATCTATGTAAGTATCCTTATTAATAGTTAAGTGGCAGAGACTTATCAGCGGCTGATGTAAAGGATTTCTTCGATTCGATCTCAGACTGTTCTCTCAGCCAATAACTACAATGTGTTAAGCTCCAATATTAATGTTCAAGCTGGTGATTCCAGTTTAGTAACGGTAAACGAAAGCAAACTTGTTTGGAATAATTATTTTTTGTGTAAACAAAACTTAATCTTTTCTTGGGGACATATTTACTGTTGCAGAATTTATTGAATCGAACCGATACCTAAAATGGGGTCTGACTTAAAATTCCGTCTACAAAACACTTGTCGTGTTTTATGAATAAATAATTCGTGTGATTCCGGTCTGATACAAAAAGCGATCCCCTGTCAAATTTTCCAATTTCCTCTGCTACTATAATATTTTGTTGTCCATCTATGTATCTGATTATTTAAAAAGCTGTTCGCCTTAACTAGCACGCAATCTTTATCCAGAGGTGTTACGCTACTGAATGACCTTACTTGGCTACTCTGTAGGCACTGTCGTGACTAAATGCTATTAGTTCAAGCGGCACTATTATCTAGATCTCAGCGTTATTGGTTTTGTCGGCCGAAAAATGAATAATAGATTATGCGACATAGGTAGGAAATATTGTTCATCATAATTATTATGATCCCCTAATTGCGCTTTGTCCTATTGCAAGTCTTATTCATCTGGCATCCGGTTATTATTTCCCTCGCTTTACAAAGTGGAGTGGAATGAAGAGAGGTTGGATGTTTTATATATCCAAATAACGGGTCCAGCGACTTTTTGTTTCAAAATAAAATCAAAAAGAGATGGACAGGGACAGGGCTATACGAAGGAACAGGTTGCTGACAGTGGACCATTTGTTTTTGTATAGCTCTGTCCTATCACTTTCGTTCAAAAACACCAGGTCTTCCTATCATGGCAGACATATTTTCTGTACCCGCCATAAGCATTACACTATTGCTACAAATGCCTGCCTATCTAGATGTTACTCAAATGCGGTTAGGCGGGACCAGTGTTTTATTACAATGACGTCACGAGCTAGACATCGGACGCCCACCCGGCAATCTAGAGTGGTTTTATCTCATCGATAACATAAGTGGAGACCACAGGTTTTAGTGCCTTGCTAAATACGATCAGTTTTAAACAGGTAAGTCGCTGTATTTTGGTAGGAAAGATTTTTAATTTCAATGAATAGTGGTCGAAACTAGTTTGTATAAGATATATATATGTTAATTGCTTCCTTGGTTGTTTGTTGTAGGTATTATTGTTATTGTACCCGGCTGCTGCTAGTCCGAGAACAGCTTCTATGTAGTGACATTGAAAACCTCCCAGTTTATTTAAAAATATATAAAATTTATAAATCAATGCTAAATGCAGCGTGTAGGGTAAATTTACATGAGAATAAATTGAAGTCGATAGGATGTAAACAAATGTGTTGTTATTTTAACTGCTTACTAAAATATGATTGGTATAGGTAAATGTACACTATAGCTATTGTACGCATCTACCTCACTAACTACAGACTAAGAATTTCATCCAGCAATTGCTGAATTGAATGATTATAATTTGTACTTTTAACAGGTGAGTAACTAGGTACCTACCTACATGAACTTAACTAATAGATTAGTAAGACAGAAGGAAACTAGATACTGTGTTACCATCAACATACCTAGTTGACAGCTACAAAACTATCTAATAGGTAACTAGGTACTAAAAGTTCGATCGATCCATATCTCGGAACGTCGTAGGTATCGTACCATCAAATCACATAAAAAAACATTTGGATAATCAAAGACTCGTCCTTGTTTCACTTTTGGTCCTTTTGTAATCCCTGTGGCGAGGTTGCATTCTCTCCGTGCCTCCTCGCCTCCTCGCCGCCGCGCGTTGCCCGCCAACGTGTAGGCCTCCAGTACAGTATGTTGAGCACAAATCCGCCGCCTGAACTCTTTGAGTCTTACAATGTTTATTTTATTTAACAAAACTGTTAACATCTTCACAGAAAAAGCCAACCATATGTGCTTCTTTGTCAAACCTTCACAAGGGCCTGTCTTGACTATGAATTCCATAGTTAATGACGTATTTTAGATACCTGTATAGAGAATTTGAAAAAAGAACAAGTTTCATTGAACAATAATTGATAGCGAGGAATGGACCTCTTTGTACCAACACGAATAAGTAAATATTAAGTGGAAACAACACGAATGTGGGGCACATGATAAATAAACACTTGGTAGATAGGTACCTACTATCAGTACAGATAAAATAACTGTCTTACTAACCTGGTGGCTCGGCGCAGTTGCTCATAATCCAAGTTGCATTTTAACCTCAAAAAGCACCTATGGCACGGTCACGAAACGCGAAGGTCACGGTTATATTATATTGCATAATATTATTATCACCAAGCTTTTGCACCAGCAATCGTAAGGATTTACAATAAAAAAAACAATACACGACCGAGGATTACTGTTAATGCTGTTATCATAAACACACGAAGGCACAGTTCGATGCACGTTTATATTTCAACAAACGACGCGAGTATCCATTCAAGATTCCATCAGATCGCATATTTGAAGTGTTCTCTATACAAAACAAGCACCAGTGTGGACTCGATGTCATAGGTTTTATGCAGTTTACGATAAAACATAATCACAGCCGTGCACTGCACTCCGTCTGACACGACGAATATGGCGGATGAATTTGAACTACGCTTGCGCGGCACGGGGCAAACGCCGTTGCTGTGCGCCGGCAAGCCAGCAGGTACAAAAACATGGCCGAATGTGCTGCCATCTAACCATTTCATTTGAAACATTCGAACAACATACTAGGCATACGATTGATATAGTTCGGCTTGTTGATCATAGATGGCGGTAATTTGCACTATTGGAAATTATATAGATAAGCTATTCTTACACTCTTAAGTTTTTTATGTAACTACTTACATAGTGGTAGTAGAGACATTTTGGCGGGAAGTTGAACCGTGAAGTCGTCAATTTTGTTTTTATTTTCGATAAAATATGTTTCTTTGATAAATAATGTAATTATAAAATATTTGTGGGATTAGTAACGGAAATAAAAATAAAATAGTATAACTGGACTTTCAAGTTCTCCTCAGATGTCCGGTATTTTTTTTAGTAAAGTATCCACAACTTTTCTAATAGGGGTAGGGGATTCGTTTCGTCATTACAACGGTAATTATAATTTTATAACAATTATCAAGAAATACTCGATACTGGCAGAAACGGCACTATTTTGTAGCCGGTGCCACCATAAAAAAAGAAGAAGAACATCATACTTCTTTATTACAAATTATTTACATCAGAATACATCATAATATTGATAATAGACACCATGCCGGAAACAGCAGAAGATAATAGGCACATTATTTTCTCCTAGTCCTATACCTAAGGGCTAAAACGGCCAGGCTGTGGAAGATCAGGTACAGGCCGAAGAGAGCCAGCACGTTGGGCCAGAGGTGGCTGCTTTCGAAGTCATATTGAATTAGAACTTCTTCTCCTGTTGTTATGCACGGCGCTCCGACCTCGTTGCTGGTGCAGGCTATACAGTGAAGAATAACATCAAATTAATAAAATGAATTAAAAAAATATATATTAAATTAATAATTAATAATAATAATAATTTATTTAAAACTCTGTAAAAAGACAACATAATCAATGGGTACAATATTTTTTCTTAGGTATAGTTTGATTTAATGCATTTGTATAGTTTTATTGTACTATTAAACTTCCTACTTATGTTAGTATAATTGTCAACATAGAAATTATCGTGGTGTATGTATAATACCCTACTACGGTGATTAAATTGAAAATTTTGAAATTGGAAGCGTTGAAAGTTGTACCAACCATGAATAAAAGTGACGTACTTACCTACTTTTTAAAACAGATAAAGCTAAATTGTGTCAGTTTTGGCGGGATGATGAAGATAAGAGTAAGTTGTCAATTTGGTTTTATTTTCCAACATAATGTGTTTTTATGTCCATGATTAAAAGAATAATCAAATGGATCGAATTGCGGATAATGTTCTTATTAGGTATGTCCTCCTAACCGAATTTCGGTCACAACTGCAATCTCAACGGGGAACGGAGCCTATCCAACTGCTCAGGCTTAGACGAAGAAATGATAAAACGGATAGTCACCAACAACATATTGAAGCACAAAACACCAAGGCGAATTAAAATTCTGCGGATTCGCGTACCTATACATTAGGTCGTAATTCGCGTGAACTGCACAGATCGGCTTTGGTTTTTGGGCTTGAATATGTTGTCCGTGACCCTCGGTCTATATTAATTCTTTGTCCAAGAACTCAGGAGATATTATAGTGTACAAGTGCGCAATCAAATGTGCACTCTCTCCTCCCTCACCTACTTCGATAGGACGGCAATTTGACACGATCGGAGAGAGATCAGGCGCCGATAAGACCTGACGGCTTTAGGTCGCATGATTTCCGAAGCCAATAGAACTAATGTGTATCTTCATACTTATACACCCCAAAAGCAATAAAAAACTTAATAAACCCTTTGAAAAAAAATACTAGGACTGTTTTATAGATCAATGGCTAGGACACGTGGTTAAGCACGATCGATTCCGTTTTCTCCAAATAACTATTATGATCAAAATAAAGGCAAGATCAAGAAAGAAATAAGTTTTGGCTCAGATATTTAAAAGAGTCGACCGATGTTGCCCGGGTGGAGTGGGTATGCAGACCTTCACAAATATACTTGACTGCATGAAGAAACAGTTGACTACACCCTGCTTTATTTGTTTATAGTTAAGTCATGTTGAACAAGTTGTAACAAGTAGTTGTAAAATACCGTCAGGCCTTTGTCCCTTAGTTACCTGGCAGACCCTTTTTGTTGGGAATACCCCGGGCGCCAACATGTTTTACCTGTACTTTTTTGACAAAAGTAAGTAATTACTTTATGATAATCAGGTGATTTAATGATAAGGAAAGTAATTAAAGGTTAGTGGTTTTTTATTGAGGCATCAGGCATTTAAGGGGCGTCGATTATTATGCAAGAAGTTTATATGCGATGAATGTACTTCTTTAAATATCGTGAGTCTACTATTTAAATATATACAGTGGAGTAAGTTCTGTTAGGCAATATTTAGGAATGTTTAAATAAATCGACTGCGATCCTTGCTTTTAGACCAAAGAGGCTTAGGCTTTGAACAAGATTGTTATAAGCAGGTCTTTTAATTTTAAATATGTTTTTTTATAACTGCCAGTCAGCCAACCAAAAAGAAAAAAAATACTTACTTTACATTTTACACGGGGTACCTTTTTTACCCTTCATTTGTTAGAAGCTTTGGAGCTACATACAATTATAGTATAAAATCAATGTGGGGATATTGCATCATCACAATATCTGTATATGATCTAGCATGTCATATTTAAATGATAATGTAATTATGATAATGATCATAGTTCATGTGTCTATGTTGATAGTTATCGATTGAGTTATACATTTTGTCTATGATCACATAATATCATCCTAGATCTATGCCAATGATATATGATAAATGAATATCCGTCTAACGCCAGCCCAATAATATCTGCCAGTCCAGGTACGAGTATGTTAGTAGTGTTGTTGAGTACCAAATTTTAAAAACATATAGAACTCACTAATATTCCGAATTCCATCCCACTGTATGATGGTCATCGCTTCGTTGGAGTACATCAGCCAGGACAGGTGTCGGATCCAGGACACGTACTTTGGAATTGAACTGGAACGATACAGCAAATGGTATAAATAACAATAATTTTCACAGCTATTTCAAAGTGGAGATACGATTAGGGTTGCCACGCGCAAATTGACAATTATAGAAAGTTGACGTTTCCTTTACGTGACTGAGCGACGTGTATAACTTTTGTTCTGAAATTCCCCATGTGTGCTGTGCTGCGCTGCGCGTGCGCTCTAGACACAGTGAATATTTAAAAAAGCGCGACGGTTGAATTAAAGATGAACATATAGTATTTTTCGTACAATATTATTTTTCAATAATATAGAGTACAATTGACTAAAATACAGTACGGGTGGCAACCCTATATACGACAGTCAACTGTGGTTCTGCTCTAGGGCATAACCTCGGTTAGGTTAGTCAGTCAGTGTGTCGCTGGTCATCCTTCGAGCAACACGCTCGCGTTTGCATCCCATTAAATCATTCGCTTTTAGTTTTACAGCTCGCCATTAGATGGCGCCACATTCAATACACGTCCTACGAACGGCACTCGGACATATTGCATAACAATAACTAAGTCATGTCGCAAAATCGACATAAACGAAGCGCTTAGTTCACCACTAGATGGAAAATATTTTTACGAGGGTCAAACCTCAGCGTCTTCGTCGGTAACCGCTGTCGAACCTGGCTTACAGGACGAAATGTGGTGGGAGTGTGTGGCGGGCCTAATCCCAATAAGATATATAAGTGTGCAGTCCTAGTCCTAGTCCGAGGTCGTGCCTCGTGAGGCGCCCTTGAACTAGTTGCCTCCCTACCCTTCTGGCTGGAGCGCCTTTAGCGCTCGCCCTCTCGTCCGGTGAGGCTGTAAAGGTCATCTGGACAGCAGTTATCAATTCGAAAAAAATACTATTCCTAATCCCCTCACCCGGTGCAGTGTCACGTATCGTTTTATACGAGAATCCTATTACAAAGACCTATGACAAATTCCCTCGGGCATTAAAAGCTGATCCGGGAAGGTTGGGAGTGGTCCAGCTTCATTGTGTTGAGTACAACATTTTTATATTTCCTCGTAAACCTAGTTGCCTACCTCAATTTGATGAAGAGTCCAGAAGTCATCATAAGCGCGTAGTCGAAGGGCACGAGATAAGCGATGGCCAACGGCATCGAACCGAACGCACAAGAGAAGAAGGCGCCTGAAACAAAAATCATTTTAAAATTATTGTATTTAGTCACTTCTTTCGTCTAAAAAATCTATGTCACTTAGCGAGCACAATCCCAGGTTGGTTCCGAAATATGCCGTCTTATAATTTATAAAAAAAACTGTAAACCGCAAACAATAAAAATCATTACAATTTCAGAAAGTATGTACTACCTGCCTTATTATTATCATAATTGGATTCGGTGCCAAGCAAAGGTGCTCTAATTTAATTTGAACATAGTTTGGCACTGACTCCAAATATAATATTAATTTAGCAAATACAAACACGCAGATAGTGATAGCCCAGATATTGGTAGAACGCTTGCCTCGGTAACGGAGATCGCAGGTTCGAACCCCGGCTCGCATCTCTGGGATTTCTGGATTTCATGTGCGAATATCATTTTCAACCTTGATTATCACTTGCTAAACGGCGAATGAAAACATCGCGAGGAAACCTGCATGTCTGAGGGAACCCCTCGAAAGACGTGTGAAGTCCGCCAACCCGCACTGGGCCAGCGTGGTGGACTATGGCCTAGACCCCTCGCATTGAGGTGAGGAGCGTGCCCAACAGTGGGTCATTAAAAGGGCTGGTATTATATATATTACTAGCTGTTACCCGTGACTTCGTCCGCGTAGAATTTAACAAAAAACTTTTTGTAAAATAAAATGAGCCGAAGAGTATTAAAAAATAGGGGTTGGTGATAGAAGGGTGAAAATTTAGGGTTGTATGTATTTTTAATGCGACATTTAAAAAAAAATGTCCAAAAAATAAAAATAAATGTTAGGGGTGGACAACCCTTATCACACATTCTCAGACCTACTGAATATGCATAGAAAATTTCATAAAAATCAGTCAAGCCGTCTCGGAGGAGTATGGTAACTAACATTGTGACTTGTGTGTGAGAATATATATAAGACTAGCTGTTGCCCGCGACTTCGTCCGCGTGGTATTTAACAAAGACAACCGTTGACAACAGCCTGCTCGCCCATTTTGAGCTCGCGGGACGCATTACAGGTTGTTGCTATCAAACTTAATCAGGCGCTGCGCTGCAACATTGGTTTGAATTTTTTTTTTGTGAGATCCTATTTTTTTTTTCTAAAATAAAAGTAGCCTAAGTTACTCCTTGTTACATCAGCTATCTGCCAGTGAAAGTCCCGTCAAAATCGGTCCAGCCATTTCAGAGATTAGCCGGAACAAACAGACAGACAGACAGACAGACAGACAGACAGACAGACAGACAGACAGACAGACGGACAGACAGACAAAAATTGTAAAAAAATTTGTTTCGGTATAGGTAAGGGTAATAGGTAACGTGTATACATCCAAATGCATTTAGTAAAAAGCGGTTATTTTAATATTACAAACAGACACTCCAATTTTATCTATGTGTATAGATTATTATAATGTAAACACGTCATCAAGAACTTACCACATGCAATTGCAACGTTGAGCACCAGTATAGACAGAAAGACCGTGAAGCCGAACGCGTACGCGGAGCCTCGGAGTCCAGCGATCCAGTACACCACCAGCGTGAACAGCGACGGCTCCACCACCAGCCCTGGGAACTGGAGGAACCAACCATTAACATCAGATGAATAACTAACTATACAGTACCAAACTAAGCAGCGCTTGTATTTTGGGTATGGTACCGTACGATAGACTGGGGATGATTAAAAAAGAGCCTAGGTCTGGAACCTTTTCGTTTACCGCGCATTTTGAAAAATATTTTTTATTCCCAACAAAATTACAAGTGTGATTTTTTTGTATATTAAACGTCTACGACATGGGTAAAAACATTCGTGCTCAATATTTGTCTTTACCGGGACTCGAACCCAGGCACTTGGTATTGAGTCAGGGTGTCTAACAACTGTGCCATCATCCTAATAAGTACAACGACGATACCGGGGATTCGTGAAATCTCCAGGAGCACAACCTAAATTAGAGATAATTACTTAAATAAAAGAGTAACTTCGTCTTACTGAAAAAAATCTAGTGTTTCCTCCATATTATTTTCAGTAGATAAAAAGTTACTAGTAAATAAATTATAAATAGTTTTATATAAAATAGTGCGGGCAAGGCAACGTGAGGGTTTGCCTCGCACGTCATACGTCCTGACTGAGCGAGGTTGTTCTGTTGGTTGCCGCGTTGTAGAAAGCAGTCAATTATTAATAATATTAAAAAAAAATCAAGTTGCCTCTGGTTTCAACATATTTAGTGGTAAAGTAAGTTGACGAATATTCTTTCACTACGATAGTCAGCTGAGGTCGGGCTTTCTTCTAAGCTCTATTTACTCTTGAATGATAGGTTGAAGAAGCTCACAGGCACCTTGCATAAAAGAAATACCCCTACTTCCTCCTCTCCAAAGTGTTTTAGGGAAGTTATTTGGGCTCCAGTTCTTTCACAACGGTATCTTCATTAACTACCTATACCGCATGAGGTCGGAGAGGTAGTACCCACCTGTTTGTGCAAGTGTCTACATTTCGGAAGATTCATAATTACTTTATTATCATCCGTCTATTATTTATGTCCACTGTTAATTTGCACAAAATGTCAAACTAATAAATTCCATTTTTTTTAATCTAAATAAATACCTACTTAAAATATTTTATTGAGCCACTATCGTGTGTTCTAAGCAGTCATATGAAAATATTATAATTTATAAAGCACAGAGATAATTATAGACCCCCAGCGGATATTGACGTCAATCGCTAGACTATTGACGTCAATGTTTGTAATTACATATATTTTTTATTGCCTTAACATATTCTCCAAAAGTATATTTTATAAATGTTCGTTTATGGGGCGTAGGTAGTTAGCAAATAGCACACTTCATCATTCCATATATACCCACATGATAATAAAACCATCGCAGTTATAGCAGGCTTTTTGCAATTTTTTATGAAAACTAAAATCATAAATTGTAGCATATTTTGGAGAAATCAGATCATCGCACGAAGATACTCAAGGTCGTTCAAGTTGCATAACTTTTTAAGGTATGCACCTCACATAATTCTAACAGCAAAACTCACCAAAGCAAGCATCCTTGCTGTATAATAAATAGGAGTAGTGTACAGCCCAGCCTTCAGCTCTCTATTCAGCAACGGGAACTCCTCAGGGAACATGTGGAGTACAGAGTACATGGGACTGAAGGTGTTCTCGGCGATGATAATGAAGAGTGCTCCTTGCACGTCCTGGATGCCGGACTGCGTGTAGCTCGCGGTGCCGATAAAACATAGCCCAGCTGTTAGAGCTATCGCCTGGAAGACGAAGACAGATTTAAGAAATAGCGACTCTAAGGTCCACTTTATATGACTTGGTTTTTTTTTATTTTTTTATTTATCGCCACTGTGTACGGAGTATATTTAAAAAATTCCCACGGTATCCATGTAAAATGTTATCCCGGGAACTGTACGACTTCCCATGGGATAGAGTCATAAAACTTAAACATCAAACTTTTTATAAATTATCACTCACCAATTTCTGGAGTATCCTTACGAATTGGACTCGTGGATCCCTTATGACGATCAGTAGATATCTGTATACTAGCCATAGAAGTTTTGTCATAGATAACGGAGCTTGGAAGTCGACTTGTGGTACCCGCTTCGATTCCTAGTAATAACAAAAGGGTGTAAGTAAAAGCGAGCACTACTCTTGTGTTCCCTTCAAAAGTTGGGGATATGTTATACCGATTTGTGTGGCATATTGTTATACATAGGTTGCTTAAGTAGTGAGACGAAATTTTATGAAGATATCGGTGTGATAATCGCAAAACTAAAGTGGACTGGAAGTCACTTAATAAGGCAAAATGATGGCAGGTGGATCTAGGTAGTGCGGTTGGTTAGAGGTAGACGTAGGGTGGGAGGTAGACCACCAGCTAGATACACCGACGACATCGGGAAGAGTGCCGCTACAAGCTGTACCCGACCAGGACGAGACTGAAAAGGACCTTTACCCAGCAATAAATTAATACAAGCTGCGAGAAGAATTGGTAGTTCAACTTACCTCATCTTCATTGTACACCAGATGGTATTCGAACTGTATCTCCATATCGAGTTCCTTGGCTGCGTCACTGACTGCGAATCTGTCGCAGACGCTCTTGATCGCGTGCCTGGAGGCTGACTCAGAGCCGGGGGTCATCGACAACACCTTTATGAAATAGTCCGTCGGGTTGTACATGAGAGGACAGTGGTAGCCAAGACTGTGGACCAAAAACCAAGAACTTAACTAAATATATATAATAATAATAATAATTCCAGCCCTTTTTTAATGTCCCACTGCTGGGCACGGGCCTCCCCTCAATGCGAGGGGGATTAGGCCATTATCCACCACGCTGGCCCAGTGCGGGTTTCGAGGGGTTCTCTCAGACATGCAGGTTTCCTCACGATGGTTTCCTTCTCCTTTTTAGCAAGTGATAATCATGGTTGAAAATGAGATTCGCACATGTGATCAGAGAGGTGCGACCAGGGGCTTGAACCTGCAATCCTCGTTACCGAGGCAAGCGTTCTACCAACTTGGCTATCACTTAACTAAATATGTAACCAACATATTAATAACTACATATCGCCAGATTTCTACACCAGATATATGGATCGAAACTAAGTACAGCTTGTATTTCGGGTACCGTTCAATTGACTGGAAGCAATCTCCAGTAACCGCAGACCAGAGCAAATTACGAGAAGATTAATCAAAATAACATAACACATTTAATCACTTGAAATAAGTACTTTACAATATGTTTGCTATAACGTAGATAGATGCATCTTCTACTCGGGAAGTCGTATTGGGGTCACATACACTGGCCGGCCTATTTATGCGATGGAATTCAATTGGATTGGTATTGGACTATCGTATCATTACAAGCGTAAACGATACAATCGGTATGCATGTAAAATGTTATTCAAAAACTAACGAAATACCTAAGTAAATTAATATTATTTTTTGAAACTTCGCGCTATGTACCATTTCAAATTGAAGATGTAGACTTTTATTTAGGTTCTTTACACACAAGAACTTTTAGGTATAAGAAAGAAAACACATGTTATGAAATGTTTCACAAACCTTTCAAAAAAGATCAAAGCTCCCGGCGCGGTACCAGCGAATGCCACTCTCCCTTCAGCCAATAATACCAGCTGGTCAAACTGCGCCATCAGCTCCGTATTCGGCTGGTGAATGGTGCATATCACCGTCTTGCCCTGAGTCGCACTGGCGCGGAGGAGGGACATCATTTTCTGAGCTGATGAAATGTCCAGCCCCGTTGTCGGTTCATCGCAGAATAGTAAGCCAGGGTCTATAAGAAGCTGTAAAAAGGCACATTGATAAGATGCGGGGGTAGGTAGATAGCGAACGAGGTGAAAGTCTTGGTCAAGAAACCAGAGAAAATTAGGGTAAGGAAGGCTTAAAACCGTAATAAATGGTGTGTTATGAAGGAAACAATTCTTAGCATTAGGTCAAGGAGCAGCAGATTTTTTTAAAGTGCCACCGGGAGAGTAACTTAGTTGTTTTGCTACAAAATCAAAACGAACGAGGCAGATCTAGTGTAGGCAGGTTATTGTAATGCCCGGCAACAGATTATACCATAATTTAGAATTTGTATCATTTGAACCAATCATTTATAAGTTATTACGTTTCCATTATATATTGCTATTATGAATTGGCTATTCGGAGGAGGATTATGTGGATATTTTATTATGCATTATTTACATCACAATATACATCTCAAAATAACATAATTTGATGACAACCGCTATTTCTTAATTTAAATTTATTATGTAGCAAAATAGCTAAGTAAGTAGGTAAAAGGTATCGGAAAGGGAATCTTTCCTTCGCCAATGTCTGCTCATAACATTTTTTTTTTTTTTTATACATTTATAGGCAAGTATTTGATCTCGATCTCACCTGATGGTAAGTGACGATGAGATCTACGATGGAGCATACTTGCCTAGGTAGGAAGGCGGCAGTAGATCGAGACGCTACATTCACTAGGCACATGCAGCGCAACTGATCTGACCCGCCATCCATGATCATAGTTTATAATTGATATATTTCTTAACTAACTACGTTCGTGACGAGACGACTGGCATTCAAAGCTGATTGTTAAAATATTCTTTAGAAAATGACACGTCTTCCCACACATTCCATAGATTATTAATTGTAAAATATACGATTATTAAATATTGCGTAAGATCTAGAGACTTATTGTGCAATACCTACTAAACTATGATAGTTATAATATTAAAACGAGAACTGGTTTGCTTAAACCGCATGAATAATGACTCCCCATAAATCGATGCTATATGAAAGCATCGTACGAAGAGGTATCTTCCCTCTTCTATTTATTGTTTGCATTATGATCTTATTTCTATCTTAGAGGAGGGGATAGAAGGAAAGCAAGCGAGAGGAAGGCGTGAATCAGATAAAATGAAGTGTCATGCTGTGAAAGAGGCTCCTATTAATTATTCTATACAGAATGAATTTTTCAAGTCAGTTCAGTCGGTCTCGATCGATGTTCCCTATAGTTTTGGACTTGGCCATCCACGCTCACTTGAAAAATTCACGTGTACACTCATAGATATAATATACTCGTGTATATTTTTAACCGACGAATAAAAACGGAGGAGTTTATCAATTCGACGCGTATATATATTTTTTTATATTGGACCAAGTATAACTTTTATTGGATGATCCGATTTGGATAATTATTTTTTACTGAACAGGGATAGGGACCTATGGGAGGTCCCATTTTTAATATCATCAAGATAGTACAAGATCAGTAGTTTTGGCTTTTTTAAACATAAATCTCACCTCAGCGGCAAACGCCAATCGCTTCCTTTCACCGCCAGATAATGTCTTGCGCCCGTCCAGCCCCCCGATACGAGTGAACCGGGACCCATAGAGCGACAACTGCCTTAGTAATTGGTTCACTCGTCTCTTGCGGGCTATGGAGGAGGTCCGTCTGTCCATGCGGAGCCTGGCCTGGTGGAGGAAAGGATCTTTATCGATCTACAGACTGATTCAGAAATACTATGTGCTGCTTTAGCGCATTTATTAAGTCATATTTTGACGATTGTATGAACCACTATGGTTTTCTCGAGCGTAAAAACACTCAGGCAGGTACCAAAAAAATTAAAAAAATTGCTTTTATGATATATAAGGTTTAATCAAAATAGTGTAATATATTTTAAGAGATGGATCATGTTGATGTATTATATAATTGTGTAAATGGTGTTTGTTTTTTTTTAAACAAGGCGAACCAGAAAGCCTTTGGCGTTTGGTACAGGCTGTCATTTGTTAAATGTCTAATAATTTTCATTTATTTTATCTTTATAACCTACTGTTGGCGCTGTTAAAATATTTAACACTATTATTGTTACACCTTATATGGTCATTAATGCTGATAATACCTACTAGTGTGTGGCGATTCCATTGTAAATCGTATGAAACTTCTATAAACTTAGGTCTTAATGTTTCAAGGCGGCATTCCATTCGAATCTTTTAGTATTGTCGTAACACGACACGATGTATTTTCACACACACACACACACACATATCACTCACCATGATCGTAAGATGTTCGATAACTGTCAGATTGTCGACAAACAGATCATCTTGGTGCATGTACCCACTCTCCAGGTGCATGAAGTCTCCAACCGGCAGCCCGTTCATCAGAATATCGCCGTCTACCGTCGTTCCGACTGATGGCATAGAAATGATTGTGTATTTTTTTTTTCTCCCATGCGTAATGATAGTGGCGTATCGGATGTAACTCCCATATCGTATCCACACATCGTGTTACGCCCTAGTTGTGGACGGCACTTGTTTTTGTTCTATAACGATTCCTTTATTATCTGATCGAGTCGGAGTGGAAAGTATCCGGCTACGATGACCAATGTTCGGATCGGCAGATAAATGGGTGGGGGTGGGAGTGGGATATTCGATGTGGGATGCTTTATTATTTGGAGTTAAAGTCATAAAATATAAATGCAGATACAATAGGATATTTTACTACCAATAAATGAGTTATCTAAGTATTTGTTTCCAATTTGTTTCATAGTTTAATGTTGATAATCATATTTCGCATTATAATGTAACGTTCTATAATGTATAAATGTGGTTGAATTGAACTTTGCAATAAAATTTATGAATTTATTGATACTTAATATCAATAAATTCATAAATTAATATTTACCTACATATTACATACCAGACGGTAATAATATAAAGTTTAGTACAAACAAGTTGTCTAATTGTTACTAAGATTCTTATTTAATCACACGATAGCTGTCCAGGCGTACTTCGTATCGCCTCAGTATTAAATGTATGATAAAATTAATTGTCTACTTATCCAGTATTTATTATATACAATAATAAAAAAAACTAACGCTATTTAATTATATTTTTTATAACCTTCTAGTTACAATATCTGAACGATAATCGGATTATCTACTATGATGTTTTTTTTTCATTTTTAAATTATGTACAATAGTATTAGCGATATGGCAACACTGTTTGACAGATCGCGCCTTCGCGCCTATATAACGCGCGCGAGCCCCGACATCGCGCTCATTTGCTCTCCGAATTTTGTAGCGATAAGACGTGTTATAGCTCGTAGGAATTGTTAAATTTGAGTTATTTATGTTGGATTCCAATATTGAAGAATTGAGTTTGTTCGTTGTGTAATTACATGTTTTCATGTGATTTTATTCTTATGAATTAATTAAATCTACCCTCGGTTCCTTGTGCATATATTTTTTAATACAATTCGATAGGAACCGCTAACATCAGAAGTGGGATAGGCTCCTGTAGCCTACATCTGCTCTGGTCGCAAGCGAAAAATAATCATTAGTTGATTAGATAGCTTGGGTTGAGTTTTAAGTGAAATTTTAAATGTGTTTGATCATGGCTGATCGACCCTTCACTCGAAGTAGTACTAGGAATAGGCGTGGTCAAAACAGTGTTGCAAGAGATCTTCAAGACCAGCTCAGCATTATTCTAGCGCGCATTGACGCGCTAGAAAATAGCAGTCTACCCGCAACAAGCAACGGCGGAGGTATCGTCGGAGGAGCGTGCAATCGTGGCGCCGGTTGACGCCATCGTGTCTGTACCTCGACCGCCCGCGCCACTACCAGTTACTGCCAGATCGAATGATGGCACCATCGGTGAATCGCACGCAAGTACTTCGACTTCGTTGGATGTCACCGACCGCCTCATTGGTGCACTGAGCGCGTTGACTAAGGTCAGATCAACCCATTATTATATTTCTAATTTTGATCAGAGTGTCGCTAATTTCAAAAGCTGTACTTAAATATTTTGAATGAACACAACTACCCACATATCAAGTTTTAAATGGTATGAGTGATCAAAATATTTAGTGTACTAGTTGTGTTACTCATAAATGTATGAATGTACCTGTACTTGTTGGGATCGATGTCTTAAACCGTGACGATGTGCAATGCATTCGTGCAAACAATGAACAACGAATTACCCGAATTCCTAGGTTGACATTAAATAGTGACCGCAGTATGTTCCTCATTAATTTAGATGATCAATCACGAATTAATACACCTCTCGAGGGTAATGATCGCGAATGATTATTGGGTATCATTAATGAATTTGAGGAGTTTCTAATCGTTGGCACTGCGTGGAAAACGGTAACGACTGGTCATATGCATTTTGAGATAGTGAGTGGAACACCTATTTGTTATGGACCTTACAGACTTTAATATCTCTCGGGGAATCCCCCTATGCCAGACAATTATTCTTGTAAAGAAAATGACTGTAAGGATCGTGGGTGTCTACTATCTTGCACTAAATGCGATCACTGTTAGGGATCGCTATACATTACCGCTGATGGAACGCCTTGTACTTTTGTAGCCACGGAAGTGGAATATTTAGGTCGTACGATTTCAATGGGTCAGGTTAGACCGAGCAAGTGTAAAATCAAAACCCTAGTAGATTCACCAGTCACCCACTAACGTATGGGAGGTCAGACAGTTTCTTGGTTTGGCAGGATACTTCCGTAGATACATATCCGCTTATGCATCTGTAACCGTACCCATAGCTGGGTTATTGCGGAGTAACGTTAAATTCGAATGGAGAGACGAATAGGAAAATTCTCGGAGGTATATAATTGAACGCCTTACAAATGACAGGTTCATTTATTTGCTGTTTTCGATCGACTATTGCGTTTTCGATCCATATTGCCAACGGAGCTGCACACGGACGCGAGCTCAGTCGGTTGTGGTGCAGTTCTCATTCAGGTGCATGGCTACAGTAAAAGACGGGTTGTGGCATATTTTAACAAAACAACTCAAGGTGCCGAGCCACGATATCATTCATACGAGCTTGAAACTTTGGCAAATATTAAAGCTTTACAAAACTTTAGTCATTACCTATTGGGAATTTCTTTTAGAATTGTAACCGACTGAATAACGCACTTAAATTAACTGAGCGAAAAAGGGACTTGTTGCCCCGTGTTGCGTGTTGGTGGATGTACATGCAGGATTTCAACTTAAAGTCGGAATATCGTAAGGGCGTAATGATACAACACGCGGGTTGTCTGGGTCGGAGTCCTGTAGATGTTTACCAAATTGATGGACCACGAGACTGGGCGCGGATGGCTCAGTCAGCGGACGAAGAGACTCGTACGCTGATTGACAAAGTCCTAAATAATGAGTTAGACTTGTCCCGATAGTTTGTTCGAAATGAATTGCTTTATTACAAATACATTTCTGCTGGGAGTGAACCCAGATTTCTATGCTTCATACCAAGAGAGAGATAGAGAAGAAGAGGTGATAGGTTGAGTTTGTTAAGGATTTTTCATGACCAACATGAGCATATAAACTTAAACAGGTAGTTTCAAATTCTATATCACTATTTGGTACTCCTAAACTTATGGTGTACGATGGAGGGCGGATGTTTGAAAGTTTGAGCTTTCAAGGATGGGCCTCTGATATGGGGTGTTAAATTAATTTTATTACTCCAGAAATGCATAGTGAAAATGGTCAGGTAGAACGCTACTGCCGCATGTAACTTAATATGTTGCGCATCGAGACTACCAGTCGTAACAATCGATGGTCAGAGTCTTTATGGAAGATGCAGCTCATTATTAACAGTACTAAGCATAAAACCACACAAATATCACAATCACATTTACTAATTGGGGTAGAAGCAGTTACGCCAGTAATAAGGTCACTTATCCGTGACGCTGCCTTGGACAATACACGACCGAATCGTGAGGGCTTAAGGGAGCTATAGAGGCAGCGCGCTAGTGAACTACTTGATGAAAATAGACGTAAACAGGACACTTACGTAAATAAAAATCGGAATGTTATAAACGAAGTTTTCCGCTAAATGATAAGTTTTTTGTAACTAAAACCTCTTATGTTACAGGCAAGCTGGACTCGGGGATGAGAGGGCCTTACCGGGTCATTAAAGTATTACCCCATGGCCGGTATGAACTACAACTACTGAGTGGTTCGTATGGCAAAATCACTCAGGCTGCCGCCGAGCATATGATGGCCAGGCGAGGAGAGTGGACCCCCGAGGCTTGTGTCGCAATTTTGGACATTAAGCTAAGTGTGCTTTCAATATTATAAGCCGTGTAGCAGACATGTTAACTGGGTCATGTCTGTTACGTTGTGTCCATTTGTGTAGACATGATAACAGGGCCATGTCTGTGGTGTCGAGTTTAGTCTCCGCCAGTGTAGACATGATAACTGGGCCATGTCTGTGGTGTCGAGTTTAGTCTCTGCCAGTGTAGACATGATAACTAGACCATGTCTGTGGTGTCGAGTTTATTCTCTGCCAGTGAAGACATGATAACTGGGCCATGTCTGTGGTGTCGAGTTTAGTCTCCGCCAGTGTAGACATGATAACTGAGCCATGTCTGTGGTGTCGAGTTTAGTCTCCGCCAGTGTAGACATGATAACTGAGCCATGTCTGTAGTGTCGAGTTTATTCTCCGCCGGTGTAGGCATGTTAAATGAGTCATGCCTGTGGTTTCGAGACATGTTAACTGGGTCATGTCTGATGCGTCGAGACATGTTAACTGGGTCATGTCTGATGCGTCGAGACATGTTAACTGGGTCATGTCTTCGAGATAATTCTCGCCTCGGGATATACGAATTTTCAGCGTATATCCTGAAGTAAGTTATAGGGAAGATATTGATATTCCTTATTTTCTACTTTCAGCTGAAGGCGACTCCCTTGCGGCTGATCCATCTACCAGTTTCTCTAGCTGCGAGAGCCAGTTACTCTCGAGCACTCACACTGGAGATGGACGACGGGGTTCAACAAACGTCGCATCCGGCTGGCATTGAAGACTGCATTCTGCCGGAAGCTTCCTGAGCCCACTAGCCGAGCAATGAAGACTGCCAAGCAATGAAGACATGTTCGAGGACGACCATTTGTTAGGAGAGGCCGTATTAGCGATATGGCAACACTGTTTGACAGATCGCGCCTTCGCGCCTATATAAGGCGCGCGAGCCCCGACATCGCGCTCATTTGCTCTCCGAATTTTGTAGCGATAAGACGTGTTATAGCTCGTAGGAATTGTTAAATTTGAGTTATTTATGTTGGATTCCAATATTGAAGAATTGAGTTTGTTCGTTGTGTAATTACATGTTTTCATGTGATTTTATTCTTATTAATTAATTAAATCTACCCTCGGTTCCTTGTGCATATATTTTTTAATACAATTCGATAGGAACCGCTAACAATAGTTATTTACATGAAAAAAAAAAACTAAACTATACTTATTAATAGGAAAACAGGTACACATACACATGTATAATAAAAATAAAATTATATACATAAAAATGCCTCTACATCGTCGTCGATGCCAAAAGTGGCCAGCAGGCTGGCCGCGTTTCCGCGCTGAATAGCGAGGCTCACTCTGCGCGAAATAGAGGCCAGCCCGCCGGTCACGGGTAGCGGCGAAAAGTCGTGCAGCAATGTCCTTGTAAAGGAGGCGTTAATTTTTAAATAGTTATTCTGCTTTTTGCAGCGGAGACAAAATTTAAAAAATCATAGAACCTAAAAATCGCCCCAGCCGTTTTTGATTTATAAATGGTGGAACTAACACGACTTTGTTTTTTAAATATATGTATATAAGATTTAAGTTGTTTCATAGTAAGTTATAAAATCTCTCGGGGGTTAACATTTTGTCTAATTAATTCTAGTTTGTCCACATTTATCGTTCATTCATTCATCTTTATGAACCCATATTATAAGGATAGTCCGACACAAAATATATATAGCTATTATTTAATAAGATATTGTATTAAGTAAGTAGTACCTACTCGTAAACACGATTTACAAAAAAAAACTTTTATGGCAACGAGTTTTTTTTATAAATATTAAAGGTCCAAAGTCCGCACTCACCTCCCCCCGGACCCCCTACTAACACGTCAAAATCCCTGATTAATTATCAACACCTCGACGGCCTGATTTGCCCAGTTGGTAGTGATCCTGCTTTCTGTGTGGTCCCGGGTTCGAATTCTGGTAGGGATGAACTTTGTGGTATGAGCACGAATGTTTGTACCAAAGTCAATGTTTAATATCTGTATAAGTAATCTATACTGAGTCCGCCCCCATTCATTGTACGGTACAGTTCCATTGTACGGTACCCGTAACACAAGCGTTGCTCAGTGTGGGACCGTAAAGTTGGTGTGTTCGTCTGGCGCTATTCATATTTATTTACTTATTGTACTTTTAAAGAGTCCAGTATACGAAACCAAAGGAGCGGGGCTAACTGATCAACTGTTACCTAACGATGCATGACGCAAATTGGTACCACAATATATTGTCTGTTAATAAAATAAATCAAAAATATTTCTAAGAAAAATGATTACTTACCGGGGCTTCGATGTGCTAGTGAAGTCATCAGCGTTGTTTTACCAGCTCCGCTGCAATCAATTGTTGCTTTTTAAAACACCATCATCATTTAGCGTATATTTCGCCGAGGGGTGCACTACCCACACCCAAATTTACGTATAAGGATACTAGCTATTGCTTGCGACCTCATCCTATTACGAAACTAGAACATGTCTAATAATAATCATCTTTATTATAGGTACAGTAGCTGTACCCGTAACTTCGTGTGCGTGTGGACTTTAGCCTTTTATTTACAGCATGGTTCAGAAAGCTTTTACTTAGCCTTGAACCTGCGCTATATATCGCATTTAATTTTGTAATCATTATGTGAAATCAGAATTAAGATATCTCGATTTAAAAAAATTAACCAATTGTGATATTTAATTTTTTGAAATCGGCTTATTGAAATTCTGATTTCACATATTGATAACAAATGTGTTAAAGTAGCGCAGGGTCAAGCCTTAGTATACTCTATCTGATTCACTTTGTATACCGGAGAAACTACCATCTCCCAGGATTAAAAAAATAAACTGTTGACATTGGCTCGGTAATTCGCCTACTGATAAGATACAACCAATTCAAAGCACTCTGTGAGATAGTGTGTGAGTGATTAATCCAAACATGTATTCATTTATGGATGGATGGATGGCGGGTCAGATCAGTTGCGCTGCATGTGCCTAGTGAATGTAGCGTCTCTATCTACTGCCGCCTTCCTACCTAGGCAAGTATGCTCCACCGTAGATCTCATCGTCACTTACCATCAGGTGAGATCGAGATCAAATACTTGCCTATAATGTAATAAAAAAAAAAAAAAAAACTTAGATACGTATACGGTTATCTTGGTTTAAATACACTCAGGAAACAAAATGCAGCTTCTAATAATAAACGACAGTATAAACCACGCAGTACTTTGCATAGTTAATAAATTTACATATCAATAGATGATAATAATTGTACAAGATGTTAAAAGATTGTGTCAAATAATTTAAGGGTTGAAATAAAACTTATTTTACAGATTACATCGCGTTTAATCAATACTAATATTATAAATGTGAAAGTTTGGATGGATGGATGGATGTTTGTTACTCTTTCATGCCGGAACGGCTTAACGGATCTGGATGAAATTTGGTACAGGGATAGATTATAGTCTGGAATAGCACATAGGCTACTTTTTATCCCGGTAAAATGTATGGTTCCCGTGGGATAGATTTGTTTTAATTTTTCATAAAGCAAAGGATTGACATGATTTTTTGCGAAGGTAGTGGTAGTTTAGGGGTAAGAAAATGACATAGAGGAAAAGGACACATACTTTTTAATCGCGGGTAACACCGCGGGGCGCAGCTAGTAAATACATAAATATCGGCAGTAACCATGGTCACAGGAGGACTAGTTGCTGTAAAGCAGCCGAAACGTCGGGAGCGTAAAAAACATAATATAAACGCGATAAAATCTGTAAAATTAGTTTCATTTCAATGTGTAGTATTCGCGTAAATATAAGAAATCAATATATAGGATTCATTTTATACTGGCATATGAATGCAATAGGTTCAGTCGATATTGGCAAATGAATGGGTTCCGTTGGAATTGGCGGATGGTTTCGTTGGAATTTGGTTCAGTCAAATTTGGCAAATGAATGTGATTAGTCGGGATTGACAAATTAATGGGTTCAGTCAGGATTGGAATTGAATGGGTTCAGTCGGGATTGGCAAATGAATGGGTTCAGTTGGAATTGGCAAATGTATGGGTTCAGTTGGGATTGGAAGTAAATGGGTTCAGTCGGGATTGGAAATGAATGGGTTCAGTCGGGATTGGCAAATTAATGGGTTTAGTCGTGATTGGCAAATTAATGGGTTCAGTCGGGATTGGAATTGAATGGGTTCAGAAGGGATTGGAATTGAATCAGTTGAGTCGGAATTGGCAAATTAATGGGTTCAATTGGAATGGCAAGTGTATGGGTTCAGTCGGGATTGGAAGTAAATTGGTTCAGTCGGGATTGGAAATGAATGGGTTAAGTCGGGATTGGCAAATAAATGGGTTCAGTCGGGATTGGAATTGAATGGATTCAGTCGGGATTGGAAATAAATGGGATCAGTCGGGATTGGCAAATGAATCGGCTCAGTCGGGATTGGTAGAAAAAAAATAGTATTTACGTATATCTCAAAAATATACTGATAGACAGATTTTAATAAAATTTGGTACCATAATAGATTACGGCCAACTGTCATATAAATGGTAGATAGGGTTTATCAGCACATTGTGGAACAGGACGTGAATTGTTAAAAAAAATTTGGTACGAAAGTTAATTTCAACTTACCTAGGACCCATTAAAGCGATCATTGTGCCGGGCTTGGCAATGCCGCTCACTGAGAAAAAATAAATTAAATAAGAGCTTGGACAAATACTTTATAGTAATAACTGGAAACGAAGTCAATAGACCACAAATAAAAAAAAAACAAGTACCATTATTGACAAGCCTCTTCAATTTCCCGTTTTCTAGTTTGGTATGCACGGTGAGGTCTCGCCACACCAATGTGCAGGGTCTAGACGTCGGGCTGGGCCCGAACATATCCTCGACCTCGGGGTCCAGGGGATCATTCTTAAAGATTGTGTCTTTATCTTCGAAGAATACGGCGACCGGTGGGAATAAATCCTGTTGACAACACAGTATATTTAATATTATAAAAAAAAATCTAGATACTTTGAAAGCCTCTGCTGAGTTGGACCTTTATTTTTTTCCATCCCATTTTTTCAATCCCTAAAGGTTCAGCCAGCATTGCACCAAAATTTCGTTAATAATCCTAGTAACAGAATTAATTAAAAACTTGCTATTTTATCCATAGCCTTAACAAATACCCTTACCTTAGATGAAGGACGTCAAAGGTTTACTCAATGTATGAATGAGCTAACCAACACCAAACCTCACAATCTATAAAAAGTATTTATTTTCTTAGATGTGCAGCGTTTTAAACAAAACGATAAAAAATAACAAAAATACTCCCTAGAAAATACGATGAAATCGCGAACCGAAACCATCGCATACAAGTACTATCACAGCACGATAAAAAAATATAAAAGTAGGTATATGAGCCTCTTACTCACATCGCGATAAGGCCTTAATAAATATTCGATACAATGAAAAACCAGTCATATTATTTATCCAATACGTTTAATGAAAATGCAATTTTTTTGTTTGTAGTTTAGATTTTTCTTTAACTTGACTATTATAATTATTTCACTACGGTACCTAATAAAATTAATATTTATACAATTAACAACTAATACTTCAAATACATAGATTGAATGATAATCATGTTAGCAGCAAAATATACGCTGCGGTTTGAAAAATCCGCATCTCCGCACAGAATCAATAATTAATTTATATTATTTAACGAAATGTTGAATTATGTCACCACCCACAGAGTGAGCAACATTCACATTATAAGCACTATTTACTATGCAATGTATATAAACTAATTAATATTAAAAAAAAAAATATTCGTGCTCTATACTTACAAAAGATTTTTCTGACATTGAATCCGGCGATTCATTTCGTTCACTATTTTTCTCAGGACTGCTACTCATTTCTAATTGCACAACGTAAACTAAATAAAATAAATTGTTCTAATTTCAAATGTTCTAATTTCAAATTTCGATTGGGATAGCCGGTATTGACGACGCGGTCATTTTACCGATGCGGTGGATAGTTTTGGCGGCGAACATGCACGCGTCTGTCTCCCAGTGTAGCGATGCTACTTTGACATTTCATATTAGGTTAGACGAGGATGGAGCGCTTAATCAAAGCGAGATGAAAACCTTTTTGACGTCAATTAAGATGGCCCACTAGGCAAAGGTACATGAATGATATTGAGAACATGTTGGTTTATGGTTTATGATAAAATTCCATTGCATCCATGATTTAAGTCACTCAATATTATATGAAGTCTAAATATATTTTATGAAGGTAAAAACCCGGCAGTTTCATTGCCATAGGCATTTACGAGTTCTAAAGAAAATGGGAGATAAGGTAAACGAAATCGATTTTTTATAATTTCTCTGTTTGTAAATAAATAACAGAAAATTGTTATATTAAAGTTTTCACATTGCACAACTGAATAGATAATTCACATGTACGCTACATCATTGATTATATCAGAATAAAAGTTCGTCTATCGTCGTATAGTTGATAATATTTTTTAAATATTGGTTTTAAAAATACCATTAAAATGGTACTTAACCCAATAATATTTCGGAATAGTAACCACATCTTTACTGATAGGGGTTCGTGTAATGGAACGAGGGCTATATTATTTACTAAAATCACTATTTTTTTTTCCGCTATATATTCTTTAAAAATAAAACGATACCATTCAGTGATAAGGTATTTTACCAACGATAAGCAGGAATATTTTTTTAAGATATGAGAAAAGAAGCATATGTAAGCTTCCTCTGTCGACTACGCCTAATAAACCTTCCTAGTTAGCCCTATCGGTAAATTGAAGGATACCTTATAAATTACCGAATATCTTGGCAGAACTAAAAAATACAAGTCAGGTACATTGAATGAACACAAAATAATAATCGGTACGTATTTTTTTTCACAATTTACCTACATGCTTATTACAAGTAAAACCAACGTCCCGCTTCTAAGCCGCGGTGAAGATGGCCACAGACCGGAGCCGATGGAGACAGTTCGTCCGATCCAAAGAACTGCCGTGATGATCACGATCCTCAGTCATGAGGGAACGACCGAAGAGAGAGAACAAGTAAAAGGTTTTTTTTTAGAAAATAAAATTAAAATTGACAACCTTTTTTTAAACACTTTGATAGCCTAAAAACCTCTTGTTTAATATTTTCTTCAGGATAGCTTGGACATGAAACTAATTAAGGGAGTATGTAGTTAAGTGCTAAAATAGTCACTACTGCCACCTCATTTTTAAACGGAAATATCTTTAAAAAATCCTATAAAATTTACTACTTATTTATTACCTGTATGTATATATAATGTATTTCAGTGAAACCATTACGTCAATCTCAAGCGACCGCGACCAACGTAATAAATAAATAACTTACAATGTTATGAGAGAAAATATTCCATTAGTGCTCCAAAAACATTGTTTATTCACAAATTATCTACATTGACTGCACTAACATAATAAATAACTAAATATCATTAAATAAATAAAACTATGAATTACAGTAACCTAAGTATCGTCTGTCATGTAGGCACTGATATTTTATTCTGATGCAATATTCACAATACACATTAAAAATAAAAATAAATAACATATTATGCTTAATATAATAATAGGTTTGCTATTAAAATTTATTCCCAATACCGGCCATGTACGTGTCGGGTCCTGCAAAAGGTTCCGTAGCCGTGTCTTATTCATTACTTAACCTTTCCACTATATAAATAAGAAAGTGTGTTTGTTGGAGGCTAACACAAGGGCGGCTATTTATTTATTCGGATTGGGAGTATAATAAATATTAGATGAAAATATGTAGATGCCGCCACCGTTAGAATGATTGCATGACAAATAATGTTAAACACATTTTTCATTAATTATTTTTGTTCATTAATTAACTTATAAAGTACTTCCATAAAATCGAACACGTCATAAAAAATTCCCTCTAACATCTCTATTGTACCAATACATTCTTCCTACTGGCACGGGCACACACACTCAAACGCACACACTCGTACACACACACTACAATGCTACTCTTCATATAATTTTAGTTTAATTTGTAAACAGTCATTTTTGGTTTAGAATTACCTACACACTATACCTCGTTCGAAGTGTACTGCTCTAAATAACTACAGTACAGCTGGTATAAATTTAGTTGATAATCTTTTTTATATATTTTTTTTAAATTTTATTTTATTGAAATTCAATTTCATTGCAGTTTTGATTTAATTTTATAATTTAAATTTTATTACAACTTTTAATCTTTATTTCATTTAATTCAGAACAAATAATGTTTTACGTTCCATCATATATTTAACTGATGTGTGGAAGTCGTTCGGGGAGGCCTATGTCCAGCAGTGGACGTCTATCGGATGATAGATTAAATTAGATTATATTTAACTTATAATGTTTTATTTAAATTTCATTCTAATATTTAGTTCTAGGCTTGAATGATATTCTTTTATTAACCGGCTTCAAAAAGGAGGAGGTTCTCAATTCGGTTGTATTTTTTTAAATAAAAATTAAGCTGGTATCAGAATGCACTCAGCAAATCTCCACCACCATCGGCCGGCAGGGTGCCCAAAACGCTAGCAGCATTGCCACGTATTATGAAAATGCTGATGTTGATGTTGGCCAAAATAAATGACAGCGTTCTGGTCACCAGATGTCTCGACCAGACGTTTTGAACCTGTTTGAAAATCCGATGGGCACCTGGTCCCCACGGGCCCAATGTCTCTACCCCATTTCATTCGTGTCTTGTTTCTATGATTAATAGGTACGCTTTATTTTTTATATAGTAATATAATAATGTGCTTAACTATAAAGTAAACTAATCAGCTTTTGAAGATATAGACTTCCGCCTAGTTTGGAACCTCAACTTAACCTACCATGTCAAATGTCTAACGTCAATAAAAAAAAAAAGTGGGATTTTTAAGTAGTTCAAGTGAACTAAGGAATAGTTTTTGGTATTTTCGTATAATTGAGGTAGTTTCGGATATTTTGTCTTAATTTTGGGTATTTTCATTATTTATGTTTTTTCAGGTATTTTTGGATATCAGATAAATTCGGGTATATACGGGTGGATTCGTATATATACGGATAAATTCCGCTAATTTCGTTTTTTTTTATAATTTCCAATATTTTTGGCTACGTCCAGATAGTTTCGGATATTTTCAGGGAAATTTCGGTATTTTCCTATAGTTTGAAGCATTTTTGGATACTTTCCGATATTATCGGGTATTTTCAGATAGTTCCTGGTGTGTTTAGGTAGTTTCATGTATTTCAGTAATTTTTTGGTAGATTCGGGGTTGATTAATTCCATTTCAAAATTCAAGATAGCAAACGCAATTTATTAATTTGATAAAAATGATCTGATTATGTGTAATTTTCTATGTTTATTTATTACGGATGGGTGGATGATGGATGGGTATAATTTTTTTACTGATATGGTATCAGTACTCATTAATAACACAAAGGCTGTCTTGAGTCGTTAAAGCAAACGTGAGCGGAGCCACGGTTAAAGCTAGTTAATTATAAGAATCAAAGTTGTATTTGCGGTTGGTTTTGTACCCCGTGACATTGCTGAACAAACTCAACTCTCTATCATTAGAACTTCATTTTAATAACATAAATTAAAAAACATTTATTAATTTGTATGAATAAGAGTGAATATGTACAATAATTACAAAGAAAATAACTTAAATATTTACAAACTAATATAAATTAAAAAGAGTATAGAAAAGCTACAAAAAGTGTAAAAAATTTGGCCCATGCGGTAGCGTGCCCAAGGTACTGGCCGCATGGCTCGCTGAGCGAGGAAATGCCCTATTGAGTTTATTTAACAACTAGCTGTTGCCCGCGACTTCGTCCGCGTGGTATTTAACAAAGACAACCGTTGACAACAGCCTGCTCGCCCATTCTGAGCCCGCGGGACGCATTGCAGGTTCTTGCTATCAAACTTGCAACAGGCGCTGCGCTGCAACATTGGTTTTAATTTTGAGATCCTATGTTTTTTTCTAAATTAAAAGTAGCCTAAGTTACTCCTTGTTACATAAGCTATCTGCCAGTGAAAGTCCCGTCAAAATCGGTCCAGCCATTTCAGAGATTAGCCGGAACAAACAGACAGACAGACAGACAGACAGACAGACAGACAGACAGACAGACGGACGGACGGACGGACGGACGGACGGACGGACGGACGGACGGACGGACGGACGGACGGACGGAGGGCGGACGGACGGACGGACGGACGGACGGACGGACGGACGGACGGACGGACGGACAGACAGACAGACAGACAGACAGACAGACAGACAGACAGATTGACAGACAGACAGACAGACAAAAATTGTAAAAAAAGTTGTTTCGGTATAGGTAACGTATATACATCCAAATGCACTTAGTAAAAAGCGGTTATTTTAATATTACAAACAGACACTCCAATTTTATTTATATGTATAGATGTATAGATAACGTGATATTAACTTGCTCAATTATAGCTCATGATTGTGATAACTAAACCATAGAGTGTCGTGATAGTTTTGGTCCATTTTCGTACTTTTTGCTATCTACTATCATATCATATATTTGATGCGATTTTTTTGAACAGTTGGTTAGGAATCATTGGTGATGTCATGAAACTTATTAAAAAGACTATTTTGTGGCTGAAAATTTTATGAGTGACATATATTTTTTTAAAACTGTTGAAGAAACCTAATTTTTATTCAAAACTAGCTGTCCCGGCGAAGTTCGTACCGCCTCAGAATCAAATGTGAAATTTCCCAAGTTTTTAATAGTTTTTCTGCTATTCGGGGCGGACTCAAATTCAAAAAATCTAAGATGAAAAAAATCGGCCCACCCGTTCTTGAGTTATAAATGTTGTAACTAGGTATGTATAAATCATTTTATTTTACCATGACTTAGCTTTGAAATAAAACTTATTTTACAGATTTTGTCGCGTTTATTTTATGTTTTTATGTTCCCGACGTTTCGGCTGCTTTACAGCAACCATAGTCACGGGAGGACTGAGGTGTTCGACGTCCAAGTGTCATAGTTTGACCTGGGGTACCCTCATATTTAGTGTTGCTTGCGGTCCGATCTACGCAGAAAGTGCTCACAGTGTCTTGCCGTCTTGCAATGGTGCGCTTGGTTTTGGATTTAATTATATTAATTACTGGATCCCAAGTCGGTGGTAACACCAAATCATCTTCTTCGTTGAAATTAAGATATTTTTTTAATTATTTCAACGGCCTCACGTATCATCTTTGGTCGGAATCGGTGTTCGTTTGCGAGGATCTGTGATTTATTAAATCTGATATCATAGCAATATCTACTTTTTAGCGGTGACATATATATATATAGATACGCTAAATTCAATATTTACAGACAGATGGACATGGCGAAACTATTAGTTTCTCAGTTGACTACGGAACACCAAAAATGTACAGCATTTAAATAAATAAAAAATAAATTGCTCACTTTTTTCTTTCAGACTTGGTCCGAGGTTCGTCTGGTACCAAGGTACCAGTCTGGAGGCTTAATCGAGGTCATAAAAAAAACGCCGCGTCTCGTGCCTATAGCCAAAAAAAGTTATAGTAAATAAGATAAAAAAAGAGTACATGAGGTTTGAAAGACGTGTTCTGTAAATGGGAAAAATGGATGTCAACTTGTCTATTACAAATAATAATAATACCAGCCCTTTTAATATCCCACTGTTGGGCACGGGCCTCCAACTATATGTGAGGAGGATAAGCCATAGTCCACCACACTGGCCCAGTGCGGGCTGGCGGACTTCACACGTCTGTCGAGGGGTTCTCTCAGACATGCAGGTGCAGGTTTCCTCACGATGTTTTCCTTCACCATTTAGCAATTGATAATAATGGTTGAAAATGAGATTTGTACATTAAATCCACAAAATAATATCGTAATAATAATATTTCGAATCAAAAAGAAGTCAAAAATATTTGAGTAAGTACAAATACTTAAGTTCGGTAGGTTGGCTAAAGCAATTCGGGGGGGGATTTGAACCCCATACCTCCCCCCCCTGCCTACACCCTTGCCCCCATAAGCCTATACATGTTATGACTGACATTCACAAAGAAATCATTCATCCAATTTATTGATCTACGATCAATGATCCAATTAATCAAAGGTTCCCACATTTATACTTGATATACCTCGATATCATCTAAACTGCTCATCAATACCAGGAGCGATCGAGCGACAGCCTAAATTCTTTCGGCCATTAGTGATTGGTGTGACCGGAAAACGGCGGCACAGCTACTTTGAGGGGCTTCGGTTTTCATGTAAAGTATACTGGACATATGACACCGCCCTGCGGCCGGGTCACTGGGCAGCCCGCAGAGTACACAATATCAGCATTACAATCCGTACGGTAGTTCAGTTACTAGGTTAATAAATAAATATTTAGAAGTTAATAGGAGTAAAATGCTAAGCTGAAGTGGGCCTAGGCTGGCCACATATCACGCGTATAGACCTGACAATGTAGGATAATTTCATCAACACATGGAAACGTGACGACTGTCATCGCTGTCAAAGTGCTGGAATGTTTTGTATGTTTGCCGGTGAACCATGGCGAGAAATAACCCTTGGTAAAACACTTAGATAAAGGGGATGTCTACGCCCAGCAGTAGGACATAAAATAGGCTACAAAAAACACCATTAATTTTAACTCTAAATAAAAAACTTTTTAACAAAATAAAAACCGTCTTCAAAAAACTAAAAAGCCAAAAATAATCTGATCTTGAAATCTACTTTGTTTAACTAAATCTAATATTTAACTAATCTGAAGTCGGTGCCAAAAAAACTACTGAGTCGAGTATTGCCGGTCTGCGCCAAAGACTATACCTACAAATTGGTCCGCGCATCTCGTTACTGAAGTATGCTTTTGCTATTCTTCGTCGGTTGTTTATTTGGCACCGACTTCAGATTAGTTAAATATTAGATTTAGTTAAACAAAGTAGATTTCAAGATCAGATTATTTTTGGCTTTTTAGTTTTTTGAAGACGGTTTTTATTTTGTTAAAAAGTTTTTTATTTTCCACTTTTTAGTGGATATATTTACTATTATTTGTCACTAAAAAGAATGTAATATCAATCTTTTTTACTGGATAATAGGTATACCAATTATAACATCATCGCGAGAAAAACATAGATTCAAAGAAATCAAGATAAAACAAAAACCACTGAATCAATCTCGCTGAATTTTAAAAGGGTATACCTTATTCTGTAAAAAAGAATAATCCAAATCGGAACATCCACGAAAAAGATTTATTTATAGCCAAAGTGCATCCCATAACAATTTCAATAAGCCCAAACACGGCTTGGATACATTGTTTTATTACAATGTTCCGGTTCCTCCTGGGTTTATCATCAGATCAGTTCGATGGTACCATATTTATCAGAACCATTTCATTAAATTTGCTTTTTCATTGTCGCTTAACGATCATAATCGAGATTATCTTGGCGCAACCCGTGAAATACGTATCACTGACAAGTTCCGGTGGCCATTTGTGGTCTTCTTCATCACTTTCACTTCAGCAAATGATACTTTCTGAATGCAAATGCTTGACTTCTTGATGAAAATACCAAAATTGCTATAGGTTTGCTTATAAAATTTGAGGAGTCCTCTCAATTCCTCATGGATCCCATGATCAGAACAATTTTTTGAAAAAAATGGGACCAATCTGTAAGCATATCCTTTCATATAAAAAAATAATTTTCCAAATCGGTTCATAAATGACGGAGATCTGAGGTAACAAACATAAAAAAAAAAAAAAAAAAAAAAAAATACAACCGAATTGAGAACCTCCTCCTTTTTTTTGAAGTCGGTTAAATAGGTCAAACATGAGAGTCAGTTCCTCCCATGAGAGTGACCATGGTTGCTGTAAAGCAGCCGAAACGTCGGGAATATAAAATCATAAAATAAACGCCAAAAAATTCGTATTTTTTTTTATTTCAACAAACATGAGAGTTTACGGAACCCAAGTCAAAATGATCAGATTTTATTGATTTATTACATGGAAGATTTTTTTTTAATTTCGGTCTCGTTTTTTGAAATCCTGTTTATTGTACTGTTGCTTTTACCCTGTGCTGTGGTTATTACCTACATCCGCAATGCGTGAGTACCAACAGAATGTAGAGCAACTGAGCCCTATCTTGTTTCAGCCAATGGGCACACCGGTAAGTGTGAACGAGCCGTTTTAACGAAATTTCGTGACTTATTTATGTGCAAGAAAATTAAATTTCACTCATGTATTTGTTAAGTCGACCCTTTGAAGTTTACACAGTATGCGAAACATGAACTTAATATTATCTTCTATGTACTTAGCCACGCAGTTATATTACCTACCTAACTTTAAAACGTGAATGACCTGCCCATAGTCTGCATTAGGTATACGGGAGTAAAAAAATTAACAATGAATTAATTCGCAATGCATTGACGTCAGTATTTTAAGATAAAGAAATATACGTATAAAAACAGCATCACGACCAATACTGAGACTGGCGGGGGGCTCTGATCGCTGACATAATAATAAATAACTACTAACAGGCGTCCCGATTGACGTAAAACATGACCATGAACCATTTTCTGAATACCAAACACTATTTAATTCTCGTAGGCAACGAGATAATTTGCAAGAGAGCAATAGACTAGCATGAAGTGCTAGGTTTGCTTGTCACCACGATAAATATAAATGTTGCATCTATATATGATATATATATCATCATATATAGATATATATACAGTTACATATATGTATCAAAGTTGTGTTAGCTACACCATTTATAACTCAAGAACGGATGGACTGATTTTTATAATCTTAGATTTTTTGAACTTTTCTTCGCCCCGATTAGGAGGATAACTAACGAGATAAAGTCACTATGATAACACAAACACACACAAATGATAATAAAGATAATATTTTTTTTAATACATTCAATTGAGGCGACAATTCTGTCTGTAAAATTGTCTTCTTCTTCTCAGCGCTCTCATTGTGTAAAAGGGTCTGGGTACACTATTACTATGTACTAGACTTTTACTACTAGGGTAAACCTAATTTAGTTAATAATCGATGTTTACACGCAAGTACTGCCGGCTAGCGTCCGAGGTCTAACATGACGCGGTTCGATACAACGACATTCAGAATAATTCATGTTTTCCGTAGTCGTACAACTTACTTACCTACACGTTTACTTCAATCGCGCCGCCATATTATTTATCTTATACTTAACAGTTTATTAAACGGGTTATAATTATTTTTATAATTTTTCGCCATACGAACACACTAATTATACGGTTTCACACTAAGCAACGCTTGTATTACGGGTACCGTACAATGGGCTGGGGGCGAACCCAGAATATATTATTTATATATATTAAACATCCATGACTTGGTTACAAACATTTTTTTTTTTTTTTTTTTTATTATTATTTTTTTTATTCGTGCTCATCACACAAAGTTTGTCCCTACCAAGATTCGAACCCGGTACCCTCGGCACAGACACCAGGGTCACTACCAACTGCGCTAATCGGGCTGTAAAATAATTTCTATTTATGATATATATTACAAAATATGAACATAAAATCCTCATAATGTAGCGATACGCCGATTAAATCGACTACGTACCAATAAAAATACCTATTACAAACCATCAACAAACAAACAGACCGATCAGAGTAAGATTCATTGGCGTGGGCACAACAGGGCAGAGGGTGGTAGCCCCCCTCCCCTGGCTCATGGAATAATTTTCTTGACCTACACACTTCAATCAATTTTGAATAGACCGTTTAGTTCACTACATTATTATTTTAAAAAAGTTTCAGAACCACTGATACGAGAAGAAAAACAAAGAATAGTTCATCAGCTATAACATTGATCATCAACGACCACAAGTTCTAAGCACGTGTTAAGTATAAAAAAATAATTAATTACCTAATACCGATAAAAAAGGGACATCAAGGGCGTTGTCCGGTGTTGCTCTTTATAAGCACGCAATGTAAATATCTCGTTTCTAATCATGCGCATGTAATACTATAATAGCTTCTGCCCGCAGCTTCGCCCGCGGTATCTTTGATACACATAGCCAATAGCAGCGCTCAGGGATAATGTAGGTTTGTTTACTGAAATTATTTTCAAAATCTGATCAGTAGAGTCCGTTGTTAGCTGGATCCGGGAGGGTGGTTTTTTTTTACACCCAAATATCGAAAGCATGTTTTAAAAGTTTTACATACGTAGGTACTTATATTTTTTTAAAGAAACAGTTAAGTACCCAGTTATATATTCTCATCTTATATTTACGCGAATACTACACATTGAAATAAAACTAATCTTGCTGATTTTATTTCAATACCCAGTTATACTTATTTTAATTTCTATACTTAAAAAACCAATTCAATCACCACGAATCAAATTATACCTACTTGCCAATTACCTATTGGTATTGATTTCAGTAACAGAAACATGCTGATTTCACTTACATTAAGTTAAACAAATGTTATCAATATCTTTTACAACTATCTAAAACCATTCCATTTAAGTTTCTACCTTATTAAGGTGACAAATGTTCTGTGTGATTTGATGAATGGTTTGATAAATTCTATAAATAGATCGGTAGATAAGTCCAGTGGCGTGTTGTAGCACTGCAAGGGTTTCCGGTAACGAAACTTCGCCTCATTGACGTCATATGAATATCAATTAGCATTTTTTTAAACATTTGACCTCGACTTCAGTACCTAATTTCAAACCAATATTCGGCTGGATACCGAGTCTAAAAATATTCGGTGTCGACTTTTGGTTCTCACTGACTCATGACTTAACCACTGTAACCTTTATCAGATTGTAAATAGTCGCGTGTGATATCTGACCTAGCAGTATTACGAGCACAGATATATTAGAGGAGATATGTTATGAAAGCGGTGGGCTTGCGCTCACCTTTAGCCAAAATTACGCTAACATAGAGTTTTCGCCGTCAGTCGACTGCAACTGCACGTCGGTATCGGAGCTCTAACTTTTTTTTTAAATGCCGTGTTATTCCGTGGTTTTGTGCTAAAATACTAGCAGCAACTGAACTACGCGAAAGATGGAATCTCATTTCACCAGCCAGTATCAAGTATTTTATTTATTCGTCTTTAAAATCATTAAAAACAACAAATCAAAAAATATTTAATGCCTTTATTATGTTATTTTAGTTTTCATGTAGCACAACGACTTTTTTATTTTTGTACAAAATACATGGCTCTTTAAGTACCACCTATGTTCGCTACTGAGTGAATGTACGAGGCAATGGATAGATCGTCTAACGATACTTTGAATAAACTGGTGCGTCGCGTGGTACGGCCGCTGCATGCGGCGACGACGCAGCACGCACCGAATTATTGGCACGCGTGGGTGTGTGAGACTTCGTATTGGTTGGTTTTATGTAATTGCATGTGTTTTGTGGCGAGTGGTGGGGACAAAACGGAGACAGCGAGTTCCCATACATTTTGAACCGCACAGCATATCTCTCGTGATCTGTGATTACGAGCCTCTGCTTGTGGTCAGTACGTACGCGACTAATAAAAAAAAACAAATATTAAAATTGAATCTCCAAAGCATAATTACATTCCAATTGCCTTTGTTCTAAGTACATCAATGTTATAATCGTTTTTTTAGGGAAACTGATTTTGTTTTTTTAACCGACTTCATAAATGAGGTTCTCAATTCGGTTGTTTTTTTATGTTTGTTACCTTTCTCTCACCACAACATTAGTTAAATATTTGATTTAGTTAGACAAGGTAGATTTCAAGAATGATTATGTATTGCTTTTTAGTTTTTTTGAACATGGTTTTTTTTGTTAAAAAGTTTTTGTTTTTTTATCTTTCCTGGATAATTTGAAAATAAATCCTAGCCGGTCTGCGACCGTCCTAGGCATTCACATTTTTATTTTTTCATGCCATCATCAACAATTTTTTTATTCATCAAGTGTATTTTTTGCATTTGAATATCTACTACATGAAATGCTTGACACCTTAGATTAATTATATTATATGTCATTAATTTGAGCTTGACACTGGCAAAATACCCACTAATTTGTGAGGCCATAATTCATCTTATCCCATTATATTTCATCGCATTTCATTTCGCAAAGACAGAATAAGACCCTGTCCTCAAGGACAAGCAGCATTAGGGAGTCATCATGCAACAATAGAGATAACTATTGTTATAACCTAAAAAATACGTACATGCGGGGGTATGTTTGAACGTGATCATCCCTGCAGGCATACCCGTCAGGTTATTTTGAAAGATATACGGTAAAGCCATATTTATAGCCATCCTAGTTCTTGCACAAAGAAAACAAAGCGTGTGAACGAGACACTCATCTGATTCGTGGGTCCCGCTCAGTGCGTTTTATTTATTGCAAATGTTAAGCTTTCATATTGCTGTTGAATCAAGTTCAAAATCTTTAACCGGAACGAAACGCAAGCTCAACTGGCAAGATCCAGCAAGAAACTCGGCGGCTACGAATAATATTTATATAAAATCTTATTGCTCAGCGGTTTTATCTTTTCGTACAGAAGGTTTTATTTTTTCAACAACCATGTACCCCATGGTTATTATGTGTCTCTATTGATGTAATTCGACGAAGTTGTTTTATTTTTTTACAAAAAATAATCAGTTAAGCTGTGGATACTTTATTGAAATTTAACGGATACCTTGGGAGAACTTGAAAAGTCAAGTTATATTATTTTATTTCAATTTTGCTTCACTCGTGTATATTTATGAACACACAATGGTAAATATCCCATAAATATTAAACATTATTTATCAAAGAAACACATTTTTTGGAAAATAAAACAAAATGGTCAACTTCACGGTTCAACTTCCCGCCCAAAAAGTCGATGAGATGGTTATTTACACAGGTATTTAAAAAAAAAATCTATTAAATTGTTCCAATTTATTTTTAATTAAAACTATTTAACAGACAATTATAAAGTGTCCTAAACAATACTTATGTGCAGATAGTTATTAAAAAAAATCCTTGACGAAATCAAAATACATTTAATATGTTATATGGGTACGATAGATCCTAAATCAATCAAATAAAGAATATCATAAAAAACACTAACCGCAAAATTCATCAAAAATTTTAGTCAATCACTAATAGGATTACAGCGCACTTAAAAAAATACTTTGTAATACCAACTTGGATTGAGTAAAACTTATACAAATTTAGAGAAAAAATCCAAAATAAAGAAAATTATATAAAATAATCGTTAATTTCGAACGTCTTATTACATCATTAGAAAAGGAATATAATATTGTTCTATGAGTTGGCACCTTTAGTGGCAATGTATTCGGAGCATAGCTTTATACAAACTGCGTAAACATTGATAAAGTTATTTACGTAAATCTTAATTGTAGCTACTGGGCTATATATGTCTAATAAAACTACAAATCCTACAAAACGATATTTGGAGGTCTGATTCGACCGACCTGGGGCCTATAAAAAGACTATAATAATACGCATTTGGGTGTTTCGACTACGAATTGGGGACCCATAGACTTACGAGAACCTGACATTTTGTTGGTCAGTGGATTATACAGGTGATTCGGAAAGGGTATAACTAAGCATCCAACCTGAGCTTCATTAGTGCAAGTCAGTATTTCGATGTGTCCATTTTAAAAATAAATGTTGTTCACAACAAAACGACAATTACGTTTTTGTTGGTTTTTTTTAATTGAAATATCAAAATACTGACTTTACACAATGATTACAAATGAGCTAAATAAGCCCAGAATGAAGGCTCAGTATACCTTTTCTACATTTATGAAATAGGGCTGGCAATTCCGTTGATGAGATAATAACTAAATTTCAATAAAATAAAGTTAAGTATTTATTTTATAATAAATATAATAATGATTATATTCGCAAATCTGCAAATTCATAATTGAATGAAACTATTTCACGCATTTTATCGCGTAAGCGACTCATGAGGCGAACAATTAAATGAACTCTTAAAAAATATCTAATAATCAAATCTATAAGAATTAAAATTAATTATCGTGTCAACAAAATTGTTTTATTAAAAAAAACTACATTCTTCCTCATAATTAACTTAAAATGTTACACGGAAACATGGTTTGGTACAAGCAAGCAAACAAGTCTTAATGTTTCCATGATCTATGGGTGTTATCTTAACGTCAAGCAGGGTAATCTTTCACTTGGCCCTGCGCGTGCGCAATACCAGCGCGATGTACGCCAGCAACCGGAACCCGATAAACAGCAACACCATGTTCACTATGTCCATTGTGAAGTGATCCTGAGGAAGAAGATTTAGTTTAATGTCATAGTATACTATTTAAGCATAGATTCCATCCATCCATCAGACAATAGGCGTCAATTGCTGGTCATAGGCCTCCCCCAATGACTTCGACACATCACGGTCCTACACCACGCGCAGCCACCGGGGCCCCCAGTCTGCTAACACAATCGATTCATAATCGAACAGCAACCGCATAGTAACTGTTACTATGCGGTTGCTGTTCGATTATGAATGGATTGTGTTCGCAGACTTGGGGCCCGGGTCCTGCGACGCGTGTGATATCATCAGTCCACCTTGTGGATGGCTGTCCTACACTACGTCTGCCGGCTCGTGGTCGCCATTCCAGAACCTTACTGCCATGTTATAGGACCACATGTTACAGGACCCCATGTTATAAGAACACATTCGGCATAAACTCAGAATCATTCATTTCAATGTATAGCGTATTTCAGAAAATGTATTATTTGAACCTGAGCTTCTTCAGCGCATAAATTTGTTTGGTTTATGTGATGTTACAATTTCGATGTCAATTAAAAAAAATTGCTCCTTACCTATAGACGGAGTGTCGTGAATATATTGAAGCCCAAAAAACCAAGCCGAATTATGAAGTAGGTACACGCGAATTGTGTCTGTATGTACACGCGAATTCTCGTGTACACTACACAATTCGGTTAGGTTTTTGTGCTTTTAAATGTTTTTCGTGACACTCAGTCTATATTATTTCTTCGTTTCCGATTATTGGTGAGCATTTTTTTTAAATTGTCATCACAGACTTGTTCGGAAGTTCAGACGTGACGTTCAATGCATTTGTAGTAGTGAATGTTAATAGTGAATGTAAAAATCTTCTGGACATAGTATTGTATATGTGTGCGTGAGTTCTTGTGCTTTTCTAGGCTTCACTTATAGCGCACAACACACGGTGGCGTGGGTTGGCTGAATATTCTAACAAGTCTGTGAATGTCATATTAAAATTGTGACTTTACTGATGATAATTTTACCAAATAAGCTGCAATGACTTTACTGACGATAATGGACCTGCTTCAATAGGTAGTATGGTTTTTATAAATCACGTTGTATATACAGATTATATAGTTACCTGCGAGAAGCTAAGCGTGTCCAGCACAACTTGCCCGGAGGCGGGGCAGGTGAAGTTCTCCCTGGTGCACGCGATGCTCTCCACGCCCGACCACTGGTTCACCAGCAGGGCTTCGTTGCCGTAGTGGAACCAGGACAGGTACGATATCCAGCCGAGGTAGGGTGGTACAGATCTGAGGGATGAAGTGTTTTAATGTTATAATTATCGACTAACAAGGCAATATACACACAGACTAAATATAAACATTGTGGAAATAAAACTTATTTTAAGGATTTTATCGCCTTTTTATTTCTGTTTTTACGTTCCCGACGTTTCGGCTGCTTTACAGCAACCATGGTCACGGGAGGACTGGTCGGGAACATAAAAACAGAAAATAAACGTGATAAAATCCTTTTAGTAAGTTTTATTTTAATGTGCAGTATTCGCGTAAATATAAGAAATCAATATAAATGTTGTTCTTAAAAATAACCTTTTTATCAAAAAATCCTTAAGTACTTAAAAAAAACTAATCTGAATATCTAACTTAATCTTCCTTAACTAGTCTAAGTTGGTAATAAGTCGATCCCAAAATAAATCGCTATGTATCAAGTCTCCAGTAAAGTAAATTATTATCTCCAGTGCTTTCGTTTTTTTCTCTCCAGAATCTTATACCAACTGCGTTATGTCATTCATCGAATAATTTCGAAAATCGTTTCAATGTTAGTAAGGAGTAATCGTGGAAAATGAAGTTTAATAATTGTACATAAAAAAAAGTCAACAACCCCATTCCTACTGGGAATATATATTCCTAATAGCCTTTAAGACTCTAGCCCGGTTTTTTATGCTGTCCCGGACGTTATTTCCGCACCCGGGGGAATGTATTGTACCAGAAAGATTGAACATTACGTCTATCTATCGACGACTGGGCGTAACATACACAAAAGGTTATATTTAATTTTTTTCAAAGACTTGTTGACTTTACAACTCTAGCCCGGCTTAGGATGCAAAAGTCGGAGTTCGGTTTTAAACTTCTAAACTATTACATGTAGGTATGTAGGTACGTACCCTGAGTTGAGGAAGAAGCCACCGAACAGCATGAACGGGATGATGATGGGCGGGCCGACGGAGGCCGCCATGCTGACGCTGTTGCTTGCACACGATATCAGGTAACCTGCAAAATGAAGAAATAAGCACGTATTAATATTCAGTAGAATGTTTAGATGTAGCATTTATAGATAGGACCTTTCCTTATATCCTTAAGAGTAATTTGTAATGCCATTGTGTGTGAAGAAGATAATATCTTTCTATGATTCAGTCCTCCCGTGACCATGGTTGCTGTAAAGCAGCCGGAACGTCGGGAACGTAAAAAATATAATATACACGCGATAAAATCCGTAAAATTAGTTTCATTTCAATATTTCTATGAATTGGGGGGGTCTATAAAAAATATAGATTTAAAATGTTATCAAAATTAAGCTTAACGCGTCAATAAACTAGCGGTTAGGTTAAAGGGGCCGCTCTTGTAACCGAGAGGCTACTGGTTCGATTCCCACCTATCCTGGTCATCATATTATTGCAGTGAAACCTTTCATAGTACAAACTGTGGTTACGGGATTAAAATAAAAACGGATTAGGTGTATGAATTTGAAGCCAATAACAACGATCAGTTTATGACTACCTAATACCTAACCTTCTTTTTGTTTCCGCTGGGAAATGCATTTACGCATACCGCCCGAGTCCGGGGGAACTCGAGTGTGGGGCTCCTGGACAAGTCCAGACTACCCAATAAAACCCAGCGCCGCCCTCTCTGCCTGTTGTGGGGTGCCACGGGATCGCTCTACGAGCACGCTACCGTGACGCCCCGGCGGAAACCCCGGGTACCTAATACCTAACTAACGTGTGTGGTATAATTATAGTTATAATTATTATTTTTGTGGGTAATTGGACCTACTTTTAGGCTTTCTTTCTTTTTATTATTTTTGAATTGTATTCTTATTTTGTTTTTATTGTCATTAGTTGAGTTTGGTTCTGTCCATTATAATGTTCGCATATAAAATCGTCTACTTTTCTTCCATATCCCTCTTTTCCTCACCCTCCTCTGAGCTATCGAACTATCAGTAACAATTTTTTTATTATATCTAATAATAGTTTTAAGTGTGAAGCTATTCAATCGTGGCCGCAGCTAGTATTGAGTTCCAGGTTATATGAGATCTTGTGGTTCAGAGATTTGTATTAGTTACTGCTCATATCAACCGAGAAAGTTATGCGAGGAAATGATACTAGAACGTAGCGGTAAGATAACGGTTATATATATATTATATAGCAAACTATTGACGACCCGATTAACCGTAACCGTTGATAGTGGCCCTGCTTTCTGCGCTTAGGGTTCGAATCCTAGTAGGGACGATCTTAGTTTGATGAGCATGAATGTTTGTACCCGAGTCACGGATTTTTAATATCTATATAACCAGTAGTCCAACAGTAGGTTATAAAGATAACATTCCCAAAAAAAATATCAAATTATTAGACATTTAAAAAATGACACCCTATACGCGAGCGCATGGCCAAACGCTACTGGTTTGCCTTGTTTAAAAAAACGAACTTCATTTTTTTTATACATCAACGTGATCCATGTATCTTACTGATTCATGCGTTAATATATTTAACATTATTTTTCATTGAACCTTATATAGTTATAACCATGGTTGAAAATGAGATTCGCAATCTGCAAAGCTCACAAGTGCGTGCTAGGATTTGAATCTGTGACACTTGTTACCAAGTGGATGTATGGTAATTTGATACTACTTAATTTTTCTGATACTACTGTGTCAAACTAATTTTGCATGTTAATATAAGGTTCACGCGCGACCGACTGAGTAGGTTTGCGTCACACACACAAGAATCCCCATAAAATCTCCATAAATTAAAACGTATGACGCCATAATTGCCTCAAAAGAAGGCAGGTATAATAAATATGTATATTAATGTTATAATTATTATACATATAAAACGTGTAGGTATTATAAATTGCGAAGAGTCCGTTTGTTCATAGATAATGATAATCTTTATTGCCGGTTTATACCTATGCATATAGACTATGGGCTGCCCCGAGACTCGCCGAGAGTCAAACCTCGACAACTTTTTTGGTGACCAAAGATGTGGATCCTGGCTGTGGATCCTGGCTTACAGGAGTAACAGTGGTGGGAGTGTGTGGGTGCCCCAGTCCCATTTAAAGTTAGCTTGTTAATAACAATCGAAATAAGCACTGGATTCATCCACACTATTGTTTATATGTAGGAACAATGTTTTCATGCACCAGCGAAAAAAGTTAAAAAAAAATCATTAAGAATTTATGGTGGCCATTTGTGGTCTTCTTCATCAGTTCCACTCCAGCAAATTATACTTTTTGAATGCAAACGCTTGTTGACGAAAATACCAAAATCGTCATATGTATGCCTATAATATTTGAGGAATTATCTCAATTCCTCATGGAGTATATCCAATACCCTATCATCAGTACAAAATTTTGAAAAGAAATCGGACCAATCTGGAAGTATATCATTTCAAATAAAAAAAATAATTTTCCAAATCGGTTCATAAAAGCCGGAGTTGTGAGGAAACAAACATTGAAAAAAAAAACAATCGAATTGCGAACCTGCTCCTCTTTGAAGTCTGTTCAAAAGAGCTTTTATTTTAATAAGAGCTAATTTATAACCCGTGGGAGTAACAGCCTCTAAAATGTACATTCGACGATGTCGCTCTTCCGAAATCCGTTACATGGCATTTTGGGTTACACAACTCAGAGCAAAACCTGTTTTGATGCGTATAATAAAAAAAAACGCCCATGAGGCAGTATAAATGTAGCATTTTATATTCTATTACTACATTAAAGGATCTACCACACAGGCGCGTTAGAAGCATTATTAACGCGCACGTAAAATCGCAGGCATCCTAATACACAGCGTAACAAATATAAAATAAAGTCACTTTATTTTAATTGAAATAAAACATTTTTTTCGTATTTTATCGCGTTTATTTATGTGTTTACGTTTCCGACGTTTCGGCTGCTTTACAGCAATCATAGTCACGGAAGGACTGACGTAAAACATAAAATAAACGCGATAAAATCCGACAAATAAGTTTTATTTCAATGTGTAGGATTCGCGTAAATATAAGAAATCAATATTTTATTTTAATTTCAGACATGGTACGGTAGAATTTAAATAATTATGGCATCTAAACTAGGCGCATGTCTGTATATTGGATACCTGGTTGATGTTTGCTTTTGGAGTTAAGCACATTTTTTTTAAATATTTGAAACAGATAATGCAATATTACACTATTGCAGGTCGCTAAGCGTCCTATTGGTATAGCGAAGTTATAATCGCGTCCTAACAATATACTCTATTATATCTCAATAACGCATTACGTAATATCAACCATTATAACGCAACAGTGTGGCGGAGCCTTTAAAAGAGCTGTCTACTCTTATCATGTTAAATGTGATATCTGACGTTACATTAAAAAAAAATCTTTTTCTAATGGATTCTAAAAAGGGTCAACGCATTTGGGCTACACCACTCGATGCTGTCAGTTTTAAATGCTCAAGAGATTCAAATACTTGAATTTTATGAACATTACAATCAAAGTTTTTGGTCAATGGATTGGCCGTTTCTTCCACAAATCCTACATCCATATCCGCCTACACTCGTATCTCGAACGATTCTGGCAGATATAGACGATTGCCTTTTACGAAACTTGACAAGTGACAAGAATGAAATGCATTGAGCGACAACATCGATCGCGTTTTGTGCTTAAGTACTTAGCCTAAAATTAGAAAAGCACTTTTTAAAACCGTGAATGAGTTTAGTCGCGTAATCCTTCATCGAGCTACAATTTATTATGTAACATTCTTAAGTTAAGTACTATAATGATACTGGCCATCAAGATTTTTTGTAGCAATTAATATCACATTTGTGGTTTAAGTTTATTGTCTTCACAAACGGTGATATTGTGCAATGTGTTTTTAATAGGATCAAACAACTAATCATTTACTAATTATAAGTAGTTATATAAAAATGAGCAATATTCAAAGTGTGTACTGGTGGTAGGCTTCGGCCGTGGCTAGTCACCACCCACTGAACAAAGCCATGTCGCCAAGCGGCCAGCCGTGTTCCGGCATGATGTTCGGTGCTGCCATTCATGGATGGCGGGTCAGATCAGTTGCGCTGCATGTGCCTAGTGAATGTAGCGTCTCTATCTACTGCCGCCTTCCTACCTAGGCAAGTATGCTCCATCGTAGATCTCATCGTCACTTACCATCAGGTGAGATCGAGATCAAATACTTGCCTATAAAGTAATAAAAAAAAAAAGTCTCATACACCTACTAACATATTTATTCACGAAGTCCCCACATATAAATACGGGGATACAGTGGATTATGTTTGTAAAGTTAAAAATATTACTATTAAGGTTAAATACCACTAACTATTAGTTGCATGAGGAAACCGGGGTCAAATATCGGCGTTTTTGTTTACAATGTTACGAAATAGTTATTGTATATTATGGTCGCGCGGTTAGGCAATTATTTTAATAAGCATAGGTAAACACAGGAAGTTTTTTTTGTTAATTAATACTTAATTGAATTAAAATTTGACTTCATTGCAGACGTAAAGATGGCGTAACAAGAATTCGAATATTTTTATTCATGTAAACCGTAGTAGTGCTTATGAATCACCAAAAATGTCACAGAATGCTATGCTAATGTTTTACTGCCAGTTCGGAATGCCGTTCCTATTGAGAAGAAGGGGCAAGAAACTCCATGGTTGCTCTTTTTGTAAGGTCACATTCTTGTGATGTAGTTTTGGGTATGTGAGAACAATGTAGGAATATGTAGCATATGTGTTTTATTTATTATAAAGGATAATGCGCCTCGCGAGTCCAATGATAGATGTCAGCGTGAGTACTCGCCCGAGGCGAACGCTCGCGCTGTCTCGCTCTAGCCCGGTCATCTGATCCAGGAGAGGCCTGAATCCATCAGTGGAGGTCAGAAGCTGATGGATGATAACAAAACAGTGACTCACCAAACGAAGTAGCGACGTTAGTAACCAAAGCCGCCAAGCCTGAAGCGATGAAGAACCTCGAGGGCTCAGGGTTGAGCCCTATCATGTAGTACGCGATCGTGGTGAACACGAGTGGTATGGTCGCGAACACCGGCGCTTCAGCCAATGTCTTGGACAAGAAGTACACATCGGCGCGGTACATCCCTGAATGATGCTCTCGTATGAAGATTGGCAGTTCGGAACAGAATACCTAGAAAAAAATGTTATAATTTTATGATAATATTCTATATCTGTCGAGGATGTTACTAATGCCATACGTATTTAGGTAATAAAGAAAATAAATAATAAAAAAGTGCATCTAGCGATTCGAATAAGCCCCTTTCTGAACGGAAAATCGAATCAGCCAAATGTGAAAAAAATATCCTGTCAAACCTCCGATCGACTCCGGACATCGATCAAACGGTACAGCAAGATGATTTTTGAAAATCTTTAATTATGTTGTTCTATCCATTCAATTGGAATCAGGTTTTCCATGATGCGTGAACTATCCGTCCGACCAAAATATAAAAATTTATTTAGATTTAATAATATTCACAAAGGATATAACGCCCATATTTAAAAAAAAAAAATTAATTAGTTTTCGCCCGCGGCTCCTCCCTCGGTACCTCCTAAAACACAGCCTATAGCACTCAATAATCTAGCTTCCTATCACAGAAAGACTTTCCAAAATCAGATCAGTACATCCGGAGATAACGCCCAACAACCAAACTCACAAACTTTACGTCTCCATAATTCATTAAACAATAAGATGCTGTAGATACTTACATTAATAACAGCGAAGATGTTTTGGAAGGTCATGTTGGTGAGGAACATGAAGATGGCGCCGTTGATGTTCATCACGCCGTCCTGGTCCAGGTTCTGGCCGAAGTAGATAACGCCGATCAGGATCGACACCATCTGCGGAGATTGTTCTTTGCTGAATAACTTTTAGAGATTAAATAGCATTCCCTATTCGAAACACAACATTCCTTATGCCGTGGACGTTATTTTTTTCTTATCTTGATGCAGGAGACATATTCCTCGGTGCCATTATTTCATCCATTCAACCATAAGCCAAAAGATTTTTACTACTGAACATAGCTTCTTCAATGACTTTCACTGATCACGGTTGTCCAACGTATACAAAGATACTTAATATGATATTCTTTACTCTTTTATCGGATTGCTGTTGTTACTTTTGTCTGTGATCCAGAGCTCGGCCCCCGAAGCGAATTCCTGGCAACGGCCTTGGGTTGTGGACTTTAAGACGGTGAAAGTGAAACACAAGCAACACTTAAATATGAGGGTACCCCGTCTCAAACTATGACACCAGGACGTCAACCACCTCAGTCCTCCCGTGACCATGGTTGCAGTAAAGCAGCCGAAACGTCGAGAACGTAAAATCAAAATATAAACGCCATAAAATCCTAAAAAATAGTTTTATTTCAATGTGTAGTATTCGCGTAAATATAAGAAAGCAATACGGTGAAGGTGATAAAGCACGTGGGTGTACTCACGATGGTCTGCAGGAAGCGCACTTTGATGAGCATGGGCTCCTTGGTGACGGAGAGCCAGGAGCGCCACAGCACGGCGCGGAACTGCGCGCACCACGACGCCTTGTAGGGCGAGCGCCGCGCGCGCCGCGCCGTCGCCTCCGACCACGCCGCGTCCGCCCAGCCCGACGTGATCTTGCGCTGCGGCACATACGAGTACGCGACACTCACTTCAACTGCTCTATTTATTTATTGGGGACAAGCCATGTGCGCGATGACGTGCGGATGGGGATGGGGTAGTCTTCGTTGAGATTGGTCGCCGTGACCGAAATTCGTTCAGGAGAACTGTTATATTTTTAAAGACCTACACAGACGGCTTACAATTCGACTCAGGAACGGTAGAGCGTATTGGTAAGATCTCTACTAATTGAGAATATGCAAATTGCGTTGTCCTCGACATGCCAATTGGCGGGACTCTACAGACTAGCCCTAATGATTAAGGGCCCAATCGTACCCTTCGTAGAGGCCATAAGAGGCTACCTATTTATATCATTCTAATTCAGGCATAATGACTCTATCTATGATCATAGCTTTTGTTAGTTTCGTACATTTTGTCGTCATAATCTTTAAACTGATCAATATGAAAAGGCGATTGAAAATTCCGGCCAAGCCCGTGTCAGGCCACGGACAATGTAAGTTTCCCTAGCTACGTGGACAGCAATAATGACTTACAAGGAAAAAATACTTTGTGATCAGTTTCGTGCTCTAAAAACACCTCAAACAATAATTCAAAATAAAGAAATCCTTAACTCCTGCCTCAAAACACTGATTGAACAAACAAACGTCATAAATTCCATACGTAGTTACCTCATGATACAGAGCATTCTCGGCTTCAGAGGCAATCTTGCATCCTATCTCGGACCTGGCGAAGGACGTGCACACCGTGTCGATGGTGTGCCTGGTGGCCTCCTCGCGGCCCGGCACGCCCGCCAGCAGCTGGATGAAGTGGTCCGCTGGGTTGTAGTTGGGGGGACAGGCTGCGCCCAGCCTGCAGTGGACAGTTAAGCTTTCATAGCCTTATGCATACTCAATAGATTGAGGAGACAGACAGGCAATTTTGTTTGGTGGGGAGCAATTTTGGTGTGATTTTCAGACAAAATATTCAAATTGGTCAGGATAAAGTACTTCAGTCGTGAGTCAGGGGGACAGTAGCACCCCCCCCCCCCCCCCCCTTATACGCGCCTGCAGAAAGATGGCGTTCAATAATCGAAGAGATACTCAGTTTGTTGGTTGGTTTTATTCTGTCTGTACCGAAGATATAAGTATTTTGAATATGAACAGATATTTTTGGAGAAATACAAAAGAGCTTCTTTTCTAACAAAACGGTTACTTACTCTTTAAAGAACCCAGTTGCTTGTTCGGGTGAGCCAAGGAAGGCCACCTTGCCGTCAGCCATGATGAGTAGCTTGTCAAACATGGCGTACAGCTCCGAGGATGGCTGGTGGATCGTGCATACCACCGTCTTGCCCTTTTGCGCTAAACCTTTTAGTACCTGCACAAAAAGACGCCGTTAAACCATAGATAGCTTTTTGACAAAAGGGACAATAGTGGAAGTATCTACTAAGATACCTTATTAATGGTAGGGCTGCCATGGAACATTCACTTATTTTTCATTCAACTAAATAGTATATTGTGAGTCAAATCGTTATCTACGTTTTGACCTAGAATCTCACATGCACTGACTAAAGTTTTATGCGTTGTGTGAACAGCAGTATTTTTAATGTTATGACCCTAAATTATGATATTTACAAGTAAAATTGGGTGATTGTTAATTTTATTTACATGAGTAGTACTCGCTGAACCGACAACGTCCTATCAAAAATTCCATAAAAAAGCACTCAGATTGTCTTGTTGTTTTAATTTTCGGATAACGTTTTAATTGTTTCTTACTCTAAGACCTTATTCGGACCATTACGAATATATTATAATAAAACAATTAGCCAAATCGATCCAGCCGTTCTCAAGAGATGCGCTTACCAACGAGCAATAAGTTTAATTTAATTTAATTTTTATATAGATAGATAGATAACTCTTTAATGTTCCACCACATAAAATTAATACAAAATTACACAAACCTACTTAACTTATACAGAGAGTGTCACAATGGGCGGCCTAATCACTAATAGCGATAGATAGATGGATTACAAACCTGTATAACATTCTGCGCCATGAAAGAGTCGAGTCCCGAGGTGGGTTCGTCGCAGAACATGAGCGGCGGGTCGGTGAGCACCTCGCTGGCGAACGAGAGCCGCTTCATCTCGCCGCCGGAGATGCCCTTCAGCCGCCCCGGGATGCCGATCACTGTGTTCTGGCATTTCGATAACGCTAACTGATGAAGATAAGTAAATAAATAAAGTAACACAGGCGATAAACAAACACCTCATATTGTTATTTACACGGTTATTTTGTTAAATTATGTCTCATATTAATATTGTGATTTTAGCAAATTAAAAACTTATTACAAGCAAAGTAAGGTATAGATTGATTGATATGAATAAGTACTTAAATTGATACGTATACGAAACAATAACCTGGTTCCTTTAGATACTTAAAAGTTACAGCCCTAAAGTAATAAACCATTGAATAATCTAAGTAGGTAGGAACGTACGTTTATATCTTTTGTTAAGTAGGTAAAGTTGAAAACAAAAAAAACGCAGAAGTAAAACAAAGTAGGTAGGTATGGTATGGTAGTACATAGTAACTTTACCTCGGATATGACTTCTTGGACTCGGCGCATGCGCTGCGCGTATGGGATGTGCCGGTCCATTCGCACCAAAGCCTGTTCAACATATATAACATAATAAAATTATAATTAAAAAAAATATATACCTATAATAAACATTTTATGCAGTACATTTTAAGTTACAGTTTGATGCGTTTCATTTATCGCTACTATAAATAGATAATTACAGTAGTTTTTTGGGGATCTTTATTTCCATTCTCAGACGCCAAGGTCTCTACCCGTCGGATGTGTAAGCTCTATTAAACCAAACCGGTTTGTTACTTAACGTTAGAACACGCCACTCTTGCAACGGCATGAATAACTCGACTTAGAGTTTGACAAATATTTTTCAATAAAAAACATAATTAATAATTTGTCAGATTCTTTAAATGGCAGCGCTGTTAAAACTTATTGAGTAATCTATGCAGGAAACTTGTTGGTTGAATCAGTTTTTATAATATTATGATTTATAGACACAGGATGGTCTCTACAAATTCTTGTTTCTTTTTTTTATTTGAACGGTGCATCGAATTACTAGGTGCTGCAAATGATGGATATTCATAAATAGTAGAAGATTGGCCCGAGTACTACTAGGATAGCATAGGGGACCATATGGTACAATAAATATGAAGTCACGGACCCTGCAAAATCGATGCATAGTCCAAAATGTTTTTACGCTAATAACAAAAACAATAAATATATATCAGCCCTTTTTTTAATGTCCCACTGCTGGGCACGGGCATCCCCTCAATGCGAGGGGGATAAGGCCATAGTCCACCACGCTGGCCCAGTGCAGGTTTCCGGACTTCACACGTCTTTCCAGGGGTTCTCTCAGACATACAGGTTTCCTCGTGATGTTTTCCTTCACCGTTTAGCAAGTGATAATCATGGTTGCAAATGAGATTCGCACATGAAATGCAGAAATCCCAATCAGTTCAATCAAAGAGTCAATTTAAAGCTTTTGCTGTGTGTTTCTTTACTATCATAGCACTTGAATAAGACGTCATTACTATATGTCCTTACAAACATTGATTAAACATTGCGCAGCTCAATATAAACCTAATGCCTGTTTACTTAAAGTGTTTTTTTTAAGAACTCACCTGAAATATCAAATGCTCCTTCACAGTCAATGTTCCAATGAACAGATCTTGTTGCTGAACGTACGCTGAAAGCGCTGACAGCGCTTCAGGCGTCGCTGGCTGGCCGTTCAGCGCCCGGGTGCCGCTGGACAGCACACCGCTGGGAGTGCGGAAGGTGAGGGTGTTGAGGAGGGTGGTCTTGCCAGCGCCGGAGGAGCCCATGATGGCTAGAAGCTCGCCAGGGTAGGCGGCGCCGTTTACTATAGTTACAAAAAATATGGTGGTAATCGAAATGTAACAGCAATTAGGTTCAACGGTCATGTTTCGCTCGCGGTGTGCGCGGGTAGCGGGATTTCGCTAATGTCAATGTGATTATGAAGAAGTTGTGCATCCGAAACCCCAGTTCAGTGGAATGCAGCGTGTTTCGAGGGCATCTAGTATGTAGTACATATACTTAGATTTTGGTTCGGTAGGTTAAGAAATAATGCTCGTATTATCAAAGTTACGTATTAAATGTAATATATCGCCAGACGAACACACCAACTATACGGTCCCACACTAAGCAATGCGTGTATTACGGGTACCATACAATAGACTGGGGCGAACCCAGTATATAATACATATATAGATTTTAAACATCCATGACTTGGATACAAACATTCATGCCCATCACACAAATTTTGTCCCTACCAGGATTCGAACCCGGGACCCTCGGCACAGAAGGCAGAGTCCCTACAAACCGAACAAATCAGGACGTCGTTACGACATATTATAAAAAAAAATCTAAAAGTGTTTCCTGGCAATACACTAATATCTAGACATAATAGGTTAAGACGAAATTTATGGTAGATTCAAATAAGTGACTGAAATGTAAAACTGTATAATTAATTATTTAGAAGAGTCAAGTTTAAATTTTAGATCAGACGCGGTCTCAGATACTTTGCGCAATAACAAATCAAATCTAGCCATTTATATTCCGATACATAGATAACCTTACTGATAATCAGTGTTATATTCAAAATAAAATGTGATTTAAAAAAATAAAACCAGACTTTGATAGCTTAAATTGTTACATGTAGGTACCTATATTTAATACTAGCTGCGCGCGGCGGTGCCACCCGCGATTAAAAAGTATGTCCTTTTCTTCTATGTCCTTTTGCAAATGCACGGTTCCTGTATGCTATCCCATAGGAAACGTGCATTTTTTCGGGATAAATATTAGCCTATGTCATTTTCTGACTCCTAAACTACCACTGCGTATGCAAAAAATCATGTAGATCCTTTGCTCTATGAAAAATTAAAACAAATCTATCCCACGGGAACCATACATTTTACCGAGATAAAAAGTAGCCTATGTGCTATTCCAGACTATAATCTATCTCTGTGCTAAATTTCATCCAGATCTGTTCTGGCGTGATTGAGTAACATTACACACATCCATCCATCCAAACTTTCACATTTATAATATTAGTGGGATAGTCTGATCACCATATTCTATGAAATAAAACTAAAATTGCGCTTGCGCTGAAAAATAACAATTTCTATGTAATGTGTGAAACTCACGTGGAAGTAGTAAGCCTATTATTTCGCTTGAATAGGCTAGAAGGTTTTCATCTATTTAGGATAGTATTACCTATATCCTATAAACAAAATTCAACGTTAGAACTGTACACCGGTAGGTATATTCCCTGCTTTCGATACATAATAGTTGCATGTATATGTCAAGCATAAGGTAGAATTGCTTATGACTAGAATCATCATCGTTGCCTTGCAATAAGACTCAAAATACTGACCATTTCTCAGCAGCTGCTTCCTCTGCTGGAACATGCTATTGTTCTTCTTCCAAAAGTTCCAAAAGCGCCTTCTGGACCTGGACTCTGTCGCGAAGGCGTTGATGTCAGCCCACGTGTATGTGACCTTCTCCACTCCGCTGATGGCCCCATAGTTGCGATGTGAGGGTATCGCAAGGGTCACCTCTCCGCCGCTCCCGCGTGGCGAAGCCTCAGGGCTTTGGCCTTCCTGATCAAATGAAAGTGGATAGTTATTTATTTAAGCCCGACAGAAATTGTCCTGTTCAAATTTAATTTTCCATTTCCTAAAAACCGTATTAGGAATATTTTTAATAGCCTATTTGATATCCCACTCCACAGCTGGGAAAAGGCCTCTCCTCATTAGGACTTTTCTGAAAATTTAAAAAAGAATAACCAAATCGGTCCAGCCGTTCTCCAATGATCAGTGTTTCGTTTTTATTTATAGATAAGTATAGGCTATGGTGGCATGAAAATAGTTTAGCTAGTAATTTGTAGAGGTTATAGGTGACTTAGGAGGAATTTTAATAGACTAGACCAAGGAGATAAATCAAAAAGCTTAAAACAATGGTAAAATTAACCAGAAACTAGATCAACAGATACCTAGCCAGATATGAGCAAATAGTCTATATCATACATGCATCTGAGTATGTAAGTACCATTTCACTGACGCATCAGCTTATTAGATATATGACGATGATAACAGCGCGAATAATTTATTTAAATCTCAGCATTTCTTATCTCATAAGATGATGTCATTCCTATTTTAATCCCAAAATGCAACAAAAAATACCACGTCTAAGTAAATATCACTCGCTTCCAAATTCATATTTCAATGGGAAACCTAACAATAAATTCGGGTTTTTAATTACCGGAATTAGAAGGTTCGATGTCCGGGCTGGTGTCAAGTTACATAGTGGGTGGCGGTATAGCAACGATGGCATTAAGCTATTCTGAGCCGACAGTTAAGTGCTAACTTTGTTACTGGAGGCAAGCTGTCTTGTTGAAGAATATATGTACGTAGGTAGGTGGGTATAATGTAAGTACATCCAATTTATGTCGGTTGTATCAAAGGTACGATCTATAAAGCCTGCATATAAGGCTCGGATCTCGGTATATCACTGCAAATATTGCCTGTTTAATCTATAGTTACTAAATATAATATATCTGAATAAAATTGACATTGTACAAACATATATGAAAAACTTATATACGTCACAAAAAATGCAGTTTCGCCAGAGTCAAATTTAATGTTGCCACAGCAGAATAAGATACACGACTATCTATTTATATCTAACTGCGTTGACAATCTGATTACTCAAGGTTCCGTAATTTTCCCATGCTCATTACTAAAGATTCCGAAAATGCAAATAGTTTATAGATGACGACTTTATTAGCGCAGTCGGTAGTTACCCTGCTTTCTGTGCCGAGGGTCCTGGGTTCGAATCCTGGTTGTACAAACTTTGCATGATGAGCACTCATGTTTGTAACTAAGTGATGGATGTTTAATATTTAGGTAAGTATTATTTACTGGGTTCGGCCCCATTCCATTGTACGGTAACGACAATACAAGCGTTGCGTAGTGTGGGACCGTAGAGTTGGTGTGTTCGTCTGGCGATATTATTAGATATCATAAGGACCCTGAGTTGCTATAGAATGTTCAATGTTCCGTAATATCTACTAATCTGTATTGATCTGTATTCGGGTAGGTATCAATTCTCGCAGAGTGTGTAATAGGTGTTATTCACAGTTCTCTTAATAAATACGTAGGTATGATATTTTAATGACTCTGTTTCTCCATAATCTATCTGCTTACACCACTATAAAAGCGTGGAAAAAAACTGAAATCATAAAAAAATCTCGACCAACCAACCGATTCTATGAATATGTACATAGAGAGTTTATTTAAGTGTTGTCGAAAACATTGCTGCCGTTTTATTGGCATGGTTTTGTTCGCAGGTACAAGGGAGTAAAATCCCGATAGGAAGAGATACATAAAAAATATACAATTACAAGTATATCAAAGTCGGTAATCAGTGAAGTCGATGACATGGAAGTTATGCCCAAGACCGGTTTCGAACTGGAAGTGGGCAGGCCACGCGGAGATCTGAGATTTTAGAAAAAAGACTGATCTACTTGGTTTCATCACGCAATGTCTAATGAATAGGTATCCCAAATCAATGATGCTAGTTACTTAATCTCATTATTTTTGAACAGCAATGCTCTACATATTTGGTAGGTATAAATCAGAATACTTATTATTCATGTAAACCATTAAATACAGCACTTATGAATCGTCAAAAAAGTTACAAAATGCTAAGCTAAAACTTTACCACCCGTTCGGAATGCCGTTCCTATGAAGAAGAACGGGAATGAAACTCCATGGTTACTCTTTTTAAAAAGATCTTTAAAATTTTTGAACAGTGCAATGTTATAGGTATGTGAGAACAATATAGGAACAGCTAGTCAGACTTTAGTAGCTGGTCAAAAAAAAAGTACTAACTCTAAGTATATAATTACAAGTTAATGGCAACATGGTTCCCACATTTACAAATTACTTTAAATAAATAAGAATACAGGCTTGCTAGTTGCTACATCTCCATTAGTAAGATAGGTAGGTACAGCAGGAAGTGACCTATTCATCTGAATTGGATCCCATCAATAGATAAGTCGTCAAGTCAATGAGACGAGTCCTTTTGGTTACTACTTATAATCTATGACTATCTACTGTATAACCTATGTAAACATAAGTAAAAAAGCATTCTGATTCTAATACTATGCCTTCGTGCCTGTAGTACCCAAAGAGGTAGGCAGAGGCACACTGCAGTGCGCCCATATTCGTCGATGGTATTTGGTCTCAATGTAATAGGAGCGTACCTATTGCCATTTTACCAACCACATTCCTCCTCTCTAGGAGGATTTAGGCTATCAGTCCACCCTGCTGGCCTTGCGCGGTTTGGTGGACTTCACACGACATGTTGATAGACGTGCAGGTTTCCTCACGTACAATGTTAGCCAACACTATACAGCAGATACTCATGATTGAAAATAAGATTCGCGAGGGAAAATCCGAAATCCCTAGACGTGCGAGCCGGAGTGTGAAGTTGCACACCATGTTGTCAGAGCGAGTTTTCTACCTTGGATATCTCAACTATTAAGTACATTATAATATTCTGTAGGTATATCTAAGCTCTTTGGATTCAATAAATAACAGTTATTCTTGTGTAAGGTACCATATACCTATTAATTGTGTGTCGTCTGTAGCTCAATGATACTTTTTTTTGTACTTCTTTTATAATCTAATTCTAATTTACTGTCATATCTTTCTTTATTAGCCTTTGTCGATCCCACAGATATATGAGAGGAGATATGTTATGAAAGCGGTGGGCTTGCGCGCACAATTGGCCAAAATTAGGCTAACATAGAGTTTTCGCCGTCAGTCGACTGCAATTGCACGTCGGTATCGGAGCTCTAGGTTTTTTTTTAAATGCCGTGTTATTCCGTGGTCGTGTGCAAAAATACTAGCAGCAAAGTGAACTACGCGAAAGATGGAATCTCATTTCACCAGCCAGAATTAATTATTTTATTTATTCGTCTTTAAAATCATTAAAAACAACAAATCAAAAAATATTTGATGTCTTTATTATGTTATTTTAGTTTTTATGTAGCACAACGACTTTTTATTTTTTGTACAAAATACATGGCTATTTAAGTACCACCTATGTTCGCTACTGAGTGAATGTAAGGGGCAATGGACAGATCGTCTAACGATACTTTGAATAAACTGGTGCGTCGCGTGGTACGGCCGCTGTATACGGCGACGACGCAGCACGCACCGAAGAGACTTCGTATTGGTTGGTTTTATGGAATTGCATGTGTTTTGAGTGGTGGGGAACAAAACGGAGACAGCGAGTTCCCATACATTTTGAACCGCACGGCATATCTATCATGATCTGTGGTCGATCCCATGCTGGGTTTAGGCATTTCCTGATATCATCGGACCATGTCGCTGGTCTTCTTATAGGCCCTCTTTATATACTTATAAATTGTACAGCATATTATACCACATAGACCAGTGCTTACTGCTGAAACTTTTTAAGCTTAACTCAGAACCGCCAAAAATTAACTAAACCTTGATCAAACAAACTCTACTCTACCCTGTAACTTAACTTCCTCAGACAGAAAGCTTAAATACTAAGGATACAACGTAACATTAAAAAATATGTCGTAATAATGATAGCCCAGAGTAACAGCCTCGATCGTTACCATACTAACAACATAAAAAGTCCGTGACGAGTTAGACTTACGTCAAGGTGATTAAAATGTTCGACAAAATGAGAGGAATTTTGGTATTTGAATCCAATTAAAAAGTATAAAACTTTGTCCAGTACGTCAAGTGCGAGATTATTAGCTAACCATATACTTTATAGTCTACCGTATTCAGACGTATTGAATGGAGAGTTGAAAGATTTAATTACCGTCCGCTAGGGGCCTTTTTCAATTCTCCATACAAAATGTTTAAATACGGTAGACTATAAAGTATACGGCTAACTTACGAATAATCTCGCACTTGACGTACAGCACATGCGAAGGAAAACTCTCTAGGAACAAAATCTCGGTTTCCATAGCGATCCAAGTATGTTTTATAACCCACTAGCTTTGTACGAGTTTTGATAGAATAAAATAGCGATCGTGCGATAGAATCATTCCATTGGTACCTTTTACAGCAACGCTCCTATCCGAAATATATGTATTGACGGCTTCGTTTATGGCAACTTTTGATTCTTAAGAAGTTGAACAAACATCATTGGTTGAGATTACCGTCTAGTACATTGTCTGTACAAGGCATTATAGAGAAGTACCAAATTTTTCGGAACCGGTGCATTACGTAACTGGTTCTACCTTTTTTGTAGTTCGCCCAGAAACCCACGGAATCTAACTATGATTTAGCCTTGAAAACAAATGTACCATCTCATCCGGTTTTTCTCTCAACGTTTTGAATCATATTAACATTATTATAATTAGCAACTAAACCTGTAGTAACTTCTTATGGAATTTGGTCAGAATTATCAATACCTAGATATATAATTCAGATGGGGGATTTTTTTAAACACGTGTTTCGTATTGCATCTATAAAGCAATATTATACAAGGTCCCAATCGAACTAAATCAATGAAAGCGTTGGTGTTACTTGTAAAGTGTTTAGAATGCAAAAAGATTAAAAAAAAAGTTTGAATAAATAACTCATACGTCCATTTAATAGCTATATATTAAATATACTATGTGCCAGATATGTCTAACAATTGAAACTGAATAGAACCTGTCTAAGGGTCGTCACAGCCAGGCCAAAATTGTCAGCGTTAGTAGAGCGAACTACCTATTTTATTGTATCTAATACTTGACAACCTAATTTAAAATGAAATTATAAAATAAATAGTTATGTAGGTACCTGATTCTATAAGCTTTTCTTTAATGGAAATCAGATAGCACATTAATTAGCCTAAAAATTGCAATTTAATAAAATAGGTAACTTCTAAAACTGTACCTACATCAGCTTAACTTCACAAGAAGGTACTTAATTACTTACTTTGTAACAATACAAATACTTACTTGTGGCGAATTATTGTACGCGACTCGTTGATTATCAACGGACGACGTGATGAGGGGCTCGTGCTCTTCATTACCAGCTGTCATTATAACGTTACTTTTGTTCACAAACCGAAAAATAAATAAATAAATTTCAAAATATCACCACATGTTTGCACAGATCACAAATGATTCGTCACTGTTTTTTTTATTATTTTTTGGCGGGAAGAAACCACGCGCACGTCGCCGCGTTGTGCTTCACTAGTATGAACTATGAACACACCTACTAAATGTTCGCTCTATTGACTAATCAGAACTATGCGTGGTTGGCCACAACTCTGTGCCGATGGTCTGCATCGGCCTGTACCTACTCGGTATGTATATATGCATCTCGACATTACATCACAAAACGTGATTTATTAATTATAGTTACGATTTGAGTGGAAACTAAAAAAACCACAAAGATTTGATGCAATCAAATATAGTAGATTGTACAACAAGTGCATAAAATGAGTCATTTTATTCCTATTTAGGATTTAAAATCGCACTTAATTATGGATTTATGTACCATCATAGGATTTCTATATATTTTCTGCTAGCTTTTAAATTCAAGGATAAAATGATGAACACACATAAGCGTAATATAATAATTTTATTTATTCTATAAAATGATATTTGAGATAGATGCAAATAAACTTTCAGTACCTATGTAAATTACTTTATACAATATATAAACGCATACCTATTAAACATTCGTTAGTCGTATGATTACAAAATGACACATGACAAAAGGAACTATTGTATTTAGACTTGAGATGTATCGTGATACTTAACTACAATAATGATTTAGGAATATGGCTAATTTGATGTTTGTATAACATTAACTCGATGACGATCCTCTAACACTTATTCAATCATTAATATTTGGTGATAGACCTCGTACTGGCGACACACGGCTTCGTAGAAGCGGGTGTGCCGTCAGCATTACAACTAACCGACGTTATACCTTAATGATCATGCTTAATACATTTAAAAATATTAACTCAAACATTCATTAACGCTATACGCGGACTACAAGCGCTCTCGACAGTATTCTCATATCATCATCAACACACATAAATAAGACAACGGTACTATTTACATTGCACAAACGGAACTTGTGTAAATTAAAAAGTATTGTGACGTTGCGCGCCGAGGCGACAGTTTGGCTGCGATCTGATAACAGAGATAGTGGGTAGTCACACTATTGTCTATGATAAAAGATATATCTCAGAAAATCAGGGCAACCATTAACTCTACGCCTAACGGGGTACTTCATGATTGACTTTTACGTAAGACCTTTTCATGTATTCAAACAATTAGCAACGACCCGATTAGCGCAGTTGGTGTTGACCCTGCCTTCTGCGCCGAGAGTCCCGGGTTCGAATCCTGGTAGGGACAAACAATGTGTGATGAACATAATGTTTGTGTCCGAGTCATGGATGTTTAATATCTATATAAGTATGATATACTGGGTTCCCACTGTCAATTGTACGGTACCCACAATACAAGCGTTGCTTAGTGTGGGACCGTATAGTTGAGTTCGTCTGGCGATATTATTATTAGTTCTAAAGTTTTTACATTGAGAACAGTTCCAACGCGCGCAACGTACCTACTCATGATAATTAGTACTACATAGGAAGCAAAGTTACAGGGCGTGAGCAGTGTGTTATCCATATACCTCGATACATGAGCGGTGACGATCTAATACATACAATGCTGGACTAAAAAGTAACACTTTCCTTATTTCCATAATTCGTGCTTAAAACAACGAAAATAAGTGTATTTTTTAAAGTTTAATCTCGGTTCTCTACTCGTAATCAGCTGCGTGGATCGTTAGACTATTGTGCATAAAGACTAAATTATTATTATGGCGTAAAGGTGGAGACTACAAGATTGCCTAAGGACTAAAACACATAACTAAACTTACTGTCGCCCTTCTCACGCGTTGATGGCATGAGAAAAACGAAGATACATCACATTCAAATAACAGAGATACGTATACAACTTTCAAATTAAAATGTTTTATATCTGGCTAAATTTAATTGTACCGATTGAAAAAAAAGGTTTTTTTGTTAATTAGTGCTTAGTAATATTACAATCAGCACGCCTGTTTTCCACGCAGGGGTAGGCAGATTCGCTGGTGCAATTCTCACAAATTTTTGTATAGTAAAATTACTACTTAATAAATACAATGAATCGGCTATAGATGTGTTAAGTAGCTATCTAATAATTTAGTAAATCATTAACAACAGTTCTTCAGATATTAAGATTGTAGACTTACATTTACCAATATGACGCAATCAAATGTACTCTAGCGGACTTATTTCAGTGAAAACGCAAATACATAATAGCCACATATGATCGAAGGAACCGCCACATTGAACTATGGCAGCGTTTTGTTCAATAAGTGTCATATAAGCGCGTTTATGGCAATAGATCTTATGGAACTACACACACATAGTGGCTAAAAAAAACTGCACCGATTTGTGTGAATTATATTTTGGCATCTAACTAGGCTAACATTATCTGTGAGTAAATATTTAGAAAGTATGTGAAATATTTTTGCTAACAAACTGAGTGATTATGCCTTCACATCTTATTATCGTGAAAAGTTTCCTCGTCGTCCCAAACGACTATAACACATTTGATTTGCTTATCTCGTAATCTAGTATCAATATTGTGATGTACATGCAGTGAAACTGAATTTATTTGCAAGCAGACTTGATCAAGGCTTTCGATTGGATCTCCAACAGTTTACTTTTCAGGAAGCTGTCACTGTATAGATTATTCAGCTCCCTCCTTGATTTATTCCAATTGTGCCCAAGCGATAGTGAATTATAAGCAGTTAGTATTAATTTCCAGTCTCAAAACTATAGGAACGCTTCGGGCATGCCTCAGGGGTTTGTTTTGGCGCCCATACTCTTCAACACCTCACACAATCAACTGTTATCAAAATGGCGTCCCATTTCTTTTTGCAAATGACATGAAATATTATTTCCTTCTATACATATAATACCTACTTAAAGTCATTTACAAATAACGAACAGTGTTATTATTCTGTCGCGGTGTTTTCCTGGCTGCGTTTACATTACTCGCCCATTATTTAGTATTTTATTTTAAAATTAGTAACCTATTACCGACACATTCGGTGCAGTTTTTCTTGCTTCCGTTTAATTACGTTAGTAACATCTGTTTATATATAACTAGCGATTATCATTAACTGAGCTTCAAATATAACCGTGACATGTACAATAACTGAATTAACTATTGCTAACTAATATTATTATGCAAAAGCGTTCAGTCTACTGTTCACTTGTTGGCAGTGTTGTGTGGATTACTTCGAATCATATCGTTTGGTGCGCACAGAATCTTACTTACTACTCTTAAACGTGCTCCTTGTTATGGTTTTTTAAACAAAACATAAATTCATTCATGGTGGTAAATTTATGAAATTAAATGGATTTTACATTCAACGTAATCTAACTGGGATTATATTATAATGATTTTTATACTAATGGTAACATTCGAAACATCAGATTACATTAAATATACCTCCATATTAAACATTTGACTATTGATAAGAAATTGTCTATGATAAGTTAGTTTTATAATGAAACGATATTGGAAATCCACGTCTCATAAGTCTGTGTTAATAACCGAATATATTTCTGATATCAACCATACTGCAGATTCGGGGACAGGGATTTCCTATAGAAATAGAATACTAATGCCACCCTAGCAATTGTCATATAAAATGATCCAGCAGTTCTTAGGTGTATGTTTCTCACGCAAATCCTGTAGATACAGGCGTATGACCCAATAATTCAATATAACGGATTAGTACTGCAACCGCAATGTGGTAAACTACTTCTCGGGTTACAATACGCCATGCGCCAATACGCATCTAATACAAATAGTGATTAGATTAACGATAGATTCTGTGCGCTAAACGCTCCTCATTGATATCGAAGCAAAATGTTTGGTTTTATCGAGTGTTTTGTTCTGAAAGATTTTTTGTCACCGGTTCCATTATAATGTTCTGCTTATACAAATCGTCCAGAAAATTTGAAGAGGTACCGCCAAATTCATAGATTTATTTTTTTACCATTCACAATGGCAATACCAAAGTAATTTTTGCGAAGAAAAGTCATTTTCATTAGTAAATATAAATTTGAGGGCTAACATTTGTTGGGCACCCTTGTCGTCACCTATGACGTCAGAAAACATCGGACAAGGTTGATAAACATTATTTAAATTTAAAATTTTGCAGGAAAGCAAATTGAGTTACAACATTCAAAGCGGACATGATTAAAACGATTCAATCAGACACATTTGAAGTGTTCAATCTAGTCTACATTATCTAATTAGTCTTATGATCGATTTACACGAGGAAGGAGCGCAATTTCGCACGTAGATAAGTGATTTCCATACATATAATATATACAACTTGGCTACATATTTACTTGACGCCCTCGTGTAAGCCGGGCATTGCGAATACGATCAAGTTTTTGTTGGTGTTTGCATACGGTAAGGACAAAGAGAATATAAAAAACTCGATTGCTGGTGACAAAAAACCAAACGAAACGAAGGATTGTGTTACTCGGCTAAATATACCTACCTATTGCTTGGCTGTACAAAGATATGTCTAATATTATTCGAGGTATGATTTCTATGAAGGTATTAGATTTGTCTTTTGAGGGCTTTTTGGCGATAAGGGACTTATAATGGAGACAATGAGAGCGTTTTTCCTATCACACGCACTTGGCCTTTTCGTGAATTAATCCGGTCGTAAAGAAATATATAAGAGGTGTTACAAGGTAGTAAGCATTTAGCTATCTGTGGTATTGTATCTCCATAACAGATGTACCGAAAGACATGCACTTCACGAAGCCGGCTTCGTAGTTTAAATTAGTTTAGTACTTATAATTTATCTTTAGCAGCGTAAAATGTACACTGGTTAAACGCTAAATACCCCGTTCAGACTCCGCGCGCGAAAAAATTGCACCGGGAAAGTTTACACTGCCCCGTTTACGGACGTCTGCTGGTGTAATTTTCCCCGGACCAAATTTAATTTTTGCGACGTCAAAAGGTCGCGAAACTTTACTTTGCTGTCAGATGAGCCAACTATTTGGCAAATTTAACAGTAGAATAAGTATATGACTATAACTTTAGAATCACGACACGCCAATTTCATATCTTCATGTCACATCCATTATTTTATTTATAATGTGTATTCATTGAATGTGTTATTGCGATTAATTACTTGGCATTGGCAAAATACCCGCTAAGTTGTGGGTGAGGCCATATTCATATCCATTTTATTTCATCGCATTTCATTTCGTAAAGAAAGAAGAAGAAGAAGAACAGTAGAATATGACAGCTAATATTGATATAAAGCTATGAAACCATTCAGCGAGCTCCCGTTAGTGTAATTTTTTCCTGGGTAAAAATTGCCCGGGTTACGCAAACGCACCCCCGGTATTGGGACTATGGTGTTGCCTGCTAAAACAGTGTTTCTGTTCTTGGAACTTCCTGGGAATGTATACCGCATTTTCTTTAAAAAAGAATAACCATTGAGTTCATCGTCGGCTCTCCTCCAAATCGGTGGTAGATTCTGGTTTTGGCCTACATTAATAAAAATAAATGATATTAACCTTTCCTTTATGTTTGACATCTGATACCGGCAGGACGATTTCAGCTATTTAATGACTTCGGTTCTTGTTTTTTTTTTCTAATTTTTGTTATATCCGGGTGCAAAGCAGATATAGGTAGGGCTAAACCACGTGATTAGAAAAACACTCCCCTTGTATTGAGCTTTACCTAACTATAGAGTCTATTAAATACGGGCGATTTATTTATACATAATCGCATGACTATACAGGGTGAAAGTGGTTCCGTAACGAGAACGGATACCAAGATTCTGGATCCTTAACGACCTTATGGAAACGTACCTCTTTTGTTTTTCACGTATTTTTTTAAGTTTAGAAGTTCATAGATCGAATTCATTTGGCCTATGGACTTAGTACACTAAGCATTAACACTAATATTATAATTGAAGATCCCCGACATGCGAACAACTGCATTTACTGCGAACAAATCGATTGAAGCCACACATTCGCTTCTGACTGCATTTCATTCAATTCAAGGCAATTCTATAGAAAGTGTCACTATAATCATTCTCATTATGAATACAATCACAAGCGAAGTGACATAACTTCATACAGATACTCAGATTAGCCGGGGCGTTGCGACGTGTCGTTGAAAAAGTTATAATGCCATCGACAACAGCTGTTTTTTTTATAAGAACTACATTTCTAAAACCCGCCATTGGCCTTTACTTGCAGGCCAACAGCATAAAAAATATCGATATTAAATTAAAAGACAAGGGTATCGTCCGCTTATTTTTTTTTTAATCAAACAGTCACATGACGCATAGCCAATCTGAGTATCTGAAAATGCATTGCGGCGATTCTCGGAATATTGGACATCGACATTCCACTAATTATAAACCCGATTACACAATTAACAATTCACCTAGTAAAACATTCACAACTGTCGTGAAGCAACAACTTTACACTAGCCTATCATCAATCATAAGGCATTTTATAATTATACATAATTAATGATTCAATCGTCAAACACTATTTCGTGTATATTTTCACTAGAGCTTTTCCAACGAGTCGAGTTTCTAACATTACAATTATATGCGATTAATATTACTGGTATTTTACGCAAAGGTCAATGTCAACGATATATTGGATGTGTACAAAATTATATATTCCGGTGACGACGGCGCTACTGTCTTTGGAAAACAGCCGATAAACACGACAACTATATAACAACAATTTTAATTCAAATTTCGACCACCGCAATAGTAATCTTGTTGGATAATAATTTTGACGTAAACTCGGTTTTAGCGAGAAGGATCGTTTATATACCGTGACGACATCTGGCGTGGGCGAGATAGCGGCCAACCGTTTAAATTGGTAGAGTTCTTAAATACTACAGCATGAGGTAGCGCGAAGTTTAACTTAAATGCCATACTTACTTTAATTATACACATATAATGACATAATACTGCTAAGCCTATGATATATATTACATTCCATTAGAAACATTATAATTTTCATTCTAAATGTATATTGTTCATATGTTGTAGGGATTTTGTTAATGTGCCAATATGATGTGTTTATTAACCATAGCTATGGTTAAAAATGAGAGCAAATCACGTATTCATTATGGTAGTCCATACATTTTTATAATTCACGTTATGTTACACAACACTACTCTGCAAGTATATTGGTTTTTTTTTTATATTAAGTGCGTATTTTAAATTTAATTTACTTATAAATAAAATGAAACGTATTTAAAGCCCCAAATTAATATAAAGATTTCTTCTAATTACAATGCCATTACAAATCACTTTTCTTGGGAAATTTGTAAATTGAATTAAACGTCCAACAATTTGGAAGAAACAGTGTTATTCACTTTATTAGTTATGTATTTACAGATAGTGCTGCCCAAAGTCGTAGACTAAGAACAAAATGCAAGTCTCGTAGAGTTTTAAAGCAATAACGGCGATAGTCTTGCGCATTGTTCTTGGTCTCGCGAGAATACAAGACTTCAGGCAACACTATTAACGGAGGTCACAGCGCGTACCGGCGGCCCAGCCTATCGTCTACCTTCCATTCCCACTACAATATCCGGCCATAAATATTGCACATCGGCAATAGAAAAAAAATCGGCTTTGTAGAGCGTCATCTCTTTCACTCTTGCCTCCAGCCGCTAGTCCCTTTCTAAAGGTCGACGTGCAATATTTACGGCCGGGTGCTATATATTACGATAACCTAGTAAGTATATGTATATATGTAAGTATATGCAATACATCTAAAAATTCAAAATCAATTTTCATGCGAACACAACGCCGCCTAGAAAATGACACTCATTTCTCGCGATGAAATGTTAACCTAATTATACCAACATAAATATTATTTTTTAATGTTATACAATTTTACTACCAATCCACCGCCAACATTCGTACGATCATTCTTTCCAAATACCTTCGAATCCAACTACTTATATTCCACAATAGGTTTTTTTTTAAAACATAATCGCCTCACGTCCAAATTAACTCTTAAAAACAAAGTGTTCAGCTAATATGCGCGTACGCAACGCGTCTTTATCACAGCCAAATCGGCCGCCGCACGACTTTCGACCCTCCGTACTGTAGTACACTTTGAGTAATCGTAGCCCTACAATATTGATAAGCCATTTCGATAAATGATTTATTCAATTAAGTTTTATTATGAGAATTAATAAAAAAAAATTCAATTCCAGACGCAAAATGTATCTGTCTGCAGCATCGTAGGCAGCTTCAAAACAAATGAACCGATTTCTAATTGAAGGCTATTTTGTTCAGGTGGTTCTTAATTGTTTTTGATGAAAATCACTTTAGCGGTTCCTGAATTAGACATTGCTTTAAAATTCTGAATTAAAATGATCTTCTTAAAATTAAATAATATTTTCAATATTTCCAACAAAAACTTTTTTGTGTGTGTGTGTGTGTGTTTTTTTTCCCTATATGAACATTGTCTCAAGCAAAATAAATATGAGTAAATGTGGCTTTGCATTGATACAGTAACTAACTAAACCAAGTATCACTGGACACTGAACATATAATTAAACCAGCATTAACCCATGCTGGCTGAATAAAACAAAGCCTTTGTGAGAGAATTCCTAATTCAAATATGACATTTACAAAAGGGATCAAGTAGTAAGAAATACTATAGTCGATCAGTATAGAAGCATACTTACTAGCTTCGAACAAACTAACTCGATTTCAAATTATCTCGATACAACCTCGATAATCGTATCGAATATAGATTTTTTTTTAATTAGCGACCGCCGCCGCAGTGCTAAGTTCGCGTTTTCACATCACTATCAGTCTTGATTCACACACGTACCGTTCACATACACAAAAAACTTTGGACAAACAAACGTTTCATTAAATAATTAACCGTTATAGCTCGGTGTGCGCATGAGCACGTTATAGGCCTAAGGCGTTCTATAACTAGAACTCACATAATCTAATCTAAGTCAGCTAAAATGCTAGTTTTGGGAGTCGGCTTACGTCAATAATTTAATGGCGATGTTGGGATCGAACCCAGAACCTTTAACCGCTAGGCTATTTACACAACATTAAATCATTGTCTTACACAGAAACATTAACAATTTATTATCGATACTGAACTGAAAAGCCATCCATACTCTATCTCTTTCTCTTGTTATGTAGTTATTATGATGTGTGACCAGTACAACCCAATGAACTTTAAACATTCTTAGTAGAGCAACTGCGGCGAATAATTTAGTATTTTGGAGTTTGAATGACGACATTGTACGTAAGATGCAATATCGACACACAATATATAATATATATATATATATTATATCTTATTATATAAAATATATCTTATATATATATATATATATAATATAAGATATTACATATTATATTCATTATAAATGTCACGGCACGATGGATAACAGGGGTGGCGGCGAACATGATACCGTCATAAAGTGATCATTAATATGGATAATTTATGATCAATGCAATTCATGTATTATTCATTATTTACATCATTAACAATCAAATGTTAATGAGCGATATTTTTTTAATTATGTAAAGTAAAGAATGTAGCATTTTTTTTTTCAAATTCACTTAATCAATTATAATGTCGTTATAACTTTATTTATTAACGATTAAGGTCTCAATTAAGTAACAAAGAGATAATTGAAAACATACTCTAATTTGAGTTAAACATTGAAAAACGAATAACAGCAATTAACTAAACAGATTGTTTTTAACATTGTGCAACTAGTGAACTTGCAACTTACGTACATGGCATTCCAATGTGGACCTTAGATACTGGGATTTCTACTACAGACTCGCGATTTTCGCATAGCTTTTTGTACTATCCTACATCCTATATCTACTGGTCATGTAAGCTAGCAACGTATGTACATCTTGAACTAGTGACCCGTCCCGGCTCTTACACGAGTAAACCATATCCAGGAATTGAGTGGCATTTTTTTTTTAATTTTAATATTACAGCTTTTTTAATTTATTTTCGTGCTTGATTCAAAATTTAAATGTTCGACGCTGGTATGGCGTCGCGATGACATCATATCCACATATACACCATCGTTATTCGGTGAATCTGTGATTTTGTTTACATGAAAGTGACGTCACGCTAACAACTACCGTTTGTGATGACGTAAGAATTTTGACATAATTTAACCGTTTTTCGTTTCTGTTTAGTTACCCAATTGACCTGCATTTAGCTGAAAACCGCAAAAAAAAGTTTTTTAATGATTATCCCATGGAGTACGAATAACATGCTCGAGTCATGATTGCATGATAAGTCAGATAAGTGATATGCAGTCCAGCACGATCCTGCAAGCTATCTAACTAGATTACCAAGTATGAATAGTCGAAACGATGCGCCGTGTTGACCTACGAACTTATATAAGGTGTTACAATATTGTAAAATATTTCAAGAGGTCCATCGGTAGTTTAAAAGATAACATTGCCAAACAAAAAATATAAAGTATTTTTTAAAAGCCTTGCGCATGCATCCTTTTAAAAAGTTAAACATATTTCACACATATAATAATATAAATAATAATAATACCAGCCCTTTTTAATGTCCCACTGTTGGGCACAGGCCTCCCCTCAATACGAGGGGGATTAGGCCATAGTCCACCACGCTGGCCCAGTGCGGGTTGGCGGACGATTTACACATGTATTTTATACATAAACGTGATCAGTATGACCTACTCGCTAACCTCTTAAAAGATTTTACACTATTTTTACACCATACAGAATAATTCAGAAGAGGAATACTAAGTCTTGACGCTGACAAAATATCACATTGTCATTTTGTTGGGGAAAAAAATATTGTAAAATCGACATATCGAAATTCTGACTTATTATACCTTTTCTGAATACCCTGTATAGGCCTATAAACGTGGCCAATCTATTCGATTGCGCCATACATTCCAGTGTGAACTGTCGCGTCGGTTCTCACATTATGCAGGCTGGCGCTATCAGCGCGACAGAATATGTCACTTGCGCACACGCATCAATTAAAACAATGCTTTATAAACATGATTGCTATTTACGAATCAAAAGCGCTCATCTTAGCAGCCAGCATGAACTATCCGAATGCTAATTCATTCGACGATAACCGAATTTACCGCTCAATAACGCTCGCTACCTCTTTACCGACAGCACTTGAAATCCGTCGGTAACATTGCCCAGTGCATCACTATCGTTAACAACAGTTACCTTATTATATTGGTAACTTCACCTAGTTGCCGCGTTACCATTAATAAGTTAAATAACCGCGTCACAGCGTCTGCGGCGAGCTCTTCGACGGCTGCCCCTTCAGCCGCCTGCTGACGGGTCACTGTCAGTTGTTCTTATCGAAGTTGTGTATCGCCCAGTTGACCGATGTCTTCCATGAGTTGTTCATCGCGTTGTTGAACTTTTGGCGGAAATGTTCCATTGCTTTCTCTTCCGATAGATCCATTACCTAGTGAGAAGATAAAATGTGAATATTGAACCAATGAACTCTTATCTCTTGTAATTTCGTATTATCACTTTCACCGCAATTAATATTTTTGTTTGGTCTATTAGTCAAAATTTGTACTTCCTTATTATGTTGCCATAAAATAAGACTTACCAATGTTTCACGTAGGTACTGCAGATCCTTCTCGGAGCTGAGTTCGGGAAGACCGGTCGAGATCATCATGGAGAACAGCGAGAGTATCAGGTGACCATGCTTGCGGAGGATTTTGAACGCCTGCGCCAAAATTAAGTACTCGATATAACTAGGCGATACTTGGTGGAAATACATCGTTAAACAAACATGGGGGAAAGGACCCACAACTCCTTTCCTCTCTCTCTCAATTACGGATCCGACACTCATGACAGACAGATTCAATTGACACCTTAGAGGAGTTCGGTTTTGTGGGGTTCTTCAATAATCGATCAACTTGTTTGGTTTATAATTGGGAAAGTCGACAAGGCGAGGGTCAGTGTGGGTATTTTATCCTGCAATTGTTTAAAAATGGGTACTTGATAAGACAAACAGACTAATTCATACAAATGCGAATGGTGTGTAAATAAGATGTATTTAAGAATAAACTCTCAGAATATTTGAATAAGCATGTAACATATGCTGAACTTTTTAATTTCAAGCTATCTCTGTTTCATTGTAGACTAACCGTTTCGCAGTGTTCCCTGAAAATCTTGAAGTCTATAGTTAAGTTGTCATTCGAGCTCTTCTGGCCCTTGTTGATGACGTGTATGAAGTCGTGCGTGAGCACGAACGGCACTCGCTCGCGCTTGATCCCGCACTTCTGTTTGAAGTGGCCGAGGAAGTGGCCGAAGTCAATGTGGAACAACTGCGGACAAACAATGGGGCATGTAGATACAGGATTTTTTTATTGCATAGTAGTGTACGACCTCCTGAAAACCTCGCTAGAAGACACTTGTTTACAGTGGCGATGCACAGACGGCGCTGGATACGACGTTTAGAACAAATAATGATTCAGAATCAGAATCAGAATATTTTTTATTCAAGAAAACCATTAAGCACAGTACTTATAAATCGTCAAAATAGTTACAATATGCTAAGCTACAACTTCACCACCCGTTCGGAATGCCGTTCCTTTGGAGAAGAACGGACAAACAACTCCATGGTTGGCTTTTTTTAAAAGATCTTTTACATTTTTGAGCAGTAAATTGTTATGGGATTCTCCATACAACCCTGAAACGCACTATGAGAGTTTTCGAAGAACGTAAGACACATAATTATCGCTCCAAACAACGCGACGGCCATTTGCTTTGTAAAAAAATATGCTTAAAATCGGCACAAGAAATATGTATCATTTTGTAGTGCAAATCCAGTCCTGGGCCCCAAGTCTGCTAACACAATCGATTCATACCATAACTGTCACTTTTGACAAATATTGTATGGGATATCTGTCAAAAGTGAGTTACTATGCGATGACTGTTCGATTATGAATCGATTGTGTTAGCAGACTCGGGGCCCTGTGGTAATGTGATGTCAATGGTCGTTTAGTACATCTCCTGCTCTGTATATAGTCTATGGTGTGTTACCTGTCCGCTCTTCTTGACCATGATGTTGTCGGAATGTCTGTCGGCGATGCCGAGCACGTAGGTCGCCACGCAGTAGCCCGCGCAGCTCATCGTGAACTCGTCGACCGCCTTGTTGAACGCCGCCTCGTTGTTCTCCGTGTTCCTTCGCAACCATTCTGTGCGACAATTAACAATTAAGGAACATGACTGACACTATATAATAATACTTATCAATTGTCAATGCTGTTGTTTTGTTTTGCTTTAATAACTAACGATGTAATCATTTTAGAAATAACTCTTAAAATTGTGTATCACAAATACAGATGTTTACGGTTACCGGTGAGGGGAAAACGAGAACTGTACAAACCGGCGGGGCTGTGACGTCACCGCCCCTTATTCAACGCGCGTCTGCGACAAGGAATTATCAACCCAATGTGTTTTGCCAATTTCGTTCCGGGTTCTGGGAACACTTGCCCTAAATGCGATGGGGATTCGAGCAAGTGTGTCAAATAACTTTGAATTGGTAGTCAGGTTGATTTAGAAAATGTATACTAAGCCTTAAACCTACGCTTCTTTAGCGCATTTATAATGACTATGTGAAGTTAGAATTTGGCCAAGTCCTTGTGAAATAAAATTGTCAGCTAAAAATCACAATTCTATTTTGTTGAAATCAAAATTTATTTTTTAAAATCGACAAATCCAAGGTCTGACTAAACATAGTGTTTATAAATACGCTAGAGAAGACCAGATTTTCATTCATAGTACACCCTTTCTGAATCATTCTGCATTAGTGAACCGTTAGTAGGAACGAACTCGAACGAACATCGGTGAGTCGCGGAGTTGCGAAGAACATAGCTGGCCATAGAGCAGGACTTACGCAGCAGCGTGCTCCTGTTGATGGTGCTGGCGGCGTTGAAGAGCGCGTTCTGCTTCTGGATGTTGGCGACGGTCTCCGCCTCGTCCACCACCTCGATCATGCCCACGGCGTACTCCATCGATATGCAGTTGTATGGATTCAATCTGTTCGCAAATCAATATGTTCTCTATTAAAGCCAAAACACACAGGGAGACGAACACATTCTGCGTTCCGCGTTCTTTGTAATGCGCCAGCGCAAACGGTGGCCCTATTTTCTGTACCGAGAGTCCCGGGTTGGAATCCTGGTAGCGGCAAACTTTGTGTAGTGGGCACGTATATGCATACCGGTTCATGGATGTTTAATGTCTATATAAATAATGATATAGTAGGATCGCCCCCAGTCCATTGTATCATACAAGCGTTGCTTAGTTTGGGACCGTACAATTGGTGTTTGTTTGTCTGACTATATTATTATTTATTGATTTCTTATATTTACGCGAATATTACACATTTAAATAAAACAAATTTTACGGATTTTATCGCGTTTATTTTTGTTTTTACGTTGCCGACGTTTCGGCTGCTTTACCATAAGCAACAATTGAATATGAGGGTACCCCGTTTCAAACTATGACACTAGGACGTCAACCACCTGTCCTCCCGTGACCATGGTTGCTGTAAAGCAGCCGAAACGTCGGGAACGTAAAAACAAAAATAAACGCGATAAAATCCGTAAAATTAGTTTTATTTAAATATATTATTATTAATTTAATAGCTCGTATTGGGACTACCCAAACAAGGTGACAAGACCTGTGACTGGGATGTTATTCGTGTTATCTTTACCTAAAATCATATCCATGGTTCTTCCACAGCCTGTCCATGATGCGCAGCATCTGCAGCGTGAACATGTCCTGGCGCAGGTCGTCGCCGATCTTGAGAATGATGCGGATGTCCGAACCGGTCGGGTCCACATTCTCGAAGTCCAGCATCAATGGACGCATCTTGCTGTCCATCACGCGACACACGTCAGGCCTGTGGATGAAACAATTAGATAAATAACTTTATAAATAAATATCGCCAGACGAACACACCAAATGTGCAGTCCCGAACTAAGCAACGCTTGTATACTGTAACAATCGACTGGGGGCGATTCCAGAATATAAATCTATTTAATAAAATTCTTATAACTGACAGACGACGCACAGCGTAAGTCGGTGGACCTGGAGATTTGACATTTGGAGTATGTAATCCTCAAGTACCCTAGACTATAGAGAGTATAGAGATAGAATATTTATATAGTAACGTATTGAAATCCAAATGTGATGACACTTAGAAACACAAGAATAGAATAAATAAGGTGATGCCATTTAATGAAAAAAAAATACGACTTTCATTTAAAAAAAAGAAGACCGGTCTGATGTCAGTTGAATGTACTCACTTGATGCGCCTGCACACGAAGCTGGGGTTGAGCGGCGACACGAAGTCCTGCAGCGTCTCCATGCAGTGCTGCTCCTGCAGATGCTGGATGAGCGCGGCGCGGGCGTGCTTTATCTCCTTCTTTTTACGAACCGTCTGACTCGCCCCTGTTACGCAAATAAAATAAATACCACCTCGACCTTATTTCATTCAATCCATGTTAAACTCGGCGGGAGATATAAGTTTTATTGAATTAAAACTAATCTTACGGATTTTCTCGCGTTTATTATTATTTTTTTTACAGTCCCGACGTTTCGGCTACTTTACAGCAACCATATAATGAACGGGAACGTAAAACACACATATTAAACGCGATATAATACGTAAGATTAGTTTTATTTCAATGTGTAGTATTCGTGTAACTATAAGAAATCAATAGGTATAAGTTTAATTTCCAAATACATGTGTTTCCTTGAATAATATTTAATGTATTCATAATCGTGCAAGAGGCGATTGATTTAAAAACGCTTGAAGCCTATATAAACCTGAACATTTATTCACAAGGCAAATGGTTATATGAAAAAAAAACATGGGTTATGCTTGAAGCGTAAATAATAAGAAGTTTAAACGTAAAATGTTAAAAATACAATTATAATAATAGTACTTCATGAGTGTCGATTATTTTGATGATCGATTATTATAATATACGTACATTTGAGTTTGTCGAGACAGGTGATCTGCCGGGTGAGGCTGTAGATGTGGTCCTGGCAGCCGCGGCAGTAGGCCTCCAGCAGGAGACCGAACCGCACGCCCACCGACGGCACGTGCATCTCCGATCTAACCAACACATTACCAACGATTTTACAATATTCTTAATAGGACCCAAGAATTGCCATTGCTCCGTAAGTCGATTTTGTAAATAAAATTATTTGTCAATGAATGATTATGTGATTGGTGAGTACTTTATTGACCACAATAATATGACAAAACAATACAAATAACATTTTTAGTAACAACTTGTTTAATAAACGCGTATAAAAACAAAACACATATTCTGTTGTTGAACAGTTTTTGATTACAAAAAAAGGTGTCTTACACAAACATTGTTTTTATGTTTTCCTAGACGTTTCTGCATCGGAGTGACAAAATATCTTATATTGAAAAGTGAACTTCAATCTGACGAAGCTCACTAATCGCTTGCACAGATTTTGTGCGCCAGTTTTATAGCAACAAATACCTCAAATGCCAAAAGAGATAGTGTCCAATGGTCAAGTTCTTGAAGGATCGCTGAAGCAGGAACACGGAGAGATCGCACATCAGGTACGACTCGTGCTTAAGCGCTTGCACCAGCTGCAGTAGGTATAGGAGGAGGTCGTTGTCACTGGAAGAGAGTGAAAAAGAAAATACATTATTTTTGACACAAAAGCGGAATCCTTCATTTTGGGTTTTGCAGTCTGAACTGACTGAAACTATTGTTTATGAAACGTGACTTAACCTTAAAAGGCTCTACGAACACGACTTGGCAGCCAATCTGTAGGGCTGATTTTTAGACTCCCTACAAAATATGCATACATTTCAAGAGGCAATTGGCTAGTCGTAGACATGACGATTGGTAGGGACCTCACAAATCAGCACTAGTTTGTAGATGCTTTAATATATGTTGGGTTATAGGCAAAGAAGAACCAGGATTGAAGGTAGTAAATGAGATATAATTAAATATAAAAATATAAGGAGTGTAAAAATACGATGTCAGAAAAGAGTTGTCAAGAAAGTTGACAAATGCAACTTTCTTCTCTTTGATATTCCAACCTTTTTGTTATTGCGATGTGGTTTACATACTTCAACCATATAAAGGCTATTGATTATCTCACCTGATCTTGTCGAGACACTTGACCGCGAAGCTTCTGACGGCGGCGTCTGCGTACGCGTAGTCCAGCAACTCGAGCGCGGACTCGACTCGCAGCAGCGGCCAGTCGGCCAGCATGCGCCGCACGCTCGCCGCCTCCACGCGCTCGCCCCACTCCACGCACGACAACAACTTCGGCAGCAACTCGGGCGCTTCTTTACGGAAACGCTCTCTGTGGATGTATAATAATAATAATATAATAATTCCAGCCCTTTTTAATGTCCCACTGCTGGACACGGGCCTCCTCTCAATGCGAGGGGGATTAGGCCATTGACCAACACGCTGGCCTAGTGCAGGTTGGCGGACTTCACACATATTTCGAGGGGTTCCCTCAGACATGCAGGTTTCCTCACAATGTTTTCCTTCACCGTTTAACAAGTGATAATCGTGGTTGAAAATGTGATCCGCACGTGAAATGAAATCCCAGAGGTGCGAGCCGGGGTTTGAACCTGCAATCCTCGTTACTGAGGCAAACGTTCTACCAACTTGGCTATCACTGCTATGATGTATACCGTGTAACAATAATAGTGTAAAATATTTTAACAGGGCCAACAGTAGGTTACAAAGACAACATTCCGAAAGAAAGAAATAATATTATTAGACATTTATAAAATGGCACCCTGTACCCAGCGCATCGCCAAACGCCACTGGTCAGCTTGTTTAAAACAAAATCAAACATAATTTACACAATTATTTTTTACATCAACGAGATCCATATCTTAACTTACTGATTCATCTGTAAAAATATGTTTGTTACACTTTATATTAATACTGTTTAGAGGCCAGACTCAAAAATCATCAGATTAAAATCACGGAGACACTTAGTACAAGTTGAGAGGCAAGGGTATACTTACAATTCATAATACCTATTTATATTGCAATGCAGCTTGAACTTTCATTGTTAACTTGTTAAGATTTATTTTAGCTTAGCACACACTACTGTGATTGTCGCATTTCATATCTCAATCAGATTTTTAAAAAGATGATCACATGCTGTACTGCGCCTGTGTGGGGAAGTATAAAATACCATCAGCGAGAAGAGGGTCTACTACAGTACACTTCTGCCTACCCCTTTGGAAATAACAGGCGTCAACACGCCTATTTTTGTTATCGTGTTTTACTAACGATACTGCAGAGTCTGAACAGCCACATTTTACTCTTTCGTATGGATCCAACAATACAAACCTCGAAGCCCAAATGTCTTGCTTGTCTTGTTCGTGCATCTCATACATCGGGTCCTTCTCGGCCGTCGCCCGCAGTCTCTCGTAGTCTCTGCTCAGTCTTTCCATGACGTCGGGCGATACGTTCTCCATGTGGTCCGAGAACGCCTTCACAGTATCCTCTTTCGGAAATAATATCGGGTATTGGCATTCGTAGCTGAAGACAGAGAGAGATAGAAATTAAATTAACTGTTCAGATATTATTGATGTAGTAACGGGTTGGCTTAGAATAGCACCAAACCTACTTATTTATTTACAGGCGTCATAATTGATTTACAATGACATTACTAAGCATATTTAGCATTATGAGTACGATACAATAAACTGGGGGTTATTCCAGTATATAACTGACTTTTTTAAAATAAAAGTAGCCTAAGTTACTCCTTGTTACATCAGCTATTTGCCAGTGAAAGTCCCGTCAAAATCGGTCCAGCCATTTCAGAGATTAGCCGGAATAAACAAACAGACAGACAGACAAACAAAAATTTAAAAAAAAAAATTTTTTGGTATATGTACCGTGTATACATCCAAATGCACTTAGTAAAAAGCGATTATTTTAATATTACAAACAGACACTCCAATTTTATTTATTTGTATGTATGTATAGATTAAACGTCTATAGCTCGGGTACAAGGACTCATGCTCATCACATAGTTCGCCGCTACCGGGATCCGATTACTCTGGGTACAGGGTCATTGCCAATCGTGCCGAGCGGGTGGTCTTAGTACTTACTTGGAGAACTTGACCTGCAGCGCTGCGCACGAGTCGGTGTTGGGGTTGGAGACGACGGTGCCGAGCGGGTGGTCTCAGTACTTACTTGGAGAACTTGACCTGCAGCGCTGCGCAGGAGTCGGTGTTGGGGTTGGAGACGACGGTGCCGAGCGGGTGGTCTCAGTACTTACTTGGAGAACTTGACCTGCAGCGCTGCGCACGAGTCGGTGTTGGGGTTGGAGACGACGGTGCCGAGCGGGTGGTCTCAGTACTTACTTGGAGAACTTGACCTGCAGCGCTGCGCACGAGTCGGTGTTGGGGTTGGAGACGACGGTGCCGAGCGGGTGGTCTCAGTACTTACTTGGAGAACTTGACCTGCAGCGCTGCGCACGAGTCGGTGTTGGGGTTGGAGACGACGGTGCCGAGCGGGTGCAGCACGAGGTCGTCGCCCTGCGTGTCGTCCGCCACGTGCGTCCACATCGACAGCAGCACGCCGTCCGTGCGCAGCTGCTCCTTGTAGTCGAAGATCATCGTGTTCGCCCACGTCAGCCGGTTCACGCCCTCCTGGTTGGTATTACGTCACAATTATATACAACACTTTTGATGACGTCTTTAAAAACGAGGGATTAGTACTACCATCAATAAGAATAGTATTTTTTTTATAATGACAGCGTAACAAAGTCACGGGGGCACATCATGTCATCATCATCATCATCATCATGTCATGTCATGTCATTAGCATTTTTTTTTCTTAACTCTACTACCGGATCGGAACGCGACCTCAGCTGAGAAGATCCGGCGAGAAACTTAGCGGGCGTCTTTTTTTTTAAAGCCACACTTCCAAAAAAATTATAAAGTAAGCTTTAGTGTGTTGCCATGCGAGGCGCACACACGCTCCACCTTGACATTATAAATCTTGATATTTTAGCGATCAGATCAGATATTACTCAAAGCCATAACTCGACCTACCTTATTCGAGTATTTCCATTTCCGTTTGCCCTTGCTTTTGATGACCTCGTAGACGCCGAAGCAGACCCTCGCCATGCGCGGCAGGTTGCACACCTGGATGGGGAAGGTCAACTCCTCGTCCCACTGGGCAACACCCTCCTGCGAGATCACCACCGCTCGCGTCTTCTGCGTCTCGCACAACGCCTTGCCGCCGTGGAAGATTCCCGCTTGACATATGACCTGTTGTGGACCATCAGCTCATTGGGTTGTTGCCTATTTCTTTTTATTTCATATTCATAATGAATCCATGCATTTACGCCCAAATTTAAAGACGTTTTAGAACTTTATCAAACATCATATAGGACTGCGCAAAAGAGTTTTGCTTTGAGCATTACTGTAAGACGTTTGATGAAGTTATAGAACGTCTATAAATTTGGGTATAAAATTTTCCTATATAACATACAGAATTGTAGAGCCGTGATATTAGCGCCATAAGTCAGTGCGTGTGCGACATAGGCAGAACACAGTCCTGCTCTAAAAATAAAAAAACCTAACAGCTAGTCCTATTCGATAAGCAAAGGAAGATTTTCCTTAAGGTAAGATATCATATGGCCAGTTCGACGACACTCAGAAAAAAAAACATGAGGGATCACGCACATATAGCCAGGCCTTATCGGCTACAAGCCAATTTATGTTTTACTTCGATTACTTAAAGTGTGTTATCGCCGTTTTGAAAACAAAATTAAGCGATGTGGTCTGCTTAAGCACGGTGGAAAAATATATGTCGGTAAAGCAGACACCTCACCTCAGAAACCTTCCCAGGGTCCACATTAAGCTTGCTGACGCTCTGCACGATACACGAGTAGTCTTTGTGAACGTTCCACGAGGATTCATTCTTCTTTTTCCTCATAGTGTTCGAGTGTTCTGACGTCAGTCTTCTCCGTTCCGATAGGCAGTACTTACCGATAGGATTTTCTGTAACATTACAAATACCCTGTTATAAAAGTCATATCCCTAATAGGTGTAACATATTTGAAGAGTGCACCAGTATGCGTTTGGAAAATCAACTGTAACTTTCTAGAAATAAGATTAAGAATCCCAGCCACCAACTCACGTATTAAAGGTAGTTTGTCCATGGTGACAGCCATGACTTGCGGCACGCCGTCCGTGGAGAGCATCTCTTGTATGTAGAGGAACTGTATGAGCGGGTAGTCACCGAACAGGTACTCCTCGCGCCCGCAGACCTTCAGCACGTAGTTGTGCGGGTGCTCGCCGCGCATGTTCAGCGAGTTGGCGAGCTTGCGCAGTATCACCTCGATGTGCTGCTGGGGAGTTCGCGTCGCGGGCACGCTCGACGAAAACGAAGTCTGGAAACAAGACTTATGTTAAGGCTTCCGCGTATTACCTGCTGCTGAAGGAATTTATTCGCGGCCCCGTCCGCATCTATTTTCCTTTGCAGCTCGACCCAAAATGGTCTTAGCGCGATGAATAGCCTACAAAAAATATATGTATGTAATGAAGAGAACGAATACAACAATTAGCCATATGTCATATTTTATCCTCCTCCTCCATATAAACCTGCACTTATCCTTTACGCACACGTGTGTACCTGTCTATGTTCCGCAATAGGTATTTCCCTCCTACATTTTGAAACCGACGTGCCCTCTTGCGCTACAGTTAGCTTATCCTTCCCCCGTAATAGAAAGTTTTCCTCCATTTACAACGGCATTAACTACAAAGTTCTTTTTTCTATACACTCCTTCGTAATGCCATTGTAAATTGAGTGTTTATAATAACCGCAACATTTATTTCAAATATATCACATATATAAATATTACATATACGATAGGTACTTACTTTTCTAACTATTGTGAGTTCAATGTATTATATATTAAACCTTTATGGGCGTTGTTGACAATACAACAAAACATAAATTTTGGAAATGACAGCATCAATCATATACTGATATTATTTTGATCTGTGATCAAAATCTGCATCAAGTTACAAACATCGCATCTCATTTCGTAAACAAAGAAGAAGAAAACAACGATCCAATACGAAATCTTAACGAAATACAGATAGGTATCGTCAAGTTATCCAAGCTATTTTTATTTTCAACGAATCATCAATCGATTTGAAATTGGTTCTTATAGAGATTAGACAGAATGTTGAAATCCGTTTTCAATCTTGTGCCAACTACTGACGGTGAGGAAGCGAAGGAGGAAGAGCCAGATAACCCCGAAGGGGAGGCTGTGGTCGAGGAGGAAAAGGTGGTTTACCCGGAGAGGTTGCTCAACAAGTCCGAGATTAGTAACGGGCTCAGCCTATTGGGAATGACGGCTGATGGAGACGGGTAAGTGGGCAGAATATATATTTTATATGCCATGCCGGCTTAGAGAAGCGCCACCGCTAAGCATTTCTGCGGATATCGCAATTATAGGCCTTCCTACGGAAGTTGCAATGGAGACTCATCTCATATTTAAATATTCTGACCGACATTGAAACTTAACCAACAGGTACACCTACCTAAAAGCGTCCTGCGTAGGACTGGGTCTAACAGATATCACCGCGATATGCTCTTACAAACACCTCCAATTTCTGGACGTGTCCAACAATAAATTGGAGTTAGAGGCCCTTCAAGCGGCCACTAAAATAGAGTTCCTGGTGCTAATACAAGCCGACCAAAACCAACTAACTTCGGCCGCCTTGAGGAAAATGAAATATCTCCAGGTTATGATAATGAATGAAAACAAATTAACGGCAGTCGATGACGTCTTCCAACCAGAACTGAGCACCCTAGAGGTCGGGAATAATAAAATACAAAGAATACACTTCGAAAATAGAATGCCGAACATAAGATGCTTGGATTTCCGGTACAATAACATACAGGACATCTCGAATTTGGACTTTCCCAACCTGGACAGTTTGTACTTGGCCGGAAACAAAATAACGAGCTTGGTCGGGCTTGAACTACTACTTAATTTGAGAATTCTACACGTGCGCAATAATCCCATAAAAGCGCTAAACGGATTCGACGCGGGGCTCAAGAAACTTCAATACATCAACCTAAGGAACTGCAAAGTGTCCGCGTTGAAGCAAGTTAGGAAATTAGGGGTGAGTTAGGCCTCAGCCTCGAATTTTGCGGGCAGCGGGGCGGCGGCGGCGGCGGCGCGGGGGCGGCAGGATCTTATGCGTAAAATCAAATGGACCGGTTCTCGAAAACAGCGGCGTGGCAGCGGCGCGGGGCGGCCAACGAGCCCCGCTCCCGCGCCGCCGCCGCCGCCGCCCCGCTGCCCGCTAAATTCGAGGCTGAGGCCTTACGCTGTCCTACACGATCAGGTGGATATTAGTCAGAAAAGGACGGATGCTGTGCGTCTAATTTCTTTGCTTTCGGCAGGACGGGCTTGCTTCGCCTTTTTTTTTAGCAAACAACTAAAGCAACTAGTAGCGACAGTTTCTGCAGTACACTTCCAGATCGCTAGAAACGAATTACTGTGATATCTTCTGAGTGTTACTTTCATATAATGTAATGCGATGCGATCCGCTTCAGTGTGCAATATAGTCTTTAAAATACTATCAATAGGTATACCTACATGTCAAATTGTCTAAGCATACAGAGTAAGACAAATTAGATTAGGTACATTAGTATATGTATTAAGGTACCTTCATTGGAATCATTTATTTACAAATATGCAAAAAAACAAGAGGGAATTGATATAGGTAGGTACGATTACATTCTGACCACGGTAAGGTGATTATCGCATAGCAATGCTTAACTTCAGCGCTACGTTTTTCTTTGATCGTACACTTGTATTGTTCAATCGATTCTTTAACTAAGTGGGCGGAGAGTAATATCCCTGATAGCTTTTGTCATTCGTGAAGTTAGACTTGGTTATAAGCACATCAATCAGCGCACAGAACCTATGAGATCATTTTCTTCTTAGGTACTGCCCGGCCTAGAGACGCTCATAATGAAAGGGTGTCCTTACATGGGTGGCACGGGTATAGAGGAACCGGACGCAAATAAGGAGGAGGAAGATGAGGCAGAGTTGCGAGTAGAAGTGCTCGCGGCGCTGCCTCGCCTCAAGAGGCTTAACAAGAGTGTCTTTACGCCTGAGGAAAGGTAACAAGGCCCATTCTTTGTAGGGGAAAGATGTTTGGGATACCATAATCGTGTGGGTTAAGCATCAAGATAAATATTCATCCAATTGGCGCAGTATGTAGTACTTTGTCAGGGTTCTGGGTTCCCATTCCCTCCCCTCCCCTCGTCCTCCTCTCCTAACTTTCAAACTTTCAGTTCCGTCCAGGGCCCCAAGTCTGCTAAAACAATCGATTCATAATCGAACAGTAACCGCATAGTATCTGTCACTTTTGACAGATATTGTATGGGATATCTGTCAATAGTGACAGTTACTATGCGGTTGCTGTTCGATTATGAATCGATTGTTAGCAGACTTGGGGCCCAGATTCATTTACAACAGGCCGATTAGCCATGGAGCTTCAGCTGAATTTGTAAATTTTATTTACATTTTCAGAGCTGAAGCCAAAGAGTTGATGGCCCAGTGGCTCGAAGAAGGCGTGAAAGATGATGAAGAAGGGTCTGGCGAAGAGCAACCAGAGGAAGACTCCAATCGTGAAGATTAATACCATCTGTTCATTAGAAGACGGCTTGATCTAGGGGATGAAGCGTAGGCCACTCGGCTCACTGCACCGGGTGTTTGCAGGTTCGATTCTTGTCTGGGCTAATTTCTAAAATTGATCTATACCAAATTTCCCATGGTCTGGGTGTTCCCTCAAAACAGGGATTGCTTAGTTTGATAACATACAATTTGTGTGTTCGTCTAGCGATATAAATTTATCATGTGCACAATGTATAAGCAATAATAGTCCTTAAAGTAAACAACTGTAAGTCCTACAAGCATAAATAAAAATATAATGGCATTTTTAATATGGGAGACGGAATAATACTTTAAAAATGTCGTATGATGACTATTTCAAATATTTCCAACGATAAAATATAGCCCGGCGCAAATAGAACTGTGAAGCCCGTACAAATTGTACGCATTTTATCACGAATTCGTGCAATCAAACCGTCAGAAATGAGACAATCCGGTGGATTTATGAAGTTATGCAGCGGCGGCCGGAGTTGTAAAAATAAGAGTAAATTTCATTGTCACTGCCAACGGTGGTGCGAGGCGCCGCCGCCGGTAGCTATGTCTAGACTGGTCTGCTCTATTAATAAACACCCAGCTGATCAATGTCCTCTTGTTTCGTAACTAGATTTTTGGTGCACGGCATTTTTTTCTATTGGTCCACATTCTCATGTAGGCCACAGTGTTTATGTGTTTTGTGAATAAACCTATAAGATCTGGCTTCCGCTAGTTGTTTTTTCTGTAAACAATCCGTTAGTGTTGAACTCTAGCTTCCTTATTACAGGATAGTTAATAAGCATTCGAGAGCTCTCATTATATGTTATCACAATGTAGATCACGCTCTTTAGCAATAATAATTTTGTAACTTATCAAGTATGATAAAGGGTTAAAACCCATTTGCATACTCGTTTATAGCAAAATGTATATGTACTTATGTGCATAGGGAAATCTGTGCAAATTTACAATCGAGGTTTAAAAAAACCAAACCACAATGACGTGTACGGTTTTACCATGTTTTCTTTATTCCATAGCCGTCCATTATTTAACTACAAAGTATTTAGACCAGAAATTTATTTAAATATTTATAAACTTTTAATGTTAAAAAGTATTATCTACCCCACATTAAAATGGTGCAAACTCCCACAATGGTCACTGTACAGAAAGATTGGCATACGCTGTTCTACCGCCTTTAATCGGATGTCTATGTAGCCCCTTGAAGGGTTTTCAATTTAGACCATAGACCTGCAGACCTAGTTTTATTGACCGAATAAAAAAAAACAAGTTTCGAGTTCCAAGTGGGAAAAGTCACATGCAAGCAACTCCATCGCCACGCCATCAGTATATTAATATTGGCAGGAAGTATGAAGTATTTATTAACCGCAAAATAACTATTGAGTATTGTAAATTAACCTATGATCAAGTTATTTTTTAAATTATGATATCATTTTTCCGAATTCAGGCAAATTATGAAAGGAGGATAAAGAGACAACAAATAATAATTATACAAATTATGTTCAAATGGACAATTTGCTACCATTTGACGTAAATACTAACCGACTGAAATGAACAAGTGTGCACAATCTATATATATATATACAACAAAGGCGTGTTAGTTACACCATTTATAACTCAAGAACGGGTGGTCTGATTTATGTGATCTTTGATTGTTTGATTGTATCTCCGCTCCGAATAGCAGAATAACTATTAAAACTTGGAAAAAAATATAAAGATAATTCATTGTCTCAAACAATTGATTCTGAGGCGGTACAAAGTTCGCCGGGACAGCTAGTATTTAATTAAATCATGACAAATTATATCTATATTGAGTCTGGTACCGCTAGGTATCATTTTGTTTTGTTTAATGTGATTATATTATATCGTTATTATTGTAGCGTGATCCGAATCCGGTATACCACAATAAATAAATAAATGTATCGGCTATTTATCTTCCTGCCACCACAACACCGTATATTCTAGAAATATGACAACTTTCTAAGGCCCGGTTTTCACCAAAGCGGAGAGGAAATGTGTGGCCAATCAGATCATTTGAAATCGTCCTTAAATACCAAGCGGTGTTTTAAACAAGCTGATTGATCAATTCCGCACATCTCTTATCCTCGTCGCTTTGATGGAAATCGGGCCTAATGCCCCATACATACAAACAAATCAGATGATTCATAAAGTTTTAATAATTAAAAGATCCAAACCCAATATAAAAACATACTATAGTCAATATTAGTGCGCCATTAGACCCAACATTGCTTAGGTCGTTCGCACACAAAGCGAAGCAAGTTTCCGAGACCTGCGGGGTTATTTTAAACCATTCGAAATCAATATCGGAAACGGAATCGAAAACTACCGAGATGGATTACCGCAATCGCTATTCCAATTTCCGAATTTGATTATCTTCGATGTATCTTGATGACAATACCAAATCGTTTTTTGCAAAAAGTTTCCGACGGAGAGCTCGTCGGGAGCGTCATCAACATCGGAAAGTTTTAAATCCGTTTCCGATGTCGATTTCGAATGATTTAAAATAACCCTGCCGCACCCTATGTACACTTATGATTTATATTCGTGGTCGCTATTAAAATCTCGACGCTCGCGTTGCCACACACCAATCAAACTTTAGCATTCATCATTCATACCAGGGATTCCCAAACTATTTTGGGCAAGACCTTTACCAGAATGATCTTTTTAAGTTTTTGTGATTACAATACGATGGCCTGGATACTGCGATACTTACGAAGACTCGACTCGAATATTTGCGTCGCCTTGTGTGTAAAGTGCCTTACTACGACGAGGAACAGTTCTTGGTCTGTCAAGCGATATTAAATAATCACGCACATGTAGCGACCACTTCAACCGCACCACAAGCTACGCAGATGGCACTGCAGACGCATTCAGAACAACAGACAATTGACGTCACAATCCTGAATCGCGCTATAAGAGTTTTCGGAGCAAGTAACATATATACAAGATCCCGACAATAACCGTCGGGGCATAGCGGCCGCCCCGCCAGGCATACCACCCGCCTGGCTGGAAGATCTTCCCTTTTCCGCTAAACACATAAATACTGTTTTCTTATTTACTGTCAACTCACCTCCGTAGTAGCGATCTTAGTGACGAGTAAAAAGCAATTGCTGTTGAGGTGACTTTTTAATGTAGTGGGCGTCTCCGGCTGGTCCGCCAGTCTCGGTGGGCACTGGTAACGCAGCCTCTCTAGTCTCGTGCTCTGCGTCCGCTTGATGAGACTCTCCTCGGCCAGATACCGCATCCGCATTCGGAAATCATTGACCTCCGAGCTCCGTATGTTGTCGAATTCGTTGAGACCTTGTAGAAGGATGGAAAATTGTTAGTGTTTATAGACCTCCAACGAAGAAAACAAGGGAAAAGTATATTTAGGTATACTGCCCACCTTCGGCGAATATAAGTGGGACTACCCTTATTCTTTTCGTATTCGTGTTACCCTTTCGAAGTATTTCAAGAACAAACAAGGTCGAAATTCCACGAAAAAATATCTTATTTGCTTGTTTGTTATATCTGACGTCAACCTACGTGTTTCCTTATAGGTACGGTCGCGTACATTAATATGGGATCAATTTCTTTAATATTTTCAATGACACCTATAATGCAATAAGGTTGTATATCGTCATATCTAAGAGTAGTTTCTTCTAGTAACGTCAGTAAAAATAGTACCTCTTATGATATACGTTTGCTGTACGATATTCAACCTTAAATGGGTCTTAAATTAAAGTCCGCGACTGTACCAAGTTATATCTAGAGTTATAAGATCTACAAAATGTGATCTTTAATTTTTTTTTTCAAAATGTGAATATTTTTATGCCTTTTGCGATTGTATGTAGGCGGTTTCTTAGTATGCGTTTATAGATGTGTGTTATATAACGCTTATACATATCTGTTATATACGTGCTACCCTAGCCGCCCCCAAGAATAGGCAGGATAAAATCATTAAAGAAACAAACTCTTGCCACCGTGTGAATACTCTAAGCGAAAATACGTAAAATTCGCATAAAATCCTAGTCAATGAGCCGATAGAACCGGTGATAAAAAGCATCTACTTATGTTAGAACCAACATTATCAATCAAAATGCGATACACAATAGAATAACCAGTAGGTCTAGTGGGGGCGGCACACATAAAAAACGCGGAAGTGTCGGCACGCGACATGGGCGTGCATAATTCCGGTCGGTCGTTAATCTCGAGTGGACACGGTTCATTGTCACTAACACTGTACTAGATACTTGTTTTTGAGTGGCTTGACCTGCTGATTTTTTGCCTGTTGTGTGAGAATAATACAATATAGACTATAGTATGCTGACATTACATCGAGCTGAGTTTCGAACCTGAACTGGCATACTTCTGTTTGCTGTCAGTGCAAGCTTGTAAGCCGCACTTTATAATCACATTCTTACCAGCCTGTCCTTAGTAGTCTTATGTGAGGCCAGCTAAAATTATGATTCTGTAAATTGCCTTACGAACTGACCTACATATATCCTGGCATTTAAACATTGAGTAGCACCTGTACATTTTTGTTGTATTATTATTGATTGATACATAATTAAACATATTAATCTAATGCTATATGAATTCGTGTAGTGTTCTAACTAATATAAATATGATCCAAGTAGTGTTAAAAACAATATCTCATTGTAATATATTTAATTTGTACTCACGTCTTCCAATTAAATGACTAATGTGTGTGTTCAGCAACTGCTCTCCTGGCCTCTCCACGGATCTCTTGATCAACATAAGCACCCCACATATTGGCTTTATGTCACGGATGCGCTTTGTCTCATCCTCTACCTCCTCGGGCACCGCCAGTGAGTTAACAAATTGGAACACATAACTGGTCATCTCATGCAACATGCCAAATAGGGGGTAGTTGACCGCCCGGTCCCATAGGTCCTGGGAAAAAGAAGCTATATTAAAAAGCGGAAGGATGGATTTATAGAATTGGAATTTATTTATTTCAATTTGCAACTTCAGCTCGCTAGCATAGAAACGGTCAGTAAAAGGCACAGGATAGGCTTTACGAAACTAGAAATGGCTCTCATCTCTCTCAGCAGTATGTTCTATTACTGATATGCTACAGTGCTGGTTTACAGCTGGTTTATAGAAAATTTCATCCAAAGGTACACTCCAGATTAAATGAATCACTTAATAAAGAATGTTGGTAACACATTATTTTGTTTATATACAACATAGTACTGATATAATTTATTTGATTACACAATCGCATTTGCACAATTATTAAATAATAATTAAACATTCTATGAAGAATTAGGTAATTGAGTAGATAACAAGAAAAGTAAATTTAATTTGATATAAAATGTTGTTTCATCATTTTATTTTATACATAAAATAGATTTTATTTACCTCCTTTCCTCAAAGGTGGTAAAATAGCCATTATTGCCTGATACAAGGTGTCCCCTACGAGGAAAAAGACCTTATAGGCTTCAGGTGTTCAAACTGAAGATAACAACTATCTGAATTTCTTATTAATGTTATTTCTCTTAGCATCACTCGGTCTATTCCCGCTGCATTTATTTACAGCTTGGTGAATTGGTATAAGCATAGGTCACTAAGCTAACGTCACTGGGTGGTAATGGGTTCAATTCACAAAAGGGGAAACTCAAGAAATGATCATCATTTTCCTTGGTCTGTGTGTATCACCCCCAGTTAATTGTATAATAGTGATAATACTAGTATGGGACCATAAAGTAGGATACTCGTAAGTGTAGCTTTTGTTTACCATGTTAATGTTTTATTTGGGTTACCTTATTAATTGAATTATTCATGGAAATGCACAGTAAACATAAACATTGTAAAATAAAGAAATCCAATAAAATATTTGGAACATCTATAGTGTTCATGTTCTTTTACAATAAATTATTCGTGCAGCAAATGCCAGTGGAACATTGAAAACATTTATCAGACACATTAATAATAAAATAAAATGCATGTTGTTATTGTAAACAATTTAAACTACTTTCTAATATGTAAGTGACATGTACCTGACAAATCTATCTCAGCTCATATATTACTCAATACTCTGACCCACTTTCCAAAAATGCAATCAAAACAACGTGTCGGCAAGACGCGTGAGTCATGCAGGGGTGTCTCCTGTCACTAACCTCTTTGACATCCTCAAGAGTAGCATCCCAGCTTATCCTCAGGGGGATGTAAATAGAGTTGGGCAGCAGGCAGGACAGCTCCACCACGTCCGACGGCGAGCATTGCCAATAGTCCCACGCGAACGGGCAACTCGGCGCAGGAACCATTGTACTGCTGTTATTTTCCCAGGTTACTACCGATTACCCCCGCGACATTTTATAAAACTTTCACTGGTAACTTGCGTCTACAGCGACCCGGTCGCTGTCTCAAACTGAAAATAATGCACACAACACATTAGTCACTGTTGTTGAAACCGCAGCGATGTTGAATCATAGCATTTCCTGGTAATTCACGAGGGGCATATCGCCATTCGAAATTAAACTGTCAATGATAATATTACACAAACAACGTAATAAAAGTGTTCAAGGCATATTTATTTATTTACCTCGTCATGAAAGGTTTACATAATTTAAATAATATTAGAACTATGAACGAGAATATGTTTTTGTGAAATTGTAAATAAAGATTACGTGCAACAAACTAGCAAAGTAGGTAGATTGTTTATGGTCCACACTGACTTGTACTACTGCTAAACTTGGTTTACATTACAAAATGATTACTATTTCTTGTGCCGATTTGAAGCGCCTCTTGGAGCGTCTCTGGAAGTAAATTTTACTTTTAAATCAACTGCAAATGTCCGTCGCATTATAGATATCTCTGTATTTCAGTAAAAAAAAATACGTAAAATATCTTACATGAAGACGTAGTATACACAGAGAGTTGCAAGCAACATATTAAAGCACAAAAACCAAGCTGATTTGTTGAACCAAGCCTGTTATGGTCAAAATTCGCGTGTACTAAACAAAACGGCTTGGATATTTGAGCTTCAATAATTTGTTGGCGACACTGCAACGATTTTATTTCATAGTCTGAGTCATATATAAAATCTCTATCATTCGTTCCATGGACACCTATTACCTACCTGCTATCCAAGCGATCAAACTAATATGTTAAACCAAATTCAATATACTATAATTCCTCCTACTAACGTCATGTTTTATGTGATAAAAAAGACAGCAATAGCTGCTCGCTCATGTCTTGAAGCCAACCAAATTAGTGAAATTTAAATAGGTACCAAATGACTACATCTATTGCCAGTCCAGTTACCAGTAGTAGTATAGGTCAGTAATGGTTCAGAAATGTTTTTTATGTACAACCTTGGCTTCCTTTTATCCGTTTTATTCATCCTTTTATCACATACTCTTCTTTGTTGCCTGCCCATAATTCCCTTTCGCTATCATAATTGTAAGCGTTTTTGTATATTACAGTGAGTTATTCAAAGAGTATTATAATATACGAAGTATCTCTAACTAGTCTGTTATTATAATATAGGAGTTCATTATAAAAAAGTATTGCGTTCTAAAGACAAAACAATAATACTGGTTCTAACTTCCAAATAAATAAATATAATAAAAATCACTGACGTCCATGATACAAGTACGCTAGACTAATGATATCCTTTAAAATGACAGCTATCTATTGTGCCTATTTGAAGCGCCCCCAGCGAGGGGGAAAGGAACTAAATCTGACGTAAAATGCAAATGGCCGTTGTTTTGTTTACATTGTCTCCGTGTTTATAAAGTGATTTTGAAGGTTTAACGCGATTAAACTTGTTTGTTGTGTCGTATTAATATAGTTAATACATAAATAAGTGGTGTTAGTTAATAGGTAAACCATGAAAGAGTGCGTGTTATGCAAAACTCTTTACCAGAAGGGAAGTGGGGTTACATTCCACAAGTAAGTGAATTTACGGCTAATATTCAAGAAATTAAAACTTCTATTGATATTATAGGCACTTAAAAATATGTTACTAATCTTATTTATACGTGATTACAACGCATTTGTCTTTGTATTATCGGTTTTTTATAAACAATAAAATTCAATAGTGCTGTAAAAGTTCCTTGTCGATAAAATTTATCAATATTTTTTCTATCAATATCTTAAATAGATAGAACGTTCAAGAACGTAAAAATCGCCGAAGACAGATTTGTATTATCAAATACATATTATTTTAAAACAATGTTTACTAATTCACAGGTTTCCGACTGACAATAGCAGACTAGAATTATGGCTCAAAAACATTGAAAAGCCTAGTTGGCGTCCGAAAAAATATGATTACATCTGTTCAAAACACTTCTCTGATGACTGTTTTATTAAACATAACTCATGTACTACTTTGATGATTTTTATTTTCTATTAATACCTTACCTACTCCATTGCTTCCCAAACAACATTACATTACCTCATTTCTAATTAAAAAACGATCCTTATTTAAGTAGGATCTAGCTAGTCACACACCACTCTTTAGTCCGGTTTCGGCTTATCCTAAGATTACCTACCCTACCCATGAGCGATTCGGCTAATCATTATTTGCTTCATCTTAGTATTAACCACTCGACTATTTTGGACATTAGCCATTGTTAAAGGAATGGATCATAATTATTTTCATTTTACTGCATGGGTAGGTTTAAGCATGAACATTTTTTTCGATGTATCATATCACTGTCCCATCTCTATTATTAGTTCCATTCCCCCTCACTGCCGCTATCAGCGCCAAAATGGCGAAAATCAAATAGGCACACGATAACCGGGCTTATGATTAGTCCAGCGATGTATACCATAGAGGTCAGTGATAAAAATAGTAAGCTCTATGCCTTAATTTATGCTGCGATTAGAAATAAAAATTGGAACGGTGACTCTTATCTGTTTAATGAGAGCTAAAAGAGAGATACCGAAAATGGCCTGCGACTCTTTCTAAGCGGGCGACCATAATTTGGATTATACAGGGACTTTTTCTTCATACTTTATTTTGAATAGTCGAATTGCCCTTTAATGCAAGAAACTATATGCCTTGAACAATTTTCGATTATTATTATTATTTGTCTCTCTCTTTACACGGGCTATACCTGGATTTTTATTATTATTGATCCTAATTATTCAACGATCGCCATCCGTGGTGATAAATATAATTTATTGAGAGATATCCTGTGATTCACTAATTTTTTTCGCCCATTATAAATAACTTTGCAACACAGCTATGCAAGTAGATTTTTTCAGGTGTGTGTTGTTTTGAACGCACTTTAACCTAAAAATTACTTGGTTGACGTTTGTCTCGTGACAAATTGTATTAATATTTTTTACGAATGTGTTGCACAAAATAAAATGTTTGAACACTCAGTCAAGGTACCAAGGCATTATAAAATAGCAGCGAATATTTTTAAGAAAGTATCTACTGAAGGTGGCAGTGTGAAATCTTTACTGTACGACGATAAACTTCGGCACTTCGTAAGTATCCAACTTATTTACGTGAGCTCTAGTAAAAAAATATTTTGGCACTTACACAAAGTATCGTTTATAATATTTGCAGAGGACGAACGTGCTCTTCGCACTGATAACCGAAACTATTAAACATGCAACCGACTTAGACAGAATATTTGAAAGCTGTAAAATATTAGAAAACGAATCCCGATTAGACCCATGGCTGGCCAAGGTCCTCACATCAGAACTGCTATTCGGTAAAAAGGCTTTACCCGGCAAAAGTAAGCCAGAGCAAACAGTCCTCTCTTACAAAGAGCAATTTGAGAAATATACATCTGAACATCAAGATGAATTGAAGACGGAAGGTAATTTTCTTAAATCTTTCTTTTCAGGTCTAATAGCTCCATAGAATAAGGACAATGGCCGAGACAGACCAAGGTCCACTGATACCCAAACAGACAAAAGAGGCTGTTATAGTGTTGGCAAATCTTTTTCTTTATAGTATTGCAATGTTTACGCTGCCATTTGTGGCATTTTTCGGTGTGCGGCATATACTGACTGACTACTACCCAGTGGAAAGATACGCAGCAACCGTGTGGTCTGTTGTGGCAGCTGTGGTAGTTGTTAATGTTATTATATGTACATATGCTTATAAAGCATATCACGAGAAAGAGTATGATGAGCATGGCAATGAAGTAGACCAGCATTCATACAGTGATCCACCATCAGCACAAGTCGCAGAGAAGAATGCTTTGAATTTAAAAAACGATTGATAAAATTGCAGTAACAAATATCTTCTGCAGGCAGTTACCATAACTGTTGTTGACTGTAAAGTTTATAAACATTCCATATGAACAAACTGTACACATAATTAAAAACAAAAAACTGTAACTTTTAATTTTACTAGTAGCATTAATACAGTGTGTAAACATTTTTAATCATCTGTCCATCTAGGCATGAAGTATTATAAATATAATATTTATTTGTATGATGTGTAGTCCCTCAAACCAAATTTAAGTATAATAAAAAAGAAAATAAATTAGATTTGTTTTATTGATATGTTGTAGTGGGCCTGCTTGTAATGGGAAATAATTATTTTAACAAACTATTAAATGCAAGTTCCCTTATCTTAATTGACCTTACCATTTTGACAGTGTCAATTGGTACAGTGAATTCGAAAATCGTTTGCTAACTTGATATGTACCGCATTGGTAAAAAATTATTTCCAAGCCATAGTCTTGACCTGTAGCTATAAATATCATACTAATGGAGTTAGTACCATGGAGTTTCTTGCCCTTTCTTCTCCATAGGAACAGCATTCCGAATGGGTGGTAAAGTTGTAGCTTAGCATTCTATAACTTTTTTGATGATTCATAAGTACTGTACTTAATGGTTTACGTGAATAAAAATATTCTGATTCTGAATGTTTTGGTTTGACTGCAAGCGAAATTCTTTAATTTCTTTTCATCATTCTAGTTACACGCAGACCTAGATATGTTCGCGTCAACACGAACCTCTTGACTACATCAGACGCTATCCGTGCATTCCAAGATGAAGGATACCGTTTCATTCGCTGCACATCAGGCTCCTACGATGATTACCTGAAACAGATCCAAAACCTCACGGAATACGACTTCACTCAGGACTACCATGTAAAGACGATATTTGTATTCTCCTCTGGGACAAAGTTGCACGAACATGAGCTGTATTTGGAAAATAAGATTATACTCCAAGATAAGGTTAGTATTCAGAGGTACACTGACGATGTTTGACGACGACGGCTCGGTAGCGGGTTTGATGTGAACGGTCTAGGCAAATTTCTTAAATGATTTCTGGTAATATGCCTATAAAATAAGAATGAATGAAGCAACAATTTCATTAAATAAATAATATAAAATTCAAACTTGTTATCACGTGACCGCAAACGCTTATTACTAACCGTGACGCCACATCCAACGCTATTATAACGCGGCTAAGTTAGTTACATATTGGCGCCATGACAGTTTTAGTTATTACAACGGATTTATTCAATATGAACTTATAAGTAATGTATTTGAAGAAAATACGAATATAAATGTAATAAATTAGGATCGTTAGACATACAGCTGTATATCTATACTAATATTATAAATGTGAAAGTTTGGATGGATGGATGGATGGATGTTTGTTACTCTTTCACGCCAGAACGGCTGAATGGATCTGGATGAAATTTGGCACAGAGATAGATTATAGTCTGGAATAGCACATAGGCTACTTTTTATCCCGGTAAAATGTATGGTTCCCGTGGGATAGATTCGTTTAAATTTTTCATAGAATACCAATAAATTCATTTTCTCATACATTTGATTCTGAGGCGGTACGAAGTTCGCCGGGACAGCTAGTTTAAAATATTTCTGAAAATGTGTTGTTAAAAAATGTGTTGTCTTAATTTTCTCAGGCCACCGCGATGGCGGTGCACCTCCTGGCGCCACCTGCCGGCAGCGTGGTGCTGGACATGTGCGCAGCGCCCGGCATGAAGACCACACAACTTGCTGCTTACATTAGGAACAATGTAAGCTCATAATATAAAACCATCTAACAATAGTGTTGTGGATAGGACGCAAGATTTTTTTTTAAATAATAAAGCCTAGTGGATTGCAGTGGAGTGGGACGTTGGGCGGAGAGTACTGCGTCCAGGGCGGTGGGGTTCACACACCACACGTTTTATTCGGTTCGCTGTATGAGTACATTAATCCCCTAAAGTATTATTTTATCATTTTGTTACACCCCTTATATAACACAATTGTTACCCCAAAGGCTATACACATAAGTTATATGTAATTAAAATCCATATTCGCTATTGAGTCTTACCCTATCCTACAGCAGCGCCCCTAGCGACCAACCTAAAAACTTGTACTATAGACTGACCCTTAATAAACGCTGAAAACTGGGTAAACATTTTGAAATGATCTTTTCAGGATTTTTCCTGATTAAGGGCTTAGTCCATTGTACGGCACCCATAAAAAGCTTTGCTTAGTTTGTAACTGTACAGCTGGTGTGTTCGTCTGGTGATTTTATTTTTTAATTTCAGGGCAAAATCTACGCAGTAGAGAGAAATGAAAAGCGATTCGAAACATTATGTGATTTCGTTACTAAGACCGGCTCCGAATGTGTGAAGCCTATTCACAAAGATGCTCTGGAAATAAAACGAGGAGATATGGATGAGGTTGAATACATTCTACTTGATCCAAGCTGCTCTGGTTCAGGTAAAAATAACCCCTTTTCACTTTATTTAAAGCTTAATTTTCAATAAGCGCCTTGCTTTCTCAAGGGAACATAACATTAAACGTAATCATCTTTCAGGCATGGATTTCTGCGTACACAATTACATAGAAAGCACGAGACTGGCAAAACTAACATCACTGCAAGAGAAATTCCTGAAACACGCAATGAATGCCTTTCCCAAAGTGAAGAGAATTGTGTACAGCACATGCTCAACGTTCCCCGAAGAGAACGAGCGAGTCATCACCAATGTCGTGAAGACTTCGAGGGCTAAATGGAGGGTTCAAGATGTGAAGGAACTGCTGAAAGGGCAGTGGAACAACTTCGGTTCGGCGATGTACGGCAGCATGGGCACCAGGTGCATGTACGCTAAACCCGACTCTGATCACACTACAGGATTCTTCTTGGCTGTAATAGATAGGGATCAGAAAGATATGGAAAAGTGCTTAAGAAATGGGGAGAATGCTGTGAAACGCGAAAAGAATAAAGATAAAAATGATTTAGAAAATTCCTCAAAATCACACGAGGAAGAAACACTTGATAATGTAGAAGCAAGTGATAATAGTAATGAAGTTGACACTGATATACCTGAACCCAAAAAGAAAAAACATCTGGAAATTGAAAATGCTGATCTTGAAGTAAGTGAACCAGTTACAAATGATGCAGGAGAACTTCGTAAAAAGAAAAAAAAGAAACGTAAAAATGATGAAAACGATGATTCCAATGTAAATGCTGTCACTGACACATTAAATGATTTAGTTGTAGAGTCTCATGATGATGGAGCTCCATCTAAAAAGAAAAAGAAAAAAGATAAACATAAAGAAACGGAGTACGCAGCAGAACTTAACACCAATACAGAAGAAATAAATGATACAGGAGATTTAGAAGTATCTAAGAAAAAGAAAAAACATAAAAAGGATGACGGTTTAGAACCACAATTATTAGAAGAAGTACAAGTGGCAGAAACGAAGATTAACAAAAAAAGAGACAAAAAATCATATGACGAAGAACTAGTTGATGATTCTATGGTTTGTGAAATGGATGAACCTGTCAAGAAGAAAAAGAAGAAACTCAAATAAACTTGTCAATTGTTTTAAATAAAAAAATCCATGTTAATGCTGTCTTTATACTGAAAGATTTATGTACTTAAATGGGTACTAACTAAACAATCATACTGAAATAGGTACTTTACATACTCAACATTGCGTCATAAGCTAAATTAAGCAATGAAGAAATTTCTGTGCATTAAGGTACAGGGCCCAAAGTCTCACACACAAACTCTCAACCGAGTGACAATGACATCTCAATAAACTTTCATACAATTGTCTCATACGAAACCTGTGAAAGGTCTTACTACTTATGCCATTACTTTTAGATGATGAGTTGATGATAGTGGAGGCCCTAAGCAAGCGCCCGAGACAGACGCCCATTTCTTTTTTTACAAATGCATACAGAAAACGTCTTTCGTTCCTTAAATTGCCTACCTCACCCAACAGCCTATTTCAAGTAAGTCATTAATCTATACTAATATTACGAGTATAAATGTGAAAGTTTGGATGGATGGATCGATGTTTGTTACTCTTTCACGCCCGAACGGATGAACGGATCTGGATGAAATTTGGCACAGAGATAGATTATAGTCTGGAATAGCACATAGGCTACTTTTTATACCGGTAAAATGTATGGTTCCCGTGGGATAGATGTTTTAATTTTTCATACTTTTTATCGCGGGTAACACCGCCGGGCGCAGCTAGTAGTTATATAAAATCAAATTAATACGGTAATAAAACACATTGTAGAATAATTGATCGATCGATCATCGATTTTTCTATTCGCATGCCCTTAATCTAGTATATTTGAGGAGGTACGCCAGTAACGTGAGTCCCACATCTGCTTTACCGACTTGATTATATTCTGTGACCTAGCCTACACATTTGTTTACCCCTCATGTCTAGCCACAACGATCACTTTCCATGCTTCACAAAGTCGATAAATCTCCAACAATAATGTAGGGCACGTCATAACGCAATCGTTTATACCAGGGATTCCCAAAGTGGTCGATATCGGTTGGGGTGACATAAACGAAAACTGATTTTGGGGGTCGACGAGGTGTAAAAATCGACCCCTATTAATTAACTCAAGTTCTTATTTGAAACTTTAAAGATACTGTATAAGTTGTGTTACGTGTACCAACTTGTTATAAGAATGACTAATATTTTAGTAGAAAGTATCATTGTTGTAGTTTTAAAAAACTCGATAAGCGTGCACAAGTTCGTACAAGATGAAATTATTATTTTGTATCAATAGAAAAAAAACTAGTGATAGATTTTTAAAGTAATTTGGCTATGGGGGTCTGAGGTATCAGTTCATTTTGGAAAAGGGGTCTCTTGCCCAAAATAGTTTGGGAATCCCTGGTTTATGTCGTCTAGCCGGGGCCTGTTTCTACGAAACTTGCACCTGTACAAAATAAACCATTTCCATATTCATTGTAAATTCAACCATATTTAAGTAAATGGAGGTGATTTTTTAGATTGTGTGATAAAATTATGAATACACGCTATTTCGTCACGAATGTGTCGTTTGCCCTAATTTTTTTTGTTTGCAAATTTAGGGTGAATAATTGTGAATTTATATTTTGACAATGTAGACAAAGATCGTCTGGGCAATGTAGACTTTCGAATTGTTTAGATTGGTCATGGTTTTATTTGGTATAGTGCAAGTAGGTCGCCGTCGCTTATAGGTTGGGTAATGCCCAGCTTGAGTGAGATTTAAAATGGTTAGTTTTAGATGACTAAAAGAAAGGCCTTTTATCAGCACTCGTAGTACAAGGACAACAGAGCAGTATTCTGTGCGCTTTATATCTCGAACGTCTAAATAATTAATTTCATGTAACATAATAGTACTTATGTCCCACAGATTTCGAAAACGGTGGTAGGTTCTCCGGAGGCATCGTTTATACAAAAGTTTGGAAGGGTTTTGTTAAAACAACTGACGGTAGGTACCGATCGTATTGCCTGGTAATAAACTAAATAGGTAGATATATATTGGGTCAAATTATTTTCTGGGCCACAGTTGTTAAGTAGTAGGTAATTACAAATTTTCTTTTATCGCTTTCAAATAGCCTTGGGCTAATTGAAAAACGAGGTTCCTACCTACACAGCTGATTCGTTTTAACACGAAAAACATAATAGCTTTAAGCAGGTACATATTTACTAACGTAATGATTTGGCAATTTACTGAAATTGGAATTAGGTAAATTACTATTCGGTTGGTTACGTTGGTATTTGTTTTTGAAACTTCTAGACACGATTCCGTGTCTATTTAGAAATACCTATGTTAAAAATACCCTAATCTTACTTATAGTATGGATCGGTTGATGATTTGCACACTCGAAACACCCCCTAAGTACTATGGAGGATACCCACATAACTAGGTACCTCCATTACCACCCGTAGGTGACATAATAAGTGAAGGTATATATGGGCATCGCTGTCTCTACCTGTACATATGCCTTTTTGTAATTGTTCTACCCTGAAAATAACATCTCCCGTTGCCTAGCAACGCGAGTTTTCCAGTGTTTTGGGCGGGCCGCTGGGCGGGCTTACATCTTTACTGTTATCAACCAATCGCAGGCCGGATGCGCACTATTATGACAAACGGTGTCACTCAGTGAATGTCACCGATAATGACTACAGGGGAATTGGAACTTAGACTCCAACTTTTAAAGTTGATATTCGATTGGGTGTGGAAATAGTAATGAGCTTCCGCTATTGGCTAGTTGGATTGATGCCGCCACCTTGTTTGGTAGTAGAAGTACCGATTCCGGATAAAGGAATTACCTACCAACAACCCGGACCATACTAGCCACAAAAGAAGCATGGAGTAGTCCAGTGAGGTTTGAAAAAAGTATTATAAATACCGAAAGTAACTCAAAAGTCTAAGTAAAGTCTTTCTATCTCTTTGTTACAGTAAACTATAATTTTGTCCCACGTCTGACCCCGTAATAGCAAGTTTAAAATAAAACGCCTGGCGTGTGCGCCGCCGCACTGGCGACACGGCAGTTTAACACTAGGTTTGTGTTTCTCCGCACTTCTATAAGAAAATATTCGCACACGCCTAGTGTGTAAAACAGCATGCGCGTAAGATTCACGAACGAGTAACGTGTTAAAACAAAGGCCTCGCAAAAATGTGCGTGTTCGCTTCTATAAAAGACGTTAGTCATCGTCTTTTATCCGACGTGATACGTGATTTACAGCTGTTTGTAAACGCGTCCCACAGCCCGCTGCTCCCGGCGCGCGGCAAGGCCGAATTAAGGATGTTGCCTGAAACACGTAACTCGGCACATGATAATTGTCACTTTAGAAAATAATAAAAGATTAATTGATTATAAAAACCTGAACGATTTTCCCGTCATAAATGCCTCTTAAGTAGGTAGGTACTTGTAAAAGCAGGAAGTTTTTATTTTTTCTCAGACTTTTGGGGTAGCTATAAATGTAGATTTTTGTTTTGTTTCTCTAGCTATTTATTGCCGTGGGATAAATGAATAGCCAATTAAAATTAGCATTGCTGATAGAGCGTTCGACTACGCCGTAGGCCGACTACGAGTCGTAGCACTTGCTACATAGAAAATACTAAACGCCATGTTTTTTGTCACAATGCAGGTCAAATGCGAAACGAGTATTTTAGCCGTAATTAGGCATAACTTGCTTGTTTTGTTCCCCACTTAGAAAAAAAATGCTAAGTACAAGGGGCTATGACTACGATACACATTAATTTTTACTTGACGGTACCATTAGCCAGATACATGGAATTAAACTACAAATTTCAGTTTAGTTTGGTCTTTGGTAGTTTCGTAGCTATAACATGTTTTGCAACTGACAAAAAAAGAAGGAGGTTTCCAATTCTCAATAATTTGGGTTTTTTTCGTATCCTTGCTAATACGAGCGATGGCAAATTATAATCACTGAAATGTATTTTCAGTATAAAAATGTACCTATTATAAAATTGCCATATTTGGGTATATTCGAAATTCTAAAGAGAAAAATATTAAAATGTCGATAACAATTTAGAATTGTAAATAATTGTTACCAAGTCTTAGCTAACTTTTATAGCTCATGCTAATGGTTTTATAAGTCCTAGTAATTATAACTTCTAGCTGTTCAAAGAAAAATATCAACTACATATTATATTAAGTTAATTACTTTCACAAAGAAATCCAGGTTAGAATTTGAATTTATATAAATAACAGATCAGTCACCTAGTTTTGGATTGTTCTAGATAGACTTGTTGGAAAGTAGGTACTAAGAAACAACGGAAGTAGTTATACAGTATAATAAGTACATAATAAGATAGTAGTACATCTAAGTTAAATGTTGCTAAGAATATTTTTAGGACACCTAAGTTGGCCGAACGATTTATTAGCCAGCGATTTATTACACGCAAACGAAAAAAATATATATACAACTCACTTGTAAATGTATTAACCGCAGATTGCCCATCTACCTTATCTAATTGTATTACATGCAAGCTACTAGCACGCTATTGTTTTGCTTTGTGCTAGCTATACATACAGATGTGTGTTCCACAAAATAATTTTAATTCAATAATACCACTTTCTCCCTAAACCTCATGAATAACGAATACAATAGGTACGTAACCAGTGGTATTATACTTGAATTGTTTATAATAGTCATAAAAACATATATATACCTATACGCATGAAATTATTAACCTCCCCCGTATTTGCGTCGGTTAAAAATTATTTCCAAGCATTCCCCAACTTGAGAGAGGTGAAAAAATGTAGTCCTAACCTACATAAACACGAAACTACGGTATGCTTTGTTGACCGCTCCCCGACCAGTGGCCGTCAACATAGAGGGAACACTTCAGTTTTCCTTAGCGAAACTTTAAAAAACCTCCTTCGTACTATTAAACGATGTTAACAAATTTATTGGAACTAGTTATTCATATTGAGCTACTACGCCGTAGACATGTGTGCTACGAGCTACGAGATATCTCCAAAACTGTTCAAACGTTCAACAAAGTTTATGCATTCGCTTTTTATCAATCAAATACAACATCTATATGTATGGTACCATACGTCTCCACCTAATGGATAATAGGTACCGAATAATTGCTGGAGGAGATCCAAAGACATCCAGACCTACTTACCACCTAACAACACGTAGTAAATAGGAAAGTTCCTTCGCAATGATCATACATTCTGTACATTGAAATTTTACACTAAATTAAATTATTACATCCTACTCAATACTGAGCCGCTTGACGCTTGGTACTTGACTGTTCAACAATAAATGTTCCGAAATAAAAACTGAATATACCGATACTTAAATAATACTTTTTTTACGGTAGTCCCCGCCATAGTGACGCGCACAGGTCGGTGGCCGCTGCCCCGCGCGTTGCCGCCCATGCCAAGACCCGTCACTCGGTTCCGCCAGCAAAACATAACCGGACGGCTTCATCCACATTCACAACAAACACCAGACTCTTATACAAAACGATTGTTAACTAATACTATACTAATATACGTAACGTTCTTAAGTCAGAATAGTTTACTTAATGATAGTGTGAATATTATATAATATAATTAGTGTAGTCTTCGGAATTTGATTTAGTATTTTTTCTGACTTGTATACGTAATTAGTGTTTACATGTGACTGTTTTGTTTTAATTAGTGATGGCTTCAGAAGAGAATATGGCTGCTACTGCTGCTGTGGTGAGAGGATTGTGAATCTTTTGATGATTTTTGTCTTTCGGTTATTTTTTTTTTCATTTTATTTTCTTATGTTGTGTTTTAATTACAACGTTTCATCGAATTTAATAATTGTTACGTTCTTAGCTTACTATATAAAATTACTGGTTAGTAACTTCATGCATAGGATCATAATAAAGCCACTACTTAAAATATTAACTATTGTCAGAATACCTATCTCAAAATACAATATTGTTATATTTTTAAATAAGTATGTGGTAGTATATGTATCTACTTAAATTGGATACCTACATAAAATTAAGAAACCACTAGGTACGAAGAGCTTCGCTGTAGTTTTTTCAAATAGGTACTACATAACTAAATAGTATATATGCGTCATGCACACTCCTAAAACCACTCATAGAAAATACTTAGGTACTAATTAAATACCTGTGTAAATTACTTATATTTCTAATTATTTAAAACATACAAACAAAGAAAATCGTGCGTATCCAAATTGTTATTCCATTGCTGCACAAAAAAAAAATGATTGATGTGCTTTGATATAACTAAAGAAAATACAAAACATTTTTACCGAAGCATGTAGGTACCAAGCCAACACTTAGTCACACACGCCGCAATGAAAGTCAACTCTCTGATTACAATCTTCAAGCCACATAATCACCTCACTTTGCTATGTTCTCAAAACTAGCTTCAAAGCCTGAATCACATATTATATTACCTTTGAAACTAAAGCTGCTAAAACCAACGTCGTTTCTCGTGACTCGTATTACTTAGTCACGGACAATGGCCTCCACTCGTTAGCCTTATCTTTTAGAATATCTAATTGTTGTTGAACGTATAAATCATTCGCACAATATAACGAGAACAATAAAATCGATTTTTCGACATTTTAGATTCATCTTCGCACGTATGTTGATGAGTAGGTAAAGAGGCACTTGTGTCCATTTTCTTTACTTTTTAACCTTTTTAGGGTCAAGTTTGTAATTTAAGTTACATCGCGATAAAGTATATAATATTACCGTGCCGTTCACCTGATTATCGGATAAAAGTCGTTTAGATGAGTATATAAGCTTAAAATTCTAGAAAAACAATCTTACAAAAATTACCAGTTACAACACAGTTGAAACATAACATATTTCATAAAGTTTTCATTTTATATGAAAGCCTACATAGCAGGCACCATGTTATCAGATTTTAGTTAATAGCTAGAGTTTATAGAACCAACCAAATTTTATTTACAACATATCAACAATAAATATCGTGTCATAACCTGAACGAATACACCTTTAAGTGTGGACTTTCCTCACCCTATACAAAAGCAATCAATCAATCATCCACGTGGCCGATAGATCGTGGATTTCATGAATGGGATAGGCTAACAGACAATCAGTTGATGGGGCGGGCGGGGGCGCGCAGCGCGCAGTCTGCGGGCGGGCGGTCACGAGGGATGTCGCGTCGCAACCCCCGACCGCGCCTACTATCGCGTCCTTGTCGCCAGGCCGTGCCGGAACCAACTCCAGCACCGGAGCCACCGCCGCAACCCGAACCCGAACACCACTCCGATGAGGAGCGAGAACCGGGGGACTGGCGGCCATCCCGTCCACCTTCGCCTCCACAGCGCCCAGATGACATCTCCGAAGGCTCTGAAGTCACTGCGCGCCCGAGTCGCACGGAACCGGCTAGTCGTTACGCCAACCTTAACTACTGGAAAGCCAGAAGGGTCACTTTCTACAGAAATGGAGATCCGTTTCACCCCGGCGTGGAGTTCAGGTTTAAGCCGGGGCGGGACCTGGCGTCGATGGAAGTGCTTCTGGACCGACTGTCGGAGAGGCTGGAGCTGCCCAGGGGAGCGAGGTTCATCTTCGGCATGGACGGGGATCGGAAGTACAGGCTTGAGGAGCTGGAAGACGGAGCGTCGTATGTCGTGTCCTCTTACAAAACTTTTAAGGTATGTGGGAATGTTGTTTGACAGTATCTTTGTTGCACGTAATTGTCCTGTAATGTTTGTTGAACAAAAGTAGTTACTACACACACGCTACAGCCTAATAAATGATATATCTAATACAGCTGATTTAGTTTGCTAAACGGTGAAGGAAAACATCGTGAGCAATCCTGCGTGTCTGAGATAACTTCTCGGAGGGCGTGAGAAGTCCGCCAACCCGCACTGGGCCAGCGTGGTAAAATATGGCCTAATCTCCCTCGCATTGAGGGGAAGCCCGTGTCCAAAAGTGGGACATTTAAAATGAGCTATTATTATATTATTTGACATTGCCGACATTACCACTTGTAGGTATTATATAGCTTAACTTAATGTGAGATTTTTAAAGGTACCCAGAGCATAATAATGCAAACGAAATCATCGAACAATAAATTGCGACACCTTAAAAACCAGTTAACACAATAATTGGCCTAAATTTTTAAAATCATATATCACAGTCGTCTGACTGAAAGCGATGTTTTCAGCAAACGTCACCATAAAACAACAAAGGTTTTCGTGAGTAAAATGTCGCTAGCAGAGACGGGGCCACGGCCTTCCGAGATGTGGGTCGAAGGATAACACCCACGCACTAACGCCAACATTTGCATTTTGATTACACCATACACACACCCAAACTTTGTTTGGCCAACATCGATAGCGGCTAATTGCGAGTAAATTACGTGTGTGCCAAACTATAATTAATATCGGGCGCTCGGAAATTGGTGAAACAATTTGACGACATTTCACCAATGTTGGAACGGTTGCGTGTTTGTTTTTCTAACTCTAATTTTCAAGTCGAGATCCGTTCGTTAATTATTATTTTGTTTTTATTACATTTTGTCTTTAATTAGAAAAATAGCAGCTTCAAACTTAAGTATATTACATGTTGGAACTTCCATGATAGGGCCAACTATTGCAGCTCAATTTTAAACAACATGAAGCGTTAGTTTAGGTGAACCTTCGGCCTTACTGCTTTAAACTACTAAAGGTAAATTTACCTGTCACGGGAATAGGGAAAGCCATTTTCGAATGCGCTATAAGGTTTTATACCTGCTTTAAGCTTACACTTCGGCCCTCTGTGATGGGTGGCAACGACTCGCCGGCCATTGCACTGCTATTGCCTTGCACTTCCTCGTGGCAAGTAAGCATGCGACAGGGAAACTCGACGCAGAATTAACATAGAAATGAACACTGTCATACTGGTAAAATAATTCTATGTATACTGTTAAAACAATACGGAGGTTGTTTTTACTGATTCTATTATGTATTTGTATAATGAACGCGAATTCTTATGTACAGTCAACTTCATAAGCAATTGAAAATAATATTAAACCTCAATTTTGAAAACTCATGGTTACCTATACTATTTATTTCATGAATAAGTACAGGATGCGAAGTGCGAGATTATTCGTAAACTAATCGTATACTTCATAGTCCACGTATTTCAACACTTTGTATGGGAATTAAATGTTTTACTGTCCGTTAGAGGCGCTGTTCATTAGCCATACAATTTGTCTAACTGCGTAAACTACATTATTACATTATAGGCAAGTATTTGATCTCGCTCTCACCTGATGGTAAGTGACGATGAGATCTACGATGGAGCATACTTGCCTAGGTAGGAAGGCGGCAGTAGATAGAGACGCTACATTCACTAGGCACATGCAGCGCAACTGATCTGACCCGCCATCCATGAATGGCAACACCGAACATCATGCCGGAACACGGCTAGGCCGCTTGGCGACATGGCTTTGTTCAGTGGGTGGTGACTAGCCACGGCCGAAGCCTATTACCAGTAGAGTTGTCACCTGGTTGGCACCACCCAGGGTCACGTGTAGGGTATCTCGAGGGTACTTAATTCTCCTACGGACGAAGGTGACTCGACCCCCAAAATATACTATACAGACTATAAACTATACAGTTAGATTACGAATAATCTCGCACCCGAAGTAATGATTTATTATTAAAACAAAGGTTTTACAAGGTAGGAGTTGCATATACAATAATACGTCAATCAGTAAGCATTTTATGGTTTAAGAAATTATCGTGTTGATGACTAATAAACATTATTGAAATCTCATAAATGATGATTGAAAGTCATAACTTTCAATCAATTGTTCATCAATTGTCTACTTTCGATTTTAAATGTAAAGCTACATACTTTTTATTTTAAGTAAGCCAATAAATAAGTAATAAGTAAGTAATTAATTTTAAAGAAATTTAAAAATTAAAAACAAAATTCCTTTGATTACCCGACTATTAAAATGGTTTGCATAGCTCACTCGCCTTGCAATTTTATAAACTATACTTAATGTAGAAAAGCACCTATAACTTAAGTAAATCCATCATAATAAGGTTCTGCATTAGAACGTTGAAACATTTAGTTTTTACGACTGCGCCTACCGAATATTAATTAACAGCAAACATGTAGAGTTTTAATTTCTACTTTGTATACCGACACTTGCAAGTAGGATTTCATGAAAACATTAAATGACTCGGCTTCTCTGTTTTTAGAGAACGCTATAAAAATAAAGACATCTTTTAGAGACAGGTATATAAATAAAGAAAATAAAGAAATCATTCTGTAGGAGCTGTTTTTTATGAATTGGCACAATTTTAGTACTTACAGAAACTAGCGCTAGCTCTACTCTTCATATAATGTAAACTAGTGTTTGTTTAATTAGGGCTGGACTTGAAAATTACCTAATTAAAAACTGCATAAATTTTAATCCTTTGTCAAATTACTTAATGATTAATAACTCTACAATAAAAAAAAGTCTGTATGTATATTTGTACGTAAGCTTTATATTTAAATAGCACACACTTGGATATTTTTTTTATGAAGTCTGCCTACACCCACATTATAATTCACTGAGGAAATTATAAGTACAAAAAGTCTTGATCACTGTCCAGAAATTTTCTCATCGTGCTAATACATCAATGCGGTGTCTTTAACGACGTGGGCGCGGCTCCGGTACAGTCATGCTCATTATTAGGTACCTACTATACCCACCAGAGATTAGGTAAGAAGGTAATAAAACAAATGATACTCACAAAAACAATCAACAGTTTTATTTTAAAAAAATATTAATCTTTTAAAAAGAAAATAAGTATGGAAAATAAATAAACGCACCTACCTATGTTATATACGAAAATCCTTTTGATGGTTTTATAATGAGTCGATAAGTAATATTCATAAGTATGATTTGTTGAAAATGGTTCCTTTCACTCAGTGACAAAAGAACAGAAAGCAGTAGGTGTAGCTAGCTACTCAAGAATAAAAGCACCGTATAAACAATTATGTGTTAATTATAATATGCAAAAAGAAAAAAAATATTACAATGTACCAACCTAACAGTAGAATGTAATAGTTATTCGCGTGTTTTAACTTAATGTCTTTAATTACGGTTGCCTGCGTGAAGTAGTTTAAGTACTTAGTTGCTTTGTGCGGCTGTTATGTGGTATACCTTAGCTACATACTTTTATTATGTACTTAAATTACATTATTTTATTGCTTAGGTATAAACCTACGCTTATTTTGCATGAGTGAATTACCATCAATAACCAATTGACCCAACTAACCGACGGACTACACACTCATAATATAATAAGGTTCGACTGTGTTCACCCTTTTATGTTGAAGACTGTACCTGGCCGTGTTGAAGGAAATATCTAAATTGCACTTTTCTTCCGCTAGACGTCGCTTGCAATTTCACCATGTACGGCATAAAAATGGCATAGACTTTGTAATTCAAGAATTGGGAATATGGGTCACGCTAGGGTGAATACATTACATAGGTTCCTAAGTTCCCACCCCATTGTATAATTCATATGAATTCTTAAGTGAATTTTGTAATGTCGTTTCGGGTTTTATTTTTAAATAAAAGTGTAAATCAGATTAGTACCTAAATAAATAAAAATAATAAAAAAATAATAATATTGGAATATTATCTTCCAAAAAACAGTGTTATAAGATAAATAAGAAAATCCAACATTCTCATTATAATACGAAAAAACGAAAATTCTCTGGATAATTCTCTATTGGTAAAATACCTACAAAAACAGATATCTAACTAATGGAAACTAGTAACATATACATAAAGTACATAGACCTTAGTTACCTTTACCATTTACTGCAGGAAAGTGCATGCTTCAGGCCAATAAAAACGTCTATAATAGAAGCCCTGTGTAAAAAAACATCCAATAAATAGCAATTTCTTGGTACCTTACTGCGTGCAAAAGGGCTTAACGAGAATAGAACCATGAACAAATACTACGACATTGACACATTTTCATTAAGCTTTAACACAGCTACCTCCCATTACGTAAAAAACAAGCGAAAATTAAACAGAAATGGACCAAGGTCTGAATTAAGTGGGTCTTATTGTTTACCTACGTCGGATTTAATGTCGACCGAAATTTCTTATCGGCTCGCGTGGTCGCTCCATCGCCAGTGCTGGTCATAGCTGCTAATAATTGCTTCACGTGTTACATAAAGGCTCTTAGTACCGTCTGGGGGCTGATGCATATCTGTACTACAGTTTACATTGCGTGGATTCTACTGAGAGTGACCTTGGGCCGCCCCTCCGCGCAGCCCTTGCTTCGGCGCCACATAAAATTTTCGAATAGTCTGCTTCATCCAACCGTGGTGTACGTTCGTTTTATTACCTTATTTCGTTGATATAAGGTGGCACCTTGCGTGTGTAGCCAGTGTCTGTTAGGCTCTTCCGTGGTTCGCGGGCTATTGTTTTGTTGGTGCTGCAAAACGGTCAGCTGTTCGAAAGGTACCTAGTACCACGTATGGTAGTTAGGGGCAGTGGACGTGTTATCGAACGGAGTAAATAAGATTTTGCTGAATATAATTAAGATATTTTCCCAAATAATAATCTTAGCGTGATATGAAATTATTGGAATAAATCACTTCATGTTTGACCTAGTTTTGGTTGAAGATGAGCTTTCAAAACCAAACATACTGAATGTGAATTTAGTATGTGTTAGGTATGTTAGTTAAAGTTCTTTTGTGCGGCCAAGAACCTCCATTTTCAACGTTCATTCAGGGAGAGAAATCCAATCTGAGTACTAAGACCATCCACATTAACGATGAATGTCATCTTCAATCTCACGAGCATGAGAGAAAAAAACAGTTACTGAATCAATTTCAATTAAGCACTCAACAACTATATGAAGACTCGAGGAAATAAAAGAAAGCAATGAACTTAAATGAGATTTATACCGTAAAACTTTTGATTATAAACCACCCAATAATTCGTTGTAATCTTGTAGCATGTACTAAACACTTATAGCGTATTAACGACCAATATTACCGCATAACAAGAGGCTTTTTCCATACATTATAAGGGGTCGCGTGTGAGAGATCCGATCTGCAACGTTGACAGAGCAAGAACTATTGGTGGAGCGTGGCCCACTTCGCTAATTAGCGAAAAAACTACGCTTTTTATTACCGTGCACATGTTTACTGTTCCAATAGGGGTGTGCTGTACTCAGGATGATGTCAAAACTTCTACGTATGTAGAACTTCGTTTGGTTTGTAGAGTTTTTTATTGCTCCCTATTATTTTCTAACTCCTTGATGACTTGATACTTTTTGCTTTATCGAGAAGCTATTTCAATTTATCAACAAACCAAATAATACTTACATGATACTTAATCTAAGATTGTTATTCCATCTCTTCAGTTTCGGCACTGATATTTCAACATTAACTTCAAGTAGAAGTTGTAGATCATTGTCTACTTATTTATTCTAGCTAGAGAGTAGTGTTCTGTGGTCATTTCTCTTGAAGGTATTTGATATAAATCATACAACAAATGTCTTCACACCGATTAAATGCATCAAACAATTCCGCGCATGTCAGTGCTCTATCTCGCTAGTAAGTTTATGCAAACGAGTGGACCGGACGCGGGGACGGGGACGGTCCGCTCCCACTATCAGTACTGCAAACTGCACGTCGACACGAAGACACTGTGCAGGTACTTGAACTTGACTCGAGGTGGTGAACGCTGGTGACATTTCAATTCCATTGAAAACTTACCATAGGTACCTTCATGAAGTAAGTGCCCCTTTACCGACTCTATGAATATAATGACAATGCTGAGCTCACGAGTCTAGCCGTTTTTCTTATCAACTAGTTTAACATGAAGTGATTAATCCATTTCACAGTAATTCATTAAAGTTATTTAACAATTCCTGAATACCATAAAACCTTCGTCAAAATGGTTTAAAACTCTAATCACGTTTTTAACATCGAATTATAAAACACTGACGTCATCAGATTACGTCATAGTTTCGGGGGGAGTAGCGCAAAGCAACAAAGTGTGGCGGCCGAGCCGGTACCGGTGGCTGCAGGCTGCTGACAGCTCCATGCTGGACAGCGACGAGGAGTCTTTTACGGTGGTATCCCTTCCCGTCTACACGCCTGAACCTATTGTGAGCTGCATTTTGTATTTCTTAGTACTTTTACTTTGTTATTCATGTAAAAAAATTGTCTCACTTGAATCGTCAAATGAACTGTAGAGGATAAGGGCAAAATACTACATGGTTACTCTTTTTTTTATTTAACCATACTCTCACGTTTATCTTTTGTGATTTTTGCTTATTGATATGTTTGTGGGTCAAAGAGAAGAGGTTCCCAAGTACAATCATCACATTTTTGAGCTGAAATTTTAAGGTTTCGTTTCAATTATTTAGTCTAGCATAAGATGTATAAGATGCAAAAAGGTGAGTAGATGACTTATTTTTCTTAACTGTGCATTAATTCTACAGAAATAGGTATTCTAGAAAGGTTTAGTTAGCCCGGGATGCCAGTGTTATACACAACTACACTGATTTAAAAATATTATGCTTAAAAAATACGCTCTTTTAAATATTAGCCTTAGTTTTTTGGATCCAATGAAAATTAAAGCCATCTACTAGAACACCCAATTATTTAAGCGACTGCTGAAAAATTTTGGTGAGGTTGACGTTGATCTTTTAATTGAATCAATATAATAAATCAGTGTTTTAGGTAGGTACTTTTAAGCTTCTGTATGCAACTTAATTAATTCGAGAAGGTATGAAGGTATTATAATGATGATCGATATAAACTGGACTGATAGAATATATATCATTAGCACTGATTCCAATCACGTAATTAATTGAATCATTGACTTTGTAGATACATAGTAAAAAGCTGTATTTACCAGCACCATGTACATACATATCATGACTAATCGCAAGCTCGTTTGCCATTTTGCCAAAAAAAATATAATATTTCAATATCATTAGTAAATACTCACAAAATCCATTCGCTGGAAATGGAATAGTTAATGGACCGGCTTTATATCGGATTACATGATCCAATGTTTTCCTTGTGGATATTCAAATGAATTGCGTGCCGAGGCTCACAGATATACTTAGTGCGTATGTTGGTGAAGGGGTGTGACAAATATGCGAAAAGTTTTTGTTTGCTGTGCCGTTAATCATAGCAATTAGTACCTACATACAATGCGTTAATTACGAGGTTTCAGAGTTTGAAAACAAAAGGTTTGTTTCTTATTGTGGAATCATTACATTTGAGCTATAAAGATAAAGTTAGATTACAAAGTTTATTAGTATTTTACATTTTTAGTTGCTAATAGAGTACTCTAACTAGTTTTTTAATGGGACTCGGCCTGCAACATAATCCAACCACTGTTACCCCTATTAGTCAGGATTCATAGCGATGACCATGGAAGACGATTCCAATGCTGGGGAAAAACTAAAAACAATATAAGTACTATTAAAACCAAACAAAAATAAAAAAAAACATTAAGTCCTTTGACTACATATCAAACGCCGCAGTACACTTGCTATGCAGCATTCCGAGACATGACCTCGCCGACGATCCAGCCTATAGCCCACACGTGGACGATATGCGAATACCGACCATTTACCACGGACCCCTTATACTCCACCTGTACCCCTTATATTACTTACATTGCAAAACTATTGCGCGGGGTGTGGTAGCTAAACTATTCTGGTTGTGTTACTATAATTGCACGCACAGACCGCGATAACAGCTGTCCTTGGAAGACGGTCAGTAGCTCCGGCCAAGGACTTCGGAATAATTTGGATGTGTGATTTTGTTTATACGGTCAGTGGACGATCGGTCGCTGAAGGCGTTGCCTGTCACTCGCTCTCTTGATATTCGCGAACATAGAGCGATTGAGGATTCAGTTATACAATCATAGTGATCAAGATTTGACGGTGACAGTTATGGTAAGATCATTATGGGACTTATTCTTGGCTAACTCGAATTTCGGTTAATGATGAACAAGTTTACGTTTTAAGTCTTGTACGGTGTGTAATTCATCGAAAATGATGATTTATTTATTTGTATTTTTTTCGGTATTGACTTTATAAAACGGTGAAGTGAACATATTATACCTATGGTTAAGTGTTCAGCGACTATATACTTAGTTGGGCAACCTCTGAATACCCTTTGCCTTCAAGCGAGCTTTTCCTGCCATGCTTTTACATTTAAATATTGTGGCTATAAAAAATTGTCAGACTCAAATCATTTATTTCGTATAGGCCTGCGGGGGCACTAACAAATAGTCATTTTACATATTTTTCGTAACTCTACAACCGGGACGCGATCTTCCGGGCTTATCGTTTTTACAGTATTTTATTTATTTATCGCTAATTAATATCATGCAAGCAAGTTTCAAAAGTTCAATTGCGAGTATTTTCTAGTATTGCCTCCTAGCCTTGAAATATTCGCCTATAGTTTATATAAGTAATATTGTAAAGCTTAACACCATTCTCATATGCGCAGCTTCGGCTATAACACCAGTAGGCCCCCACTTATGCAAACCAAAATGTAGATACTCTTATAGCAACTCTTATAGTGAACCTGAAAGACATCGTCGAGGCAAAAAAAAACAACTTTTACGACGCCAAATTATCGCTATTGCTACAATAGGGTCGCATACTCGTAACTAGGTTATAAGCGAATAGCAAGAAACACATAAGAAATCGTTTGTGTAGAAACAAAAGAGTCCCAGTAACACGACAAAATTCTTGCATAATTTCCCGTTGTTCCATTCTCGGCCCTTTCGGTCAGGAAAATTCTTGTAAATCTTGAATTTGCATGAGGAGAGATTTCACACATTCTTTTTTTTGAAATGTTTTTAATAATAGCCACTAATTGTTTGTGGCTAGAGTTTGGAATCTATTCCATAAATCGTCAATACAATACAAATCAACAAATCTTTAAGCAATCTAATATAACATTGTTTATGTTTTTATAGTTAGTTCTAAGGTAACCAATTGATTTCTCGAATTCAGCAGACAGTATTTTCTTCATTCTGTTGACTGAAATACTGCACCAGTAAATGCATCATTTGAACACATGTCCGTGAAAATTCGCCTGTTGTTTGCACACTCATCAAATACGGATTCGTGTCAGGGGCACAGGCCTACCTATCATGTTTGAGGTCAGCCATAATTTGGAAACAACTGAATGGTCACGATACTACCTAGTCATGACGCAGTGTGAATATATACCCGTTCTCCAAGCCGATTTAAATGTCATACTTTGCACGCACCCACAGCCCAGACGTAAAGGCGGGCTCGGTGACCTAAATGGTTTCAAAATACCGAATTAAGAATTCAGTTCACCAATTATTACGTTCTCGGTATGCGTAATGAAATAATTACATCCTAGTTAAAAATTAATGAATGCGTCACTAATTTAAAGGGTACCTTTGAAGTTAACTTAGCTATAAATACTTATAGGTTTGCCACAACGTCGGTTGAACAATTTTACCAACTTCAATTAATAAACGGTTATGTAGGTAGGTAGGTATATAATGTATCGTATCTTTATCAACCACATCGTCGCTTTATGTTTGTACAAAGAATATATTATAGACGAGAGAGATAGAGATTTACCTTAAACTGTACTTGTAACAACCGTTGGCATAACTTTAAGTTACTTACTTTGAAACCTCGATTTAAGTATTCCTTCTAACCTATATTTCTGCTAACAGGCAGCGAGCTACGGTAAAAAGAACGGCATGTGGTACGGTGGTACCACCACCGGTACCAGCGGCTGGTCCCGCACCGGCACCAGAAAGCAGTCGGTGGCGGAGTCGGACGCCCCCCCTCCCGGCGGCGGCGCCAAGCCCGCCAGCGGCCGCGTCATCCGCATCATCAACAACATGGACCATTCTATACAGGTGACTGGAACCAGCTGCAACGCGATACCCAGCAACTTATCGCGGGCAAGCTATGCTATTCTGAATTGTTTTTGCCAAGTCATTAGTAAAATCCGCGGTGAGATTATCGTTTTGTATTCTTTGAATCAGTGAGTTCTACACTAGCGCCATTTAGAGACAGCGATAGTGAGAAGAATTAGGTTTTGATGTTTTTCAATAAGAATTGGTATTTTTAATCAAAATTCGCCCGCCATATCGTTCCGAGATGAGTTTCGAGGTGAACTACCCTTTTTCAGAATAATAGGTCGGACCTTAAGGCAATCGCAACGTACTAGACACCGTAATAAAAACCTAGCAGTAAGAATTTTTTGATTATCTCCATGGCAGCGCGTTTTTTGGTAAAAAACGGAGTGTATTTTTTTATTGATTTCTTGATTTTTCCGTCAAACTTTGAATATATTAGACCAAACTATTATCAAATTTCCTAGACACAAACTGTTTTAAATTCACAAAAACTCGCCACACAGTAAGTTGATTATTCAAACACAATGCCACAAAGTGCTCCTTCCACGATGCTGCTATTATATTATGGAACTGGGTTGAATTATAATTAATACTAGTTTTGCCAGCGCCTTCGCGCGGACTTAAGTTTTTTGGCTATCCCGCGGAAACCTCATCCAATTCCCCATATTAAAGGTATACTTAAATAATACAGGGTGGAGGGGCATAGTAACGACAGAATAAAATAACTTATAGAAATAATTTATGTCGAAAGAGATGGGTTACTAGTGTTTGTTATTTTTAGCGCGCAATGTATCGTAAACCACGTTATCACATCACAACGCTCCGCGCGATACAAGACTCGTTGGAGTGGCGAGCGCGCTCGAGGGTATCGAGTTTTTATTTTCATTGCACTTTTAGATCCAAAATAGTGATTATGTTTTTTACATCACGTCAAGATAATCTTCTATTACAGTTTCATACCAAAAATTAATTTAAAAATACCGAAAAAATGCCTATAGTTCATCAAATGATCGACGGAAAGTTCCAGCTATGGGGGTCAAATATCATGAGATGAGCCGATGGTATCAGTTTTCGTTACGAAGCCACTGACATCCTGTACAGCGTATTCATTGGCCTGCCGCCGCCTAGAACCTCCTTTATTTTTTGGTATAAAACAACTCCAATGTTTAATAAAGCTACCACTATGCCAAGTTTCCTCAAAATCCGTCCAGCAAATTTTGGGTGATGCGCAGGAATAGACAGACATTGCATCCAATTATTTGGATTCAGTTTCTATATCGAAAACATTGTCTCCTACTAACGATAATTCAGTGTACAGAAACGATCAAGTTACAGCCTTAATTATTATGTATTTAGGTATATACCGGCTCACACTCTGTACACAATACCTACATAATATAGTGTATGTATATTTATTCGTAGTATACCATGGGTCGAGGGCCGCAATAAAAGTAAACGCTATTTCATTGCTGATTCATGCCATCTGTAATCAATGCGGGGGCCTTGACTGGTAAACACCGGCTAGCTAGCCAACACTTTGATTTGCGATTGTTTGAGAAAGTTGAGCAAATTTCACACCGAGGTCGTCTCCACTTTGGAACATTGGCAATTTTACCAGCTTAATTTTCTAAGAAACCCTAAGCTACCCTATTATAGTTATTAGGTGTTGCTACTGTACTTACTAAGCTGAAAATGAACGCTGTAATAACCTCTACAGCTATATGCTGAGACCGATTACATGCTGCTACAAAATTCTTATAATATAATAATAAAACCAGCCCTTTTTAATGTCCCACTGCTGGGCACGGGCCTCCCCTCAATGCGAGGGGGATTAGGCCATAGTCCACCACGCTGGCCCAGTGCGGGTTGGCGGACTAAATTCTTGTTTTTTTTTTAAATATCTGTTTCTATATTACCATTTTCTTTGTAGTGTCTGCCAAAATAGAGCGTGCTTTAGTTAATTCGACAGCCAATACTTGTTCTTTTTTCTCATTTTAGTGTAGTCTTGTGATTTTAGTGTAGTCTTGTGATTTTAGTGTAGTCTTGTGATTTTGTTGCAGTGTCGTGTATTATTAAACTTACGTACCACACAACCGTTTGAAGAAGTTTTGGAGGATCTTGGACAAGTATTGAAAATGAGCGGTGCTAAGAGAATGTACACAATTACTGGACAAGAGGTAAGGGATTGGTTATAAAAAAACATAATTGGAGTTAAGATATGGAAATATTAATACCTAAGAATGTGAGTCGATATATATAAAAAAAATATTATTACAGGAGTTTATTAGAAAGAAAGAAAGAAAGTATTTATTTGGCAAAGAAACAGCTACACACAATTAAATATATAACAACGCTGATATTTTGCCAAAAGGGTCAACAGCTCAGCTTATTGTTGAATGGCAATAAATGCGCACCCAACACTGATTTTCAGCTGCAACCCGCGGGTGACGGGAGCACGTAACTAAAACTAACTTAAGTAATTAACAAAATAAAGATGCTTATGCTAATAAGCCCACAGACTTAAACATGAGTCGGTACTTATATGTTTTTTTTTACATTCTCAAAATTTAAATCTATATATTATTATCCTTAATTATTAGTAGAACATTATTATACAATAAAATAAATACAATGGTGTGTTTGATTGAGTATCGACGAAAAGTCGATTAAGACTAGTAAAATGTGAAACTACCGCTATAACACGGAAACATTCGCACGTATGTTTTCACAATTCTTCTGATGACTTAATAAAAATTGTTTGAGATTGGCTTTAAGTGTCGTAACAGTACAGTATTACAGGATCTTGGATTATTTGGATGATAAAGCAGCCTGAGACTGATCGCTCAAATATCAATATTTATAACGTTAAAGTGTAGCGCGTGTGCGCCTCGCATGGCAACACACTGGGCTTACTTTTTTATTTTATTTTTTAAAATTATGGATTAAATAAAAAAGACAAGCCCGCTGAGTTTCTCGCCGGATCTTCTCAGTTCGATCGCGTTCCGATCCGGTTGTAGAGTTAAGAAAAAAAAATGTAATGGCCTATACGAAATAAACGATTTGACTTTGACTTTGATATGTTTTAGGTGAGAAGTTTCTCTCAGTTGCGGAATGAGTTTGCAGACGTGGAGACATTCTACCTCGGCTCCTTGATGATGGCGCCAGCGCTGAGTCCCGGAATCAGCGCTCCTATAGCGATTGAGTCACCCATTAGAAGGTAAATTCGATTAAGACCTTACGTTTCAACAATTTGAAAGAGAGGGACAGTGCTATATACAGTTATATTTAATTGTCGGGATCTTGTATATATGTTACGTGCTCCGAAAACACTCATAGCGCGATTCAGGATTGTATTGAGAATTGTCTATTGTTCTGAATTCGTCTGCAGCACTATCTGTGTAGCTTGTGGCGAGGTTGAAGAGGTCGCTACACAATTTAGTCGTAAAGCTCTGTTGTTCTTCGTTCAGTCATGTTTTTGATGAATATCATATTAAGATACGATAGTAGGTGACAAGATCTGTTTTGTAGATCTCGATCAAGAGCTACGGTAGCAGCGGCGCCAGTTGCCGACGACATGCGCGGGCGACGGGCGAGAAGCAAAAGTCGACCTCGAGTTCTTTACGCGCCTGAAGGGGAGATCGTACGTAATTCAGGTAGGTACTTAATAATAATTGCCCTTTTCAATTTCCCACGGCTGGGCACGGGCCTCCCCTCAATGCGAGGGGGATAGTCCACCACGCTGGCCTAGTGCGGGTTGGCGGACTTCACACATAATTTGAGGGGTTCTCTCAGACATACAGGTTTCCTCGCGATGTTTTTCCTTCACCGTGTAGCAAGTGATAATCATGGTTGAAAATGAGATTCGCACATGAAATCCCAGAGGTGCGAGCCGGGGTTTGAACCTGCGATTCTCATTACCGAGGCAAACGTTCTACCAACTTGGCTATCACTGCTTTAGGTAGGTACTTATTAAATATATATTGGGTTTGCATCTTTGACAGCCTTCATGGATATACTGAATTGTTTCGCAGACTATACCCTTCTTGAGGTTCTGAAGGAGGAACCGATCAGGTTGACCATCAGAGGGTTACGACGCACTTTCTACCCCCCGATACATCACGCCCCCATCGACAACTCACCACCAGAAAAAAAGATGCAACTCGACTGGGTGTAAGTAAAAATATAATACTGAATATGTCGAAGACTTGCAATTGCAATCCTTCGGACTGACGGTGACTGGTTTGTCTACAAATTTACTCATATCTGATTGTAAAATTCGAGCGTAGAGAGCTATATTCCTTGCCTTCTTAGGTCCACAGTTTCATAGATAATATTTTTTTTAAATGTCTCAACAGCTATGGCTACCGCGGGTCTGATTCTCGCCGTAACTTATGGGTGTTGCCGACTGGGGAACTGTTGTACTACGTGGCTGCCGTCGCCGTCATGTATGACAGGGACGAGGAGTCCCAGAGACACTACACCGGACACACGGAAGACATACAATGGTAACCCATCAAAGTGGCACACATACTTTATTTTTTAACAGACTTCCACTCCACTCCAAATAAACATCCGACGAAGAATAATAAAAGTATACTCAGTAAGGAGATGCGCGGACCAATTTTTAGGTATAGTCTTTGGCGCGGACCGGCAATACTGGACTCAGTTCTTTGTTTGGCAACGACTCAAGATTAGATTATGTTTTGCTTTTTACATTTTTGAAGACGAAACCGATACATTTTTATTCGATGTTGGCAACATTGCCATTTTAAGACTCTAAACTTCTCGCTTTAAATTTCAAAGCATGGAACTCCATCCTTCTCGTGAGCTGGTGGCGAGCGGTCAGCGCGCAGGTCGCGGCCGGCGTGCTCAGGCGCATGTCCGCATATGGAGCACCGACACCTTGCAGACTCTGCACGTATTCGGGATGGCGGAATTCGAGGCGGGAGTGTCTGCAGTCGCCTTTTCTCAGTTGGTAAGCATTGCACTGTCTTCTTGGTACAATATTAGGGTTAGTCGCCAGCCAGCGTGCTTAATAATGTGATAATACCTATTTTTCATCAGAATGGTGGTAGTTACGTGCTAGCAGTGGACGCGGGTCGCGAGAGCATTCTCTCTGTGTGGCAGTGGCAATGGGGGCACCTGCTCGGCAAAGTTGCAGTAAGTTAATGGCTACATTATTCTCGGCAAAGTTGCAGAAACTTGATAGCTGTCAATGTTCGGCAAAGTTGTTTTTAAATCCTACTCCTAGACACTTGTTTAATTAAGTAAAATTCTACCAAATCTGTAATGTCTGAAAGGGTACGGAGGGGTATTGAATGATATTGTAGTGTTGTATACCTATATGGTTCATTTCAAATTAGTGGTCTTTAATGATGGAATACCCATAGTTTACAATGATTTATGAGGAGCAAATCAATCATTGATTGACAACGACTATACATTTTATTTATAAAGTAGATACCTAATGTTAACGCCGACTAAATAGCCCATCACTAGCCGTAGACAAACTAACCGGGCAACACCGGAAGTTCGCGGCAGCCATTACAAAAAGAAGAAAAAATGAACAGGACAAGCTGAAGACGCAAGCGCAACAAAGTAATTAATAAAAATATATAACTTGAAAAAAGGGAAGAAAAAGGTACATTCAGCTGAGGCAACAGCTTCGGAAACACCTAATAAGATGTTGCCATTAGTGGAACCGTTTATAGCCGAAATATATTGTGGACCTATGTTCTACTAAGATTTATACTTAAAGTTGTAAAATCGATAACACAGCCGAGTTTTTTATTGTGTATAACTTTATTTTTATTTTTATCGACATAGACTCCATAAAAGAAAACAATTTGTAAATTCACGGTCTTCTCTTCAAGTATAGGTATTACATTTTTCCGTGACTCACGATAAATAATAAATTCATCAACAAAATTTACTAATGTACTTATGTTAATCATAATTATTGCATACGATTGCTGATGACGTAGTGTCTGCGACTTTGCATGAACCTTCAAGGTCGGAACACACATAAAGATGCAGCGATATGCACCCGATGGGCACATAAACCTCTCTGTCATCCACACGATACATTGTTGGTGTTTTCTTTCTATAGCAAACAAAGAAACTGGTTTGACTTGAAAACCTTTGTCAAAAATTTTAAATGATTCTCTTGTTTTGATACTTTACAAATATGTCTTTATCCTAAATATTCGTAATATCGATCGTTGTTTCATATTTAACAAGTTATTATTTTCGATTCATAAAACACATTGTGAATTACATAAAAAAAATGGTGCCAAGAAATGAAATTAAAAGCGGTTTTTATAGTTTCATAAATCATAGGGCGGGCAGCAATCGTCCCGAGTTCAACACACCTTCTAGCCGGTACGCCCTTAGGCTACGCGCTACTTTGCTACGACGCCGACGCTACTACGGCCAACGTAGCGCCGTAGTAATGCTACGAACGATAGCGTCGAAAAATGCTTCGGAAAGATGTTTTAAATTGCTTGTGTTTTGTTTTATTATTGTTTATGGTAAGTAGACAGGTTGCGAAAATAATAACTAGTATTTGACATCATAATACGTTTATTTAAAAAATATTTACCGCGACCATTTATTGACCATTTTTTTTATTGCTTCAAATTGGGACCTAGCACTGTCATCGGCAAACCAAGGGTGCACGACGACAAAGAAACAAAGAAAAAAATATTACTTTTCCAACGATTCCTATTTTAAATTTAAAATCAACTCTCTTGTTTCTATACCATGCAACGCCTCACTCCATCATTGTAAACCGCGATTGATCTACGTAGGTACCTATTTATAATGCGATAAAATTATATTTTTTTTCTTCGAAGCTGTGTTATAATTCTTCATAATTGTCAAAGTAACATCTTATCGGTCACGCGAGACTGCTACTGTACATGGAACAAGCGAGTCGTGTTATTACGAGACCACGATGACCTAGCTTTTAATTATATTTTTTTGTGATTTGCATCAAATAGAAAGAGTCGATTTATATAAATCTTATACTTCACTAGATGTGCTCGCGAAAACCGCATGCCGTTTAGTTTTTGGCTATCCCGCAGGAACCTATCCATCTGCCAGTATTAAAAGTATTCTGTATGTTGCCAAGTTTTTTTTTATCCACCTGTAGTTTTTCCGTGACGACAAAAGAAAAATTTCGGAATCGGTTTCGATGTCGAAAACAAGCCGCCTATGATTTTTTTTCATAAATTTTGAATGGAAAGTCACGTACAAGTAATAGTCTTATTCTAATGTATGCCAGCTATTTAACATGTGTACTATGTACCTATAGACGCTCTACTTAACTAATAATATACCGTTTCATTGCAGACATTACAAGAAGAGTTAACAGGTGCTGCTTTTCATCCGCTCGACGATAACCTACTCATCACTCACGGCAAAGGACATTTAGCATTCTGGAACCGAAGGAAAGATGGATTCTTTGAACGCACCGACATCATTAAGCCGGTATAAAACAATATTGTCTTTGTCTTTTAAATGTTTAAGATAAAATTTGCGATATCATTAATTTAAATGTGTGTTAGGTTGACTTTGGTTGTTATGACTATTATATTATAATAAAATAAAATATTTATTGAATATGATATCGCTATTAATTACTTGACACGGGCAAAATACCCACTGATACTGGGTGAGGCCATATTTTATGTAATACCATTGTATTTCATCGCATTTCATTTCGTAAGGAAACTACTTAGTTAAACTACATCGTATTTTAACAACGAAATAATAGATAATAATAAATAAAATAATGTAATTTTCATTGTTACGATTTGTTGTAAATAGTAGCACATATGAAAAAAAATTGCTTCGTCAATTTTTTTTTTAAATGTAGTTTTTTAAATTTAGTATCTAACAGTTTAGCTAATCATATCGTCCTCAATAAAATAATGTGTAACATTGTTTTCAGCCGTCCCGCACGCATATAACTGCTCTGCAGTTTGAACAAGACGGTGACGTGGTCACTGCTGATAGCGATGGTTTTATAACAATATACAGCGTTGATAGCGATGGTGCTTATTTCGTGCGAATGGAGTTTGAGGTAAATTAGGAAGACACCGCGGTGGCTATCGGGGGCGGATCCACGATTTCGTTAAAGGGGGGGATTTGTTTGGGGGTAATTTTTCCGTGATATTACTTATCTTTAAAAACAATTGAATTTGGCCACAAACAAATTCTTATGTCGTGTGTCAGGGGCGGGGGGGAGGCAATTGCACCCGCTGCCCCTTGTAATTGGTGGCCGCAGGTCTGTCGCACACCGGGCTGAAAATAAAACGGCTAGAGGGATACAATTTAAAAGAAAATTATGATATATTGATTTCTTATATTTACGCGAATACTACACATTGAAATAAAACTATTTTTAAGGATTCTATCGCGTTTATTTTTTAAATATAAAAAATAAACGCGATAGAATCCTTAAAAATAGTTTTATTTCAAAATTATGATATATGAAATTTTCACGTGTGGACATAGGAGGCAACAATTTACAAGACGTAAAACAAAAGTTTACAAAAATAACATAACATTACTCCTAAGGAGATCGCTTCGTTAACATCCCCCTCTCCCCTGTATCCATCTCTGGAGGCTTTTAGGTACACTAACAACGTATTATATATTTTTTGACATTTGTAGGCGCACATAAAAGGCATCAGCTCTTTAGTGATGCTATCTGAAGGGACCCTTATATCGGGAGGTGAAAAGGATAGAAAAATTGCAGCTTGGGATTCGTTGCAAAATTACAAAAGAATAACTGAAACGAAGGTTTGTGCTAAATTCTTTTTGATTATTGTTAAAAAGTATAATTATACTTTTTTTTTATTATAACTACAATGTGTAATTTCAGTTGCCAGAGTCAGTTGGCGGAGTGCGCAGTATTTATCCTCAGAGACCTGGCAGGAATGACGGTAACTTGTACGTTGGTACTACTCGAAACAACATAATGGAAGGTTCTTTGCAACGACGGTTCAATCAGGTTGGTAGAGTTTCTTAGCTTTTTTATTCTAAGAGCGTACTACGTATGAATCAGAAACTGGATCACAATATTTTTTATTCATATAAACTATTAAGTATTCTTCTTATGAATCGTCAATATAGTTACAAAATGCTAAGCTACAACTTTACCACCCGTTCGGAATGCCGTTCCTATGGAGAAGAACGGGGAAGAAACTCCATGCTCTGTTTAAAAAGATCTTTTACATTTTTGAGCAGTACATTGTTATTTTAATGTATCTTTTTTTTTAATAATCTAGATAATATTCGGACATCATAAACAACTTATGGGCTTGGCTGTTCATCCAGACGACGAAATGTTTGCTACTGCCGGACATGACAAGAATATCGCTTTATGGAAAGGACACAAATTGGTATTCGCCACACAGGTAATGATTCGATCTCTAAAATTCTATTTAGTTAAAAAAAAAACAATATTTACTTAACAATTCCTCACTAGTATTTGGTAAATATACCGAGGGCCTTGGGGGTAAAATTATAAACTTCTTTCCATTACACAATTATTTTATTTCCAATTATTTCCATTTCAATGACGATTATTGACCATGCTTTCTGCGCCGAGGGTCCCGGATTCGAATCCCCGGTAGGGACAAATTTGTGTGTTTGATTGTTTGAACCCGAGTCATGGATCCATCTATATAAGCATTATATACTGAGCTCGCCCTCAGTCCATTGTGCGGTATCCATAATACAAGCGTTACTTAGTGTTGGTGCTTAGTGTGTTCGTCTGGCGATAGTATATTATATATTATGTAAATTACAATTCTTAGACAGTAATCTTCCTTTTCAGGTTGGATATGAATGTGTATCGCTCGCCTGGCACCCGAGCGGCGGGGCGTTAGCGGCGGGCAGCACTGAGGGCCACCTTGTAGTGTTGAACGCCGACGCCGGAACCCATGTTGCTACCCTTCGAGTTTGTGGCTCTCCGTTGAGCTGTCTACAATATAATTCTGGTGAGCGACATTTCATTTTTCAATCATTCGTTATCGATAGGTATCGGAAACGGAATCGGAAACTTCCCGAGACGGACTTCCATAATATTCCATTTCTATACAATATAGTGTAACTTGTGAGAACTATTATTATTGTTATGTCTCTCACCTAACGGGCTTTACCCGGATCTTTGGAAGGCTTGCGCAGGGACATGGGTCCAAAACGTAGAGACCCTTTTTGAGAATTTTAATGTTATGTTAGCCAACTGCTGGAAGCATAAACAGCGAATTTACCTCAGCAGTCGGAGAAACTATTGCAGGAATATGGGAAGACGATTGGGACTATGGATTGAGGTTTGGATGGACATGGGATGGGACATTATTATTGTAGAAATTGTTCGTAAATGCACATCATTTTTCACGATCGAATGTTTTCAAATTGTCATCCGATCAGCTTTTTGACAGCTACATCGGAGAGTCTCTGATACCTACAGATTACGATTGATTACAAATAATCCCATTGCTAACTTCAAAACAACGGTTGAAGGGTAACATTTGAAAAAATAACGGTGTTTGATTCATTACAGCTGGTGATACGCTCGGTATAGGATCTCAAAACGGTAGTATTTATCTGTTCCGAGTATCCCGAGATGGATTCTCTTACAAGAAATCTAACAAAATACGTGGCGCTCAGCCTCTTGTACAACTCGACTGGAGTCTTGATGGCAACTACTTGCAAACCGTCACCGCGGATTACGACCTTGCATTTTGTAAGTATTCCATCTTATAGTACGTCAAGTCAATTAAACAGCGCCTCTAGCGGACAGTATTCAATTCTCCATACGAAATGTCTGAATACGTAGACTATAAAGTATAAGGTTAGCTAACGAATAATCTCACACTTCACGTACAGCAACATTATGATAGTTCTTATTTTAACCGACGAAAAAAGGAGAGGGTTCTCATTTCGACGCTTATAAGTATTTGTTTTTTTTATTATTGATCCGCATATCTTTTTATTGGATGATACGATTGTAATGTTTTATTTTACATATTTTTGAAGTCTATTTTATACTACACTCTCATATTCATAAGGATATCCTTTCTAGGGGATATTAAATCGTTGTCACCAGAAAAAAGTCCGATAGCAATGAAAGACGCCAAATGGTCTACATACAACTCTACAGTCGGATTCCTTGTGTCGGGTACGTACCAGTATTAAGTATAAATATGATAAACATTATAATGGTTAAGTAAGTATATTCACTTTTTATTTTGTCAGGTATATGGAACAATCGTTTCTACCCCATGACCACATTGATATCAACGGCGAGCCGATCAGCTGCTCAAGATCTTCTCATAAGCGGCGACTTAGATGGATATATACGATTATTTAGGTGACTATTATGTTCCTACTTACATTACAATATGGACCTCATGCCACCATCATAAAGTTTAGTTTCATAGTAGTATTCTAGACTAGAACTATAGAAAACATTGACGACAAAAATTTACGACGGATTGGCGCAGGTTGTTGACCCTGCTTTCCATACCGAGGGGTATGTTTAATATCTACTTATATAATTAGGTCTTTACCTATGAAATTGCCGTTCTGCAGTACTGGCCATTTCAAAACGAAATATTTTTTCTTTGGCTAAGAATTCTAATTTCAAATTAATTTTATTTTTAAAACATGGAATTCATTTTCAAAATTCGTAATTTGATTTATGATTAGCGTTATGTTTTCATCGCATTTGAATCCCAAAATATTATTGTTGCTTAGTTTGGCACCGTACAGTGAGTGTGTTCGTAGGGCAATATTTATTTATGAAATATTTCGAGCTTAATTTCACTATTTCTTTTCGCATAGAACATAAACTCTTTCTCTCCTCCACAGGTACCCTTGTGCGAGCCCTAAAGCTGAATACAATGAGGTTAAAGTATACAGCGGTGCAATATACAGCGCTCGTTTTCTGTTCAACGACCGGTGCATGATCAGCACCGGCGGCACCGATGCGGCCCTCATGCTGTGGGAGCTGGTGGACGATTAGCAGCGAGCTGCGCCGGGGCTGCATCCGCCAGCGGTCGTCGTAGCACCGCCTACGCCCTCGCCGCCGCCCCACGCGCTCACATCCCACCCCACGTTCAGTATACTCGATTACGATGAACTCGATTGAAAATTGAAGTCATGAAATCGAGATACCAATTTGAAGTTGTTGATTGAATCTCAACAATGACGATGTTTCTGACCGTTCTGTGTCATTTTCGCACGTTGTTTGCAGAATTTCTGATATGACAGCTGAGGCATTTACAAGACGATCTTGTGTAACAAATGTCGCTGTATTTCCTTAATAAACTGACCACATACCACAGACACATAAGAAGTTCGTCTGTGCCACATACAAATTGAAAATGTTTCTAACATATAAATGCTATTCGAAAACTAGTTAGGTAGTTTATATAAGGTGTAAAAAAATGTGTAAACTATTTTAAGAGTTTAACAAGTGTTCATAACGATCACATTTATGTATGAAACACATGTGTTGACAGTGTTTGATTTTACTCTGCGAATGCATAAACAGTACAGTGTCACTGCGCACTTTTTAAATTTCAAATAATTCGAATACTTTAATTCGGAAATTTCATAAAAACTTCATAAAATATTTTACACTATTATTGTTACACCATTTATAAGATATAATACACTGCCATTATAAACTTGCTTGAACAAGTAATATAATAGGTGCATAATGTTAAGCCACGCTATTACAAAAATATGTATAATGTTGGATGTTAATGTTTGTAAATTTTATAACGAATTCACAGAATTGGTTGCTGGTGCTGGTGATGATTAGTTTAAATACTGAATTTATGAATTACGCGAAAGTTTTATGTAAAACATATCCACACATTTATGTACCTATTTAAAATAATATATAAAAAACATTTTGTACGTGTCTTTTCATATACGTATCACCATGTTGTAAGCTTTGAAAGTATAATTAATATCTACTCAATATAGTAGTGAAGCACCATTAATTTAATTATGTACCTAGCAAGTGGCAGGCCACGAAAAAAAATATCTAATTACAATAATTTAAATATTCCTCCTTTTTATATTGACACAGTAGATATTTAAGATGATTACGAGATTCACAGGATATTAAAACTATAGTATGTACTACTATACAATTAAGAGCAGTGCGCCTAGCGGAAACATGCAGTTTCCCTAGTATATATGTAGGCAGACATGCGATCTCTCGATCGGTATTTAAATACATTCAAAACTCATACTAAGGACCATAAAAGTGCATGGAGTAACTTATAATTAAAGTAGACTTCGTTGATATATTTAAGAGATGTAACGTTCTGCTGGGTGCGTATCCCAGCGCGGACAGTATTGGATTTTCTGGAAAGGAAAATAGGTCCACCTCCAGAATCAGAATCAGAATATTATTTATTCATGTAAACCATTAAGTACAGTACTCATGAATCGTACTTAGTTACAAAATGCTAAGCTACCACTTTACCACCCGTTCGGAATGCCGTTCCTATGGAGAAGAACGGGCAAGAAACTCCATGGTTGCTCTTTTTAAAAAGATCTTTTACATTTTTGAGCAGTACATTGTTATGGGTATGTGAGACTTTGAACGGCTAGGCGGACTTTAAGAGCAGTTCAAAAAAAAGTACTAACTCTTAAGTATATAGCCCACATTTACAAATTACTTTGTACTCCGTCTACTGCTTCGGGGTATGTAGATAATATTTATAATAAGGGTCACAGATGGAGTAGGTATCACAATAACAACAGTCCACAATAAAGCAGTACCTAACAGTCCAATTATTTCTATTCCTAACCACGAATCACGTGAGGACGTGTTCTTTTCGTATAGGTACCAAGATTATTGATACAGAACGACTCTATATAGATAAGGAGTATGTATGTATGTAGGTACCTATTAATATTTACGATTTTACAAACATCGACCACATTTTATTAAATTTCTCACGATCACTAAGTAGTAATCTATTTGAATATAGAAATAAAACTATTTTTAAGGATTTTATCGCGTTTATTTTTCGTTTTTACGTTCCCGACGTTTCGGCTGCTTTACAGCAACCATGGTCACGGGAGGACTGGTCGGGAACGTAAAAACGAAAAATAAACGCGATAAAATCCTTAATAAAAATAGTTTTATTTCAATGTGTAGTATTCGCGTAAATATAAGAAATCAATATTTGAATATAGCTTCAAATCTTAATTAATCTATACTTAGTTAATCTTTCTGTAAAATATTATTATAAATTTCATTTAAATTTTATGAATAAATAGGTAAGTATGCCTAGCATTGTATTTATTATATTATAAATATACTTATTGTACTAGGTCGTATCTATTTCAATAGTACATACCTATGGCGGTCAAGTGCAAGATTATTCGTAAGCTAACCGTATACTTTATAGTCTACGTATTTAGACATTTTGTATCGAGAATTAAAGTTTTAAATACTGTCCGCTAGGAGCGCTGTTCAATTCTCCATACAATATGTCTAAATAGCTTGACTGTTAAGTTCTTCTATTAAGTAATTAGCTCACGAATAATCTGGCACTTGACGTACTGGGCATCTTTCTTTAACGCATTTGTAAACACAAAAAATATATATATTATATCATTTGGTAGGGAACAAAATTGCAATAACAAAAGGCGCAATGGTATATGTAATGATTGACTATGGCAATGTACCGTCTTTTGGGGGTATATTCTCTTTGAGTATCTAACAATAGAGTTAGAACTAATTTCTATCTACTGATTTTTATTTTCTGTGTTGATCGATGAATTCGGTTGAAATTCGAGTGAAGTACACTCGTAAGTTAGGGGGAGGGAATAAAGCACCCATTCCCCCCGGGGGGGTGGGGGTGGTAGGAAGGAAGGGGAGGGCTGTATCTACGACAACGGTAGGTATTCTACGGCAGATTTTTTAAAATGTTGATTATTTGTAGCACTTCAAAAGTACCCTTTGTTTTACTTCCATACATAAATTATACCTAAGTGTTTTAACTAAATTGATTTGTTTCTAAGAAGGTACCTACTTAAACTATGTATAATGAATTAATTAATAAAGGATTCACAATAAAGTTCATTTTATTTATACTGCTTACTTGCTTGACATGTTTTTTGTTTTTCCTTGACCTCCTTTTTCTTCCTATAACTTTCTATCTCTTTCATTTCGTACGTGACGTCATTGACATGTGTTTTGTTTTCCTTGACTTCCTTTTTTTGCCTAAAGCTTTCTCTTTCATTTCATACATGACGTCATTGATATTTGTTTTGTTTTGTTGACTTCCTTTTTTCATATAGCTTGCTATCTCTTTCATTTCATACGTGACGTCATTGACATGTGTTTTGTTTTTCCTTTACCTGCTTTTTCCTCCTATAGCTTTCTATCTCTTTCATTTCGTACGTGACGTCATTGACATGTCTTTTGTTTTTCCTTGACCTCTTTAGCTTTCTATCTCTATCATTTTGAACGGTACGGTGTTTGTTTTTATTGACTTCCTTTTTCCTCTCATAGGTTTATAAGTATCTCTTTCATTTCGTGCGCGACTTCATTGTCGTATGTATTGCTTAATAACTCTTAAGGGGGAAGCTCAGGGTCAGGGCGCGAAATTCAAAATGTCAATGGTTTTTATTTTTTCACGAAAAATTTGGACATCTTTACGATGTAATTTAGTGTTTTGCGATATTAGCATTCTGCATTGGATGTCTCGATGTATTAAGTTTGCCTAAAAAAGTACCTAAAGCGATACAACACCATTAAAATATAAAAACCATTGACATTTTGAATTTCGCGCCCTGACCCTGAGCTTCCACCTTAACTGCTGTCAGATTTGACTTGTGGCTTACCCATTCACTTTGCTGACCTTTAGATTAGGCTACTTCTTCTTCTTCTTTCTTTACGAAATGAGATGCGATGAAATAAAATGGATATGAATATGGCCTCACCCGCAACTTAGCGGGTATTTTGCACAATGTCAAGTAATTAATAGCAATAAAACTTTCAATAAATACACATTATAAATAAAATAATGGATGTGACATGATGAAATGAAAATGGCGAATCTAGATTAGGCTAAGTTGAACGCCAAATCTGATAAAACCCATTCGAAAGGGCTCCGATATTCAAGATTTCTTTTGATGTCTGTCAGTGTCAGTGTGACAGTATTTTATTATCGGTCGGTACTCGGTAGGCAAATTTGCAAAATTTCACACTATTTCACAATTGCCGTGCAATACCTTAGATATATTCTTACCATTGTATTTAAAAATATACAACCATGACAAAGCCTCGTCCTTGTGGTTGCAAAGGCTGCAGAACCTGCTTGATATGTGAGACTCAATATGGAGCCGAGAAATTAAAACTGCAGATGGAGTTCGACAAAAACAAAGGTTATGTTTACTGCCCTTATTGCAACAAAGCCTGGCCAGGTTGGGACTTGAACTCGTATGAGCAACATCCTTACCACGTGGGAGAACCTATCGAATACCCGGGCGTGTACATCCAACTAGATTTTATAAGTGAACAAGAAGAAAACTCACTAATGAAAAATATTGACGAAATGCCCTGGGATATTTCGCAGAGCGGCAGAAGAAAACAGAACTTCGGGCCGAAAACTAATTTTAAAAAGAAAAGAATCGTTGTAGGTGCATTTGAAGGGTTTCCAGAGTTCTCCAAGTGTTTGCAAGAGAGATTTAACACAATAGATTTGTTAGAGCATTATGAAGTGATTGAGCAGTGCTCATTAGAGTATGACCCCGACAAGGGCGCATCTATTGATCCTCATATAGACGATTGTTGGATCTGGGGTGAGAGAATAGTCACAGTGAATTTTTTATCTGACTCTGTGTTGACCATGACGGCTCATAGAGGTGACATAAATAAGTACAATCTGTACTGTGCACAGGAGTACCTACCTGTGGTTACCAAAGACGGCAGTATTGTGATGGACGGAAAGGGGATGCAGCAGTCCATGTTTGAATCATCGAAATCATTGATTGATGATGATGTTATTATAAGGATACCAATGCCCAGGTAAACGTTAATCTTAGATATTTTTTATTACAAGTTAACTATAGTTCTTTGCAATGTGCTTAATATATGTAAGTAATTTATCAGTAAGTCAATACTAGTATGTATTGGAGGTCTCTATATTTTTTTAAAGATTAGCCATGTGCCCATTACCAATTCTGTTTGAGTATTCGCATTAGATATAAGGGCTAACTAACTTAACAAATACTATTAAATATAGATGGATGTAAGCATCACACTGCAGAGGCCCTAATCAACTAAAAATTTACTTTTTTATAATTTCAGGAGATCTCTACTAGTGATATATGGAGAGTCACGCTACCACTGGGAGCACTGTGTGCTCCGAGAAGATATCACATCAAGAAGAGTGTGCATAGCATATAGAGAATTTACTCCCACATATATAAATGGTCCCCATAAGGATATAGGTGATATTATTCGAGCTAAAGGTAAAACCTTTTGGGATCATAAAAGTAGATATGATGAACTTTTAAAACCAAAAACTCTTTCATCATAAATAAAACAAAATTGCCAATTTACTGTTCAACTTTCCACCAAAAGACCATTTGTATCTCATTGATGAGGCTCAATGCATGTCATTGTCTTATTTTATGAAACATTGTTATACCAAAAAGGTTTAATTTAATGCAGTGGTAGTGAGTTTGTGGCCTGTATTCTTAGTGGGTCAATATTTTAGTGTATTTGTGTCCCAGTATTAAACCCAATCTTTATGTAGAAAGTATACACATTTAATACCTAGTATACTTTCTTATGAAATGTTCATATATTTAATTTTATAAAGCATTTTAAAGATGACAGGAGAAGCAGTTAACCTTTCAAGTTTCATTCAAGAGAATTAACACTTACATCCGTTTGCATAAGGTTAGTATTTCAATCAGAAATAATTTGTTTAGAACAAATTTATACAACTTTAATATGCAAAACTGCTAATCATTTGGCTAATTCAGTAATTCTAAATGAGTCCACTGAATTAACAATGTTATAGCAGTCTGCCTTGGCTGTAGCACTTATAATTTGATCCAAATTTTATTGAGATATTAGTTACAATATCCGACCATAAATATTGCACATCGGCAATAGAAAAAAAAACGGCTTTGTAGAGCGTCATCTCTTTCACTCTTGCCTCCAGCCGCTAGTCCCTTTCTAAAGGTCGACGTGCAATATTTACGGCCGAGTGCTATACCAATATTTTATGTCACATACTTCTTACCTTGCTAAAAACTTAATTATAATTGAAGCAACATTTAGGGCTTGTTCAAGGGCTGGTTGTGGTTACCCTTTGGTGATAGATTTTGTTTTTGGTGTTCATGTGATCACAGCCCGGCCCGAAAGAAGGTTAAGTCTGATTCTTTTATTATATTTTATTTACAATTTATACATTATAATGTAAATGATTACGATGTAGCCAGTGATATAATAATTTCACTTAATATGATGTGTATACGTAATTAGTTTAATTTATCTTTTATGAAAATGTGTGTACTATTTATAATTAGGTCGTTTATTTTATTATAATAACTTGTGTGTAATTAAAATACAGTTTTAAGATTATATACATTCTTACAGAGAATAAATCTGTAACACCTACATTATGTGTTCTTAATTTAACTTAACGATATAGCATAAATCTTATCAACGAATTGTATAATGATGTACGGACGAGGTTTTAGCCGAATAGGTCCTATATAGGTACAGCGGACTAGTTGACCGACCGTTAAAGCATCTCTTTAATAGTCATTTATGTAAATGATAATAGTTCCCATACCATACTCTCCTTTTGAACGTGTTTACTTCTTTTATCCTCTTAGTACTTGGTTGAGAATAAGCTGCTCTACTAACAAAGCATTGTAAACCGTCAAGAGCTCCCTGTTCTTTAAAAAATAGTTTTAGCTGCACAGGTATTGCTGTCGCGATAGAGCTTACTATTGACATGCGAAAATGAACTTAAGGTACATCAAACGAACTAGTGCACCATTGCCGACTAGTCAGCTCTACATTGTCAGTACATCCAACATAATCTAACTAAGCAATGCTAGAGTCTGCGTGCGGAATGTAAACTTGATTTTCGTCTTGACTTTTCTGGCTCTCCTCGGCTTGGCGGGCGAGGATTACCTGCTCCTTGATCTTCCACAGCATGAGCGCTTTCTCGCTCTTCATTTTGCGGATGCAGCGTGCCAAGAGTAGTGCGAATATTATGCCCAGTAACTGTAAAAAAAAATATAATTTTTTATCGCGTTTATTTTTATGTTCGCAACGGCTTACGGCCATGAGTTTTGTGAATTGTTTTTTTTTAATATTATGCGAGGGGATGGGAGCGATCTATGGATTCGTTAGGGTGTAATTTGTTGATAGTAGGCCGGGTCCAGACAAGCGAGGTGCCGAGGTATTAGCTAGCTCCCGAGCGCTTTCATTTGCTTGTCAGGCGGCGCGCGGTATATGTCAGATCCCCAAGTCCGCTAACACAATCGATTTATAGTCAAACAGCAACCGGCCCTGGTCGGTATAGCACAGGCATCCGTGATCATCATCATCCGAGTGTACAGGCATCCGTGGAGTAGTGTTAGATCTATCTTGATGTAAGTCATCAGGAGACATCTAACTCCCATCAAGACCGTCTTTCGTCAGGACATTGTATCGTTAAAGCCAACCTAATGGTCCCGTTACGAGGAGTTCTTAATCCTAAAAATTTGTAATGAATCATCTCACATTAATAAACATCACCGAAACGCCCAACACACCAATCACAATGGCGTTTTGGGCTAACAAGCTGACGAGTGCGCTCGCGCAGCCGCTCGACCACATCTTGGTGCAGTACCCGTCGGTCTCGGTCACGCAGCAGCTGGTCGGTATCTCCATGGTTACCAGGTCGCCGTTGACAGTGTTGGTGATCACCACTGTCGTGTAGTTCTCGGGGTTCCAATTCATGTAGTCCGTGTAAGAGTCTCTGCCGCAGCAACCCAGCTGATAACAGTGAAAGTGCAATGAGGGTACGGCTACAAGGCCGTAGGCAAGGGGAGGGGGAATATGGTAGAAGAGCTCTTTACATTTCACTTTAGAAAAAGATTTTGGTCAATATTTTTGACGTCCTAATTATTTCAAACAAGTTAATTTCATATTGTGATGGATTACCAGACGGACACTACAAGATACGTAATAAGATCAACGCGTTAATAACTAACATAATAATTTACTTTCTAACTTAATACCTCGTTGCTTACTAATAATACTACCAACGCGTTTAATAACAAATGTCATCCTTAAAAATATATTTCTATCATTATGAACCTGCATTATTACGATAATAATCTTACCGTAGATTGCAAGTAATCCATTTCGGCAACAACCTCGGGGTCAGGATAATCCCACATCGGAATCTCAATGGACTTAAGTATCGTGTCAGCGTCCATGGTGAACGCCAGAATCACCACCACCAATTTCATAATGAACACTAGCGTTAGGATTAGTGCATACTGTAACGAAGGGTAAATAGTCAATAGATACATAGGTACACTAGTACGGTATAGGCATTATTTTTTGGCACAGTGTAGTATGAGATTTCCAAAAGCGAGATGTAATTTATATATATATATATATATATATATACAAATATATGTAAGTACCTAATGTTTATTAGTTTATTGGAATTATACTTGGACTGCTCGTGTACGAATGTTTGTGAGAGTTTAAGGTCAATGATAAAATGCCCAGTGTCCTTCACCGATATATATTACAATTTGCGTGTTATATTAAATCTCTACTACAAAGTAAAAGTTACAAACATATATCACCCAACTATATTCGGTCTAGTGCATGTCGTAACACGTTCTAGTTTTTCCCCTCGTCCTGTCATCTTGGTGTTGCCACCTCAAACTATGCCAATCGTGAGTCGTAGCGAGAAAGGCTTAACGCCACATGTTCAAACATAATTTTGCAATGAATCTGATAGATAAATACGCTACTTTATAGCTCGATGATCACTTACCACATTGACCATGCATGTGCTCATCTTCAAACTGCCGAAGAAGCCGAACAGCGAGACGAGCATGAGCGCCAGGCCGAGGAACACGCAAAGCGATGATGGTGTAGCAAACCTGCCCATCTTCACGCTATCGTAGAAGAATGCGTAGTTGTGGTAGTGCGCGTAGACGGAGTTGCCAAGCACTATCATCAGACCAGCTATGATCTTGGAACAGTAAAAGTATAAGATCGTACTGCAACATAGAGTAACAGTCCTTGGAATTGTGTGGGAGGGCCAAGATCCATAGGAATAAATCGCAGGCCACTTTGCTAAGTTACCTTAGCTGAACTGGACCCGCGTAGCTGCGATTTGTTATATTAACATTTATTATGGGTTGATCGTGTCTAGTCCAGAGTACGGGACTCATAATACAAGCGCTGCACAGTTTGAGACCGTAAAGGTACTGTGTTTGTCTGGCGATGTTTTCATTATTATCATACTGTATATTTAGTTCGAGGCCAAATTGTCAACAATACAATTATAATAAAATTTGGCACAATACCTACTACATGTTACGGGGAATAAACTTTGTATAAAACAACGAGGATTTAATACCTTATCGTTCTATAAATTAACATTCGTTTACTTGTGTTGTTATCGGTCTTGGATATACAATCATTGTACCTATCTATCACAAAAGCTAATATGTTCACTACTGTTTATTTACCTCAATACACATAATTGCAACTACTGCTTAGTACAGGAAAAAACAAAACACGTCAACGAAAACCGAATGCCCTATAGATATACAGAATTTCATATATATGTGTAATGAATAAATACGAGTAGGTACCATGTTAGTCTCAACATATTTGTATGAATATATTTGTATATGATGAATATATTTGTATGAAGTATATTTGTATGAATTTGAAAAGACAGTTCCTCAAATTAAGTGCTTGTAGAATTGGCTAATGTCATTAAATGTGCTGCAGAACAAGCATTCATAACAATCTGTTGTTGTGGTTAAAATAGGTAACCTTAGCGTTAAAGTACGTATAGGTATCCTACGAACAATAGTTTAGGGTAACAAAGTACAAAGGAAGATTAGGTAGGTACTTTCATTGTTACACTGAAGTACTGTAAGTAGATACGTCAATGCCTAAATCCAGTCATTATAATCCGTGCTGTTGTATAATTTTGTAGGAGTTGGATTATCCCCACTATTATCTAAGCAATTGATAATCAATTTTGAATTTTTTATTCGATAAAATCACCAAGTATTTTCCAAATAAATTGCGCAATAAATAACGACTAGGTAGGTACATATATTCCATATGCCTCATAAAAAACAACAAAATACTTACAATAAACATAGCTGTGATGGTCAACAATAGAAATCTTATGGATTTCATGTTGTATTCCGTTTCAGTCTTCGTGAATTTCAGCTTTTCACTATAAGTTGGTATGTTTAGAGCCATTTTGTACACAACACATCAGCGACACCGTGTCTTGATCCAGCCCTCGTACAACTGAAGATATCTTGCCGATAGCTGGGATCTGATAACGATTATTCTGTTCGAACATGTTTAGGTACCTACATTGTTTTCCAACTGACACTCACAGACTCGTATAGATGTTCAGACGGAACGTTGCCACATGCAAAGTTATGACACTTTTTCAATGCATTTGTAGTGGTACAAGTTACCACATACAAAACTGTCTGCCAAGTAAATGGTCCGGTATATCCGGCTATGAAGTCTTGGACAAAGCTTTCTTACATGTGTGCGTGAGTGCGTGTGTTTACTGCTTATTTTGAAGCATACGCCGCGTGTTGTCTGAATGTTCTAACAAGTCTGTGCTGACACTGTGTTTGTTTTGTACGTTGATAAAATATTACTGGCAGGTGATAGTCTTTGTACATGAAATAAAATCAATATCTTCACTACAGCCCTTTCATAATTGGAAGTCCTATCTGTAATTACAAAGCACCTTCACGCCTGTTATCCCCGAAGAGGTGGGCAGAGGTACACATTTCGCTGGTGGTATTTGGTCCCAATGTAATTGGGGACGAGCCTATTGCCAATATGCCGGGCGTTCTAGCTCTCAATATGCAAGGGATTTAGGCCATAGACCACCATGCTGGATCAGAACATGTTGGTGAACTTAATAGGTCTTTCGACAAGCGTGCAAGGTATGAAAAAAAAGTGGAAACACGCTGAGTTTTTGCCAGAACTTGTCATTTAAGCTCACCATCCGGTTTGAGACTTAATGAAAAAATATAACTTGTAAGTTCCCCCGCAGGCATGTACAAAATGAAACTGATGATGACAGACACTCAGATATATGACAGCACATAGGTAGGTACCTATAGGGTATTACTCCGTGTACACATGGAAGATTTTAAATTGTATATATTTACAATGCATTATTTTTAACCAGCTAATTAAACAGTTTGTTTTGTTGTTATAATGCAACAGGAAAATAGAGCAATAACATTGGTGATTTATTTTCCTCAATGGCTGCTTGGCTTACTCGCCTCGCCTTGCGGTTCATATTACATTATCATTTACCTATGTATATCATTCATTCTATATATAATATAGCCAAACGAAAATAAATGGGTACTGTACAATGGACTGAAGGCGAAATCAGCATATAATCCTTATCAAACGTCGATGACTCAGGTACGAATATTCGTGCTTATCACACAAAGACTGTCCCTACCAGGGTTCGTACCCGAGACCCGCGACTTCGTAAGCAGTCACTCGTCGTATATATAAAGGACATCCTACTTATATGGGAATGTAATTGAAACAAATGACTGTTCATGTGTGTTCATATAGAGTGCGAGCAGACAGAACTTATATACATAAATGAATATATAACTATTAATAGTATGTATGTCAACCATGACGTCATCCCGGCTTATCGCCAGAGCGATATCGCTTATCAGGTTTTAGCTTATCTTGAATAAACATTTGTGGAAAACTCTAGCCCTGTATAACAGGTATCGGTGCAATTTCAATATTCTAGACAAGTTCTGTTTATCTCTAAGCAATATTGTTGTTAAAACATTAATTTGAGAAATAACGAGGTATTATGACGAGAGCGTCTTAGTTTGCCCTTGATCATAAGATTAAATTGCATTAGAACTCACGTGACACTGCTCTTGGCGCATGCAAATATACCAGATTCTAGAACTCACGTGACACTGCTCTTGGCGCATGCAAATATACCAGATTCTGGAGTGCTTAGCCGTCTTTTCAATGCAAGTGCAAAGAGAGAAGTAGAAATATAAATGTCTCATCTACCCGAAATGTTTCCGGATCTAAGTATTGATATTTAATCTTATGCCTTTTTCTTTTTGTTGACGGGGGGAAATCTTCGATAGATACCCGGCCTCTGTGTGGGAGAGGGCCGGGTTATGTGGGATTCTTACCCACTAAAACCCCCCCGGTGGCCGCCTTCGACACATGTTGGAGGGGCTCCGGGATCTCCAAACGGAACGCACCGGTGCCCCTCTTGTGCCTCGCCCCCTTTTGGGGGCCCGTCTCGGGAACTCCACCTGACGGACGACATCGCTTCGTCGAAATCGAACAAAAATAATCCCACTAATATTATAAATGTGAAAGTTTGGATGGATGTTTGTTACTCAATAACGCCAGAACAGCTGAACGGATCTGGATGAAATTTGGCACAGAGATAGATTATAATATGTCTGTAATCTGTAATAGTCTGGAATAGCACATAGGCTACTTTTTATCCCGGATAGATCTGTTTTAATATTTCATAGAGCAAAGGATCGACAAGATTTTTCGCATAGGTAGTGTTATTTTAAGGTTCAGAAAATGACATAGGGACATACTTTTTAATCGCGGGTAACACCGCGGGGCGCAGCTAGTGATGATATACCTACTTAATGCAGTCCGTCATCTGTCACGTGTTGGTCACAGCATATACTGCTCGGCTTGCTCCATTCGGGACTACTATTGGCGCTTCCACAAACCACACAGCAGTGGTAGTACAACAAGAAATAAGTCTCTCGTGATCCCGCAGCATGCTGTCGTAGTCTAATTGGTCACATCAAAAAACGAATTAACTCTCTATGCCGAGAACGTCAAGTAAGCTTCTTTGGACATATAATGCGATCGCATATGCATGACTCGGAGAAGCAGGTGATCGTGGGGCGCACGGACCTTTTTATAAAGAACACCAAGCCATACTTAAACTTTATTGACTAATTGATGATAGGATAACGTAAATATATATTTATAATATAGGTAACGCTATATTTGACTCTTTTTAAACGGTATTTAAATAATTGTCTACAAGTGGTTAGAGAATAAAAATAAAACGTCCAAAGTATTAAGTAAATAAAAATATTTTGCAATACTTTTCCATAATACTTATATGTACTTATCGGAATTAAAATAAACAAAGAATACTTATAAAAAACGAAGTATTGCACACATTTTTTTATGAACAAGCTTTTATATTTTTAATTAGATATTTTGCACCAAATAGTCGGAAAAAGACGATAAAAATGGACGTCCTTATTCTAAAGTATTAATATAAATCCACAACTAATCACCTATAATATTTTATAGATCATGTGGAACGTGTCTGGGTCTTAGTTGATGGTATTTAAAAAAATATATATTATTTACCTACTTATATACTTAAGTATGTTATTTCCACTTAGTAATTTGCACCAAAATCGATAAAGGCACTATTAAGACTCTTCATAGTAGGTGTACCTACCGATTTTTTTGTTAATGCTATTATTTATCTGCGTATTACATATAAATTACTACCATTTAAATTGTCTAATTAACCTCTCGGCAATACTTTCTTCGAATTAGAAGCCCGCCATTTGAAACATTTAATTTTAGCCTTTGATTTAAAAAACAAAGAACTAGGCAGTGGTTTGCCCGTGGAAGGGAACATAGACAACGGGAGCTTTTTTCTCGTCAGTAGGGTTAAGGGTAGTGTAGGCGTTGATCATGCGTTCCTGGATCTCCCAGCGCCTGCGCTCACGCTCCGACTTCGCCTTACGGATCGAGGTAGCCAGCGAGAACGAGAACACTATACCGATTATCTGAAAAAGATAATTTTATAGGTGTCTACTTAGTTAGTTTTTTCTGCCCCTTACCCTAAACTATTAATGCGACTCAAATCAGGACCGCAATTGAAAAATTTTGTCACCTTAATAAATTCCGTCAGTACAAATTTGCGATGTGGATTAGTTGAGGTCCTTATTTGAGGTGCATTAATAGTTCATGGTAAGCTCCCAGGTGTTGAATCTAAAATGTTAGTGGTATATCTTGTTGACAAGAAAATAATTATTGTTCGTAGTTAGAGAATATGTAAGTAGGTAAGTATTATAGAAGGACCTATCAGGGTTAGCGACGGGATTGGTCATCGGATCCAAAAAAAAATACTTACCTTCTTATAATCTGCATTGGTAATGTTTTTCATGGCTATTTATAGTTTACCAAGCGGTTAAAAATAATTATCATTATTGATGCGTCAATCAATCAGCCGATAGACGTCCACTGCTGGACATAGGCCATACTGGGCTGGACATAGGCTGGGTATTGATGCGTAACATTCTTAAACTTTTTCATGATCATTATTTTGCTGTAAATGAATAACTTACCTGTATAAAAGCAATAGTCATAGCGCCAGCACCGAGCAACCCAGCGCTTTGGTACACCAAGTACATCACCCTGTGCAGACACCCATTCGCGTACAGCTTCACACACTCTTCCACCTCCAGGTCACCGATGCGCTCGTGGTGGGACTCAGCGCAGCAGGAGTTTGGAACTGTTATATTGGAGATAGAGAGTCCGGAGGTGCCGGGGGGTAGCGGCACCATCTGCCAGTCCATATATCCGTCGACACCGCAGCAGTTTAGCTGTTGGGGAAGGATCTTATTGGACGTAATGAACTTTTAAGATTTTTTTTATTGCATATTAAGATTCTTTAGTCACCAACCCTACTTTAAATCCTAAATTTCTTTGTGCCAGACTCAATGATTAAAATATCCCTGAAATAAAATAATGCAACTAGGTAACTCGCTAGTTAATGATAAGAACTTGTAGACATGAGCTTAATGCAATTTCCGTCCGAGATAGCAGATCTGCGCCAGCGCTGGCGTACCCAAGTCGCCAGTGAATGTCTTAACATAAATCCAGTATAATCCTAGTTAAATGAGGTAGTACTTGTAATATATGCACAGATATACGTTATATATTCCTACTCAGGAATAGTGTTAAATATAAGCATGCAATCATTCCATCACTCATTCGTTCAACTCATTCATTCAAATGTATTTCATTCTATGGAGACCGAATAAAGTCAGTTTGAATTCCCGCAAGCTCGTTGTATTACTGCAGTAAGCGATCTGGCATGCCTCAACGTAGTCTTATTCACTCAGACTTCACATACATAGTCTGAGTGAAGGAGACTAAGTTTCGTAGTGTAGATATCACTATACTCACCCTGCTTTGTATGAAGTCATACGCACGCTCCACCTCTTCATTCTCGTAGTAGTAAGGCAGGGTTTTACGGAGGTTGTCGTCCAGCACGCTGTTGACCTGGCTGCGGAGGCTGTACGCCGCAATGGCGGCCGCGATCTCCAGCACGAATACGATGCTCAGGATCACTGCGAACTGGTGAAGCAAAGACAATACATCATCAACAAAAAAGTCGATAACAACTAAGGGACCGTTCAAGTATTTCGTAACGCAATTTTTGGAGATTTTTGCCCCCCCCCCCCCCCCCCCCCTGGTAAAACCTGAAATCTCAACGCGACCGTTCTGAAGGGTTAAAACAATGTTACGTAACGCGTAGTTCATTAAAGACAATAATGACTATAAAATAAGAACTTCCAGCGATGTGATTCTCATGTGACTAATTTGAAGCTGTTGCAACTGTTGGCATTGTTTCTGACTAACCTGGGAGGATTATCAGCATTATGTACTTGTAATTTCAACTCACAATGTTAACCAAGCAGGTGCTCTCCTTCAGAGCTCCGATGCAGCCGAAGAGCGACACGAAGAGCATGATCACACCGATCACGATGACGAAGGTGGCCGGCGAGAAGAACTGGTCTTCCAGGAAGAAGGAGACATCGTGGTAGATCGCGTAGATCGTGGTGCCCACGGAGATGATCAGCGCTGACGTCAGCTGGCAGATAAAAAGTTTGTGTTATTATTTTCACAGAGGCTTAATTAGCAATACATAACGTCTATTATTTTTTCATTAATATTAGTACGTTGGTAATTCTAAAGTAGGTACTCTAAAGAGGTAATTCTAAAGAAACTCGTAAAAATAATTTGATAAGTGTATCGAACGGTACATGCGATCTATGTTTACCTCTACAGAGGTGTAGGTATAAAAGTACCTAGGCAATAAATACAAGATGTTCCTACCTACTCTATTTTTAATCAATTTTAAATGGTTAGCAGTTTGGACATGAATGGCCAGATCTTTAAGACCATGACTGACATGATTCAGTCGACGCATGTGCTGAGGCATTGGGGCCTAGTGAGGCTACAAGGTTGGTGTAGATCCAGCCAGTAATGTTGTTCTATTCTATTCTATCAGCCGAAAGACGTCCACTGCTGGACATAGGGCTCCCCCAATGATTTCCACACATCACGGTCCTCCGCCACTCGCATCCACCGGCTTCCTGCTACGCGTGTGATATCATCGGTCCAATTTGTGGGGGACCACCCCGTTAATGTTAGGTAACCACTAACCAACACCTGAAGCCAACAGAACCTGGCTACAGGAGTCAATAGAAGAATTGAGAAACTACTTATTTTATACTTTTATAATTTGAGTAACATTTTCTCGATTTATGGATAGTTTTAAAATGAATTTGTATTTTTTCTTGAATAGAGTAAGAATGACGTATGGATTATCGATTCCAACTAAACAGAAGGTTTAAAGCGACTTCAGATTAGTCCTTGACTTTAGCTTCGCGGTTGAAAATCGATAATCGCCGTGACCGAGTGCCATTGAAATGACCACTGGCCTGTGCGACGTTTATTTACTTTTTAAATGCAAACGAGACAGAAATTTAAATTTGTTTTTTTACTAGTGACAATTTTTAACGAGTCCAGAACTGTTTCTTAATTTGTTAATATTATATTGTCCAAACAGCAATGTATAATGTATGCGTAGATCGGACCGCAAACATTAACTAAATATGAGGGTACCCCGGTTCAAACTATGACACTAGGACGTCAACCACCTCAGTCCTCCCGTGACCATGGTTCCTGTAAAGCAGCCGAATTGCGGGAACGTAATTAACATAATATAAACGCGATGATTATAATCAACAAGCGTTAATGGTAGAGCCAGTTTACGTACATCAGCCTATTACTTACTTATCAGTTTATTCCAATTCGATTTATATCACGATAGGTAATTATTGAAGAAAGATAATAGAGTCTTGATCGCAACCAACAAACTATGCTGTAGAATAAATCTATATCCATATATAAAACAAAATCGTGTTAGTTACACCATTTGTAACTCAAGAACTGGTGGGCCATTTTTTATGATCTTCAGATTTTTATAATTTGCCTCCGCTCCGAATCGCAGAATAACTATTAAAGAATGGGGAAAAAATCACAAACATCATTTGATTCTGAGTCGGTACGGAGTTCGCTGGGACAGCTAGTAGATAATCATAATAAATATCGCCAGACGAACACACCAACCAAATATACAGTCAGTAACCAAGTACAATGATCAGTCCATTGTTAACTTAACATCTCAACAACTTTATTAAGATGCAAGATCGCATTCAGTTCTGTTTTAGCTACAATTATCTAAAACAATACAAAATCTTAAGACTTTTGTATCCTGGACAATTGTGAAACGTGACAACTTAAAACGTAAAGAGCTTGAATTTGCTAATAATAGATTTACTCGTATATGTGTGTATGTTATATGTGTCTATGTTTAGTGACTAACTTTTTCTTTGTCATTGTATCCCAAAATAAAATCTTTTATTATATTATATTGCTATACTGCGGCGTATATTATACTATATACTATACTAAAACTATACTATGCTTAAAGCAGTGATAGCCCCGTTGGTAGAACGCTTGCCTCGGTAGCGAGGATCGAAGGCTCAAACCCCAGTACTCATATCTGGGAATCTGATTTTCAACCATGATTATAACTTGCTAACCGGTGAAGGAAAGCATCGTGAGTAAACCTGCATATCTGAGAGAATCCCTCGAAAGACGTGTGAAGTCTGCCAATCCGCACTGGGCCAGGGTGGTAGACTATGCCTCGCATTGATGGGAGGCCCGTGTCCAACAGTGGGACATCAAAAGGGCTGGTATTATTATTATATTATGGATATATTATGTTAGTTGTTATTTATGCCTTTGAGTCAGTTACACGGAAAATAATATATAATAATTCAATAAATTACTAACAGCTAAGAATACTTTATTCGTAATATAATTAGTAGCAGCTAATCTACGTAAGGATGAACAAACATCCTCTCCACTTTGGTGGATGCTGGGCTTAACATTGATTTCGTACGCAGGCACGAATTAGCACGCAAACATGAAAATTACATTTAGGCATATCCCACCGTATCAGTGAGACAATGATGTCACCAATGTATACAGTCATCTTGGAAACTTAATTATCTTCAATGAAATAAAACTTCATCGTCATAAAATCTTTAGATTTTCTACGTGGCACAGACAATACAAGCACATAATGTTTGCTTCACAAATAAATATTCAGTTACGAAGACTATTTGGCACACGCGGTACCTACTACCCAAGATACTGGCAGTATTTTCTCGCTGAACAGCCAAAGTCAGACTCTGAGCGAGGTATGCCTGACCTTTGCGCTCTGGCGACCTGGGCCCCAAGTCTGCTAACACAATCGATTCATAATCGAACTGCAACCGCATAGTACCTGTCACTTTTGACAGATATCCCGTACAATATCTGTCAAAAGTGACAGTTACTATGCGGTTGCTGTTCGAGTATGAATCGATTGTGTTAGCAGGCTTGGGGCCCTGTCTTTTTGATATTTTATTTACATCTTAAGAGACAACAGGTATTTATTTTCGTACAGCGCCTCAGTTGACGCCGATGTGTGTAGCAGTAAATTAGCCTTCGGCTTTATCAGTAGCATGTTAATTGCGACACTTTGAGGTATTATCATCGGAAAATTCAACTTTGCAACTCGCTAAATATGTTATCATGTTTAGCAATGCAGCACATTCAGTTTCAATATGTGTAGCGTAATGCTGGGCCAGAATATTGGCCCAAAACTTCCTCGCCAATGCGTGGGCCAATATTTATATCACTAACTTTATATCACTCCCTCAAAAGGGGAAGGGAGTGTAGTCTGTACAATGGCATTTGGCTTTCCCCCTATTACACTGTGGGATCAATATATATCATCGACAAAATGTGTATGCTTTTGTGCAGTGGTACTCAACCTTTTTTTCATTGGGGCCACAAACACGTGTTAGCCTTGGTGTCGCGGACCGAAAAAAAAACCAGTAGGTAATGATTTCTTAGGTTTTCACTATTGCTACAAATTGAATTAAACAAAGGATTCAATGCGGCGCCGGTAGTGTTGTGCAGAATCTATTTAATCAGCGCGCTGTTAATTTTTCTAATGGACGCGAAATTCCAAGTGGTTTAAAATAAAGTAACACCAGATGGGCCAACCACATAAGGCCCGGCCGCAGGTTGAGTATATCTGCTCTAGTACATCACTACCTTCTAGCGTGAATAGCGTGATGTTGTATTGTTTTAGGTACTATAGTGTAGATATATTTGAACTAGGTAACTTATGTAATTACGAGGCTACCTTAGCTCTATGAAAAAGTACTATCAGTCAGTAAATATAGGCATTTATTTATCAGTATATCTACATTGTCATCGTTGCAAGTATTTATATGCCTATTAAGTACACTTGTACGTCTTTAGTTAAGGTGAAGAGGATAATTTAGTTTATTTATCCTGTAAGTATACTTAGTCAAGAACTCGACTGTATTGACTTCTAAATAATAAAGCAGTAAATGTAAATAAACAAGAATCGTACGGGCTTCTCACGAGAATCAAATTGAGTCATATCATATTTGAAAAAAATATACGCCTATTAATCTATTTCCTCTGTTGTTTTAACAATTGGTTATTAGTAACACGTATAACAATTCACACCAACAAAGTCGATCGAGAGATAAAACCAGATAAGGTATAGTTAACATCACCGATCATAAAATGGCGCAGTTGACACGACACAACACTTATACTCTATATTAATACGCCATAACTCACCACAAATATAGCTGTGATACACAGCAGCATGTATTTTATGCACTTCATTCCTAGATCTAGTGTTTCAGCCATTTTCAACACGAAACCCGTGCGACACTCGCGCGTATCGACAATGCACTGGCGACTATAAAGTTTTTTTTTTTTATATTGTTTATCTATATTCATAAAGTTGTGATAAGCGTCAACTAGGTTCAACGGAATTATGTGACTGGCCAGCACTCGCGGAAAAAGCGACCATTTTCTTTCAGCCAATCAGCTCGTTCGGTTTTCGAGGGCCGCGTTCATGTGTTGGTTAATATCGTGTACGTATTTCTGTTGGTGTTAGTGTGTGTGACAGGGTAATGTGTAGAGAATATACGTGGTGGTTCAGAACGGGTATACTAAGCCTTTAATCTGAGCTTCTGTTTGCAGACACTATGTAAAAAGAATTTTATGTGTTTTTTTTGTTCAGACGACCTGATTAGCGCAGTTGGTAATAACCGTGCTTTCTGCGTCGAGGGTCCTGGGTTCGAATCCTAGTAGGGACAGGCTATGCTGGCTTTTATTTTTGAGCATGAATGTTTGTACCCGAGTCATAGATGTTAAATCTTTATATATGTATTATACACTGAGTTCGCCATCAGTCCATTGTATGGTACCCATAATACAAACGTTGTTTAGTGTGGGACCGTACAGTTGGTGTGTATATCTGGCTATATTATATTATTATATATACAATGTTGTCTTAGAGTGATGGTTGCGTTATTTTGGCGCCAATTATAGCTGACCTTTCAACATGTGTCATTTTGATGCCATGCAGTGTTCGATGTTCGAAAAATTTGGGCTTAATTTTTCAAAATGATGTTGGGCGACAGCAATGATGGTAATTGAGACTGTAGGTAAGTAATCTAATTAAACACACTAAAACGCTTATTATTCAACATATTTTATTAATCAACTAGCTGTTGCCCGCGACTTCGTCCGCGTGGTATTTAACAAAGACTCAACCGTTGGCAACAGCCTGCTCGCGTTCTGATCCCGCGGGACGCGTTGGAGGTTGTTGCTATCAAACTTAATCAGGCGCAGCGCTGCAACATTGGTTTTAATTTTTTTTTCGAGAGATCCTATTTTTTTTCTAAAATAAAAGTAGCCTAAGTTACTTCTTGTTACATCAGCTATCTGCCAGTGAAATTCCCGTCAAAATCGGTCCAGCCATTTCAGAGATTAGTCGGAACAAACAGACAGACAGACAGGCGACAACAATTTTAAAAAAGGTTGTTTTGGTATAGGTAACGTGTATACATCCAAATGCACTTAGTAAAAGCGGTTATTTTAATATTACAAACAGACACTCCAATTTTATTTATATGTATGTATAGATTAACAAAACAATTAAGTACTGAATACATCAAAACATAGAGAATTTAGGCAGGAGCTGTCATACCTACGCGTTCGCCGTGGCAGAAGATAAATGGTACCTAATCGACCTACTTCACTTGCGAAAAATTTGGTTTTCCGCGATATTTCTGACGCGGTAATGACGAGGGCAGTAAATCAGAAAAGGTGGTTCAAGAAAAAATTGCCTAAAGCTTTTTCTTAATAGGTATATTGTGTGTGTGACAAAAATATTAAACTCAATTTTTATAATTTACATAGAAGTATGAAACCAAGGGCAAGAATAACTATTTGACGAACATTACATAGGTATTCTTTGTAATTTAAAAAAAAGCGCATCAGATTTGTGTGCATGTTTTGTGATTGTGTGCAACATTATTAGTATGCGTTGTTGGTGTTTTTGAATTTTTAACCGACTTCAAAAAGGAGGAGGTTCTCAATTAGGTTGTATTTTTTTTAATTGTATTAGTATACCAACCAAAGCGAACGCTTGCCACGTCCCTTTCTAAATGCCCTAAGCAATAAACATATAAATATATATATATACCTATATTGAATATACTTACTCCAGTAACTAAAATAAAATTAAGTAATTTACTTAGATAGACAACATTCAATAGAGCTATGAACATTTAAGTTCAAACAAACTCGCTCTATTTCGTATGATAAGTATTTAACTACCTATTTACATTTTTAAATAGCATTATTTTTATTTTTTTACAAATAGAATGTAACTTAAACTTACGCCAAGTAACTTATATTTTGCTAGCAGTATTTACATTATACATGTCAAGAACAATTTAATGTCTATTTATCTATCGTTATATAGGTACCTACATAGCTTAGGTAATTAAGATTAATGTAGTTACTATAAAACCAATAAAATAAAAGTCGTGTTAGTTACACCATTTATAACTCAAGAACAGGTAGGCCGATTTTTATGATCCTAGAATCTCCGCCCCGATTAGCAGAATAACTATTAAAACATGGGAAAAAATCACTAAAATAATAGTAATAAAGATAATTTATTTTCTCATACATTTGATTCTGGGGCGGTACGAAGTTCGCCAAGACAGCTAGTTGCTATTAAAATACTTGAATGTCTACATAAAATTGTTCTTGACATGCAAAATGTAACTACTGCTAGCAAAATGTAAATAACGCGACAATAGTTTAAGTAAGTAAATAAACACATAATTAATACCTATATAGTGCATCAAAAATTAACTACTTACATATAGCCAAGTACTTTTTATAATTATATATTTTGTTCATACAAGACATATTTTTAATAGCTGCTTAGTCACCAGACTATAGGAAACTAGTTACAAATATTTCTGTACAATGCCAATACCTAGGTATACAAATAAAATTATTTAAATTAGTGATTTCTACAATGACTGCATACCTAGATAGATATTCTACAGATTATATAGTAGGTACAATATTACATAATTTTTTACAACCTTAATTTTCTTCTACTCTCAAATTTAGCCAGAAGAGTGTTAACATTGTATCAAGGTACATACGCCACACATAATTCACCAAGTATTCTTGAGTAATTAAATGGTATAGCTATTTATACTAGGAACACAGTTCAAGGGTAGGCTCCGCGCTCTTCTTTTGATATTTTCGCCATCCATAATGCACCTCCCACCGCCAAACCCTGAAAACATAGACAAGATTAGACATTATTAGAAAATTCTGCGATATAATATACTTACATTGATTTACTAATTATTCGCAAATGCGAATATCAGATTTAGTTACCTATGTAGAATAAAAACCGGGCATGTGCCGCAGTCGAGCGCGATCCATGGGTAGCTTTATTTTAACAATTTATAAAATATGTTTTGCAACTTCAAATAATAAAAACAAAATACTAGCTGCAAAATTACTTTTATTCAGAAAATAATAGAAACTGATTTGACCAAGTACCCATTACGAGTATCATGCATTCATATATTCGATGCAAGCGGCTTAGTCTCATTCAAAGATTTTTTGTTATAGGTACCACTACTGACCCTAAAACGTACGTCAATTGCTGTATAACAAAGTATATTTTCCTTACATATAATAAATAATGACTCTAAGTTTTCTCATATCTTGGAGTTTGGGTGTTGTGGATATAAACACTTTTGAATAGACGCGCTACAATTTGGCACTTTGCCGTCTAGGTCCCCGGGAATATAAACTTTTCTTAACCCACCTGCATTAATACTAAGAAAACTCCAGCCACACCGATGCCGGACGCGTGAGACTGCACCCAGTTGCCGAAAGACTGCGCACACCCAACTTTGTAGGCCGCAGACACGGTGCAGTTGAAGGTCTGCACGGTCCCATAGATGTGGGCGCAGCAGCTGACTGGCAGGCCCTCGGTGGTCTGCGTGCCCAAGGGGATCAGCCAGTCACTGGCGTTGGTTACCCCACAGCATTCGAACTGGAAACATGAATAAGATATTCCATTAATAAGATTCCTCTGAGACGTCTTAGTAAATGTAAATGTCGAGATGGGAGTTAAGGTGAACACACCTTTGTAACAGCGTCCCGACATTCAATAAACAAAGAGTGATATCACGGTAATCAAACGATAACAGGATAGCGAGTCCCCCTTTATCTTCCAATTCTTTTAAATCATCATCTCCAAACCAGGAAAGTTCTGAGAGGTGTGCGTTTTTTAAAAATCCTTTCAGCATTTGAGAAGGCTTAAGTCTGGGATATAGGATAACCAACAAAACGCCTATCGAAAAAACATTTTCATAAATCTTAGCAGCAGAAATACGCGCAATTCTTGTCGGAAATCAAAATGACCTCAGTAAAATAATTACAGATTATTTTCTTTAGAAATCTGATTACCATTTTGAAATATACTATCATCATGAAAATAATATATCTGAATGAGTTGTATACGTTATCTGAATTTAAATAAGTGCATATTGCGCAAGAGATATCTAACCGTACCTATGTATTTGCACAACATTAGTTTTATTGTAATAGACAAAGCACATTCAGAAGGACAGGGCTACTGTCACTTCTTTTCATTAAAGGAATTATACATTTTAATATAATAATACCAGCCCTTTTTAATGTCCCACTGCTGGGCACGGGCTTCCCCTCAAATCGAGGAGAATTAGGCCATAGTCCACCACGCAGACCCAGTGCAGGTTGGCGGACTTTATACATCTTTCGAGGGGTTCTCTCAGACATGCAGGTTTCCTCACGATGTTGTTCTTCACCATTTAGCAAGTGATAATCGTGGTTGAAAATGAGATTCGCACATGAAATCCAGAAATCCAAGAGGTGCGAGCCGTGATTTGAACCTGCGATCCTCGTTACCGAGGCAAGCGTTCTACCAACTTGGCTATCACTGCTTATAAATTTTAAGGTAGTTATAAATTCGGTTAATTTTTACCTACCTTGAAATATATAATTCCTATGTAAAATGATTGAAACTACGTTCTACGTATTCGGTTTCCTGTTTAATCCGACGCCGATGGCTTCGGCATATACTTAAGTAGTTTCAAGCAAATCCAGTTAAGAAATGCCTAGGTATCTCAAATACTTGCGGCCAATCAAATTAAGTGTCCCGTTAACATCCAATTAAGTAGGAACCTTTAACTTTCAACCTTAATGTATGATGGTAGCATAGAGGGTTATACGTTCAAAGTTCAACTAGTGCAGAGTTCCTGGGCACCAAGTCTGATAACATAATCGAACAGCAACCGCATAGTACCTGTCACTTTTGACAGATATTGTATGGGATAACTGTCAAAAGTGACATTTACTATGCCGTTGCTGTGCGATTATGAATCGATTGTGCTAGCAGACTTGGAGCCGGATGTCAAGTGCGAGATTATACGTTAGCTAATCGTGTACTTGATAGTTTACGTATTTAGACATTGTATGGAGAATTGAAAGTTTTAAATACTGTCCGCTGGAGGCGCTGTTCAATTTGCCATACAATACGTAAACTATTCAATTAGCTTAAGAATAATCTCGCACTTCACGTACTGGTCTTTGCCGGCCTGCCGATCTACGTATCTCTTTACATACGTATATCGGTAATACTTTTACGGTCTATTACTATAGGAAAGTACTCTCGAAGCGCTACAATGGACACATTAACCTTTGCCTCATACAAGATAATGAAGATGTGAGGACAAGGAAGACCAAGAATAAGCTAAATGAGTCAGATAAAATCAAGATCGATGTCATGTCGTATAAGGAGGTAATTGAGGCTACTCTACATAGAGACACAGTTAAGAAAGAGTTTCATCAGCTACACCGATAAGGATCTTATTGTTAAATTAGAAGATATTTCAGGAAGGAATTCTAGCTCTAGTCATAATGATAGCCCGAATACTCACGTCTTCTTGTACCTCGTCCCAGAGTTTAGTGACCTCTATACTCTTGTCGGGGCCGTAGAGTTCCATAGTGGTTTTGAGCTGCTGCTGCACCAGCGCCGCAGTGTTGCCGCGTAGAGCGTACCCAGCTATGCACGCCGACAGTTGGAATATGAACATAAGCAACATGGCTCCCGTGAACTGAAAATATTGGAATGAACATCACATTTTAAATGTATAAAGTAAAAGTGGCACTATCTAAGCAGAGACCTAAAGAAGACCAACATCCATCTGGAGTACCGCAGGGCTCACTTCTTGGACCAGTATATAATTTTTACAGTTTATCGACTTATTGCGTTTATATTAAGAATTTTACTTCAATCCATTATTACTTGACTTGAGTTATTTTTTACTTGATATGAGTAGTAAGCATAGTAAGAATTAATGTTAGATGCCAGGCTAAATATGATACCGTTGTCACGTGACAAACGTAGTTAAATCTCACTCATATATTATGATGTTGACTCTTATCATTACTGTGCCCTAAAATGTTCATCACTAATTACCTAACTAGTTAGGTACTATTAATTATTATTCTGATTGTATGAAACGATTAGCCAATGGACATATAGTCGTTGGCCCAGGATGCGTCAGACGTGGAAACTCACAAGCATACTCAAATGACGGCGCTTGGGGAGGATCTTCGGGCATTGATAAGTATCTAGTACTTTTAATTTTAGATGAATAAAACAATATGGTTATCGATGATATTTGATTGGGTAATTAGTATCAATATGTGGGCCACAATGAGTCATCGCGTTACCTATATGTATCCCATAAAGAAATTTAAAGCTCTACTATGCTGTTCATCTTCGAAGAAAATTGACATCATGGAACTATTATACCACTATTATATTGCTCACTGCTCATGCAGTCAATTTGAAAGAGTTATTGGAACAATATACAATTCTTTGTTTGTTCATTTAAACAGCGCAAACAAATGTTATCATTATAATCTAGACAAAAACATTATCTATTTGAAATAATTATCAACTTTACATTTAGTAAGTACTTAATGATAGATATCGTATATCCTGTTCCGTATTTAGTTTTGTTGTAATTGTTAAATCGGCTATAGAACCCACTAGCTAACTATAGGTACCAAGTACTGAAGTAGGAAGATACTACTTATTATAAACCCCTGTAAGTAATACCCGACTGGTCATAGGCTCTTTCTAGATACCATATGGAATAAGGCCACCGTCACAACATAATGAGAATCCCTTCCTATAGTTTGCTATACCCAGCTACGCTAGCCCCATACAAGCTGGTAGACTTCAAACTCCTTTTCTTAGACGTCATAGAATTTCGTTCGACAGACATTAAATTATTGTATGCAGTGCAATCAGAATTGTCTTATCTATCACCCTACCTGTCCTACCAATCAGTTATCATCCGTTGTCTATTGTTATACAAATCAATGATATCTTTGATAAGGTAGATACTTTGCCACATGTTTTTTTCTTATTCTATCTTCTAGCCCCAAATCATGATTCCCTGGTCGCCATCGTGAGCACTGAATTTCAACATGAATACCTACAAGCATTCGTGCTTTTCACCTAAAGTCGTTTGGGGACTGGCCCCTCGGCACAGAAGGAGCTGCACAAACTGAGCTCGGGTAATTTAGTCTTTTGTTTTAATATATGAGCTGTTTCCTGAACTACGTCGGTTTTGTAATGTGTAGGTATTCCCTCCATGTGACTGGGTGATTCATTAGTGCCTACCTATCACTTGTTATCTGGGAATATTCAATGCTTCCTTTATTGGAAGTTTTACTTGTTTTTAAAACCAGTATTTTTATGTAGTATCACCTACAACTACTACCATACTTAAGTATAAACCAACCAGTGCAATTAAAATTTTAAAACCCCTACTGCAAGAACTAACGTTTAAAAAGTATGAAATAATAGTTAATAGATAAGTAAGTACTTCAAAGGACCTATTTACTTTATTCGTGTCGTAATAACTTTATATTTTAAACACAATTTTACTATTTTGTTTGTGTTTCGTAGCGTGTGATTCTGTAGATGATATAGAGCAATATTTTTCTATTTTCTCTAGATGGTGAGACGTCCCTACATTCTTATTGTATATAGAGCGCAGTCCCGGTGCGTCCTGCTTATATCAAACGATAAACTAACATCTAATTCGGTCCGTCCCGGGGAACACGTCAGCGTGATGGGTGTCTTTCACAACATCTTAGAATAAAGTTGATTTATAAACAAACACTTAAATGTCATCCTAAATGGGGTTGTTGTCTGTTTTTTGTATTACCAAAGTATAACATCTGTGTTGTATGTTTACAAACAGGAATATATAAGAAGGTTGAATTCAGGTAACGTAAAAGGGGGTCCCAGTTGACAAATAGGGCTAGGCCTGCCACACAGCCTTTTCATCTCAAGCAATTATAGGTGGGCACATATTTAATAAATGGTCCATAACCTAATCGACATATATATGTGGGAATGGAACGTAAGGGTATGTGCGAAATTGAAGGATGGATAAAGAAAAGAGGGAGATAAAGGAAGCAAGGAAGGACGTTTCGTAGTAAATATATGTAAACATAATGAGGTAGCAGGACAGGTTTTAATATCTTATATGTTGACTTGACGTGAACTCATTATAATGTCTCTATACTACTCTACATTACGATAATAGTGTTTGCATTTTAAAATATGACGTAAAGGTACTTACTAAACGTCGTTGAATTATGCATATAAAGCAAGTATAAGCTATTCTCAAGGACACTTAACACCCGCGAATTAAACGCATCTCATTTGTTTTAAGGCTATACTAGAAAAGTTAATAGATGCTTAGTAAATGTCTGGCCGTTGTGTTAAAACATTGAAATGCTATTAATAGGTATGCAAAGTTGCCTTAAAAGTAAATTGTGACATGTCAATATCGACTCATGCATGAGATATGACTTGTAACTAGGTGAATGTTTCACCAAATTATTATTTCACGCATCCCTTATAGCGTAGCGGGGGCTTATAACATATGCGCGTGCGACTCGTCAGTGTTCTCATATGGGTTAAGTGCAAAACTATACTACATTGTGTAAAACTTTAGAAATCACATTCAAAAGTCTAGTTAGAGATGAGAGCGGGCACACTCTGTGGTACACAGTGGAGTGTAGACTTCCATTCAATATCAATTCCCATCATTTAACATATTTAACTCGTCTCGACCCTGACACCTATGAGATAACGTCTCAAGGCCGTTGTGTTAATAGAACAAAAACCAACTCACCGCCATGTTCATGAGGTAGTTCTCCATGTACGCCCCATAGAAACCAGCGAAGGATATCAGGAATATGATGATACCGGTCGCGATGCAAAACGCTGGGAGGGAGAAGAATCTCTCCGAGAGGAACGGATGGTACCCATTATACGCCGACTGTACCGAAGCGCCGACCGACAGAATTATAATACCAGTTATCTGTAAATACCACACTATTAGTAATATAATTCTCACTAGGCAACGAATTCTCACAAAGCACTGATAAAAATAATGATTAATTTACTCACCAAAAATATAAAATTGACTACAACCAGGATATATTTCACGGTAGTAAACAGTTTGGACCACATTGTTAATTCAATACACTATGATAGATGCTCGCGTGACAAGTCCCACCGTAGTTTTGACTGGCTACAGATATTTTTATCGCGGTAGGTAAAGCAAGTGCCTATATTAATCTTGATAAGAAAAACAAGCGAATTTATCTTGTACGCGGCATTACGTCGTTCAATTTTTGTACGAATTTTCAAATGATTGTATTACCGAGCGATTTTATATCGATATAAAAGCTTTAAAGTTGTAATGTTTTCGATAAAAAAAAATGAAGTGTAAACACAATAGCTTCGCTCGAAGTTTACAAACTATATGACTGTGTGTTAATTTTAACCGACGCGTATGTGCTCGGAGCGGCTGTTATGATGTCGGCACTAAATGGTGGAGTGATAAGAAAAAAACACACACCGTTCCACAGTTTAATTTCCATTATAATCTGAAAGAACGCCATAGAAAGAGACGAAACATTATTAAAAGCAACACTTTAATAGGACTCTTATATTCATACTTATAGGCACTTAAATAATGAAGAATATATGGGGCCCTATATATCAGCTTCGGATTAGAAAACACATAATCATGAAAGACTTACAACTTCTTTATGTATAATTAAGTTTCTTATAAGTGGAATACTTATAGTGATTCTTTAAAATACCTATTATCGATATGAAATTTAATTTGTGGTCAGATACCTAACCTACTAGGAACCAACTGAATAGAAGCTAGGTATACCTGATGACATAATTTAAAATCTTAAATATATATATAATTAATACATTAGTACCTAAGTAAGCATCATAGCAATGACACATATGCCACAAATAAAAGAAAACATATGTCAATATTTTTGTTTCACCTGAAATCTTGGCCAGAAAATAAACTGAAGTTACATTACAAAATATACAAGACTCTTTAGTGTATAGTGTAAGTATTAATTTATGATTCTAACTCAACTTCTTCATACTTTGACCTCCACGCCAGCCAACCACCCGTTAGTGTGATTAATACCTGCAAAAAACAGAAAATAGGGAAAGAAAATTTCAGAATTCTGTGACCAAGGCCGTAGGGGATGAGCCCCCAAACACACGCATAATCGGTAACAGGAGGGGTTTTCGATTAAGAACGACTCGACACCCTAGTATCCAAACTGCTTGACATATTAGTGCATTTTATAGATTTAGATCTATAAAATGCACTAAATTAAAGATAACTGTGTCAAATACATTTTCAAACTCCCGCTCGCAACTTTTTTCTAAGTCACTAATTTGAGTGAATTAATGAATGATATATACACTAGAATCAGTGCAATTTAGAGATATGTTGCACGTGGGAATACGAAAATGTATTTGACGCATTTTTCTTACATTTAGTGCAATTTAGATTGAGATAATGCTGCATAGAATCGACACCATTGTACCGTGAATATTCATAATCTTATCAAATCTAGAAGATATGAAGATATTGCGCCCAACGCAGTAGTAACTTGTAACTAAATTAAACTACTGGATTTTTTACCATCTTCGCAATCTCCTCAGATCATATTAGGTTGGTAACATAAAAGCAATGAATGCGAATATAATGAAAACAGCCTATTATGTATCCGTTTAGCATAATTTACCTGTATACAAGTGGCAACTAGTGCAGTAATAGCTATGACATTGGCATTGTAAGACAGCCACTCCCCGAGTGCGCCCGCGCAGCCCGCTGTGTACGCGTTGGCGGTGTTGCACTCAAAAGGCGATATGGTCCCGTAGTCTATGTGGCAACAGCTCACGGGGATTTGATTCGATATCCAGTCGAAACGGCCGGCGACACCGCAGCACTCAAACTGGAATAAAAATAAACCCAATGAAATAGGAATACACATACCTCATTTAAAAAGAAAACCACACGCCATTGAAATAACGATGAATTTTATGGTGGTGTGTAAAGGCATTTAATAATTCCATACTTCCCGAAAACTTCAGGATTTTTTGAAACATTGACCTTGTGTATTAATCTTTTCCAATCGACTTTACTGGAAATATAGTGGTCAAAATCTTCAGATGGATTGAAGATCGCGAGTCGCGTCATTATGGCGCGCGAGGTGAACCCACTGCGGCTGGGCTTAACAAGTATTATTTTGAATATAACCAAATATTTTATATGCATAAAACCACATCATTATAATAATAGTGACGTGTCTGGAAACTTTAGCTTTATAGACGCTGAATCAGTAAAAACTTTAGCTTTATAGACGCTGAATCAGTAAAAACTTTAGCTTTATAGACGCTGAATCAGTAAAAACTTTAGCTTTATAGACGCTGAATCAGTAAAAACTTTAGCTTTATAGACGCTGAATCAGTAAAAACTTTAGCTTTATAGACGCTGAATCAGTAAAAACTTTAGCTTTATAGACGCTGAATCAGTAAAAAAAGAACCAACAATGTTTCTCATGAGTAATCCTGCTTGTTTTCTATAAACCTTGTTTCTTGTCTCGTTCAGCTTCATCGATCAGCGTTCTAATGTTCTCATAAAAAAATAAATTAGTACACCATCCTAAGTTATTCTCTTTTCACTCACTCCCATCTGCAAATCGTCCCACATCCTGGTGATGTCGATCCTAGTCCCGTAGAGCTGCAGGCTCTGCAGCATCGTGGTGCGTATCTCCGACTCGGCGTTGTTGCGCAGTCCGAACCCCACGATCACGATGGCTATCTCGAACACGAGAACCACCAATAGCAGAACTACATACTGAAATAATGGCAGAACTACGTACTAGAATAATTCCAGGTGTGTAAGCACTTTGAATGTGTGATGTTCGGTGAAAGCAAACATCGTAAAAAACGTGCACGTATTTGAAAGTGGCGTGAAGTTCACTACCCCGAACTAGATCAGGGTAGTGGATTATAGGTACTATGGGAACTATTATCTAATCTGTAACTATGGCCCTCATCCCTCTAGCATTGAAGAGTGTTCATTGGGGAGTGTACTAAGTATAATATAAGTCTTACTCCCCATTACATTAGAACCAAATACCATCGTCGAAATGTGTGTAATGACAAATCGCAGGTACTTCGGCGGCGGCGACCTTTGTTTCCTCGGCAGTATATCATGGTCCAAGGCGTCAATAGTGGACACGAAAATATTGGACGTACTTTATGCGTATATATATGTTTATCTCTCTCACATCCTTTCCACGAGTTCGACATGAGTTTAAATTCCAGGCTGGATTATTTTCTTTTATGTTAG